>CM022300.1:439901078-440501078 GCA_011799875.1 Thinopyrum elongatum | reverse complement strand
ACTGTAGTAATCATGTTTTATAGCTTTTGTTTCAATAAAGTGCCAAGTAAAGCCTTTGGGATAGTGTGGATGATAGTTGACTTGATTCTATGCAAAAACAGAAACTTTTGCGTCCAGTACAGAAATTCCTATCTTTTACTGGAACGGCGAAAAATTCTGAATTTTGTAAATTTTATGGGTATACAAATTGTATACGTTTTCCTAATTTTTCAGAATTTTTCGATTTACAGAAGTATTACCTTAATTCAGATCTTTACGTACTGTTCTGTTTTTGACAGATTCTGGTTTGCAATGCATAGTTTGCTTGTTTTATGGTTTCTATGGCTTATATTGCTTAATATAAAGTGTGGAAATTGTATATTACAGTAGGCATTGTGTGAGAACAATTATGAATCTTATCTTGACAGTACCAAAGTGAATGATTTGTCTTTATCATACTAACTCATCTCACGAAGTTCCGTTAAGTTTTGTGTGGTTGAAGTTTCAAGTTTTGGGTGAGATATCGATATGAGGAGAATAAGGAGTGAAAAAAACCTAAGGTTGGGGATGCACAAGGCACCCCAAGGTGATA
The DNA here is from genome assembly GCA_011799875.1 of Thinopyrum elongatum. NCBI lineage: Eukaryota > Viridiplantae > Streptophyta > Magnoliopsida > Poales > Poaceae > Thinopyrum > Thinopyrum elongatum. Next base: position 440,500,507 of record CM022300.1, on the reverse strand, counting down.
TTCAAGGAAGATCCAAGCAACTAAGCTTGGGGATGCCCCGGAAGGCATCCCCTCTTTCGTCTCCAACAATATCGGTAACCTTACTTGAGGCTATATTTTCATTCATCACATGATATGTGTTTTGCTTGGAGCATCATTTTATTTTAGTAGGATTTTCTATTAGAGTAATGTTTTTCATCTTTTACTTCAATAAAAATGTCAAGTATAGCCTTTGCCATGCTTATTTTGCAAGTATATGAGTTGCTGTTTCAAAACAGAAAGTTTATCGCTGTTGCAATAATTCTCCAGAAAAGTAAGTATGTGATAAAATGTTTAAACCTTTTGCACAATAAGCTCTGATAAATTTTCTACAGTGTGTTAATTTTTTAGAATTTTTGGAGTTAGGGAAGTATGAGTACAATTGCACTCTTTACAGACTGTCCTGTTTAGACAGATTGCAGTTATGTTCGCATTGTTTGCATATGTTTGCTTGTTTAGTGATTCTATTTGAGGATAGGAGTATTAAATATACAGAGGCATTTAGTATGCAATGTTGAATAATAATTTTAGTGATTTTCTACAGTAGAAAATGATAAGGTTTTGCATTGATTTATACTAACTTATCTCATGAATTCCTGTTGAGTTTTGTGTGGATGAAGTTTTTAAGAATTAGGGAAACCGTGATTTGAGAGGAATGAAGAAGACACAAGAGCTCAAGATTGGGGATGCCCAAGGCATCCCAAGTTAATATTCCAAGAAGTCTCAAGCATCTAAGCTTGGGGATGCCCCGGTAGACATCCCACCTTTCTTCATCAACAATTATCGGTTAGCCTCGGTCGAGCCTAAGTTTTTGCTTCTTCACATGATGTGTGCTATTCTTAAAATGTCATTTTATTTTGTTTTGCTTGCTTTTTTAATAAAATACTTATATCTGAAAGTTTTAAATAAGAGAGAGTCCTCAATTAGCTACCCATTTACTTAACTACTCTTTTGGTCTTCACTTATATCTTTTGGAGTAGTTTGTCATTTGCTCTCGTGCTTCACTTAAATTTATTTGAGAGTTTGTTAGTAGCAATGGTAATATATAAATTTAGTCCCAAAGTGATGGATATTCAAGAGGGATATAATAAAAACTTTCATGTAGATCATTGGATATGATAAGTTTGATTCCTTGCAATAGTTTTGCGATATGAAGATAATAATATGTGAGTCATGTTGGTGAGTAATTATGCTTTAGTAAGAATATTGGTGTTAAGGTTTGTGATTCCCTATGCAAGCACGAAAGTCAATAGTTATGCAATGAAATTACATCCTACTTGTGGTGCATTATTCAGTGTTAGTTATGCTCAATGCTCGTTTATGTAAATTTTTGTTTCTTGGTTGGTTGCTTCTCAATCTATTTGCTAGCCTCCATTTGTACTAAGTGGGAATACTACTTGTGCATCCAAAATCCCTAAACCCAGTTTTGCCACATGAGTCCACCATACCTACCTATATGTGGTATTCCCGTGCCGTTCTAAGCAAATTTGCATGTGCCATCTATAATTTTCAAAATAAATTTCCTTTTTGTGTGCTCGTACCGCTCATGAAGTGGCAGGGGGTGGCCAATATTTTCCATGCTAGATGTGTTATTCTCAAGATGAGTGTTTATTCACTTGTCATTGCATGAGAGTACGGCAAAGGTATTAGGGATGCCTAGTCCCGAAATGAAAAAGAAATTTACTTTATGTTGTCAAATAATAAATTCCTTGGAAAGTGTTGGTATGGAGGGCACCCGTGGATACGGCTAGCCATGGATTGTGAAAGAATGGTGGAAAAAGGAATAAACTTTATTTTCTGTTTGGGAACCGCCTATGATATATCTAGCATGGAAAGTGTTGGGAATTACTCGGTCGTTTTCGTTGACGGGAAAAGTATGCCTCCCAAAATATTTTATCTCTCAATTTAAGCTTTGAGCTCTGGCACCTCTACAAATCCCTACTTCCCTCTGCGAAGGGCCTATCTGTTTACTTTATGCAATTTTTATTTTTATTTGAGTTTCCATCTTCTCTTATAAAGCACCAACTAAGGGGCACTATGATCGTACTTGAGCATTGGATGTAGCTAATATGCGAGTGTGTTTCATGAATGGATCAATGATTGAGCATGATGGGCTAGGGATAGCTTTCTTTAGTGTTGATATTTTGAAAGACATGGTTGCTTGTTGATATGCTTGAGTATTGATGTCCTCATGCCAAATTATAGACTATTGCTTTGAATCATTCAAGTCCAAATGTCCATGCTACAAAAGAAAGATTATATGATGAATATGATAGGTAGCTTTCCACAACAAAAAATCCGTTTTCAATTGCTACTTTATCATAATAACTTTTATGAGAAAGGGTTGTTGTTATGATGCTAGGAAAAGTGATTGAAATTATCATTGATCAAACTTATGCACTTTGCTAGCATTCGCACTTCATAAATTATTTCTTTTATCATTTACCTACTCGAGGATGAGTAGGAATTAAGCTTGGGGATGCTGATATGACTCCAACGTATCTATAATTTATGAAGTATCCATGCCATGTTTACAATAATTTTATATGGTTTTGGTATGATTTGCATGGAACTAACCCGAACTGACGTTGTTTTCAGCAGAACTACCGTGGTGTTGTTTTCTGTGCAGAAATGAAAGTTCTCCAAATGAGCTGAAACTTTTTGACGATTTTTTTGGAACAAAAGAGACCCCCAAAGCTTCATGGAAGGACCAGAAGGTGAAGAAGTAGGGCACAAGACAACGGGGCACGCCAGGAGGCCCAGGCGCGCCCCGGTGGGTTGTGCTCACCTCAAGGCCCATCTTAGCGTGAAACCAATGCCAAAAATTCCTATAAATAGAGAAACCATCAGGGGTAACCCTAGATCAGAAGTTCCGCCGCCGCAAGCCTCTGTAGCCATGAAAAACCAATCTAGACCCCGTTTCGGCACCCTGCTGGAGGGGGAAATCATCACCGGTGGCCATCTTCATCATCCCGGTGGCCACCATGATGAGGAGGGAGTAGTCCACCCTCGGAGCTGAGGGTTTGTACCAGTAGCTATGTGTTTAATCTCTCTCTCTCTCTCTCGTGTTCTTGAGATGTCACGATCTTGATGTATCGCGGGCTTTGTTAATATAGTTGGATCATATGATGTTTTCCCCTCTCTACCTTGTTGTGATGAATTGAGTTTTCCCTTTGAGATTTCGTTTTATCGGATTGAATACTTTTATGGATTTGAGAGCACTTGATCTATGTCTTGGCACTCAACTCACGGATTCCCAAGGTGACATTGGGGTAATCTATGCATAGGGGTTGATGCATGTTTTCGTCCTTGTTTCTCTGGTAGAAATCTTGGGGCACTCTTTGAGGTTCTTTGTGTTGGATTGAGTATTATGAATCTGAAATTGTTTGATGCATATCATATAATCAACTCATGGATACTCGCAGTGACATTGGAGTTTCTAGGTGACATTAGAGTTGGTTGATGTGTATCATATGGTGTTATTTTAGTACGAACTCTTGGTTAGATCGATCGGAAAGAATAGCTTGGTGTTATTTTAGTACGAACTCTAGGATAGATTGATCGGAAAGAATAGCTTTGAGGTGGTTTCGTACCCTACAAACAATTTCTTCTTATGTTCTCCGCTAGATAAGAACTTTGGAGTGATTCTTCATCGCACATTGAGGGAAGGTTATATGATCCAATTAGATTAGCATTGTTGAGAGATTGCACTAGCGAAAGTACGGACCCTAGGCCTTGTTTTCAAGCATTGCAATACCGTTTGTGCTCCGTTTTATCACTTGCTACCTTGCTGTTTTCATTTATTCAGATTATAAAAATATATTTCTACCATCCATATTACACTTTTATCACCATCTCTTCGCTGAACTAGTGCACCTATACAATTTGCCATTGTATTGGGTGTGTTGGGGACACAAGAGACTTTTTATTATTTGGTTGCAGGGTTGCTTGAGAGAGACCATCTTCATCCTACACCTCCGACGGATTGATAAACCTTAGGTCATCCACTTGAGGGAAATTTGCTACTGTCCTACAAAACTCTGCGCTTGGAGGCCCAACACGAGTCTACAAGAACAAGTTGTGTAGTAGACATCATACATGAGCGTGAGCCATGGACATAGCACTATGGGTCGAATAGAACGCGGTGATAGAGATCTATAATGGGAAGTCAAAAAAGGAAGATAGTCTCACATCGATGCGGCTAATCAACGGGCTATGGAGATGCCCATCAATTATGCGAGGAGTAGGGATTGCCATGCAACGGATGCACTAAGAGCTATAAGTGTATGAAAGCTCAACATGGAAACTAAGTGGGTGTGCATCCAACTTGCTTGCCCATGAAGACCTCGGGCATTTGAGGAAGGCCATCATCAGAATATACAAGTAAAGTTCTATAATGGAAAATTCCCACTAGTATATGAAAGTGACAACATAGGAGACTCTCTATATGAAAAACATGGTACTACTCTGAAGCACAAGTGTGGAAAAAGGATAGTAACATTGCCCCTTCTCTCTTTTTCTCTCATTTTTTTAGTGGGCGCTTTTTGGTCTCTTTTTTTGTCTCGTTCCTCATCTCGACTTGGGTGGGTATCATCGTCCCATCATCCTGTCCTCGTTGGGACAATGCTCTAATAATGATGATCATCACACTTTTATTTACTTACAACTCAATATTACAATTCAATACTAGAACAATATGACTCTATATGAATGCCTCTGGCAATGTACCAGGATGTGCAATGATGCTAGCGTAACATGTATGATAATGATGAACGGTGGCTGAGCCACAAATACTATGTCAGCTATATGATCATGCAAAGCAAAATGATAATGAAGGTGTATGTCATAATAACAGAATGGTGGAAGTTGCATGGCAATATATCTCGGAATGGCTATGCAAATGCCATGATAGGTAGGTACGGTGGCTGTTTTGAGGAAGATATAAGGAGGCTTATGTGTGAAAGAGCGTATCATATCACGGGGCTTGGATGCACCGGCGAAGTTTGCACCGACTCTCGAGGTGAGAAAGGGCAATGCACGGTACCAAAGAGGCTAGCAAATGGTGGAAAGGTAAGAGTGCGTACAATCCACGGACTCACTTTAGTCATAAAGAAGTCAAAAACTTATTGCGAAAGTTTATTAGCCCTCGAAGCAAAGTACTACTACGCTTGCCCCTAGAGGGATAGATTGGTAGGAAAAGACCATCGCTCGTCCCCGACCGCCACTCATAAGGTAGACACTCAATAATAAATCATGCTCCAACTTCATCGCATAACGGGAGACTATACATGCATGCTTCGAATTACAAACATTAACGCAAATATTCTTACTAAAACACAAGCATTCACTAGTACATCCCACATATTACCATCTTAATATTGCAAGGAATCAAACCTGTCATATTTAGTGATCTACATGAATGTTTTTATTATATCCCTCTTGAATACCTATCATATTAGGACCAATTTCATAACATGTGCATATTGCCATTACTATTTACTAGACTCTCAAAATGATATAAGTGAAGTATGAGAGTGCAACTATTTCTTTACAATATAACCACCATTGTGCTCTAAAAGATATAAGTGGAGCATTAGAACAACTACCTAGCTCAAAAGATATAAGTGAAGCACATAGAGTGTTCTAACAAATCACGAATAAATGTGTGTCCTCTCAGAAGGTGTGTGCAGCAAAAAATGATTGTGGCAAACTAAAAAGCAAATAGAGCAAAGACTACGATAATACAAGATGCTCCAAGCAAAACTCATATCATGTGATGAATAAAAATATAGCTCCAAGTAATATACCGATGGTTTGTAGATGAAACAGGGGATACTATCCGGGGCATCCCCAAGCTTAGATGCTTGGGTATCCTTGAATATTACCTTGGGGTGCCTTGGGCATCCCCAAGCTTAGGGTCTTGCTGCTCCTTATTCCTTCATCCATTGTGATCTCACTCAAAACTTGAAAACTTCAACACACAAAACTCAACAGAAACCTCGTGAGATCCGTTAGTATAGCAAGCAAATCATAAACTTTAGGTACTGTTATGAACCCAATAATATTTTATTATTGCATAATACCTACTGTATTCTAACTTCTTCATGACTTATACCCCTTGATATAATCCATAGTATCGTTAAAACAAGCAAACTATGCAACGAAAACAGAATCTGTCAAAAACAGAATAGTCCGTAATGATCTGAAAAACTCAATACTTCTATAACTTCAAAAATCTGAAAACTTAGGACATCATGGGAAATTTGTATATCAATCATGTGTAAACATTCAGAATTTTATCACGTTCCAGTGAATTTTAAAAATTCTAGAACTGCGCGCAAAAGTTTTTTGTTTTTTCACAGAATTAAGTCAACTATCAACTAAATCATCCCAAAGGCTTTACTTGGCACAAACATTAACTAGAACATAAAACACAATCATAACAGTAGCATTATTGTGTGAACACTCAAAAACAAAAAAAAAAGATAACTATTGGGTTGCCTCCCAACAAGCGCTATTGTTTTACGCCCCTAGCTAGGCGTAATGCATAGTTTCAAGTATTGTCATCCTTTGTTTTAATACCATAGGTGGCCCTCATAATTGATTCATATGGTGGCTTAATTCTCTTTCTAGGGAAGTGGTCCATTCCTTTCTTTAATGGAAATTGGAACCTTATGTTTCCTTCTTTCATATCAATAATAGCACCTATGGTTCATAGGAAAGGCCTACCAAGTATTATAGGACAAGACGGATTACATTCAATATCAAGCACAAAAAATCCACGGGAACATAATTTCTATTAGCAAGAATAAGCACATCATTTATTCTACCCAATGGTTTCTTAATAGTTGAATCCGCTGAGTGCAAATTAAGGGAACATTCATCCATATCAACAAGACCTAACACATCACATAAAGATTTCGGTATAGTAGAAATGCTAGTACCCAAATCACATAGAACATTACATTCATAATCTTTGATCTTTACTTTAATAGTAGGTTCCCATTCATCATGCAATTTCCTAGGTATTATTGAAACGTCCAACTCTAGCTTTTCTTCAAAAGCTTTCATCATAACTTCTACAATATGTTTAGTGAAAGCTTTATTTTGTTCATAAGCATTGGGGGAATTTATCATGGATTGCAACAAGGTGATACGTCTCCAACGTATCTATAATTTATGAAGTATTCATGCCATGTTTACAACAATTTTATATGGTTTTGGTATGATTTGATTAGAACTAACCCGGACTGACGCTGTTTTCAGCAGAACTACCGTGGTGTCGTTTTTTGTGCAGAAATAAAAGTTCTCGGAATGGGCTGAAAATTGACGGTGCTTTTTTATGGACCAAAAGAGACCACCGACGCACTGGAGCTGGGCCAGGAAGTGAACGTGGTGGCCACAAGCCGCCAGGGCACGGCCTGGGGGGTAGGGCGCGCCCCTACGGCTTGTGGGCACCTCGAGCACCCCTTGACATGAGACCAACACCAAAAATTCTTATAAATACCCAAACCTCTGAAAAGAACCCTAGATCGGAAGTTCCGCCGCCGCAGGCCTCTGTAGCCACGAAAATTCAATCTAGGCCCTCTCCGGCACCCTGCCGGAGGGGGCCATCATCACCGGAGGCCATGGAGGAGGAAGCCAGAGGGGGCCATCATCACCATGGAGGCCAAGGACCAGAAGGAGAACCTCTCTCCATCTAGGGGGAAGGCCATTTAGGAGGAAGTACAAGGGGGAGACTCTCTCCCCCTCTCTCTCGGTGGCGCCGGAGTGCCGCCGGGGGAATCATCGCCGCGGTGATCGTCTTCATCAACATCACCTTCCTCATCTCTTTTAAGCGGTCCACTCTCCCACACCCCGCTGTAATCCCCTACTTGAACATGGTGCTTTATGCCACATATTATGATCCAATGATGTGTTGCCATCCTATGATGTTTTGAGTAGATTTCTTTTGTCTTTTGGGTTGATTGATGATCTAGATTGGTTTGAGTTGTATGTTTTATTTTGGTGCTGTCCTATGGTGCCTTCCGTGCCGCGCACACGTGAAGGATTCCCGCTGTAGGGTGTTGCAATACGTTCATGATTCGCTTATAGTGGGTTGCTAGAGTGACAGAAGCTTAAACCCGAGTAAGGGGGTTGTTGCGTATGGGATAAAGGGGACTTGATACTTTAATGCTATGGTTGGGTTTTACCTTAATGATCTTTAGTAGTTGCGGATGCTTGCTAGAGTTCCAATCATAAGTGCATATGATCCAAGTAGAGAAAGTATGTTAGCTTATGCCTCTCCCTCATATAAAATTGCAATAATGATTACTGATCTTGTTAACAATTGCCTAGGACAATTCCGCACACCGACCCATCATTATTCCACACTCACTATTTCTAATATATTATAATATATTCTAACTTTATGATAACAGCACCAATTTTTGTAGTTTAGTTCTCCGATATCATTCAAAGCTATCCTCTTCATACCCACAACGTAGTTTTATTTCTCGCTTCTAGATGGAAGCAAACGCTCGGTGTACGTAGAGTCGTATCAGTGGCAGATAGGACTTGAGAGAATATTGATCTTTCCCTTAGCTCCTTGTGGGTTCGACACTCCATACTTGTCACTTCCACCTTTGTAAATTGCTACGATGATTCCTTGCACTTGGGGATTATCAAGCTCTTTTCTGGCGCCGTTGCCGGGGAGCAATAGCGTGGGGTTGATATTCTCAAGTGTGCTTGTTTGCTTTCTTCACTAAGTAGATTTGGTTTTCCCTTTTGTTTTTGTTTTCTTTAGTTGTGGGTGAAACAAAAATAAATAAAAGAATGCAAAATACAAAAAAAATTACTTGCCTCGTATGCCTAAAAACTATTTCAAAAAGAGAAGTGATTGGAAAGTTATGCATTGGAGAAGTGAGGGTCGACCTTGAACACTTGTGTTCATGCTCATGGAAACAATGTAGAATTTTTCATGGAAGTTTCTCAAAAATAATTATCCCCTTGTATATATCCATTGTATTATAAAAATAATGTGTCAAGATTTGTCTTTAAGATGATTAGATTGCTTGTTTGCTATGTGCGGTGCAAAAACAGAAACTTTGGCTGTAGTGCGTGATTTTACATTTTTTTACTGGAAATTCAAAAGTTTCTGAAATTTTTACACAGTACTGATATGCAAATTTTTTATTTTTTCCTATTTTTCTAGAATTTTTGGAGTTACATAAGTATACGAAGTTTCCATATTGCTACAGACTGTCCTGTTTTTGACAGATTCTGTTTTCTATGTGTTGTTCACTTATTTTGATGAATCTATGGGTAGTATCGGGGGTATGAACCATGGTGAAGTTGGAATAAAGTAGATATAATGCTAATATGAAATTGGAATGAGTTTACAACAGTACCTAAAGGTAGTGATTTGCTTTATTATACTAACGTATCTCACAAGGTTTTTTGTTAAGTTTTGTGTAGATGAAGTGTTCGAAGATCGAGGAGTTATCGATATGAGAAGAATAAGGAGAGGCAAGAGTTCAATATTGGGGATGCCCAAGGCACCCCAAGTAAATATTTCAAGGATACTCAAGCATCTAAGCTTGGGGATGCCCCGGTTGGCATCCCATCTTTCTTCTTCAACAATTATCGGTATACCTCGGTTTTTGTTTTGTTCACATGATATGCGTCTTTTGTGTTTTTCTTTTCCTTTATGAACCATGCTAGTATGAGATATTCCTTCATTGATTTATAGAATGCTTCATGTGCTTCACTTAAATCTTTTGAGTATGGCTTTATAGAATGCTTCGTGTGCTTCACTTATATATTTTGAGCTTGGATATTGGTCAATATATATTAATTGTAGAATGATCTATGAACTTCACTTATATCTTTTAGAGTATGAATAAAATTATTATCGGAATTGGGCTTGGAAGAGTATCATTAAAATATCATGCCTAGCTAAAAAGGCATTAAAGAAAAGCGCTTGTTGGGAGACAACCCAATATTTACCCCTACTGTTTTTGTGTGTTCTAATGATTATGCTACTGTAGTAATCATGTTTTATAGCTTTTGTTTCAATAAAGTGCCAAGTAAAGCCTTTGGGATAGTGTGGTTGATAGTTGATTTGATTCTGTGCAAAAACAGAAACTTTTGTGTCCAGTAACAGAATTGTTAAAATTTATTGTAACGTGGAAAAACTCTGAATTTTTTACATAGGATTCATAGACAAAATTTATACGTTTTCCTAATTTCTCAGAATTTTTAGAGTTACATAAGTATGAGAACAATTCAGATCTTCACAGACTGTTCTGTTTTTGACAGATTCTGTTTTCAATGCATAGTTTGCTTGTTTTAGTGTTTCCATAGCTTATATTAAGTGATATAAATTGTGGAAATGATAGAGTACAGTAGGCATTATGTGGAAACAATTATGAATCTTGTCTTGACAATACCCAAGTGAATGATTTGTTTTATTATACTAACGGAGCTCATGAGTTTTCTGTTGAGTTTTGTGTGATTGAAGTTTTCAAGTTTAGGGTGAGGTGTCGATATGATGAGAATAAGGAGTGGAAAGACCCTAAGCTTGGGGATGCCCAAGTCACCCCAAGTTAATATTCAAGGAATACTCAAGCGCCTAAGCTTGGGGATGCCCCGGAAGGCATCCCCTCTTTCGTCTTCAAACTATCGGTATACCTTACTTGGAGCTATATTTTTATTCATCACATGATATGTGTTTTGCTTGGAGCGTATTTTCATTTTACTAGCTGTTAGAATAAAATCATTGGATCTGAAATCTTGAATGGGAGAGAGTCCTCACATGGCTAATTAACTATTGGGCTACTCATTGATCTTCACTTATATCTTTTTGGGAGTAGTTTTGTCATTTACTCTCGTGCTTCACTTATATCCTATGAGTAAATGGTTGAATGAATTGAATATCATAAATCTGAAATTATATATGTTGCATATGCTTATCCCATGGGGAGTAATGACTTCACATATAAGAAGTATAGGTGGTAAAATTTATTGAAAGTTAGCAAATACCGAATTGGTCACTTGAACAATTCATGAAAGAATATTGAAGGAAGAGAGATTTCACATATAAATATACTATCTTGGACATCTTCTATGATTGTGAGCCCCATTAATTATTTTCAAACTTGAGCAAATTAGTTGAAGTTGGACAAGGAAGACAACGTAATGAGTTATGTTTGGATATATTTGTATAGAAGTTATATTGTTATGGATCCTCCAACATGTGGTGCTTGCTTAGGATCTTTTGCTAGCCAAAATTTTGTACTAAGTAGAGATACTACTTGTGCATCCGAAAAACCCTTAAACCCCATTTCTTGCCATGAGTGTCCACCATATCTACCTATGGATTGAATAAGATCCTTCAAGTAAGTTGTCATCGGTGCAAAAAGCAATAAAAATTGCTCCTAAATATGTATGATCTTTTATTGTAAGGGAAAATAAGCTTTGTACGAACTTGTGATGGTAAAGAAATAAAAGCGACGAACTGCATAATAAAGGTTGCTATCACAAAGGGCAATACAACGTGACGTTCCTTTGCATTAAGGGTTTGCACATCCAAAATTAAAAAGCGCATGACAACCTCTGCTTCCCTCTGCGAAGGGCCTATCTTTTACTTTCATGTATTTACTTTTATGCAAGAGTCAATAGTATTCCTTCTTATTTCCACCTCAATTATTCTTTAGTTGGCAAGCATCATGTGGTGGGGAAAGATCCAAGCATATATGGCCATTCAAATATATTTGATCATGAATTATTATTATTGACAATTATCTATATGGTAAATAAGTTGGGAGACGAAACTTTAAGCCCCTATCTTTCTCTGTGTTCGATGGATGCTATTTGTTCTAAAAATATATTTTGAGTGTTGGCAATCATGGAAGACTATATGATAGTTGAGTATGTGGAATTTGCTAAATCAAAGCTATTACATAGACCCTTCCTGAAAATAAGATGAATTGCAATTGTTTGGTGACCGAGAACATAGTTTGTTAGTTTTCAAGAAACTTTATGATCTATACTTTAACATGTGAATAGCTTGTCACTTGATCATGAGAAATTTTATGAGATGAGCTACTGTTTATGATATATAATTATGCTAGAAAAAGTGAATAAAATTATCATTGATCAAACTTATGCACTATGCTAGCATTCACACTTCATAAATTCTTTCTTTTATCATTTACCTACTCGAGGATGAGCAGGAATTAAGCTTGGGGATGCTGATACTTCTCTAACGTATCTATAATTTATGAAGTATTCATGCCATGTTTACAACAATTTTATATGGTTTTGGTATGATTTGATTAGAACTAACCCAGACTGACGTTGTTTTCAGCAGAACTACCATGGTGTCGTTTTTTGTGCAGAAATAAAAGTTCTCGGAATGGGCTAAAAATTTACGATGATTTTTTATGGACCAAAAGAGACCCCGAAGCGCCGGAGCTGGGCCAGGAAGTGACCGAGGTGGCCACAAGCCGCCAGGGCACGCCCCTACGGCTTGTGGGCACCTCGGGCAGCCCCTTGACATGAGACCAACGCCAAAAATTCTTATAAATACCCAAACCTCTGAAAAGAACCCTAGATTGGAAGTTCCACCGCCGCAAGCCTCTGTAGCCATGAAAAATCAATCTAGGCCCTCTCCGGCACCCTGCCGGAGGGGGCCATCATCACCGAAGGCCATGGAGGAGGAAGCCGGAGGGGGCCATCATCACCATGGAGGCCAAGGACCAGAGGGAGAACCTCTCCCCATCTAGGGGGGAGGCCATGGAGGAGGAAGCACAAGGGGGAGACTCTCCCCCCTCTCTCTCGGTGGCGCCGGAATGCCGCCAGGGAATCATCGCCGCGGTGATCGTCTTCATCAACATCACCATCTTCATCACCTTCCTCATCTCTTTTAAGCGGTCCACTCTCCCGCACCCCGCTGTAATCCCCTACTTGAACATGGTGCTTTATGCCACATATTATGATCCAATGATGTGTTGCCATCCTATGATATTTTGAGTAGATTTCTTTTGTATTTTGGGTTGATTGATGATCTAGATTGGTTTGAGTTGTATGTTTTATTTTGGTGCTGTCCTATGGTGCCTTCCGTGCCGCGCACACATGAAGGATTCCTGCTGTAGGGTGTTGCAATATGTTCATGATTCGCTTATAGTGGGTTGCTAGAGTGACAGAAGCTTAAACCCGAGTAAGGGGGTTGTTGCGTATGGGATAAAGGGGACTTGATACTTTAATGCTATGGTTGGGTTTTACCTTAATGATCTTTAGTAGTTGCGGATGCTTGCTAGAGTTCCAATCATAAGTGCATATGATCCAAGTAGAGAAAGTATGTTAGCTTATGCCTCTCCCTCATATAAAATTGCAATAATGATTGCCGATCTTGTTAATAATTGCCTAGGACAATTCCGCACACCGACCCATCATTATTCCACACTCGCTATTTGTAATATATTATAATATATTCTAACTTTATGATAACAGCACCTATTTTTATATTTTAGTTCTATGATATCATGCAAAGCTATCCTCTTCATACCCACAACGTAGTTTTATTTCTCGTTTCTAGATGGAAGCAAACGTTCAGTGTACGTAGAGTCGTATCAGTGGCAGATAGGACTTGAGAGAATATTGATCTTACCTTTAGCTCCTTGTGGGTTCGACACTCCATACTTATCACTTCCACCTTTGGAAATTGGTACGATGATTCCTTGCACTTGGGGATTATCAAGCTCTTTTCTGGCGCCATTGCCGGGGAGCAATAGCGTGGGGTTGATATTCTCGTGTGTGCTTGTTTGCTTTCTTCACTAAGTAGATTTTGTTTTCCCTTTTGTTTTTGTTTTCTTTAGTTGTGGGTGAAACAAAAAAAATAAATGAATAAAGTTGTGTAGTAGACACCAAGCTCTTTTCTGGCGCCGTTGCCGGGGAGGTGAGTGCTTGAAGGTATATCTTTAGATCTTGCAATTAAATCTTTTAGTTTCTTGTTTTATCACTAGTTTGGTTTATAAAAGAAAACTACAAAAAAATGAAATTGAGGTGGTCTCATATTATTCGTCTTTATCATGTATTTCTTGAAAATGATGGATTGGAAAATTGTGCTCAATTGATAGAAGAAGAATTCAATAAAATGTTTGGCATAAAATATTTGAATGATGAGCATGATTGCAATGTTGCTAGTATGAATTCTTTTAATATCCGTGATGCTAGTGATATGCAAAGCCATAATCTTGGGGATGCTATGTTTTGATGAAGATGATTTTTCCCCCCAAGTTTTGATGAAAAAATTTATTATGATGAAAGCATGCCTCCTATTTATGATGATTATATTGATGAAAGTGGATTTGGAAGAGTGTTAACTCTAGGTAGTAATGATCCCACTATTTTGGAGGGTGTTGAATCTTATTGTTATAATGATGAAAGTGGATTTGGAGAGGTCATGACTTTATTTAGTGATGAATCCACTATTTTGGAAGAGGCTTCAATTGATTATGATAACAAAGTTGCTAATATGATGATTATTGTGATGATATGTATGCTATAAAGAGTAATGATATCTATGAAACGGGTCATCATGATTTTAATGCTCAATATGATTATGCCAATCAAGTATCACATGATAGTTATTTTGTTGAGTTTGCTCCCACTACTATTCATAAAAATAAATTTGCTTATGTGGAGAGTAATAAAATTTCTATGCTTGTGGATCATGAAAAGAATGCTTTATGTGATATCTATATTGTTGAATTCATTCATGATGCTACTGAAAATTATAATGAGAGTGGAAGATATGCTCATATATATTTCAACAACGTCAAGTTTCCTCTCTTTATGTTGGAAGTTTTGAAGTTATACTTGTTTTGCCTTCCTATGCTAGTTGATTCTTACTCCCATAAATTGTTTGCTCACAAAATCCCTATGCCTAGGAAGTGGGTTAGACTTAAATGTGCTAGTCATGTGCTTCATGATGCTCTCTTTGTGTTTTAATTCTTATCTTTTATGTGAGCATCATTGAAATCATCATGCCTAGCTAAAAAGGCATTAAAGAAAAGCGCTTGTTGGGAGACAACCCAACATTTAACCCTACTGTTTTTGTGTGTTCACATGATTAGGCTGCTTTAGTAATCATATTTTATAGCTTTTATTTCAATAAAGTTCCAAGTAAAGCCTTTGGGATAGTGTGGATGATAGTTGACTTGATTCTATGCAAAAACAGAAATGTTTGCACCCAGTAACAGAATTGTTAAAAATCACTGCAGCGTCTAAAAATTCTGAATTTTTTACAGATGATTTATATAGAAATTTCCTACGTTGTCCTAAATTTTCAGAATTTTGGAGTTACATAAGTATTACCATAACTCACATCTTTACGTACTGTTCTGTTTTTGACAGATTCTGGTTTCAATGCATAGTTTGCTTGTTTTATAGTTTCGATGGCTTATATTGGTCAACATAAGTTGTAGACATTGTAGGGTACAGTAGGCTTTATTTGGAAACAATTATGAATCTAATCTTGACAGTACCAAAGTGAATGATTTGTCTTTATTGTTAGAGATACGACACGCAATCGAACTCAATGAAGAACGAAAACAAGCAAGGGACCCGAGATTTTAACGTGGAAAACCCCTCCAACACGAAGGGAAAAAATCCACGGGTGCCAGCCAACCAAACTTCACTATATCGGGGGAGGTAACAAACGCCGGGGATTTACAACTGATCAACTTATCCCGTGCGGCGGCTTACAAGAGGTATATATAACATAGATGACCTAGGTATATATAACTACCGGCGACGGGCCTCGCTCCGCTCGCTCGTCAGAAGTTAGCCTCCCTCTTTATACTTGAATTTGGAGCATAACATAACATTTATCATACAAACCCATCTCACGATGTTTCGCTAAGTTTTGTGTGATTGAAGTTTTCAAGTTTTGGGTGAGATCTCGATATGAGGAGAATAAGGAGTGAAAAGACCCTAAGCTTGGGGATGCCCAAGGCACCCCAAGGTAATATTTAAGGAAGATCCAAGCAACTAAGCTTGGGGATGCCTCGGAAGGCATCCCCTCTTTCGTCTTCAACATTATCGGTAACCTCACTTGGAGCTACATTTTTATTCGTCACATGATATGAGTTTTGCTTGGAGCGTCATATTATTTTATTAGGATTTGCTTGCTGTTATTTAGAGTAATATTTTTCATCTTTTACTTCAATAAAAATGTCAAGTATAGCCTTTGTTATGCTTATTTTGCAAGTCTATATGTGGC
This sequence comes from Thinopyrum elongatum, assembly GCA_011799875.1. Classification (NCBI taxonomy): domain Eukaryota; kingdom Viridiplantae; phylum Streptophyta; class Magnoliopsida; order Poales; family Poaceae; genus Thinopyrum; species Thinopyrum elongatum. The sequence goes on along the minus strand of CM022300.1, from coordinate 440,484,222 downwards.
TGTTTGAAAACAGAAAGTTGCATGCTAGTGCGTGAATTTTTGAGAAAATTCAGAATGTGATAAAATGTTGATTTTTTTTCCCAATAATACATGATAAATTGTATACAGTTTGGTAAATTTTCAGAATTTTTGAAGTTAGGTAAGTGTGAGTAAAATTGCACTCTTTACAGACTGTCCTGTTTAGACAGATTGCAGTTATGTTTGCATTGTTTACATATGTTTGCTTGTTTAATGATTCTATTTGAGGATAGGAGTATTAAATATGCGGAGGCATTTAGTATGCAATGTTAAATAATAATTTTAGTGATTTGCTATAGTAGAGAATGATAAGGTTATTGCATTGATTCATACTAACTTTTCTTACGAGTTCTTGTTGAGTTTTGTGTGGATGAAGTTATTAAGATTTAGGGAAACCGTGATATAAAAGGAACTAAGGAGACACAAAAGCTCAAGCTTGGGGATGCCCAAGGCATCAAAAGTCAATATTTCAAGAAGTCTCAAGCATCTAAGCTTGGGGATGCCCCGGTAGGCATCCCACCTTTCTTCATCAACAATTATTGGTTAGCCTCGGTTGAGCCTAAGTTTTTGCTTCTTCACATGATGTGTGCTATTCTTGGAATGTCATTTAATTTTAGTTTTTCTTGCTATTTTAATAAAATACTTAGATCTGATTTTTTTTAAATAAGAGAGTCCTCAATTAGCTACCCATTTACTTAACTACTCGCTTGATCTTTACTTATATCTTTTTGGAGTAGTTTGTCATTTACTCTTGTGCTTCACTTATATCCTATGAGTAAATTGTTGAATGAATTTAATATCATGAATTTGAAATTATATGTTCATATCATGCCCAGTAGTAGCCTCACGTTAGGTTTAGAAAGTGAAATCTTTTGAAGCTTGACAATCACAATATTGGTCATACAAGCAATTCATGAATGATTAGTATAAGGAAGAGAACTTTCACATACAAATATATTATCTTGGACATCTTCTATGATTGTGAATATCCATTAATTATTTTCAAACTTGAGAAAATTAGTTGAAGTTGGACAAGGAAGACAACATAATGAGTTATGGTTGTGTATATTTGCATAGAAGTTATATTATTATGGATCCTCCAACATGTGGTGTTTGCTTAGGATCTTTTGCTAGCCAAAAATCCGTACTAAGTAGAGATACTACTTGTGCATCCAAAAACCCTTAAACCCGGTTTATTGCCATGAGTGTCCACCATACCTATCTATGGATTGAATAAGATCCTTCAAGTAAGTTGTCATCGGTGCATAAAGCAATAAAAATTGCTCCTAAATATGTTTGATCTTTTATTGTAAGGGAAAATAAGCGTTGTACAAACTTGTGATGGCAATGTAATAAAAGCGATGGAATGCATAATAAAGGTTGCTATCATAAGGGGCAATATAACATGACGTTCCTGTTGGGGAACGTTGCATGGAAAACAAAAAAATTCTACGCACACGCAAGATCTATCCATGGAGATGCATAGCAACGAGAGGGGAGAGTGTGTCTACGTACCCTCGTAGACCGTAAGCAGAAGCATTTAGTAACACGGTTGATGTAGTCAAACTTCTTCGCGATCCAACCGATCGAGTACCAAATGTACGGTACCTCCGCGTTCAGCACACGTTCAGCTCAGTGACGTCCTCGCCTTCTTGATCCAGCAAGACGGTGAAGTAGTGGATGAGTTCTGGCAGCACGATGGCGTGGTGACGGTGGTGGTGATGCTATCTCTGCAGGGCTTCGCCTAAGCACTACAAAAATATGACCGAGGGACGAAACTGTGGAGAGGGGCGCCGCACACGGCGAAGAGATTGTCGTGGGCTATGTGTGGCCCCCCTCCCACATATATATAGGTGGGGGAGAGGGGAGGCAGCCACGAGGCGCCCCAAGTGGGGCCGAATCCCACTTGGGCTACTGCCCCTAGCCACCCCCATGCCATGTTTGTGTGCGGGAGGAAGGCAGGGGGAGGTGCCTCCCCTTTCCTTTCTCACATGAGGCGGGAAACGCGGGAGGGGCCAACCCTCCCCCTTTCCTTCCCCTAGGGCCGGAGGCCAGGGAGAGGGCGCGCCAGCCCCCTTGTGGGCTGGTGTGTCCCTCCCCTTGGCCTATTAGGCCCATAGACCTCCCGGGGTTGTTCGGAACCCCTTCCGGCGATCCAATGACTACCTGGTGCACTCCAAAACTCTTTCGGTGTCCAAATAGTATCATCCTATATATCAATCTTTAACTCCGGACCATTACGGAGCTCCTCATCATGTCCGTGATCTCATCCGGGACTCCGAACAACATTCGGTCACCAAATCATACAACTCATATAACACTATATCGTTAACGAATGTTAAGCGCGCGGACCCTACGGGTTCGAGAACTATGTAGACATGACCGAGACACCTCTCTGGTCAATAATCAATAGCGGAACATGGATGCCCATATTGGCTCCTACATATTGTACGAAGATCTTTATCGGTCGAACCTTATGACAACATACATAATTCGCTTTGTCTATCGGTATGTTACTTGCCAGAGATTCGATCGTTGGTATCTTCATACCAAGTTCAATCTTGTTACCGGCAAGTCTCTTTACTCGTTCTATAATACGTCATCTTGCAACTAACTCCTTAGTCACTTTGCTTGCAAGGCTTCTTATGATGTGTATTACCGAGAGGGCCCAGAGATACCTCTCCAATACACGGAGTGACAAATCGTAATCTCGATCTATGCCAACTCAACAAACACCTTCGAAGATACCTGTAGAGCATCTTTATGATCACCCAGTTACGTTGTGACATTTGATAGCACACAAGGTATTCCTCCGGTATCCGGGAGTAGCATAATCTCATAGTCGAAGGAATATGTATTTGACATTAAGAAAGCAATAGCAATAAACTGAACGATCATATGCTAAGCTAACGGATGGGTCTTGTCCATCACATCATTCTCCCAATGATGTGATCCTGTTATCAAATGACAACTCATGTCTATGGTTAGGAAACCTTAACCATCTTTGATCAACGAGCTAGTCTAGTAGAGGCTCACTAGGGACACGGTATTTGTTTATGTATCCACACATGTATTTAAGTTTCCAGTCAATACAATTCTAGCATGAATAATAAACCTTTATCATGATTAATGAAATATAATAATAACCATTTTATTATTGCCTCTAGGGTATATTTCCATCAGTTCCTTTGCATCAAGAGATTGTGCATCCAAAAATAAAAAACGCATGACAACCTCTGCTTCCCTCTGCGAAGGGCCTATCTTTTACTTTTCAGTATTTACTTTTATGCAAGAGTCAATAGTATGCATTCTCATTTCAACCTCAATTATTCTCTAGTTGGCAAGCATCATGTGGTGGGGAAAGATCTAGGCACATATGGCCAGTCAAATATATTTGATCATGATTTATTATTGTTGACAATTATCTCTATGATAAATGAGTTGGGAGGCGAAACATTAAGCTCATATCTTTCTCTGTGTTCGATGGATGCCATTTGTTCTAAAAATATGCTTTGGGTACTAGCAATCATAGAAGACTATATGATGATTGAGTATGGGGATCTCTTACTTAGACTTTGTTGAGAATAAGTTGAATTGCAATTGTTTAGTGACTAAGAACATAGGTTGTTAAGTTTTAAGAGAAATCATTGTTTGAACCATAATATGTGAATTGATTGCTACTTTATCATGATGAGTTTTGTGAGAAAGAGTTGTTGTTATGATGCTAGGAAAAGTGATTGAAATTATCATTGATCAAAATTATGCACTATGCTAGCATTGACACTTCATAAATTATTTCTTTATCATTTACCTACTCGAGGATGAGTAGGAATTAAGCTTGGGGATGCTGATACGTCTCCAACGTATCTACAATTTATGAAGTATTCATGCCATGTTTACAACAATTTTATATGGTTTTGGTATGATTTGAGTGGAACTAACCCGGACTGACACTGTTTTCAACAGAACTACCATGATGTTGTTTTTTGTGCAGAAATGAAAGTTCTCCAAATGAGCTGAAACTTTTTGACGATTTTTTTGGAAGAAAAGAGGCACTAGAAGCTTTGTGAGGGGACCAGAAGGTGAAGGAGGTGGCCACCACCCACCAGGGCGCGCCAGGGCCATGCCCGTGTGCTGGTGGATGGTGGGCCCCTTGAAGCCCATCTTCGCGTGAAACCGAAGCCAAACAATCCTATAAATACATAAACCCCCAGAAATAACCATAGATCAGAAGTTCTGCTGCCGCAAGCCTCTGTAGCCACGAAAAACCAATCTAGACCCTGTTCTGGCACCCTGCCGGAGGGGGAAATCATCACCGGTGGCCATCTTCATCATCCCGACGGCCACCATGATGAGGAGGGAGTAGTCCACCCTTGGGTCAGAGGGTTTGTACCAGTAGCTATGTGTTTAATCTCTCTCTCTCTCATGTTCTTGATTTGTCATGATCTTGATGTATCGCAGGCTTTGTTAATATAGTTGGATCATATGGTGTTTTCCCCTCTCTATCTTGTTGTGATGAATTGAGTTTTCCCTTTGAGATTTCATTTTTATCGAATTGAATACTTTTATGGATTTGAGAGCACTTGATGTATGTCTTACTATGAATACCCGTGGTGACAATGGGGTATCTAGTGACATTAGAGTTGGTTGATGTGTATCATATGGTGTTATTTTAGTATGAACTCTTAGATAGATCGATCGAAAAGGATAATTTGGTGTTATTTTAGTACGAACTCTCGGATAGATCGATCGGAAAGGATAACTTTGAGGTGGTTTCGTACCCTACAAATAATTGCTTCTTATGTTCTCCGCTAGATAAGAACTTTGGAGTGATTCTTCATCGTACGTTGAGGGATGGTTATATGATCTAATTATATTAGCATTGTTGAGAGATTGCACTAGTGAAAGTATGAACCCTAGGCCTCATTTTCGGGCATTGCAATACCGTTTGTGCTCACTTTTGTTACTTGCTACCTTGCTGTTTTTTATTGTTCCTATTACAAAAACCTATATCTACTATCCATATTACACTTGTATCACCATCTCTTCGCCGAACTAGTGCACCTATACAATTTACCATTGTATTTGGTGTGTTGGGGACACAAGAGACTCTTTGTTATTTAGTTGCAGGGTTGTTTGAGAGAGACCATCTTCATCCTACGCCTCCCATGGATTGATAAACCTTAGGTCATCCACTTGAGGGAAAATTGCTACTGTCCTACAAAACTCTGCGCTTGGAGGCCCAACACGAGTCTACAAGAATAAAGTTGCATAGTAGACATCACTTATCCCAATGTGACTTCCATAAAGGTACCACCTGGAGCGGACTCTAGAAGATTTCTAGAAACAAAGTTTAGTCCCGCGTAGAAATTTTGTATAATCATCCATAAGCTTAACCATGAGTGGGACAATTCCTTATCTTTAATTTCATTCTCTCCCAAGATTGTGCAACATGTTCATGCTCAAGTTGCTTAAAATTCATAATTGATTTCTAAGAGAGATAACCTTAGCGAGAGGAAAATACTTGGCAATAAAAGCATCCTTACACTTGTCCCAAGAATCAATACTATTTTGAGGCAAGGATGAAAACCAAGTTTTAGCACGGTTTTGTAGTGAGAACAGAAATAATTTCAATTTAACAATATCATTATCCACATCTTTTTTCTTTTGCGTATCACATAATTCAATGCAATTATTAAGATGGGATGCAACATCTTCATTAGGACCACCAGAAAATTGTTCTCTATAACAAGATTTAGTAAAGCAACATTAATATCAGATGACTCCGCACTAGTGGCAGAAGGAGCAATTGGAGTACTAATAAAAATCATTATTATTAGTAGTATTTGAAAAATCACACAATTTGGTGTTTTCTTGAGACATGGCGACAAAGCAAGCAAGCAAACGAGCAAACAAAAAATATTTTTGTGTTTTTGTAATTTTTTTAGAAGTGGGGGAGATGAAAACGAGAGGCAAAGACAAATAAAAAGTAGAGAAAATAGATGATAGTTTGTGTGAAGGTACTTGATAGGTTTTGGTGATTTCTCCTAATACGTCTCCATCGTATCTACCTTTTCAAACTCTTTTGCCCTTGTTTTGGACTCTAATTTGCATGATTTGAATGGAACTAACCCGGACTGACGCAGTTTTCAGCAGAATTGCCATGGTGTTATTTTTGTGAAGAAATCAAAGTTCTTGGATTGACCTGAAAATTTACGGAGAATTTTTGTGGAATATATAAAAAATACTGGTGGAAAAAGATACCAAAGGAGGGCCACCCAGGAGCCACAAGCCCTGGGGGCGCGCCTAACCCCCCCCCCCCCCCCCCCAAGGCGCACCTAACAGGCTTGTGGGGCCCCTGGAGCTCTGGCAACCCTAACTCCAACTCAATATATACCTATTCACGGAGAAAAAAATCAGAGAGAAGGATTCATCGTGTTTTACGATACGGAGCCGCCACTACCTCTTGTTCTTCATCGGGAGGGTTGATCTGGAGTCCGTTCGGGGCTCCGGAGGGTGGAATCCGTCGTCGACGTCATCATCAACCTTCCTTCACCGCCAATTTCATGAGGCTCACCGCCGGGAGTGAGTAATTCCTTCGTAGGCTTGCTAGACAGTGATGGGTTGGATGAGATTTATCATGTAATCGAGTTAGTTTTGTTAGGGCTTGATCCCTAGTATCCACTATGTTCTGAGATTGATGTTGTTATGACTTTGCTATGCTTAATGCTTGTCACTAGGGCCCGAGTGCCATGATTTCAGATCTGAACCTGTTATGTTTTCATGAATATATGTGTGTTCTTGATCCTATCTTGCAAGTTGTAGACACCTATTACAAGTTATGATCTGCATACCCTAAGGTGACAATAATTGGGATTCTTTCCGGTGATTACCGTAGTTTAAGGAGTTCATGTATTCACTAAGTGCTAATACTTTGTTCCGGTTCTCTATTAAAAGGAGGCCTTAATATCCCTTAGTTTCCTTATGGACCCCGCTGCCACGGGAGTGTAGGAAAAAAGATGTCATGCAAGTTATTTTCCATAAGCACGTATGACTATATACGTAATACATGCCTACATTACATTGATGAATTGAAGCTAGTTTTGTGTCGCCCTAGGTTATGACTGCTACATGATGAATATTATCCAACACAATTATCCATCGCTGATCCAATGCCTACGAGTTTTTCACATATTGATCTTTGCTAAGTTACTTTCGTTGCTCTACTGTTACAATCACTACAAAACTGCTACTATTACTTTTGCTACTGTTACCGTTAGATAAGCATGCATATATATATATGAACATGGAAATCGATAAGGAAATGCACAACACTTAAACTTATTCATCTGGGCTCAGGGTCTGCACCTGGCTCTGTACAAAGGATTACATGCCTTGCCGGCAAGACTTGGACAAAAGGGTGGTTGCCGGGGGCCCCCGGCAACTGCGCCTTATGGGTAGAACTTGCGAACATACTCGATATTCCAAGAGTTGCTCACTGGAATGCCATCTTCGGTCTCCAGGCAGACAGCGCTGGGCCTGGTGACTCGTACTACCCGATAAGGGCCTTCCCACTTCGGCGTCAACTTGTTTGAATTCTTGGCGGACTGAATCCGTCGAAGAACAAGGTCGCCTTCCTCAAGACTTCGGGCATGAACTTTGCGGCTATGGTAGCGGTGCAAAGCTTGCTAGTAGCGTGCAGCTCGCACAGCAGCCTGAAGACGATTCTCCTCAAGGAGCACAGCATCATCTTGCCGCAGTTGCTCTTGCACAAGCTCATCATAAGCGAGCACTCGAGGTGATCCGTATATGAGTTCCGTGGGGAGAATTGCTTCCACTCCGTAGACCAGAGCAAAAGGCATCTGGCCGGTGGCTCGATTTGGTGTCGTTCTGATTGACCAAAGAACCGCCGGCAACTCATCAATCCAGCGTCTTCTGCACTTTCTAAGCCTGTCAAAAGTTCTGGTCCTGAGACCACGCAACACTTCAGCATTAGCCCTCTCCGCTTGGCCGTTGCTTCTCGGGTGAGCAACAGAGGCAAAACAAATTTTGCCGCCAAGGTCTTGGACGTACTGCATGAAGGTGCGACTTGTGAATTGCGTGCCGTTGTCGGTGATGATCCTGTTGGGCACACCGAAACGGCAAACTATTCCTTTAAAGAACTTTGACAGCTGATTGTGCTGTCACCTTTCTCACCGCTTCCACCTCCGGCCACTTTGTGAACTTGTCGATCACAACGTACAAGTACTCAAAGCCCCCGGTAGCACGGGGGAAGGGGCCCATTATGTCGAGCCCCCAGACCGAAAATGGCCAGGAGAGAGGGATCGTCTGAAGAGCTTGAGCTGGCTGATGTGATTTCTTCATGAGGCTGCTTGCGAGTACCGGAACGCAGCAGACATCATGAGGCTGCGCCCTGGATTGAACAACAATCTGACAGCCATGCAGCTCGGCGCTCTCCGCCACAAGCTATTCCAGCGCGATGACAAACATCGATTGCCGGCAAGAATTGTCCCTTTGTGCAACAACTCCGCCCTGGGGTCAATCATCGCCACCTTGCCAATGTTCAATGCCCATGGTCTTGACGCGACTTGGGCCGAGCCAACCGAGGAGGAAGCACAAAAGTTCTTTGACAACTTGTCGGAGAGGGCCATCCGGGAAGAGACGGACTTCATTCGCGCCACCACTGACGAAGAAGTGGCATATATTGCCACTAGGGTGGAAGAAGCGAATCTTGCCGCGGAGGCCGGCAGCGTTGGTTTCACAGAATGGGAAACCAGCGACGCGGATGTTGTGATGGAAGAAAATCTTGCCGAGGAGGCTGAGGCTGCCGGGGAACAGAGCAGCACGGCCACCGAGGGCTCGTTCGACGAGGACATACCGAAGAAGAGCCACAGGAGGAGCCCCCAGCTCCGAAGAAGACCAAGCGCATTCTTCGAAAGGCCGCTTCTAGCATCCCAGCAAGCCAACCCTCTTCGAGCAGCGAGGCTCCCGGCAAGAAGGTGGCCGGCAAGACTGCGCCGCGGCAAGGAGTCCGTCAGCAACCTGCGCGGCGTGCGAGACCCGCACCTGCGGCAACTGCTGAGGCGGCAAGGGCGTCTCACACAACCACACCGGAGGCTGAGGTGGTGGAATCACGCCAATCTCCTGCGCCTGCTACAGCCAAGCGACCCAGGACCCCTCCTCCGCCCCCTCACACGGACACTGCAACGGAGGTCGATTTCGACATCTCCGGCTTTAGCCCGGAACGAGAAGAGGAAGAGTAAGTATTCTGTCATAGCCTTTATCTCCCAAAATTTCGGAGTAATCTCATAGCCTTGCTTTGTCTTGTGTCTGCAGCGATGCAGAAACCTTGGCGGAAAGGGCGGCGAAGAGGTCGAGGACTTCCACGGGCGACAAGCTCTCAGCAGGCTCTACGAGCGCGCCGGAAATTGTCGTCGTCAGCCCGGGGCTCAGCCCTCAACGCAGCCCCCAGCGCAGCCCCCAGCGTGAGTTCTCCACTCGTTTCCCGCTGGCAAGCGCCGAGGTTTTTACCCTTGCCGCTGATATCTTCGGGCTTGCAGGAGAAGAAAAGCAACAGGGAGAGGTGGAAACCACCCCCGTCGTATCGCCTCCGTCAACCGCGCCGCCCACAAGCGCATCCCTGGCAAGAGTTACCACCGACGAGCCTATCTTGGTTGAGGAGGAGCCGGTACGCATGGGTACCGGCAACATTTCCCCGGCAGCCAATGTTGCCGGGAGGGGCGAGGCCACCTCTCAACAACTCGACGCAGGTAACTGTTCGCCTTAGAGCGCTTGCTATCCTTCTCTTTATCTTTCTTTCTTTTTGTCTTCTTGAACTTCAATCTTAATCTTATTTGGTTTCCTTCCTTCGACCTCCAGAATTCCCTGTGATGGAACGCATGGATGTCGACGTTGTCATCGAGGAGACCGCCAGAGACGCCGTCGCTGAAGCTGACAGGATCGCCGCTAGCGAGGCCGCCAAAGGCGCCACTGTCGAGGTCAGCGAAACTGTTGCCGAGGAAACCGCCAAGGAACCTGCCGAGAGGGCCGGCGAGGAGACTGATGACCATACTGACGGCATTCCTGCCGCAGGAGCGCCAGGTGCTACATTGGCCACAGAGCCCCCAGCCACCAGTGAGACGAACGTCGAGGACCAACCATCGACATCCGAAGCTCCCTCATCAAGCAAATATCTCAAGGTTGGCGACAACCTATTCATCAACTTGCCGGGCACGGCAAATATTGAAACGTCGACTGAAGGGGAAACCTTCGATGAAGAAATCATCGCCGCTACCAGGCTCAAAATCATCGATGATCCAAGCGCCAGCAGTGGCAAATCTGAAGAGGATCAGCTCCTCCAGGCCATGGGCAAAAAAATTCGCAAGCTCCAAGCACTCCACCATGCTTAGAAAGAGAAAGCAGATTCCAGAATGGCAGTTGTCGAGGCAGCCGAAGCAGGCTTTCAGAAGCGCGTTGAGCAGACGCAGATCTGGTGCACCAAGGCTCTTCAGGAGTTGACCGCCAGCCGGGAACAAGTGAGCCAAAGCTGCACGGAGCTCCTCTTGAAACAATCTGACATGGAGAAGGCGCAAGAGGAAGCTGCACAAAGAACTGCCGCTGAAGATGCTCTCCTGACGGAGCGTCACATTGCACTTGACGCCCATGAGGAAGATCTTGTCGCACGTGAGTAGGCACTCGCCGCCAAGCTTCGCGGCAAAGATGAGGAGATCGATTAGCTTGTCGTGCAGCGGATCTAGGAGCTGGAGCAAAAGCACAAGGAGGCGCTCGAAGCTTGTCGCGCAGCGGATCCAGGAGCTGGAGCAAAAGCACAAGGAGGCGCTCGAAGCTCTAACTGTAGATCACGCCGGCAAGCTCAAGGAAGCCGTCGATGCGGCCGAGGCTGTAGAGGCCGCCAAGAACGAGCTGAGCGACAAAGTGAAGAAGCTGGAGGTGGATCTTGAAGAACACGGCAAGGAGCTCTCGACGCTCAAGGGGGACAGGGAGAAAACTCTCCACAGCCTGGCGGAGATGCAAGTTGCCATGTTCGACAAGACCAAGTAGCTCTCTTTAGCCAACAATGCCATTGCCGATCTGAGGCTAAAGCTGACCACGCTGGAGAAGTCCCTCAAGGACGGTAGGGGCCGCGAGAAGGCCCTAAGCAAAGATCTTCAGGAAGAGAGGAACTTGCTTAAGAGCACCGCCGCCGCCCAAATTGACTATGAGAAGGGTGTGAAAATCTGGACTGATCGCCTTGTCGACACCGCGGAGAGGCTCACAGCACAATTGTCAACCATGGGCCAGGATGGCCTACAAAACTTCAGGTATTCCTCCGAAGAAAGGATATCTTCGAGCGCCAGGTTGACCATGTTCTTCGAAAGCATCATTGACGCTTTGAAGCTGCTACAGTCCAACCGAGCGACCCAACTGGCGAACGAATCCCGTAAACTTTGTCGGGCCGTCCTCCACAAGGTACTCGTCAAGGTGGTGCATAAGAACCCTGGCGTTGATCTCAGCAACGTGCTCGACCACTTGCCGAAGGATGCAGATCTCAATGCACTTGAGGAGCTTGTCGCGCCCATCCTTGAGAAGGTAGATTCAATCAAGAGGATCGAGGGCCAACGCAAGGACTAGCCGCCTCATTTTTCCTTGTCGCCACCATTCCATGCCAAAAGACAATCAAGTCTTATGTTAGAACTGCGACAATTTATTGATGTAATACAACTTGTGTATGTTTGGGTATATGCATGCTATTTCCCTTGTCTGATTCCTTTATGTACGGAATACACCCTACGCTTACTGAAAACTTGCCGGCGCGCAACCTGCCGCGAGCACTGGGTGCGGGACTTCAGCAGCCTGCTGGAGGTGCAGCGGCCGGCAAGACACCTTGGCGTTCTCAGTGCAGCCACTTAATTTGTTGAGCGGACTCGAAACAAAATAAGGGCGCAACCGATCACAACAAGGGTTCCTTCGCGTGCAGGTTTTCCATTAAAAAGTCGAAATCGTCTAAGGAAAATAACTTTTTAATAAAAGAAACTTGCTTTAAGTTTTAGAACTTAGCTTTCTGTCGCTGTTCTTCCTCCGGTAAGGTGTCAATTCTGAATGTTGCCAACTGGTACTCATATCTTCCTTCCCCCCCGGCAAACGTGCACGCGAGGAATCCTTCTATCTTTTGAGAAAAAGAAAGAAGAGAAAATAAAGATATGGAACCTTGGCGGTTCGTTAGTACTTACCGGGAACAAGTGTCATACAACATCTTAGACAAGCATGCATATATATATATGAACATGGAAATCGATAAGGAAATGCACAACACTTAAACTTATTCATCTGGGCTCAGGGTCTGCGCCTGGCTCTGTACAAAGGATTACATGCCTTGCCGGCAAGACTTGTACAAAAGGGTGGTTGCCGGGGGCTCCTGGCAACTGCGCCTTATGGGTAGAACTTGCGAACATACTCGATATTCCAGGAGTTGCTCACTGGAATTCCATCTTCGGTCTCCAGGCAGACAGCACCGGGCCTGGTGACTCATACTACCCGATAAGGGCCTTCCCACTTTGGCGTCAACTTGTTTGAATTCTTGGCGGACTGAATCCGTCGAAGAACAAGGTCGCCTTCCTCAAGACTTCGGGCAAGAACTTTGCGGCTATGGTAGCGGCGCAAAGCTTGCTGGTAGCGTGCAGCTCGCACAGCAGCCTGAAGACGATTCTCCTCAAGGAGCACAGCGTCATCTTGCGCAGTTGCTCTTGCTCAAGCTCATCATAAGCGAGCACTCGAGGTCATCCGTATATGAGTTCCGTGGGGAGAACTGCTTCCGCTCCATAGACCAGAGCGAAAGGCGTCTGGCCGGTGGCTCGATTTGGTGTCGTTCTGATTGACCAAAGAACCGCCGGCAACTCATAAATCCAGCGTCTTCCGCACTTTCTAAGCCTATCAAAAGTTCTGGTCCTGAGACCGCGCAACACTTCAGCATTAGCCCTCTCCGCTTGGCCGTTGCTTCTCGGGTGAGCAATAGAGGCAAAATAAATTTTGCCACCGAGGTCTTGGACGTACTGCTTGAAGGTGCGACTTGTGAATTGCGTGCCATTGTCGGTGATGATCCTGTTGGGCACACAGAAACGGCAAACTATTCCTTTAAAGAACTTTGACGGCTGATTGTGCTGTCACATTTCTCACCGCTTCCACCTCCGGCTACTTTGTGAACTTGTTGATCGCAACGTACAAGTACTCAAAGCCCCCGGTAGCATGGGGGAAGGGGCCGAGTATGTCGAGCCCCCAGACAAAAAATGGCCACAAGAGAGGGATCGTCTAAAGAGCTTGAGCTGGCTGATGTGATTTCTTCGAATGAAACTGGCACACTTCACACTTGGTTACTAGTGCAGTTGCATCCTGGAGAGCAGTGGGCCAAAAGAAACCTTGCCGGAATGCTTTCCCAACAAGTGCTCTTGATCCTATGTGAGAGCCACATATGCCTCCAAGTATCTCTGCCAACAGCTCTAGTCCATCCTCCCGAGGAATGCACTTCAATTTCACACCGTTTGGTCTCTTTCTGTATAGGACGTCATCGATGAACTGATACATAGCAGACTGACGGGCTACTTTTTCCGCTTCTTCCTGTTCCTCAGGGAGTTCTCCTGTCTAAAGGAAATGGACAATGTGTTGTGCCCATGCTAGAGCCTGGGGCTCGACAGCTAGGACTAAAGGCATCTCTTCCGCCAGGGGAACATTTGTCTCGACAGCGAAAGCGTGAGGTTCCGCCGGAGCCTGTCGTTCCCCGGCAAGCTTGTCGCTGATCCCGGCAAGTTCCTTGCCGGCGGCTCCAGGGAGCTCTGCCGAAAAGTACTGTCCAGAATTCAACTTTCTTCTCTTTTCTTGTCTCATTGATGGTGCCACAGATGGTTGAGTCAAATGGAGCACAAAAGTTCCTGGTTCCACAGGCAACATGAGGGCAGCGCGCTTTGACAGGTCGTCAGCAATGCTGTTTTCAGCACGAGGAATGTGCTTCATTTGCAGACCATTAAAGTGTTCTTCCATTTTTCTCACTTCATCCACGTAAGCTTGCATCAATGGACTCTGATAATTCTTGTTGACTTGCCTGACGACAAGCTGCGAATCGCCTCTGATGACGAGCTTCTTGATACCAAGGTCTGTCGCGATCCTGAGACCGGCAAGCAGCCCCTCGTACTCCGCAGTGTTGTTTGTCAAACTCTCCTGGGGGAAATGCATCTGGATTACATACTTGAGGTTCTCTCCGGTGGGTGCGACAAGCAGCACGCCAGCACCGGCGCCTTGCAGCGAAAAAGCCCCGTCAAAGTACATAACCCAATCTTGGTCAATTTCCTTGCCGGGGAGAGTCGTTTCTTGAACCTCTTCGTCTGGCGTTGGGGTCCATTCCGCAATGAACTCAGCCAAGGCTCTGCTCTGAATTGTCGAAGTACTTTCAAACTTGAGACCAAAGCTTGACAATTCCAACGCCCACTCCACAATCCTGCCGGTTGCCTCTGGATTTCGCAAAATCCGTTGCAACGGAAAGCGAGTGACGACGGTAATTTCATGTGCTTGAAAATAATGGTGCAGCTTCCTCAAGGCCATAAGGAGGCCGAAGAGCAACTTCTGCACACCAGAGTATCTTGACCTAGCTCCTTGCAAAAGGGAGCTAACAAAATAAACTGGGCGCCGCACCATCTTTTTCTTTTGCACTGGTTCTTCTGACTGCGCAGATCCTGTCTTGCCGAGATCAACCCTTGCCGGGGAAGATCCTGCCGCGTCACTTGGCGGCCCTGCCGTAGGTGTTGGCTCCTCATCAGCTTCTCTCTGCGCCACTAACACAGCACTAACCACTTGATTTGTCGCTGCCAGGTACAGCAGCAATGGCTCTTGTGGTTTAGGCGCGACTAGTGTTGGCGGAGAAGAAAGGTATCTCTTCAAATCTTGCAGCGCAGCCTCCGCTTCCGAAGTCCATTTCATTGGACCTGCCTTCTTCAAAATTTTGAAAAAGGGCAGGGCGTGCTCAGCAGATTTGGAAATAAACCTGCTTAGGGCAGCAACACAGCAGGCAAGACGACGTACATCCTTGACACGTCTTGGCGCTTCAATCTGCTCAATAGCCTTGATCTTGTCGGGGTTCGCTTCGATCCCTCGCTGAGATACAAAGAACCCGAGAAGCTTGCCGGAAGGAACACCAAACACGCACTTCTTAGGATTGAGCTTTAAATTGATCTTGCGCAGATTTGCAAATGTTTCTTCTAGATCTTGTATGAGCGTCGCTTTGTCCTTGGTTTTGACCACTATGTCATCCATGTATGCTTCCATATTTCTATGGAGCTGAGGCTCAAAACCAATTTGGACCGCTCTCGCAAATGTAGAACCAGCACTTTTCAACCCGAAAGGCATTCGTATAAAACAATACGTACCACATGGGGTGATAAATGCGATCTTTTCTTCATCTTCTTTTGCCATGATGATCTGATGATACCCTGAGTAAGCATCAAGGAATGACAGTAGGTCACAACCAGCAGTGGAGTCCACAATTTGGTTGATGCGCGGCAAGGGAAAGGGATCTTTTGGATAGGCTTTATTGATGTCTGTATAATCAATACACAACCTCCATTTTCCATTCGCCTTGCGCACTACAACCGGATTGGCCAACCACGTTGGGTGAAGCACTCCTCTGACCAATCCTGCAGCTTCTAGCTTCCTGATTTCTTCGGCAATGAATTCTTGCCGCTACAAGGCTTGCTTCCTGACCCTCTGCTTGACGGGCCGCGTGTGAGGACAGACAACAAGGTGGTGCTCAATTACCTCCCTGGGAACACCGGGGATGTCGGACGGTTGCCATGCAAACACGTCGACATTTGCCCGCAGGAAGGCAATGAGCGCGCTTTCCTATTTGTCATCTAGGGTGGAACTTATGGTGAAAGTTCCTCCCGTTCCGTCCTCCCTGACGGGCACCTTCTTGGTCTCTGATGGAGCAGCCTTGGATTTCTTGTTCTTGCCGGTGGAACTCTCTGGTGCATCCTCAATGGAAGCACAGCACTCCGAGGAGGTGCGCTTGCCGGAGTTTGCGCCAAGATTCTTGCCGGTCTTCTTCTTCCCCCCGGGAGTTCCAGCGGTAGGAGCAGATGCCTTGACGGCAGGTGCTGCAACTGCTTCCCGGTAGAGTTGGTCGGCACAGATGAGCGCATCCTTTTTGTCGGAGTGGATAGTGATGACACTCAACGGCCCGGGCATCTTCAACACATCATACGCATAGTGTGATGCCGCCATGAACTTAGCCAGCGCTGGGCGGCCAAGGATCCCATTGTACGACATAGGGATCTTGGCGACATCAAACACTACCTTCTCTGTACTGTAGTTGAGCTCGCTACCAAATGTCACCGGTAGCGTAATCTTGCCTTTTGGCTGGGTCCTTCCTCGATTGACCCCCTGAAACGTGCCCGTTTCCTCGAGATCTTCATCAGGAATTTGGAGCCTCTTGAGCACGTCCGGCAAGATTAGGTTCAGTCCGGCCCCGCCGTCAAGTAGCATTTTCGTCACCTTGAGGTTGCGGATTGTCGATGAGACCAACAATGGCAAGCACCCGACCGCGGTTGTGCGATCAGGGTGATCCTCGGCGTCAAAAATGATAGGCGTGTTGGACCACTTTAGCGGTTTACGTGCATCGAATGATGGCTCCGTTGCATTAACCTCTCGCACCCACTGTTTAAGTCGACGGTGGGAAGAATGCAACGAGGCGCCTCCGTCGATACACATGGCCTCTGTAGCTTTCTGAAATTCTTGCTCACTGGACTCATCATCTTCTTCATCATCATCATCACCCTCTTCTCTGTCACGGCCTCGAGCGGGCCTCTCTCTCTGTTGCTTGGCTTTGCCGCGGTGACCCCCTCGGCCACCGTGCTTCTTGCCGGACCACTCAGCACCATCTTGGGCCTTCTCCTTGTCTCGTCTTTCATACTCAGCTCTCTGCTTCTTGGCAAGCTGCTCAACTAGTCGGCAGTTTTGGAGATTGTGGCCCTTGGTGCGATGGATCTTACAATACTGCTTGCCGGAGCTTTCCGACTTGTTGGCGGCCGCCAAGGCTAGGCAGGAGGCGCACCCAGCAACTTCCTTGCCGGGGTCGTCAACCTTGGCCTTCTTGGCCGTGCCGGGGTTGCCGGATTTCTCGACAGCAAGCACGGCCTTGCCTTTGCGCTTCTTGTTCCGCCGCCGGCCTTTCTTTGGCGGGGTTGCAGCGTCTTCATCTTCCGATTCGCCCCCTGCGCCAACAGCCTCGCCAGGGAGTTTCCTCCCTTCTTCAGCCCGAGCGCACTTGTCGGCCAAAGCGTAAAGCTCGGCAATACTCCTGACCTTGTTCATTGCCAGCTCTTCACGCATTTTGCAGTTACGCACGTTCTGATGAAACGTGCTAACAACAGCGGCAGGGTGAATGTCAGGAATATTGTACTGCACTCGGCTAAATCTCTGGATAAACTTGCGAAGGGGTTCGCCCTCCTTTTGAGGGAGGAGATGCAAATCACTCTCTTGGCCAGGAGCTTAGTGGCCTCCAACAAAGGCGCCAACAAACTGATGGCACAAATCTAACCAAGAAGAAATAGAATTCTCCAGCAGGTGCATCAACCACGACCTGACGTTGGGTTTGAGTACCAACGGGAAGTAGTTGGCGAGTATCTTGTCGTCTCGGCCCCCGGCAGCCTGCACCGCAATGGTGTAGATGCTCAGGAACTCCGAGGGGTGAGTCTTGCCGTCATATTTCTCCGGGACCTCTGGCTTGAAGGTTCGGGAATTAGGCCACTGGACTTGCCGCAGCTCACGGGTAAATGCTGGAGTACCCACCTCGTAAGGCAAGTCGCCTGCGTCCCCTGGCGCAGGCTTGTCGACAGCGGGCCCTGTGCGCTTATCAGATTGATAGCGCGCTTCCCGTCGCCGCTCGATGGTAGTTCGAGCATCCTCTTTGCTTCGTTCCTAGAGAACTTGACGCTGGTCGTGGCGCATCCGTGGATCGGACGACGCCGTGGAATCATCATCACGGCCATCAGTCCACCGGGTTGCCGACCGCGGCTGGTGTCATGGAGGGGAGTGCACCGTGGTCGCAGCGCCTCTGGTCTTCTCCGCATCGGCTCGCGCCGGATCGATGGACCGCCGTTGTGAGGGCCCTGCCTCCTGCGGCCCATCTTTGTTGGCGAAGCCAATGAGGCTCTGGATAGTAGATCGCCACTCCTCCATCTTCCTCGGAGCAGGAGGGAAATCGAGGAGCAGCTGCGCACGTGCCAAAGCTTCCGCTGGCGTAGGCGGCGGCGACAGGTGCGAGGTACGTGAGGTGCTCTGACTCCTAACAATGTTAGAAGGAGCACCGCCACGATCACGCGACCGCGCGCCACTTCTACCGGCAGTTTGATGTGCATGCTGGGCCTGCGCACCTTGGGATTGATGTGCAGAAGTCCTTTCATGGGGACGCCCTGAACCACCAGCGCCATGGCGGTGCTCAGCGCACACGACCTGGGAAGGCCGTGACGCTTGCGCCGGCACGGGAGTCCTAGAAGGCGTCCTCCGATCTCTGGAGTTCGTTGCGCCACCCGTAGGCAGCACAGCCCCATCTCTGGATCCAGCGGCGTGTGGGTTGCCATTGCCGCTGTGAACGATGCCGCTCGCTTGGCTTGGATCACCGGAGCGCCGTGGAGGCTCTAAACCTCTTCCTTCTGCATCCACGCCATCACCCGTACGCGAGGGCACAGGCAAAACGGATGTGGATGGTTGCGCCGTTGCGGCACTCTTCTTCTTGGGTGGCATGATGATGAAGATGATGAAGAAACTAAGGTGCCGATCACTGGATCAGGTTCGCGCAACCTTCTTCCCCCTACCTGGCGCGCCAAAGATGTCGGCGTGCGACACCTATGGGATCCCAAAGGACCCCTTTATGATTCGGCAGGGAGAGAGGTATGCACAAAGAGCAGAACCAACGATCGACGCAGGGCGATTTTACCCAGGTTCGGGCCGCTAATCAGCGTAAAACCCTACTCCTGCCTTGTTTTATTATGAGTGTTCTTGAGCCCAGGCTCCAGGAGCGCTCGCAATGAACAGTACGTTCAAAGAGCAGCTACGCATGCAGAATGGGCCAGCAGCTCAAAGATGTTGGCGTGCGACACCTATGGGATCCCAAAGGACCCCTTTACGATTCGGCAGGGAGAGAGGTATGCACAAAGAGCAGAACCATTGATCGACGCGGGGCGATTTTACCCAGGTTCGGGCCGCTAATCAGCGTAAAACCCTACTCCTGCCTTGTTTTATTTTGAGTGTTCTTGAGCCCAGGCTCCAGGAGCGCTCGCAATGAACAATACGTTCAAAGAGCAGCTACGCATGCAGAATGGGCCAGCAGCTCCTCTCCCCTGTAGCAGTTGCCTTGGGCCTCCTTTTATAAGCTCAAAGGGGTCACCACAGTGGCTCAATGTACATACATTGAGGTGTAAAGTAGCTATAGGGTTAACATACCTAACCACTGACGGATTAGGACGAACGCATTTAATGCACCGTGAGGTGTCCGTTTAGGTGTCCTCATTTCTTGGGGATGGAAAAAGGGGCCATCCCATCAGCACCGCTTAAGCTCTCCTCCACTGGCGCGTTGCCACGCATCCAGAGAAGGACCCAGAATGTCAGGCTTGTTGCCATGCCGAAGCGGTGGCACAGCGGTTGAATCTTGCCGGGCTTCGCAGGCCACCCTGGCAAGATCTTGCCGGGGAGGCTGGCTTTCGGTCTTCAGCTCTTCTCATCTGCTGATCCTCAGATCCTTGACTTGGGTGTTTCTTCGATAACTTGAATTAACCTCCAACTGTTCCCCAACAAGCCTGGCCGCGAGTATGACTACAACTGCCCGTGCACAAGTACGGGGTACTAATGGCCCAATACTTAGTACACCGACAGGAGCCCCCAGGCCTAGGCCACACACAAGTGCGAGGCGTTGTTGGGCTAGGCCCAAACAGTGCACGGGCACGCGTGGCAGGGGATTAACTGCTCGTAAATATCCCGCTTACTGTGCCCCCCACTACGCGCGCTGAATGCGTGACGTGGGAAGCGTGCACTGAAAGGCTGCAACTGCAGCGTGCCTGCAGGGGCGTATTTACATTGGGGAGTAAAAGAGGCGGCCTCGCTCCTTCCCCATAAAAAGGGAAACTGCAGAGGCGCAGCCTATTTACCCCCTCTTCTTCCCAATCTGGACTCCGCCATTATTTTCCCCTCTCAAGCTCAAAGCCAGACTTCTCCTCATCTGCTCTTCGCTTCTGCACCCACTCCATCCTCAGCCTCCGCCTTTGCAATCGCCATGCCGCCCAAGGCTAGCAAGGGCAAAGGCAAGAGCAAGGAGACGAAGGCCGATGTCCCGAAGAGCGAGCTGGTGAAGATGCAGAAGAAGTACGTCGTCTTCGCTCCGACGCTCGACGCGAGGGCTTTGAAGAACCGGTACCAGTGCATGTGGGCGAAGGAGACGCAAGCTCACCCTGCAACTCGCGTGATTCTAGGTTCTTGTTCCAAGAGCGGTCCTGACAGATATCACTTCTGCACCGCTTATTTCTATTGCAGACTATGTCCTCCATTCTCTGACTTCTTCAACGACATTATGTACACATACGGCTTCCATCTTCTTGATTTCACGCCGAACGCCGTAATGTGCATGTCCGTTTTCGCTCATCTTTGCGAAAACTTTGCCGGAGTAGCTCCCAACACTGCCCTCTTCCGCCATTACTTTATTCCTCGCATCCAAAAGGGGGAGGCCCTTTCTGGTTCTATCGCCCGGATTCCACGGGCTTGGAATAAGGAGATATACCCAGATGGGGTTTACCGCGAGAAGTGGGATGAATGGCGGTCTAAGTGGTGCTGGATCAAGGAAGCAGATCCCCATCTGTTCTGTTCGCCATGACGGCAGAAGGTGGTCCGCAGCAGTGACTGGAGCGATCTCGCCGCGGAGGACGAGAGGCTCACAATCGCCACCACCAGGATCCTTCGCCTGAAAGCTGCCGGGCTCACAATGGAGATGATCGGCTTCGATTTCCTCCGCCGCCGCATCGCCCCCCTACAAAGCAGGGGAAGGCCAGCTTGGGAGTACCGGAACGCAGCAGACATCATGAGGCTGCGCCCTGGATTAAACAACAATCTGACAGCCATGCAGCTCGGCGCTCTCCGCCACAAGCTATTCCAGTGCGATGACAAACATCGATTGCCGGCAAGAATTGTCCCTTTGTGCAACAACTCCGCCCTGGGGTCAATCATCGCCACCATGCCAATGTTCAATGCCCATGGTCTTGACGCGACTTGGGCCAAGCCAACCGAGGAGGAAGCACAAAAGTTCTTCAACAACTTGTCGGAGAGGGCCATCCGGGAAGAGACGGACTTCATTTGCGCCACCACTGACGAAGAAGTGGCATATATTGCCACTAGGCTGGAAGAAGCGAATCTTACCGCGGAGGCCGGCAGCGTTGGTTTCACAGAATGGGAAACCAGCGACGCGGATGTTGTGATGGAAGAAAATCTTGCCGGGAAGGCTGAGGCTGCCGGGGAACAGAGCAGCGCGGCCGCCGAGGGCTCGTTCGACGAGGACGTAGCCGAAGAAGAGCCGCAGGAGGAGCCCCCAGCTCCGAAGAAGACCAAGCGCGTTCTTCGAAAGGCCGCTTCTGGCATCCCGGCAAGCCAACCCTCTTCGAGCAGCGAGGCTCCCGGCAAGAAGGTGGCCGGCAAGACTGCGCCGCGGCAAGGAGTCCGTCAGCAACCTGCGCGGCGTGCGAGACCCGCACCTGCGGCAACTGCTGAGGTGGCAAGGGCGTCTCACACAACCGCACCAGAGGCTAAGGTGGCGGAATCACGCCAATCTCCTGCGCCTGCTACAGCCAAGCGACCCAGGACCCCTCCTCCGCCCCCTCACATGGACACTGCAACGGAGGTCGATTTCGACATCTCCGGCTTTAGCCCGGAACGAGAAGAGGAAGAGTAAGTATCCTGTCATAGCCTTTATCTCCCAAAATTTCAGAGTAATCTCATAGCATTGCTTTGTCTTGTCTCTGCAGTGATGCAGAAACCTTGGCAGAAAGGGCGGCGAAGAGGTCGAGGACTTCCACGGGCGACGAGCTCCCGGCAGGCTCTACGAGCGCGCCGGAAATTGTCGTCGTCAGCCCGGGGCTCAGCCCTCAACGCAGCCCCCAGCGCAGCCCCCAACGTGAGTTCTCCACTTGTTTCCCGCTGGCAAGCGCCGAGGTTTTTACCCTTGCCGCTGATATCTTCGGGCTTGCAGGAGAAGAAAAGCAACAGGGAGAGGTGGAAACCGCCACCGTCGTATCGCCTCCGTCAACCGCGCCGCCCACAAGCGCATCCCCGGCAAGAGTTACCACCGACGAGCCTATCTTGGTTGAGGAGGAGCCGGTACGCATGGGTACCGGCAACATTTACCCGGCAACCAACGTTGCCGGGAGGGGCGAGGCCATCTCTCAACAACTCGACGCAGGTAACTGTTCGCCTTAGAGCGCTTGCTATCCTTTTCTTTATCTTTCTTTCTTTTTGTCTTCTTGAACTTCAATCTTAATCTTATTTGGTTTCCTTCCTTCGACCTCTAGAATTCCCTGTGATGGAACACATGGATGTCGACGTTATCATCGAGGAGACCGCCAGAGACGCCGCTGCTGAAGCTGACAGGATCGCTGCTAGCGAGGCCACCAAAGGCGCCACTGTCGAGGTCAGTGAAACTGTTACCGAGGAAACCGCCAAGGAACCTGCCGAGAGGGCCGGCGAGGAGACTGATGACCATATTGACGGCATTCCTGCCGCGGGAGCGCCAGGCGCTACATCGGCCACAGAGCCCCCAGCCACCGGCGAGACGAACATCGAGGACCAAACATCGACATCCGAAGCTCCCTCATCGAGCAAATATCTCAAGGTTGGCGACAACCTATTCATCAACTTGCTGGGCACGGCAAATATTGAAACGTCAACTGAAGGGGAAACCTTCGATGAAGAAATCATCGCCGCTGCCGGGCTCGAAATCGTCGATGATCCAAACGCCAGCAGTGGCAAATCTGAAGAGGATCAGCTCCTCCAGGCCATGGGCGAAAATTTCCGCAAGCTCCAAGCACTCCACCGTGCTCGGAAAGAGAAAGCAGATTCCAGAATGGCAGTTGTCGAGGCAGCCGAAGCAGGCTTTCAGAAGCGCGTTGAGCAGACGCAGATCTGGTACACCGAGGCTCTTCAGGAGTTGACTGCCAGCCGGGAACAAGTGAGCCAAAGCTGGACGGAGCTCCTCTTGAAACAATCTGACATGGAGAAGGCGCAAGAGGAAGCTGCACAAAGAACTGCCGCTGAAGATGCTCTCCTGACGGAGCGTTGCATTGCACTTGACGCCCATGAGGAAGATCTTGTCGCACGTGAGCAGGCACTCGCCGCCAAGCTTCGCGGCAAAGATGAGGAGATCGATAAGCTTGTCGCGCAGCGGATCCAGGAGCTGGAGCAAAAGCACAAGGAGGCGCTCAAAGCTCTAACTATAGATCACTTCGACAAGCTCAAGGAAGCCGTCGATGCTGCCGAGGCTGCAGAGGCCGCCAAGAACAAGCTGAGCGACAAAGTGAAGAAGCTGGAGGTGGATCTTGAAGAACATGCCAAGGAGCTCTCGACGCTCAAGGGCGACAGGGAGAAAACTCTCCACAGCCTGGCAGAGATGCAAGTTGCCATGTTCGACAAGACCAAGCAGCTCTCTTCAGCCAACAATGCCATTGCCGATCTGAGGCTAAAGTTGACCAAGCTAGAGAAGTCCCTCAAGAACGGTAGGGCCCGTGAGAAGGCCCTAAGCAAAGATCTTCAGGAAGAGAGGAACTTGCTTAAGAGCGCCGCCGCCGCCCAAATTGACTATGAGAAGGGTGTGAAAATCTGGACTGATCGCCTTGCTGACACCACGGAGAGGCTCACAGCACAATTGTCAACCATGGGCCAGGATGGCCTGCAAAACTTCAGGTATTCCTCCGAAGAAAGGATATCTTCAAGTGCCAGGTTGACCATGTTCTTTGAAAGCATCATTGACGCTTTGAAGCTGCTACAGTCCAACCGAGCGACCCAACTGGCGAATGAAACCCGTAAACTTTGTCGGGCCGTCCTCCGCAAGGTACTCGTCAAGGTGGTGCATAAGAACCCTGGCGTTGATCTCAGCAACGTGCTCGACCACTTGCCGAAGGATGCAGATCTCAAGGCACTTGAGGAGCTTGTCGCGCCCATCCTTGAGAAGGTAGATTCAATCAAGAGGATCGAGGGCCAACGCAGGGACTAGCCGCCTCATTTTTCCTTGTCGCCACCATTCCATGCCAAAAGACAATCAAGTCTTATATTTAGAACTGCGACAATTTATTGATGTAATATAACTTGCGTATGTTTGGGTATATGCATGCTATTTCCCTTGTCTGATTCCTTTATGTACGGAATACACCCTACGCTTACTGAGAACTTGCCGGCGTGCAACCTGCCGCGAGCGCTGGGTGCGGGACTTCAGCAGCCTGCTGGAGGTGTAGCGGCTGGCAAGACACCTTGGCGTTCTGAGTGCAGCCACTTAATTTGTTGAGCGGACTCGAAACAAAATAAGGGCGCAACCGATCACAACAAGGGTTCCTTAACGTGCAGGTTTTCCATACAAAAGTTGAAATCGTCTAAGGAAAATAACTTTGTAATAAAAGAAACTTGCTTTAAGTTTTAGAACTTAGCTTTCTGTCGCTGTTCTTCCTCCGGTAAGGTGTCAATTCTGAACGTCGCCAACTGGTACTCATATCTTCCTTCCCCCCCGGCAAACGTGCACGCGAGGAATCCTTCTATCTTTTGAGAAAAAGAAAGAAGAGAAAATAAAGATATGGAACCTTGGCGGTTCGTTAGTACTTACCGGGAACAAGTGTCATACAACATCTTAGACAAGCATGCATATATATATATGAACATGGAAATCGATAAGGAAATGCACAACACTTAAACTTATTAATCTGGGCTAAGGGTCTGCGCCTGGCTCTGTACAAAGGATTACATGCCTTGCCGGCAAGACTTGTACAAAAGGGTGGTTGCCGGGGGCCCCCGGCAACTGCCTTATGGGTAGAACTTGCGAAGATGCTCGATATTCCAGGAGTTGCTCACTAGAATGCCATCTTCGGTCTCCAGGCGGACAGCGCTGGGCCTGGTGACTCGTACTACCCGATAAGGGCCTTCCCACTTCGGCGTCAACTTGTTTGAATTCTTGGCGGACTGAATCCGTCGAAGAACAAGGTTGCCTTCCTCAAGACTTCGGGCATGAACTTTGCGGCTATGGTAGCGGCGCAAAGCTTGCTGGTAGCGTGCAGCTCGCACAGCAGCCTGAAGACGATTCTCCTCAAGGAGCACAGCCTCATCTTGCCGCAGTTGCTCTTGCTTAAGCTCATCATAAGCGAGCACTCGAGGTGATCCGTATATGAGTTCCGTGGGGAGAATTGTTTCCGCTCCGTAGACCAGAGCGAAAGGCGTCTGGCCGGTGGCTCGATTTGGTGTCGTTCTGATTGACCAAAGAACCGCCGGCAACTCATCAATCCAGCGTCTTCCGCACTTTCTCAGCCTGTCAAAAGTTCTGGTCCTGAGACCGCGCAGCACTTCAGCATTAGCCCTCTCCGCTTGGCCGTTGCTTCTCGGGTGAGCAACAGAGGCAAAACAAATTTTGCCGCCAAGGTCTTGGACGTACTGCATGAAGGTGCGACTTGTGAATTGCGTGCCATTGTCGGTGATGATCCTGTTGGGCACACCGAAACGGCAAACTATTCCTTTAAAGAACTTTGACGGCTGATAGTGCTGTCACCTTTATCACCGCTTCCACCTCCGGCTGACGAGGACATGTATTGGGGTAGGGTAACAGGCCTGACCTAAAGACCCTACCCACGGACACTGTACACTTTGTACTGGGCCCCTGGGCCAGATTGCCGTCCAGATGTACCGCAACTTGAAAGTCACTCGGACAGCAACAACCACTCGGAGCACGGCACTCCACTCGACGAACTCATTCCACTCGGAGTACCTGATTCCACTCGGACATATCATCGTACCGTCCACTCGGAAGACAGTCGACCACTCGGCCGTATGACTCACTCGGATATGCGAAGACCAGCAGGCAGCGAGGCAGTCAAAGCATCATTCTCATAGTGGAGGCTTCATAGTGGGCTGGCATTATGGCATTAATGCCTCAAATTGTAACATAGGAGGTGAGGGGGTGGCGCACTCTATATAAGCCACCCCCACCACTAGACTAGGGGGCCGAGGCTTCCCCTCGGGTTCTTTCTTCTACCTCTCTCCCACTCTCTAGTCTCCGGACTTAGCTCAGGCATGGGGATCCGTTCTTCTCTCTCTCATATACATTGTAATCTCCGGATACATACTCAGATAAAACAAAGCCTCTCCGGAGCACGAGACGTAGGGTCGTTATCTCCACCGTGAGAGGCCCGAACTCGCTAAAATCACTGTGTCACCCATATGCATCTCGATAGATCATGCTCCTTTATCCTACCCCTCTCTCACTGTCGGAATCGTTCCCACGACAGTTGGCGCCCACCGTGGGGCCTGGCGTCTATCGAGCCATGATGCAGATGGCTATTTCTTCAACCACCGGCAGCAGATCGATTGCCGCTAATTTGCTAGCCTCCCGTCCGCGTGAACTAACCACCTGAATCGGCGCGAGAGCAGGAAGCCGGCTGCACCTCTGCACACGGTCACCGGCATACGGCCGTGTGTGCGTGCGGTCATCGTCTCCAAGCCTCGGTACAGCCGAGTGCGCGCGCGGCCACCGGTGCCGTCCACGTCATCGTCGTCTCCGACCTCGGCCGACTGCGCCTCATCTGCGATCTTGTCGTTGAGCCCGCGCGTGTGGCCACCGGCGCCGTCCGCCTCGTCGTCGTCACGCATGGCTACCGGCGTCGTCCGCTTCATCATCGTCTCCAACCTTGTCGTTGAGCCCCCACACACGGCCGTCGACGCCGTTCACCTCGTCGTCGACTCCACCTCGTGTTCTCGGCCTCCGCGGCGAAGGCACAGGCCTGACATGGTGCAGGCGTGCAGCGCTCCGTCCTCCGGTGCCGGTCGCCAGTGACGGTTTCGGTGGCGGAGGCGCGCTGCGGCAGCAACCTACAAAACAGTCTCGGCCCACAACCCGCAACCGATGCCTGTTCGGGATCGAAGGAGTCAATGCCTCGTAAATTCCCTGGTAAGTGCATGCATCACGTAGCCACTTCCATGATCAATTAACTGCATGCAGGAAAGAAGAAACAGAAGGATGACTCCCACCAATAGGCAACCCCGCTGGTTCCGCTTCGTCAAGGTATAATCGCCTCATTAAGCGGCCAATTGGTGAGGATTTACAATGACAGTTACCTAATTATTGCAGCCATAAAAGCGTTGCTTCAGCACTGGTTAATTAGTGCATGCATGCATGCCGTTAACTCGGTGATTGTGCTGGCTATACTTGCTAACTTGCAGGGAACTGCTGGTACAACAAAAAATATTCGTACGGGTACTTGCTAACTTGCAGGCACTGAGACGAACAACGTCGCCTGACTGACTCACCATTTATTCCACTCGGCTGATGGCGTGGCGACCGGATTGCAGCCCAGCTGTGGTTCACTCGGCCAGCCAGCCCGGAGATGATTTCTGCACTCTGGACAATTAACATGTAGGTCACTCTGGCTTCGTCTGCGAGGCCGTCGTCGAATCTCCACGCACGGCCACCGGCGCCATCTGGCTTGTCGTAGTCTCCGGCCTCATCTGCAACATCATCGACGAACCCCCACATACAGCTCCTCCCGACGCGGTGTCCGCACGCGCCGGCTCACAAGCCCGGCCAAGCTGCTGCTGCCGCAACACTCGGTCGTGGGCTGGCAGACCGCTCGGCCGTGGCTTGGACGACGCGGTGTCCCTCAAACTAGCCTACGACCCGGCTCCCCTGAGCAATGAAGTGTAGCAGCCGACAGTGCTGCTCCGTCCACCGGGGTCGACTGCAAGGCGTGATCCGCGTCAGCAAGACCCAACTCCCTCCGGCATCAACTACTCGGCGGCTAGTACCTCCAGCATCAACTACTCGGCAGCAACGTCCACCGAGACGGCCTCGGTCTTCCCTGTCACTTGGAACGGCGGTCCGGCTCCCCGACGTGGCGCAGACGCCAGAGGCCGGCCATGGCCCCGTGCACGGCGGCTCCTTCATCCGGTCGGCCGCTCGACAATGACCTCTGCTATGAAGGCGCAGCGCAGGCACCGGGGTAGACCACACCCTCGCGCACGGCCGCTCCTCCCTCCTGTGTCTGCTGCCCTACGGCAGCCTCCGCGGTGGAGGCACTCGGCGATGCACCACGGGTACCGAGTGACTCCTGGCCATAGCGCCGAGTAGCTCCGCTCTCCCTCCTCGGCACTCGACAGAGATGAAACCAAAGGAAACGTCATCCACAACCACTCGGAAGAAAAGATCAAGGACATTCGGCTACCCATCACCCGGACGCCCTGTGCGTCGTCACTCCATGGGACCCGTCTACTTCACCCGGACACCCCGCGTGTCGCCACTCTGCATGACGCGTCTACTTCACTCAGTTGCCCCGCGCGTCGCCGCTCAGTTGGGAACGTCTTCATCAACTTGCCCGCTCGGCCGCCCCGCGCGTCGTTGCTCAGTTGGGCACATCTTCATCAACTTGCCAGACTCGGACGCCCCGCGCATCGTCGCTACGCTGAACGCGTCTGCATCACTCAGACGCCCCGCGCGTCGCCACGCCACGGGAGGCGTCTACTTCACTCGGACGCCCTGCACATCGTCATTCCGCGGGACGGTCTACTTCACTCGGCCGCCCCGCGCGTCGCCACTCGGTTGGTCAACTCATCACCACTCGGCCGCCCCGCGCGTCGCCACTCGGTTGGTCACCTCATAACCACTCGGCCGCCCCGCGCGTCGCCACTCGGTTGGTCGCCTCATCACCACTCGGCCGCTCCACGCGTCGCCACTCGGTTGGTCGCCTCATCACCACTCGGCCACTCGCGCGCCTTCAGACAGCTAAGTCATTTTACATTCTGTTATTTCCGTCTTCCCGGGTATCCCATAATTCACACATCACGTTCACTCGGAGGCCACACCACCGAGTGTACCTCTACGCTCTGCTGCTTATCTTTACATACTTGCTTAGTACTGGTTATGTGACTCCCGAGTCCAACTTCCATTTTTTCGCATACATCATTCACGAACACCATGTGTCGTTCTTCATTTCGAGTTTGCATCGGTCCTCCGGGGCTGCAACTCAGTTGAAACACTACACTTCCATTTTATTTGAGCCAGTATTCCAATGAGTTCAGTCGGACCCGTCGCTTCGACAAGTTCGAACGGTTCCTTCGCTCTTTCAGACTCTTGCTGGTTAACCAGCCAGCCCGTTGCACTCCCAGCAGGTGTCTATGGGTGTTATTCACACAAATCATTTCAGCACACATCAAATTTCCTCGAGAAATTATTTCGTTGGCTTGTGCCATTTTTTACACAAGTTACGCGATCACTCGACGGCCCTATGCGCCAACTTCATCGCTGCTCGGACTCGGTCACCGTACCGATCCTAGCGCACCACAACACCGACCTTGTCGCTCTGTTGACTTCAAACACATCCAACCCCTCTGTGGAATCCTCTTCATCGTATCAATGATATAGACCTCGCCAGGCATGAGACAGATAAGTCCCTTTTATAATTAAACTTGACACTTCACTCTTTTGCGAGTTTGCCTCTTTCGAGCATCACTCGGAAGCTTCTCCTCATCTTTACCCGAGTCCGACTCGATGAATTGCAAATCATCCATTCAAAACTATATTAATCGTATTCCGACATGTCCGTTGTCGAAGCCTGTAATACGCTCGGGGGCTACACCGCACTCGGGGGCTGCATCTCATTTGGAATGACACTCTCCTGAGTAGTCGAGTACTTCATCACCAGTCAGATCCTTCACTTCAATAAGTGCATTCGATCCGTCACTTTGACAAGTTTTATAATCACCCTGACGCTCTGCACGCCATCTTCATTCCTACTCAGACTCAGTTGTCACGCCGGTCTTGTTGTGTCGCAACCACACTACACCGACCTCGTCGCTACATTAGCTTCGAAAGCATCTGGCTAACTCCTTCGAAGACCATTTCAGCCACTTGGCTGGACACGCAATCTGTCACTCGACCACCCCGCGCATCACCACTTGGCTGGACACGTAGGCCTTCACTCGGCCACCTCGCGCATCCTCAGTCGGCCGTCCCGCACCGCGCTACTCGGGTGTGCACGTCTTCACCACTCGGCCGCTCCGTACATCGCCTCTCGGTTGTGCACGTCTTCACCACTCGGCCGCCCCGCACATTGCCACTCAGTTGTGCACGCCTTCATCATTCGGCCACCTCGCACATCATGACTCGGTCGCCCCGCGCATCGCCAATCGGTTGGGCACGTCTTCACCACTCGGCCGCTCCACGTGTCGCTACTCGGTTGTGCACGTCTTCACCACTCGGCCGCCCCGCGCGTCGTCACTCGGTTGTACACATCCTCGCCCCTCGGTCGCCCTGCGTGTCACCATTGGTTGGACATGTCTTCACCACTACACCCCCAGCACGGGAACGACTAAGTTACTTATATGAACAAACCTCGTACCGCACTCTGTAGCGAGCTTACCTCTTTCGAGCATCACTCGGGGGCTACGCACAACCATGGGCCATGCCGCCTTCAGGGGTTACGCCCATTTGATCAACCTGTGGATCACATCGGGAATATTTTTCTGACCATACATGCTCGGTCCGCCGAAGATCTATAAGGGTAGCACCGTCCACTCGGACGATCGCCCGAATCATTACATGGAGTCATCTTCAGGACTGCAAAAGGGTGAAAACGACGCTCCTCTACGGATACACTTGGCCCTTATTCTAGGCTCCAAGGCGTCAGTTTCACAAACTTGGACTCAGAGATGGCATGTGCTAGTATTCCCCTGGGATAATGAGTGGCCTCTCTCCGGAGAGACAGCCCACACACTAGCATCGTCACTCGGGTTTCATGGCACATCCATGTCAGACCACTAGTCTACCTCCTCCGGGAGACATACGAGTGCCACCAAGTTTTTCCTTGCAGTCAACATACCCCGATCAGTCGGGAAGCACGTCCACTCGGACAAATACCCCTTTCATGCGAAAGGGTGAAAACGAAGCTCCTCTACGGATACGATGTACTCTTACAAATACCCCTTTCATGCAAAGGCTAACGGTCAATGCAAGAAGTACTACTGGAACGATTACTCCCTGGAGTGTCCAGCCTTTTTCTGCAGTCAGCAGTTTCAGGGCCGAATTCATTCAGTCGGGCCGAGTGCATGAAGATTCGCTTGATTGGTCCATTTCCAGGTTGAATTTATTTACCGTGCCAAGCGCACGAAGATCAGCCCAACTGACTCAGCTCCAGGCTGAGCTTATTTACCATGCCAAGCGCAGGAAGATCCATCAGATTGACTAGCTCCAGATTGCGGTTATTTACCGTGTCCTTGAAGATCCATTTCGAATGCATGAAGACCCGCCACAGTTCTAGGCTGAAGTCATTTACCATGCCGAGCGCCCGAGGGTTCACCTGTTTAATTCAGTTTCAGATCACAAGACAGGCTCTAAGACCCCCGCCGACTGCCCGCAGTCGACATAGGTCTCAGGGACTACACCCAGTGGGTGCACTCAGCGTGCCCCCATTGGAATGGTATCCACTCGGAACGGTCCGCCCGGTCCGAGTGACGGCCAAACAACAAAAAAAGACAGGCTCTAAGACCCCCGCCGACTGCCCGCAGTCAACGCAGGTCTCGGGGACTACACCCAGTGGGTGCACTCAGCGTGCCCCCACTGGAATGGTTTCCATTCGGAACGGTCCGCCCGGCCAAACAACAAACAAAGACACGTTCTAGGCGTGAAGAAATTCGGAGTAATCAGTTACTCGATGCAGGACCAGGTCCAAATCACTCAAAAAAAAATTGCTATAAGGTGAGATTAACGCTCCTCCACGGACCCGTTTGAGCTCATTTCACTCGGAGACCATGTAGTCCAGAATCTGTCAAGGCAACACACGGAGATAAGACCGCCGGGTGACCAGAGGGAGTTCGTGAGTGCCTCCGTAGCACTCGACTCATCTGGGAATTCACCTCGACTCGACCCGCTCAACCTCGACCGATTCGGGGGCTAATGACGAGGACATGTATTGGGGTAGGGTAACAGGCCTGACCTAAAGACCCTACCCACGGACACTGTACACTTTGTACTGGGCCCCTGGGCCAGATTGCCATCCAGATGTACCGCAACTTGAAAGTCACTCGGACAGCAACAACCACTCGGAGCACGGCACTCCACTCGACAAACTCATTCCACTCGGAGTACCTGATTCCACTCGGACATATCATCGTACCGTCCACTCGGAAGACAGTCGACCACTCGGCCGTATGACTCACTCGGATATGCGAAGACCAGCAGGCAGCGAGGCAGTCAAAGCATCATTCTCATAGTGGAGGCTTCATAGTGGGCTGGCATTATGGCATTAATGCCTCAAATTGTAACATAGGAGGTGAGGGGGTGGCGCACTCTATATAAGCCACCCCCACCACTAGACTAGGGGGCCGAGGCTTCCCCTCGAGTTCTTTCTTCTACCTCTCTCCCACTCTCTAGTCTCCGGACTTAGCTCAGGCATGGGGATCCGTTCTTCTCTCTCTCATATACATTGTAATCTCTGGATACATACTCAGATAAAACAAAGCCTCTCCAGAGCACGAGACGTAGGGTCATTATCTCCACCGTGAGAGGCCCGAACTCGCTAAAATCGTTGTGTCACCCATATGCATCTCGATAGATCATGCTCCTTTATCCTACCCCTCTCTCACTGTCGGAATCGTTCCCACGACACCGGCCACTTTGTGAACTTGTCGATCGCAACGTACAAGTACTCAAAGCCCCCGGTAGCACGGGGGAAGGGGCCCAGTATGTTGAGCCCCCAGACCAAAAATGGCCAGGAGTGAGGGATCGTCTGAAGAGCTTGAGCTGGCTGATGTGATTTCTTCGAATGAAACTGGCATGCTTCACACTTGGTTACTAGTGCACTTGCATCCTGGAGAGCAGTGGGCCAAAAGAAACCTTGCCGGAATGCTTTCCCAACAAGTGCTCTTGATCCTATGTGAGAGCCACATATGCCTCCATGTATCTCTGCCAACAGCTCTAGTCCATCCTCCCGAGGAATGCACTTCAATTTCACACCGTTTGGTCTCTTTCTATACAGGACGTCATCGACGAACTGATACATAGCAGACTGACGGGCTACTTTTTCCGCTTCTTCCTGTTCCTCAGGGAGTTCTCCTGTCTGAAGGAAATGGATAATGTGCTGTGCCCATGCCGGAGTCTGGGGCTCGATAGCTAGGACTAAAGGCATCTCTTCCGCCAGGGGAACATTTGTCTCGACAGCGAAAGTGTGAGGTTCCGCCGGAGCCTGTCGTTCCCCGGCAAGCTTGTCGCTGATCCCGGCAAGTTCCTTGCCGGCGGCTCCAGGGAGCTCTGCCAAAAAGTACTGTCCAGAATTCAACTTTCTTCTATTTTCTTGTCTCATTGATGGTGCCACAGATGGTTGAGTCAAATGGAGCACAAAAGTTCCTGGTTCCACAGGCAACTTGAGGGCAGCGCACTTTGAAAGGTCATCATCAATGTTGTTTTCAGCACGAGGAATGTGCTTCATTTGCAGACCATCAAAGTGCTCTTCCATTTTTCTCACTTCATCCATGTAAGCTTGCATCAATGGACTCTGATAATTCTTGTTAACTTGCCTGACAACAAGCTGTGAATCGCCTCTGATGACGAGCTTCTTGATACCAAGGTCTGCCGCGATCCTGAGACCGGCAAGCAGCCCCTCGTACTCCACAGTGTTGTTTGTCGAACTCTCCCGGGGGAAATGCTTCTGGATTACATACTTGAGGTGCTCTCCAGTGGGTGCGACAAGCAGCACGCCAACACCGGTGCCTTACAGCGTAAAAGCCCCGTCAAAGTACATAACCCATTCTTGGTTAATTTCCTTGCCGGGGAGAGTCGTTTCTTGAACTTCTTCGTCTGGCGTTGGGGTCCATTCCGCAATGAACTTAGCCAAGGCTCTGCTCTGAATTGTTGAAGTACTTTCAAACTTGAGACCAAAGCTTGACAATTCCAACGCCCACTCCACAATCCTGTCGGTTGCCTCTGGATTTCGCAAAATCCATTGCAATGGAAAGCGAGTGACGACGGTAATTTCATGTGCTTGAAAATAATGGCGCAGCTTCCTCGAGGCCATAAGGAGGTCGAAGAGCAACTTCTGCACACCAGAGTATCTTGACGTAGCTCCTTGCAAAAGGGAGCTAACAAAATAAACTGGGCGCTGCACCATCTTTTTCTTTTGCACTGGTTCTTCTGACTGCGCAGATCCTGTCTTGCCGGGATCAACCCTTGCCGGGGAAGATCCTGCCGCGTCACTTGGCAGTCCTGCCGTAGGTGTTGGCTCCTCATCAGCTTCTCTCTGCGCCACAAACGCAGCACTAACCACTTGATTTGTTGCTGCCAGGTACAGCAGCAACGGCTCTTGTGGTTTAGGCGTGACTAGTGTCGGCAGAGAAGAAAGGTATCTCTTCAAATCTTGCAGCGCAGCCTCCGCTTCCGGAGTCCATTTCATTGGATGCCTTGTTCAAAATTTTGAAAAAGGGCAGGGCACGCTCAGCAGATTTGGAAATAAACCTGCTTAGGGCAGCAACACAGCCGGCAAGACGACGTACATCCTTGACGTGTCTTGGCGCTTCAATCTGCTCAATAGCCTTGATCTTGTCGGGGTTCGCTTCGATCCCTCACTGAGATACAAAGAACCCGAGAAGCTTGCCGGAAGGAACACCAAACACGCACTTCTCAGGATTGAGCTTTAAATTGATCTTGCACAGATTTGCAAATGTTTCTTCTAGATCTTGTATGAGCGTCGCTTTGTCCTTGGTTTTGACCACTATGTCATCCATGTATGCTTCCATATTTCTATGGATCTGAGGCTCAAAACCAATTTGGACCGCTCTCGCAAATGTAGAACCAGCACTTTTCAACCCGAAAGGCATTCATATAAAACAATACGTACCACATGGGGTGATAAATGCGGTCTTTTCTTCATCTTCTTTTGCCATGAAGATCTGATGATACCCTGAGTAAGCATCAAGGAACGACAGTAGGTCACAACCAGCAGTGGAGTCCACAATTTGGTCGATGTGCGGCAAGGGAAAGGGATCTTTTGGACAGGCTTTATTGATGTCTGTATAATCAATACACAACCTCCATTTCCCATTCTCCTTGCGCACTACAACCGGATTAGCCAACCACGTTGGGTGAAGCACTCCTCTGACCAATCCTGCCGCTTCTAGCTTCCTGATTTCTTCGGCAATGAATTCTTGCCGCTACAAGGCTTGCTTCCTGACCCTCTGCTTGACAGGCCGCGCGTGAGGACAGACAGCAAGGTGGTGCTCAATTACCTCCCTGGGAACACCGGGGATGTCGGACGGTTGCCATGCAAACACGTCGACATTCGCCCGCAGGAAGGCAATGAGCGCGCTTTCCTATTTGTCATATAGGGTGGAACTTATGGTGAAATTTCATCCCGTTCCGTCCTCCCTGACGGGCACCTTCTTGGTCTCTGGTGGAGCAGCCTTGGATTTCTTGTTCTTGCCGGTGGAACTCTCTGGTGCGTCCTCAATGGAAGCGCAGCACTCCGAGGAGGTGCGCTTGCCGGAGTTTGCGCCAAGATTCTTGACGGTCTTCTTCTTCCCCCCAGGAGTTCTAGCGGCAGGAGCAGATGCCTTGACGGCAGGTGCTACAACTGCTTCCCGGTAGAGTTGGTCGGCACAGATGAGCGCATCCTTTTTGTCGGAGTGGATAGTGATGACACTCAACGGCCCGGGCATCTTCAACACATTATACGCATAGTGTGATGCCGCCATGAACTTAGCCAACGCTGGGAGGCCAAGGATCCCATTGTACGACATAGGGATCTTGGCGACATCAAACACTACCTTCTCTGTCCTGTAGTTGAGCTCGCTACCAAATGTCACCGATAGCATAATCTTGCCTTTTGGCTGGGTCCTTCCTAGATTGACCCCCTGAAAGGTGCCCGTTTCCTTGAGATCTTCATCAGGAATTTGTAGCCTCTTGAGCATGTCCGGCGAGATTAGGTTCAGTCCGGCCCCGCTGTCAACTAGCATTTTCGTCACCTTGAGGTTGCGGATTGTCGGTGAGACCAACAATGGCAAGCACCTGACCGCGGTTGTGCGATCAGGGTGATCCTCGGCGTCAAAAATTATAGGCGTGTTGGACCACTTCAGGGGTTTACGTGCATCGAACGATGGCTCCGTTGCATTAACCTCTCGCACCCACTGTTTAAGTCGACTGTGGGAAGAATGCAACGAGGCGCCTCCGTCGATACACATGGCCTCTGTAGCTTTCTGAAATTCTTGCTCACTGGACTCATCATCTTCTTCATCATCATCATCACCCTCTTCTTTGTCACGGCCACAAGCGGGCCTCTCTCTCTGTTGCTTGGCCTTGCCGCAGCGACCCCCTCGGCCACCGCGCTTCTTGCCGGACCCCTCAGCACCATCTTGGGCCTTCTCCTTGTCTCGTCTTTCATACTCAGCTCTCTGCTTCTCGGCAAGCTGCTCAACTTGCCGGCAGTTTTGGAGATCGTGGCCCTTGGTGCGATGGATCTTACAATACTGCTTGCCGAAGCTTTTCGACTTGTCGGCGGCAGCCAAGGCCTGGCAGGAGGCGCACCCGGCAACTTCCTTGCCGGGGTCGTCAACCTTGGCCTTCTTGGCGGTGCCGGATTTCTCGACAGCAAGCACGGCCTTGCCTCTGCGCTTCTTGTTCCATCGCCGGCCTTTCTTTGGCGGGGTTGCAGCGTCTTCATCTTCCAATTCGCCCCCTGCGCCAACAGCCTCACCAGGGAGTTTCCTCCCTTCTTCAGCCCGAGCGCACTTGTCGGCCAAAGCGTAAAGCTCGGCAATACTCCTGACCTTGTTCATTGCCAGCTCTTCACGCATTTTGCGGTTATGCATGTTCTGATGAACAGTGCCAACAACAGCGGCAGGGTGAACGTCAGGAATATTGTACTGCACTCAGCTAAATCTCCGGATAAACTTGCGCAGGGGTTCGCCCTCCTTTTGAGGGAGGAGATGCAAATCACTCTCTTGGCCAGGAGCTTGGTGGCCTCCAACAAAGGCGCCAACAAACTGATGGCACAAATCTGACCAAGAAGAAATAGAATTCTCCGGCAGGTGCATCAACCACGACCTGACGTTGGGTTTGAGTACCAACGGGAAGTAGTTGGTGAGTATCTTGTCGTCTCGGCCCCCGGCAGCCTGCACCGCAATGGTGTAGATGCTCAGGAACTCCGAGGGGTGAGTCTTGCCGTCATATTTCTCCGGGACCTCTGGCTTGAAGGTTCGGGAATTAGGCAACTGGACTTGCCGCAGCTCACGGGTAAATGCTGGAGTACCCACCTCGTAAGGCAAGTCGCCTGCGTCCCCTGGCGCAGGCTTGTCGACAGCGGGCCCTGCGCGCTTATCAGATTGATGGCGCGCTTCCCGTCGCCACTCGATGGTAGTTCGAGCGTCCTCTTTGCTTCGTTCCTGGAGAACTTGACACTGGTCGCGGCGCATCCATGGATCGGACGACGCCGTGGAATCATCATCACGGCCATCAGTCCGCCGGGTTGCCGACGAGGCTGGTGTCGTGGAGGGGAGTGCACCGTGGTCGCACCGCCTCTGGTCTTCTCCGCATCAGCTCGCGCCGGATCGATGGACCGCCGTTGTGAGGGCCCTCCCTCCTGCGGCCCATCTTTGTTGGCGAAGCCAATGAGGCTCTGGATAGTAGATCACACTCCTCCATCTTCTTTGGAGCAGGAGGGAAATCGAGGAGCAGCTGTGCACATGCCAAAGCTTCCGCTGGCGTAGGCGGCGGCGACAGGTGCGAGGTACGTGAGGTGCTCTGACTCCTAACAATGTTAGAAGGAGCACCGCCACAATCACGCGACCGTGCGCCACTTCTACCGGCAGTTTGACTTGCATGCTAGGCCTGCGCACCTTGGGATCGATGCGCAGAAGTCCTTTCATGGGGACGCCCTGAACCACCAGCGCCATAGCGCCGCTCATCGCACACGACCTGGGAAGGCCGTGACGCTTTCGCCGGCGTGGGAGTCCTAGAAGGCGTCCTCCGATCTCTGGAGTTCGTTGCGCCGCCCGTAGGCAGCACAGCCCCATCTCTGGATCCAGCGCGTGTGGGTTGTCGTTGCCGCTGCGAACGACACCGCTCGCTTGGCTTGGATCGCCGGAACGCCGTGGAGGCTCTAAACCTCTTCCTTCTGCATCCACGCCATCACCCGTACGCGAGGGCACATACAAAACGGATGTGGATGGTTGCGCCGTTGCGGCACTCTTCTTCTTGGGTGGCATGATGATGAAGATGATGAAGAAACTAAGGTGCCGATCACTGGATCAGGTTCGCGCAACCTTCTTCCCCCTACCTGGCGCGCCAAAGATGTCGGCGTGCGACACCTATGGGATCCCAAAGGACCCCTTTATGATTCGGCAGGGAGAGAGGTATGCACAAAGAGCAGAACCAACGATCGACGCGGGGCGATTTTACCCAGGTTCGGGCCGCTAATCAGCGTAAAACCCTACTCCTGCCTTGTTTTATTATGAGTGTTCTTGAGCCCAGGCTCCAGGAGCGCTCGCAATGAATAGTACGTTCAAAGAGCAGCTACGCATGCAGAATGGGCCAGCAGCTCAAAGATGTTGGCGTGCGACACCTATGGGATCCCAAAGGACCCCTTTACGATTCGCCAGGGAGAGAGGTATGCACAAAGAGCAGAACCAACGATCGACGCGGGGCGATTTTACCCAGGTTCGGGCCGCTAATCAGCGTAAAACCCTACTCTTGCCTTGTTTTATTATGAGTGTTCTTGAGCCCAGGCTCCAGGAGCGCTCGCAATGAACAGTACGTTCAAAGAGCAGCTACGCATGCAGAATGGGCCAGCAGCTCCTCTCCCCTGTAGCAGTTGCCTTGGGCCTCCTTTTATAAGCTCAAAGGGGTCACCACAGTGGCTCAATGTACATACATTGAGGTGTAAAGTAGCTACAGGGTTAACATACCTAACCACTGACGGATTAGGACGAACGCATTTAATGCACCGCGAGGTGTCCGTTTAGGTGTCCTCATTTCTTGGGGATGGAAAAAGGGGCCATCCCATCAGCACCGCTTAAGCTCTCCTCCACTGGCGCGTTGCCACACATCCAGAGAAGGACCCAGAATGTCAGGCTTGTTGCCATGCCGAAGCAGTGGCACAGCGGCTGAATCTTGCCGGGTGCTGAATCTTGCCGGGCTTCGCAGGCCACCCCGGCAAGATCTTGCCGGGGAGGCTGGCTTTCGGTCTTCAGCTCTTCTCATCTGCTGATCCTCAGATCCTTGACTTGGGTGTTTCTTCGATAACTTGAATTAACCTCCAACTGTTCCCCGACAAGCCTGGCCGCGAGTATGGCTACAACTGCGTGTGCACAAGTACGGGGTACTAATGGCCCAATACTTAGTACACCAACAAGTAAGCTTGCGACACCACCAACTGCTATTAATCCGGATATGTCGCAAGTAATTGATGATGCTACTTCTACTATGAATGATGCTTATGATGATACTAGTACTTTGCTTGATAATACTGTGCCACTGGGTGAATTTCTTGATGAACAACTTGCTAGGGTTAATGAAATTGAGAATGTTGAAACTGATGATATTTCTGAAACCAATGAAATTATTGAAACTGAAAACTTTGAAACACCCATTAGACCTAGCACTCCTAGATATGAATTGCCTGATATACCTGAGGGTTATGTTATGGATGGAGGGGTAGCTAGAGACTTTCTTGCTTGTAAGGATAGAGAGGATCTTAAGAAATTACTAGTCAAGTTGAAAGAAAAATCTTTGAATGCTAGAATGCAATATGATCCTAAGTTTGATACTTCACCTATCTTTGTTACTGATAAGGATTATGAATTCTCTGTCAATCCTGGGTTAATTACTTTGGTTGAATCTGACCCTTTCCATGGTTATGAATCTGAAACCGTTGTGGCACATCTTACTAAACTGAATGACATAGCCACCCTATTTGGTCATGAGGAAAAAATTTGCTACTACTAAATTCTTAAGTTGTTTCCTTTCTCGTTAAAGGGTGATGCTAAGACATGGTATAATTCCCTTGCTCCTGGTTGTGTGCGTAGTCCCCAGGATATGATATATTACTTCTCTGAAAAATATTTTCCTTCTCATAAGAAACAAGCTGCTTTACAGGAAATATTTAACTTTGTGCAAATTGAAGAAGAGAGTCTCCCACAAGCTTGG
Organism: Thinopyrum elongatum; assembly: GCA_011799875.1. NCBI lineage: Eukaryota > Viridiplantae > Streptophyta > Magnoliopsida > Poales > Poaceae > Thinopyrum > Thinopyrum elongatum. The sequence continues at coordinate 440,443,763 of CM022300.1, read as the reverse complement.
GGGAGGCTTCTCCAATTACTTAATGCTATGCCTGATCATCCTCTCAAGAAAAATGAAATACTTGATATCTTTTATAATGGACTAACCGATGCTTCTAGGGACCACCTAGATTGTTGTGCTGGTTGTGTTTTCAGGGAACGAACTATTGAACAAGCTGAAGGACTATTGAGTAATAATAATGATTGGACTCTTCCCGAACCACCACCTAAGCCAACTCCAAAGAAGAGGGGTATTCTATTTCTCAGTCCTGAATATATGCAAGAGGCAAAGAAATCTATGAAAGAAAAAGGTATTAGAGCTGAAGATGTTAAGAATTTACCACCTATTGAAGAAATACATGGTCTTAATACCCCGACACAGGTAGTAGAGGTAAATTCTCTCTATAGATTTGATGGAAGTGATATTCCTTATACTAAATCTGCTAGTCAATGCTTGGATGAATTTGATAACTTTATTGTTAAACAAGAAAACTTCAATGCATATGTTAGTAGACAATTGAAATGAAATGCTTATGTGATTGAATGCTTGAGTGACTATATGTTTAGAACTGTTAATGACCTCAAGGTTGTTAGTAAACATGCTTCCATGATAAAAACTCAAGTAGAACAAGTTCTCAAGGCACAACATGATTTGATTAATGAGATGAACAATAAAAAGAATGATCATGCTGTTAGAGTTATGACTAGGGATGGTAAAATGACTCAGGAACCTTTGTATCATGAAGGCCACCCAAAAAGGATTAAACATGATTCTCAAAGAATTAATACCGATGCAGCTAGTCCTCCTAAAAAGAAAGATGATAGGACTTTGCATGCTTCTAGTGAACCTATTATAGACACACCTGAGAATCCAAATGATATTTCTATTTCTGATGCTGAAACACAATCTGGTGATGAACATGAACCTAATAGTAATGATAATGATGATGTTCATGTTGATGCTCAACCTAGTAATGATAATGATGTGGAGATAGAACCTGTTGTTGATCTTGATAACCCACAACCTAAGAATAAAAGATATGATAAGAGAGACTTCATTGCTAGAAAACATGGTAAAGAAAGAGAGCCATGGGTTTAGAAACCCATGTCCTTTCCTCCTAAAGCTTCAAAGAATAAAGATGATGAAGAATTTGAGCGCTTTGTTGAAATGCTTAGACCTGTCTTTTTGCGCTTGCGTTTGACTGATATTCTGAAAATGTCTCCTTATGCTAATTATATGAAAGATATTGTTGCAAATAAAACAAAGATACCGGAAGCTGAAATTTCCACTATGCTTGCTAATTACACATTTAAAGGTGGAATACCAAAGAAACTAGGACACACAAGAATACCAACTATACCATGCTCCATTAAAAGAAACTATGTTAAAACTGCTTTGTGTGATCTAGGAGCCGGTGTTAGTGTTATGCCCTTCTCTTTATATCGAAGACTTGATTTGAATAAGTTGACACCAAATGAAATCTCTTTGCAAATGGTTGATAAATCCACTGCTATACCCATCACTATTTGTGAGGATGTGCCTGTTGTAGTTGCGAATGTTACTATCTTAACGGACTTTGTTATTCTTGATATACTCGAGGACGACAATATGTCGATCATCCTTGGTAGACCCTTTTTGAACACTGCAGTGGTTGTTATTGATTGCAACAAAGGCAATGTCACTTTTCATGTCAACATAATGAGCATACGGTACACTTTCCGAAGAAACAACCTCAAGTGAATAGTATCCACTCTATTGGAAACTTTCAATGATTACTATTGGAGGTTTTGAATTCCTTATGCCTACTGTTAAAAAGAAATATGAAATTCTTATTGTTGGGGACATGCATGTCCCCGTTGAGGTAACCTAGTGCTATATGAAGATTCTCCGGTTTCATGTCATTCGTAAGAAGTTCGTTAATAAGACTTGATCAACCTTATTAATGGATTCTTTTTGGCGGGCATGTAATGGATGAATTTAGTAAACACAACTTTCTATACCCACTTTTTACTTTCTGTTATTTAGAATTAATAGAGTAGAAATGCTATTATTTTACTATTTTTTGAATTATCCATGCGATAAAAAATGACTAGAAATTAAAAGTTCTCCAAATGCCCTAAAAATTTCATATGATTTTTTCTAGAATATTTGAAAAAAATTTGGCACTGAACACACCCCAGGGGGGTGCACATGTGAGCCACAAGCTCATAGGGCGCGCCCACCCTCCTGGGCACGCCATGCAGGCTTGTGGGGCCCATGTAGGCCCCCTCACTTATTCCAGCCACCCATCCACGCCTTCTTCCTCTAGAAAAAAATCACACCCTTCCTCAAACCCGTGTTCTTGCTCATCTTGCTGCCATTTTCGATCTCCTTGCTCGGAGCTCCATTTCTGAAACCGTTTTAGGGGATTGTTCATCGGTATGTGACTCCTCTGTTGGTCCAATTAGTTTTTGCTATAGTGCTTTATATATTGCAAATTTTTGCTGTTGTGGTGACCATGTTCTTGAGCTTGCATGTCAAATTTATATGGTTCAAAATAGTTTTGTTGCATCATATGGCCTCTAGACACTTGTAGGAGTAGTTGCAATCAATTTTGTTGAGTTTGGTTCACTTTTATTTTGAGTCACTAAAAATTTCAGAAATTTTCAGAGAAAAGAAAACCATGAGGAGGTGGTTAAGGGGCTGATACGTCTTCATCGTATCTATAACTTTTGATTGTTCCATGCCAATATTCTACAACTTTTACATACTTTTGGCAACTTTTTATACTATTTTTGGGACTAACATATTGATCCAGTGCCCAGTGCCAGTTCCTGTTTGTTGCATGTTTTTTGTTTCGCAGAAAATCCATATCAAACAGAGTCCAAACGCGATAAAAACTTACGGAGATTTTTTTTTGGAATATATGTGCTTTTTTGGGAAAAAGAATCAACACGAGACGATGCCCGAGGGGGCCAAAAGGATGGAGGGCACGCCTAGGGGCTAGGGCGCGCCCTGGACCCTTGTGGCCACTCCGTAAGGTGGTTGGTGCCCTTCTTCAGCCACAAGAAAGCTAATATCCGGATAAAAATCGTGTTAAAATTTCAGCCCAATCGGAGTTACGGATCTCCGGGAATTTAAGAAACGGTGAAAGGCCAGAATCTGGGAGCGCAGAAACAGAAGGAAACAGAGAGAGAGATCCAATCTCGGAGGGGCTCTCGCCCCTCCGCCGCCATGGAGGCCATGGACCAGAGGGGAAACCCTTCTCCCATCTAGGGAGAAGGTCAAGGAAGAAGAAGAAGGAGGGGGGCTCTCTCCCCCCCTCTCTCCCGGTGGCGCCGAAATGCCGTCGGGGCCATCATCATGATGGCGATCTACACCAACAACTTCGCCGCCGTCATCACCAACTCTCTCCCCCTCTATGCAGTGGTGTAACACCTCTTCTCCCCACTGTAATCTCTACTTAAACATGGTGCTCAATGCTATATATTATTTCCCAATGATGTATGGCTATCCTATGATGTTTGAGTAGATCCGCTTTGTCCTATTGGTTAATTGATGATCGTGATTGGTTTGAGTTGTATGTTTTATTATTGGTGCTGCCCTATGGTGCTCTCCGTGTCGCGTAAGCGTGAGGGATCCCCTTTGTAGGGTTTGCAATATGTTCATGGTTTGCTTATTGTCTGCGTTGCGTGAGTGATAGAAACACAAACACGGATAAGTGGGTTATGGCGTATGGGAATAAAGAGGACTTGATACTTTAATGCTATGGTTGGGTTTTACCTTAATGATCTTTAGTAGTTACGGATGTTTGCTAGAGTTCCAATCATAAGTTCATATGATCCAAGAAGAGAAAGTATGTTAGCTTATGCCTCTCCCTCATATAAAATTGCAATAATGATTACCGGTCTAGTTATTGATTGCCTAGGGACAAATAACTTTCTTGTAACAAAAAGCTCTCTACTAAAACTAACTTAGTTACTTCTTTATCTAAACAGCCCCTAGCTTTTATTTACGTGCTCTTTATTATCTTGTAAACATATCCTACAACACCTACAAAGTACTTCTACTTTCATACTTGTTCTAGGTAAAGCGAATGATAAGCGTGCGTAGAGTTGTATCGGTGGTCGATAGAACTTGAGGGAATATTTGTTCTACCTTTAGCTCCTCATTGGGTTCGACATTCTTACTTATCGAAAGAGGCTACAACTGATCCCCTATACTTGTGGGTTATCAAGACCTTTTTCTGGCACCGTTGCCGGAGAGCAATAGCGTGGGGTGAATATTCTCGTGTGTGCTTGTTTGCTTTATCACTAAGTAGATTTTATTTGCTGTTCTAAGTTGTTCTCTATCTTTAGTTATGGATATGGGACACGAAATACCAAAAAAATTAGGTGTACTTGCTACTCATGGAGATGGGGAACCTCCTAAAACCGTCGATGCTCATTATGTGAAAGATATTATGCACTACTTTAATAATCCTGAGAAAACCCCATTCAATTATATAATGGGAGACACGTTGGATCAACGTGAATACTTTAGGGATTATCACTTGACAGAAAAAGGGAAACTATTATGGGATCAAATTCATATGTTGCATTGGTATGCTCAGGAACTATGCTTGAGATATGATTATACTTGTTGCTCTAGGATGAAGGCTCCACACCTTCCCTTTTCATGAAAATTTAATGATAATGAAACCTTAGCTTCTTATGCTAATGGTAGATATGATTACTATGATGTGGAACGAATAGAAGAATTCGTTGCTTTTAAGGGTGCTTATGAAATTGAATCTTTGTTTGAAAAGTATGAAGCTTTTGATGATGATGTTTATAGGCCTAAAAATTTTGCTATACTTAAATATTGCTATGAGAATTATGAATATAATTCTGATATTGATGTGTTTATTGAGAAAGTCTCCGCTGTCCAAGAAGAGACTAATATTTTGCAGGAATCTATGGAAGAAGAAATTGAGGATATTGTGAGCTCATTAGATGAAAAAGATGACGAGGAGAGCAAAGAACAAAAGGAGGAAGAGCGGATTGATCACCCGTGCCCACCTTCTAATGAGAGTAACTCTTCAACACATACATTGTCTAATTTCCCTTCGTGCTTACCGAAGGATGATTGCTATGATAATTGCTATGATCCCTTTGATTCATTTGAAATATCCCTTTTTGATGAACATGATGCTTGCTATGCTTGTGGCCAAGATGCCAATATGAATTATGCTTATGGAGATGAACTTGCTATAGTTCCTTATGTTAAGAATGAAATTGTTGCTATTGCACCCACACATGATAGTCCTATTATCTTTTTGAATTCTCCCAACTACACTATATCGGAGAAGTTTGCGCTTATTAAGGATTATATTGATGGGTTGCCTTTTACTATTGCACATGAAGATTTTGATAAATATAATATGCATGTGCTTGCTGCTCCTACTTGCAATTATTATGAGAGAGGAACTACATCTCCGCCTCTATGTTTCCAACACGATAAAATTGCAAGAAACGGTTTATGCTATGTATCGGCCTTTACTTTGTGTGCATGAATTGTTCTTTTATGACATGCCGATGCATAGGAAGAGAGTTAGACTTCGTCATTATGTGATATATGTTACTTTGTGCTCACTACTAAATTACAAATCATTGTTAATTAAAATTGGCTTTGATATACCTTGGGATCCGGGTGGATCCATTACTTGAGCACTATATGCCTAGCTTAATGGCTTTAAAGAAAGCGCTGCCAGGGAGATAACCCATAAGTTTTAGAGAGTCATTTATTTTTGTTGAGTGATTTTATATAGTTTAAAAACAAAAAAATAAAGAGGGGAACCTAAAACTTTTCAAAAAGAAAAGCGAAAGTGAGAAAGATGAGCATTGTTAAAGTGGGAGCTAGCCTTGAACTTTGTTCATGCCCATGGAAACTTTGTGAACCTTGATTACAGAAACTTTTCAACAAAAATAATTATCCCCTTGTATAAATCCATTGTATTATAAAAATAATGTGCCAAGATTTGCCTTTAGGATGATTAGATTGCTTGTTTGGTTTGTGCGGTGCAAAAACAGAAACTTTGGCTGTAGTGCGTGATTTTACGTTTTTTACTGGAAAGTCAAATGCTTCTGAAACTTTTTGAACAGTACTTCTATACAAATTGTTTATTTTTTCATAATGTTTCAGAGTTTTTGGAGTTACAGAAGCATGGTATATGTTCAGATTGCTACAGACTGTCCTGTTTTTGACAGATTCTGTTTTTGATGCATTGTTTTGCTCGTTTTGATGAAACTATCGATTTTATCGGTGGTATAAGCCATGGAGAAGTTATAATACAGTAGCTACAATGCAAAAATAAAATATGAATAAGTTTTCAACAGTACTTAAAGTGGTGATTTGTTTTATTATACTAACGGATCTCACGAGGGTTTTGTTAAGTTTTGTGTGATTGAAGTTTTCAAGTTTTGGGTGAGATCATGATGGATGAAGGAATAAGGAGTGGCAAGAGCCTAAGCTTGGGGATGCCTGAGGCACCCCAAGGTAATATTCAAGGACTCCCAAGCAACTAAGCTTGGGGATGCCCCGGAAGGCATCCCCTCTTTCTTCTAACGATCATCGGTAATTTTACTTGGAGCTATATTTTTATTCGTCACATGATATGCGTAAATCTTGGAGCATCGTGTGCTTTTTATTTTTCTTTTAATAATGCACCATGCTGGTATGCGATAGTCCTTGGTTGATTTATAGAATGCTCTTTGCACTTCACTTATATCTTTTGAGTATGGCTTTATAGAATGCTTCATGTGCTTCGCTTATATCATTTGAAGTTTGGATTGCCTGTTTCTCTACACATAGAAAACCGCCATTTGTAGAATGCTCTTTTGCTTCGCTTATATTTGTTAGAGCGTGGGCATATCTTTTGTAGAAAGGATTAAACTCTCTTGCTTCACTTATATCTATTTAGAGAGTCAACAGGAATTGGTCATTCACATGGTTAGTCATAAAATCCTACATAAACTTGTAAGATCACTGAATATGATATGTTTGATTCCTTGCAATAGTTTTGCGATATAAAGATGGTGATATTAGAGTCATGCTAGTGAGTAATTGTGGACTTGTAGAAATACTTGTGTTAAGGTTTGTGATTCCCGAAGCATGCACGTATGGTGAACCGTTATGTGATGAAGTCGGAGCATGATTTATTTCTTATTGTCTTCCTTATGAGTGGTGGTCGGGGACGAGCGATGGTCTTTTCCTACCAATCTATCCCCCTAGGAGCATGCGTGTAGTACTTTGTTTCGATAGCTAATAGATTTTTGCAATAAGTATGTGAGTTCTATATGACTAATGTTGAGTCCATGGATTATACGCACTCTCACCCTTCCACCATTGCTAGCCTCTCTAGTACTGCGCAACTTTTGCCAATGCATAAACCCTCCTTAGACCTTCCTCAAAACAGCCACCATACCTACCTATCATGGCATTTCCATAGCCATTCCGAGATATATTGCCGTGCAACTTCCATCATCATCATATACATGACTTGAGCATTCATTGTCATATTGCTTTGCATGATCGTAAGATAGCTAGCATGATGTTTTCATGGATTGTCCATTTTTTGATGTCATTGCTACGCTAGATCATTACACATCCCAGTACACCGCTGGAGGCATTCATATAGAGTCATATCTTTGTTCTAGATATCGAGTTGTAATATTGAGTTGTAAGTAAATAAAGTGTGATGATCATCATTATTAGAGCATTGTCCCATGTGAGGAAAGGATGATGGAAGCTATGATTCCCTCACAAGTTGGGATGAGTCTCCAGACTTTAAAAAAATAAAAGAGGCCAAAGAAGCCCAAATAAAAAAAGGACAAAGAAGCCCACCAAAAAATGAGAGAAAAGAGAGAAGGGACAATGTTACTATCCTTTTTCCACACTTGTGCTTCAAAGTAGCACCATGATCTTCATGATAGAGAGTCTCCTATATTGTCACTTTCATATACTAGTGGGAATTTTCGTTATAGGACTTGGCTTGTATATTCCAATGATGGGCTTCCTCAAATTGCCCTAGGTCTTCATGAGCAAGTAAGTTCGATGCACACCCACTTAGTTTCTTTTGAGCTTTCATACACTTATAGCTCTAGTGCATCCATTGCATGGCAATCCCTACTCACTCACATTGATATCTATTGATGGGCATCTCCATAGCCCGTTGATACGCCTAGTTGATGTGAGACTTTCTCCTTTTTGTCTTCTCCTCACAACCACCATATTCTATTCCACCTATAGTGCTATATCCATGGCTCACGCTCATGTATTGCGTGAAAGTTGAAAAGGCTTGAGAATAATAAAAGTATGAAACAATTGCTTGGCTTGTCATCGGGGTTGTGCATGATGAACTACTTTGTGTGGTGAAGATGGCGCATAGCCAGACTATATGATTTTGTAGGGATAACTTTCTTTGTCCATGTTATTTTGAAAAGACATGATTGCTTTATTAGTATGCTTGAAGTATTATTGTCTTAATGTCAAATGATAGACTATTGCTTTGAATCACTCGTGTCTTAATATTCATGCCATGATTAGATTACATGATCAAGATTATGCTAGGTAGCATTCCACATCAAAAATTATCTTTTTTATCATTTACCTACTCAAGGACGAGCAGGAATTAAGCTTGGGGATGCTGATACGTCTCCGTCGTATCTATAATTTTTGATTGTTCCATGCCAATATTCTACAACTTTTACATACTTTTGGCAACTTTTTATACTATTTTTGGGACTAACATATTGATCCAGTGCCCAGTGCCAGTTCCTGTTTGTTGCATATTTTTTGTTTCGCAGAAAATCCATATCAAACGGAGTCCAAACACGATAAAAACTTACAGAGATTTTTTTTGGAATATATGTAATTTTTGGGAAAAAGAATCAACGCGAGACGATGCCCGAGGGGGCCACAAGGATGGAGGCTTTACCCAGGGGGTAGGGCACGCCCTGGACCCTTGTGGCCACTCCGTAAGGCGGTTGGTGCCCTTCTTCGGCCGAAGAAAGCTAATATCTGGATAAAAATCGTGTTAAAATTTCAGCCCAATCGGAGTTACGGATCTCCAGGAATTTAAGAAACGGTGAAAGGCCAGAATCTGGGAGCGCAGAAACAGAAGGAAACAGAGAGAGAGATCCAATCTCGGAGGGGCTCTCGCCCCTCCGCCACCATGGAGGCCATGGACCAGTGGGGAAACCCTTCTCCCATCTAGGGAGAAGGTCAAGGAAGAAGAAGAAGGAGGGGGGCTCTCTCCCCCTCTCTCCCGGTGGCGCCGGAACGCCGCCGGGGCCATCATCATGACGGGCGATCTACACCAACAACTTCGCCGCCGTCATCACCAACTCTCTCCCCCTCTATGCAGCAGTGTAACACCTCTTCTCCCCGCTATAATCTGTACTTAAACATGGTGCTCAATGCTATATATTATTTCCCAATGATGTATGGCTATCCTATGATGTTTGAGTAGATCCGCTTTGTCCTATTGGTTAATTGATGATCGTGATTGGTTTGAGTTGTATGTTTTATTATTGGTGCTGCCCTATGGTGCTCTTCGTGTCGCGCAAGCATGAGGGATCCCCTCTGTAGGGTTTGCAATATGTTCATGGATTGCTTATTGTCTGTGTTGCGTGAGTGATAGAAACACAAACACGGATAAGTGGGTTATGGCGTATGGGAATAAAGAGGACTTGATACTTTAATGCTATGGTTGGGTTTTACCTTAATGATCTTTAGTAGTTACGGATGTTTTCTAGAGTTCCAATCATAAGTGCATATGATCCAAGAAGAGAAAGTATGTTAGCTTATGCCTCTCCCTCATATAAAATTGCAATAATGATTACCGGTCTAGTTATCGATTGCCTAGGGACAAATAACTTTCTTGTGACAAAAATCTCTCTACTAAAACTGACTTAGTTACTTCTTTATCTAAACAGTCCCTAGCTTTTATTTACGTGCTCTTTATTATCTTGTAAACATATCCTACAACACCTACAAAGTACTTCTAGTTTCATACTTGTTCTAGGTAAAGCGAACGATAAGCGTGCGTAGAGTTGTATCAGTGGTCGATAGAACTTGAGGGAATATTTGTTCTACCTTTAGCTCCTCGTTGGGTTCGACACTCTTACTTATCGAAAGAGGCTACAACTGATCCCCTATACTTGTGGGTTATCAGGGGCTCATCAAGCTGTTATTCGGAGGAAACTCCGGTGAATAAGCCCAAGTACAATCTTCCGCGTGCGGCGGAGGTTCGGCCGTGCGAGTGGCCAAGTGATACATTTTTTAAGGAGGTAGGAATTTATGAGGATTTCTATTATTTGGTGGACAAGGCCGGCATCATTCCCTTCCTCGAAGATAAGTGTGACCAATACCTCCTACTCTCTAATACCTTCGTGCAAAATTTCCACTTTTATCCTAGGAAGGAACCAACCATGGTAGAATTTCACATGTATGATGAACCTAAAGAAATGACATTATATGATTTTTGCAATGTTTACAAAATACCCTATGAGGGCAGCGTCAGTGAGCCATGTCCTAGGGGCATGGAGGATTTTATTTTTGAAACTAATGTGGGGGAAGAGAGAGGAGTGCCAGAAGCTAGAGTAGCTAGTTTACATTTTCCCGTTTTACGTTACTATCCATTATTTGCCGGGAGATGTCTGATTGGTCGTGGGGAGAGTGGAGGCCTTAGTGCACCTGACCTTGCTATTTTGCGTCATGCTTTATATGATGATAGAACTTTTAGTTTGGGCACTATGGTTGCTCGGCGGTTGCACACAAACCGTTCGAAGGGTAGTAATTTTTGGTGGTGTCTATGCCTCCCGCCTTGCTAAATATTTTGAGATTCCTATTAGACATGATGAGAAGGAGGAGATGCTGCTACCCACTAAATATTTAGATTATGCCAGTATGGTAGCTCATAATTTTATTGACAAAGACAAGCAAAAGCGACTCCTCTACAACTTAGTGTTCAATCAGGGCACTCATGAGATTATTACCTTGCCTGCACCTTCTTTGTTCAATATTTATTCAAGCAGGTACATTATTATGCCCGAGGACATTTATGCACACTGGGGTCTGGCGCAACCTCTAGCACCTGAGCCAGACCAGCGCCCGAGCCATATAAGGAGCGTGTTTACCAGTGGAACCCTCAGGACCCTCCGTAGTATCCAGGAGAGGGTTACTATGAGCCGTGGCCATAGACCAACTTAGGCCAAAAGCCTCAGCTCGGGGGAGTACGTATCTCTCACCGACATTACATTCATGCATCACACATTCATTCCAGTTGTCGGTGTTCATCCTTGTTCATTGTATTATCCATGTTAGTTTATTTTTCTTGCTTTCTTCTTGAGTATTTGGAAAACTTTGATAAAACCCAAAAAAGATTTCTCGTTCTTCTTTTACTTGTTGGGAGCTTTCCCGTGTAAATAGTTTTTCTCGTTTTCATTTCGGTAATTTGCTTTCTTCGAAAAAACAATCAAAAACTCCAAAAATATTTCAGCGTGTTTCTTTGAAATTCTTTTCTTTGGGTCGTAAGGAGAAGACCACGATGAAAATGTTGAGTGGCTCTCATATGCACTATTGTTGATCTAACAAAGAGCCCATGTTACCTTGTCTTCTCCTATGAATAAATGTTTGTAGATTCCAGCTTAGTCCACGACACGTGCACTATCATTATTCACATCATTTGGTCGTGCAATTGAAAGTCAATAATGACAAAATTTAATGAAATGATTGAGATGAGGAAAAGCTGGTATGAACTCGACCTATTTTTTTTTTGTAAATATGATTAGCTCATCGTTCTTGATTCAACCTATTATGAATGAAACATGTTTAAAATGACAATTAGAGATTATAGTTACTCATGCCATGTTTAATTAGCTAGGAGTGGATAATGGTTTATCTTGTGTGCCAACATGCATTTAAAATGGTTATGATGTAGTATGATAGGATGGTATCCTCCTCTGAATGATTCGAGTGGCTTGATTTGGCACATGTTCACACATGTAGTTGAATCAAAAACAACATAGCCTCCACGATATTTATGTTCATGGTGATTTATATCCTACTCATGCTTGCACCCAATGTTGATTAATCTCAATGCATGTTTATGACCGTTGTTGCTCTCTAGTTGGTCGCTCCTCAATCTATTTGCTAGCCTTCACTTGTACTAAGTGGGAATACTGCTTGTGCATCCACTTCCTTAAACCCAAAGTTGTTCCATATGAGTCCACCATACCTACTTATATGCGGCATTTACCTGCCGTTCCAAGTAAATTTGCATGTGCCAAACTCTAAACCTTCAAATAATAATCTGTTTTGTAAGCCCGAATCGCTCATGTAGCGACTGGGGACTGTCAGTATCTTCCATGCTAGGTGGGTTATTCTCACAATGAGAGTTTATTCGCTTGTCATTCATGAGAAAGTGGCTGGTAATCGGGATGCCCAGTCCTATGATCAAAATTAAAATATAATAACGAAACAAAACTGCCCCGGATTGTTGTTGGTATGGAGGGTGCCCGAGGATTCGGCTAGCCATGGCTTGTGATTTTTGGTGGAGGGGGAGTAAAAACTTTACCATTCTGTTTGGGAACCACCTATAATGTGTCTAGCATAGAAGATAGTGAGGTCTCTCGGTTATTATGTTGACAATGAAAGCATACACTGGTGCAGAGACGTGTTATACAAACAGTTTTTACCCCCTTTCCACGACGTAGTTTTAAACCGTCGCCTAGTGAGTGTGTGCGATAGGGGGGGTCCTTCCCACACGACCCAGAAACAGTCGTGGATAGGCCCTCCGGTAACACACGCGGGGCAAAATGAGCTCGTGTGCGATCGGGTGAGGCATAGAAGACAATTATACAGGCCCAATCGTTTTCGTTCGTATGTACATCCCACACAGTGAATCCCAGAAAAATGTTTCCGTTCGTATGTATATCACACATAGTTTTTTATGTGGAAACATTTGTGCAAGGTGGCCTAACGCAAACAGTTCTCTGCCGGAAGCCGTGTGTGATTGTGATACATCTCCATCGTATCTACTTTTCCTAATGCTTTTGCTCTTGTTTTGGACTCTAATTTGCATGGTTTGAATGAAACTAACCCGGACTAACGCGGTTTTCAGCTGAACTACCATGGTGTTGTTTTTTGTGCAGAAATAAAAGTTCTCGAATTTGGACGAAACTTTTTGGAGATTTATTTCAGAATAAGTAAAAAATACTAGAACCAAGAACCACCAGAGGGGGTGCCCTGGCTGGCCACGATACACCAAGGCATGCCACCCTCTCCAGGCATGCCCTGGTGGGTTGTGGGACCCTTGTGGCCCCCCTGACCCTAATTCCAACTCCATAAATATCTATTTTCGAAGAAAAAAATAAGAGAGGAAGTTTTATCATGCTTCACGATACAGAGCCGCCGCCACCTCCTGTTCTTCATCGGGAGGCCAGATCTGGAGCCTGTTTGGGGCTCCGGAGAGGGGAATATTCGGTCTTCGTCATCACCAGCCCTCCCTCATCACCAATTCCATGATGCTCCCCACCGGGAGTGAGTAATTCCTTCGTAGGCTCGCTGGTCGGTGAGGAGTTGGATGAGATTCATCATGTAATCGAGTTAGTTTTGTTAGGGCTTGATCCCTAGTATCCACTATGTTCTGAGATTGATGTTTGATACGTCTCCAACGTATCTATAATTTATGAAGTATTCATGCCATGTTTACAACAATTTTATATGGTTTTGGTATGATCTGGATGGAACTAACCCGGACTGACGCTGTTTTCAGCAGACCGTGGTGTTGTTTTTTGTGCAGAAATAAAAGTTCTCCAAATGGAACGAAAATTTTTGACCATTTTTTTGGAATAAAAGAGGCACTAGAAGCTTCGTGGGAGGGCCAGAAGACCCACGAGGTGGGCACAACCCACCAGGGCGCGCCAGAGGGGCCTGGCTTGCCCCGGTGGGTTGTGCTCACTTCGAGGCCCATCTTCGCGTGAAACCAACGCCAAAAAAATCCTATAAATACATAAACCCCTAGAAATAACCCTAGATCAGAAGTTCCGCCGCCGCAAGCCTCTATAGCCACGAAAAACCAATCTAGACCCCGTTCTGGCACCCTGCGGGAGGGGGAGATCATCATCGGAGGCCATCTTCATCATCCCTATGGCCACGATGATGAGGAGGGAGTAGTCCACCCTCGGGGCTGAGGGTTTGTACCAGCAGCTATGTGTTTAATCTCTCTCTCTCTCGTGTTCTTGAGTTGGCACGATCTTGATGTATCGCGGGCTTTGTTAATATAGTTGGATCATATGGTGTTTCCCCCTCTCTATCTTGTTGTGATGAATTGAGTTTTCCCTTTGAGATTTCATTTTTATCGGATTGAATACTTTTATGGATTTGAGAGCACTTGATCTATGTCTTGGCACTCAACTCGCGGATTCCCGAGGTGATATTGGGGTAATCTATGCATAGGGGTTGATGCACGTTTTCGTCCTTGTTTCTCCGGTAGAAATCTTGGGGCACTCTTTGAGGTTCTTTGTGTTGGATTGAGTATTATGAATCTGAAATTGTTTGATGCATATCGTAAAATCAACTCACGGATACTCGCGGTGACATTGGAGTATCTAGGTGACATTAGAGTTGGTTGATGTGTATCATATGGTGTTATTTTAGTACGAAGTCTTGGTTAGATCGATCAGAAAGAATAGCTTGGTGTTATTTTAGTACGAACTCTAGGATAGATTGGTCGGAAAGAATAGCTTTGAGGTGGTTTCGTACCCTCCCGCACCGCCTCTTTGCTCTATAAATACCCCAATATTCCAAAAACCCTAGGGGAGTCGACGAAACACAATTCCAGCCGCCGCAAGTTCCAGAACCACCAGATCCAATCTAGACACCATCACAGAGGGGTTCATCATCCTCATTGGTGCCTCTCCGATGATGCGTGAGTAGTTCATTGTAGACCTTCGGGTCCGTAGTTAGTAGCTAGATGGCTTCCTCTCTCTCTTTTGATTCTCAATACAATGGTCTCTTGGAGATCTATTTGATGTAACTCTTTTTGCGGTGTGTTTGTTGGGATCCGATGAACTTTGAGTTTATGATCAGATCTATTTTATCCATGAAAGTTATTTGATTTTTGATCTCTTATATGCATGATTACTTATAGCCTCGTATTTCTTCTTCGAATCTTTGGTTTAGTTAGGCTGACTAGATCGATTTTTCTTGCCATGGGAAGAGGTGCTTTGTGATGGGTTCGGTCGTGCGGTGTTCTTTCCCAGTGACAGAAGGGGCAGCAAGACACGTATTGATCGTTGCCATTAAGGATAACAAGATGGGGTCTATTCCTACATGAATAGATCTTGTATACATCATGTCATCGTTCTTATTGCATTACTCCGTTTCTCCATGAACTTAATACACTAGATGCATGCTGGATAGCGCTCGATGTTTGGAGTAATAGTAGTAGATGCAGGCAGGAGTCGGTCTACTAATCTTTGATGTGATGCCTATATATTGATCATTGTCTAGATATCGTCATGATTATTTGAAGTTCTATCAATTGCCCAGCAGTAATTTGTTTACCCACCGTACGCTATTTTTCTCGAGAGAAGCCACTAGTGAAATCTACGGCCCCGGGGTCTATTCTTCATCATATTTGCTTTCCGATCTATTATTTGCCACTTTTATTTTCAGATCTATTATTCCAAAAACCCAAAAATACCTTGCTGCACTTTTTTGTTACTTCTTTTATTTCGTGTTTATTCGAGATCTATTCATCCAATCTATCATAATTTTTATCCCGTCAACGTGACAATTTCTGGCACCGTTACCCATTGAGGGATTGACAACCCCTCCTAATCGTCGGGTTGCAAGTATTTGTTCTTTGTGTGCAGGTACCATTTACATAGTGTTGCTTGGTTCTCCTACTTGATTGGTACCTTGGTTTCATAATTGAGGGAAATACCTACTGTAGCTATGCTGCATCATCCCTTCCTCTTTGGGGAAATACCGACGTAGTTCAAGCGACATCAAAAGGAATTTTTGGCTCCGTTGGCGGGGAGACATCATCAACATCTATCAGGTTCCTAATCACAAATATCATCTCCTTGCAATTTACATTTTTTGCCATTTGCCTCTCATTTTCATCTCCCCCACTTCACAGAAATTTGCCGTTTTATTCGCCCTCTTTTTCGTTCGCCGTTTTCTCGTCAGATCTGTTTGTTTTTGTGCAATCTTGTTTGCGTAGTCACGATGACTCAAGAAAACACCAAGTTATGTGATTTTTCCAATACCAATAATAATGATTTTATTAGCACTCCGATTGCTCCTCCCGCCACTAGTGCGGAATCTTGTGATATAAATGCCGCTTTGTTGAATCTTGTTATGAAAGATCAAATTTCTGGTACTCCTAATGAGGATGCCGCGTCCCATCTTAACTCATTCATAGAATTATGCAATATGCAAAAGAAAAAAGATGTGGACAATGATATTGTGAAGTTGAAACTATTTCCATTTTCTTTGCGAGACCGTGCAAAATTTTGGTTTTCTTCTTTGCCTCGCAATAGTATTGATTCTTGGGATAAGTGCAAGGATGCTTTTATTACTAAGTATTTTCCGCCCGCGAAAATTATTTCCCTTAGAACTCAGATCATGAATTTTAAGCAACTTGAGCATGAACATGTTGCACAATCTTGGGAAAGAATGAAATTGATGCTAAGAAATTGTCCTACTCATGGTTTAAATCTTTGGATGATCGTACAAATGTTTTATGCGGGATTGAATTTTGTCTCTAGAAATCTTTTAGATTCCGCCGCAGGTGGTACTTTTATGGAAATTACTTTGGGTGAAGCTACTAAATTGCTTGATAATATTATGGCAAATTATTCAGAATGGCATACCGAAAGAGCTCCTAGCAGTAAAAAAGTTAATTCAGTTGGAGAAATAAACTCTTTGAGTGAAAAAGTTGATGCTCTTATGAAATTGGTTGCTAATAAAATTGCTCCTATTGATCTTAATGATGTGCCTTTGTCTACTTTGATTGAGCAAAATAGTGATGCCGTAGATGTGAATTTTGTCTCGCGAAACAATTTTAATCAATGTTGAGGATATCGCTTATCGTTATCGTCTCGGTCAGCTAGGGATTAGAGATTAATCGGAAATCAGCCGATTAATCGATTTTATCGGTCGACTATTAATCGGATATATTTTTTTTGCAAATCTCGGGTTCCTAACACTAAAATGCGCTATATTGAACACCAAAAAAATATTGGACAGAAGTGTTACCTTGATTCCTAGCCTTTGAATCCTCGTATAATAACGAACAAAATAGGACAACGGTACATATTGCGTAACAAGGTCCACAAAACATAAATAAACATAGCTTTTGCAAACATAGTGCTATGAATAGGTCCAATTTATCGATAGATTCCCGATAAATCGCTTGTCAGAGCGATAAATTGGTCCAAAAGATAAACGGTGAAGATCAGGCATAATCTTATCAGTCACCCCCCGATTAGCGATAAATTAGAAGATTAATCGCTGAATCAGAAGATTTTTTGAACAGTGATTTTAATAAAAATGCTTATAGAGGTAATTTTAATCCTAGGCCTTTGCCTGGAAATTCCTCTAATAATTATGGTGGTTCCTATGGTAATCCTTCTTATAATAATAATAGGAACACCTCTGATCTTGAGAATAATATTAAAGAATTTATCAATGCTCAAAAAGTTTTCAATAATACGATAGAAGAAAAGTTAAATAAGATTGATGATATGTCTAGAAGCATTGATAGAATTTCTCATGATGTAGAAAATCTCAAGTTGAATGCTTTTGTGCCTAAGGTTGAAGAATCAATTAAAGCTTTATATATTTCTATGGATGAAAGTAAGAAAAGAACCGCTATGCTTAGAGCTAAAAGAGAATTTTTAGAAAGAGCATTTTCTAGTGATTGCTTTCATAAAAATGATGAAGATCTTAAAGTGATCGGTGTTTCTTATATTGATTCCTTGTTTTGTAAAATTAAAATTGATGATAAAGGGACTGAAGAAGAGTCAACTTTAGCTAGAAGGCATCCCGATAATTCGGAGGGTGAAAATCTTGATGAAAAAATTGATATAAGTGGGTTTGGAGAGGTCAAAACTTTAACTAGTGATGTGCCCACTCTTTTGGATTACAAAGACTTTAATTATGATAGTTGCTCTTTGATTGATTGTATTTCTTTGTTGCAATCCATGATAAATTCACCCCATGCCTATGAACAAAATAAAGCTTTATTAAACATATTGTTGATGCGATGATGAAAGCTTTTGAAGAAAAATTGGAATTAGAGATCTCAATTCCTAGAAAATTACATGATGAATGGGAACCCACCATCAAAGTCAAGATAAAAAATTATGAGTGTTTTGCTTTATGTGATTTGGGTGCTAGTGTTTCCACAATTCCGAAATCTTTATGTGATGTTCTTGGTCTTACTAATATTGACGAGTGTTCTTTAAACTTGCACTTGGCGGATTCCACTATTAAAAAGCCTTTGGGAAGAATTAATGATGTTCTTATTCTTGCAAATAGGGATTATGTGCACATAGATTTTATTGTTCTTGATATTGATTGCAATCCGTCTTGCCCAATTATACTTGGTAGACCGTTTTTACGTATTATTGGTGCCGTGATTGATATGAAAGAAGAAAATATTAAATTTCAATTTCCACTAAGGAAGGGTATGGAACACTTCCCTAGAACAAGAATCAAGCCACCATATGAATCAATCATGAGGGCATCCTATGGATCTAGAAATAAAGATGACAATACTTGAATCTATGCTTTATGCCTAGCTAGGGGCGTAAAACGATAGCGCTTGTTGGGAGGCAACCCAATGTATAAATTTTATTTTTGCCTTTTTCTTTCTGTTCTTGAGTGTTTGTTTATGTTTAAATTAGTGTTTGTGCCAAGTAAAGCCTTTGGGATAGCTTTGGTGATAGTTGATTTGATCTTGTTGGAAAACAGAAGCTTTTGTGTCCAGTAAAATATTTGTCTAAAATCACAGAAGCGACTAAAAATTCTGAATTTTTTACACAAGATTGATATACAAATTGCCTCTGTTGTCCTAAGTTTTCAGAAGTTTGGGAGTTACAAAAGTATGAGAACAATTCGCATCTTTACAGACTATTCTGTTTTTGACAGATTCTATTGTCCTAAGTTTTTGACAGATTCTATGGTTTGTATCGGAGGGTATAAGCCATGGTAAAGTTAGAATACAGTAGATATAATGCAATAACAAAATTTGAATGGGTTTTCTATAGTACTTAAAGTAAAGATTGGTTTTCTTATACTAACGGATCTCACGAATGTTTTGTTGAGTTTTGTGTGATTGAAATTTTCAAGTTTTGGGTGAGATCATGATGGATGAAGGAATAAGGAGTAAGAAGAGCCTAAGCTTGGGGATGCCCCATGGCACCCCAAGTTATTATCCAAAGAGAAACAAGCAACTAAGCTTGGGGATGCCCCTAGTGGCATCCCCTCTTTCTTCTAACGACCATCGGTATTTTACTTGGAGCTATATTTTTATTCGTCACATATCATGAGTTTTGCTTGGAGCGTCTTGTGTTATATGAGTCTTTGCTTGTTTTGCTTTTTAGTTTGTGTCATCTATCCTTGCTGGACACACCTATTTGAGAGAGCCAAAATTATTCTATGATTTGTTAGAATTGCTCTATATGCTTCACTTAAAAAAATTGAGCTATGGAATTGCTCTAGTGCTTCACTTATATATTTTTTGAGCATGCTGTGCTTTAATATTTTTGAAGAAATGCTCTCATGCTTCACTTAGATTTATTTGAGAGTTAGTAATTTTGAAGAAATTCTCTCATGCTTCACTTATATTATTTTGAGAGATGAAATTTTTTATGCTCATGTTCTTCACTTAGATTTGTTTGAGCTGTCAAAAGCAACATATGAAATTAGTCCCAAAGTGATAGATATTCAAGAGGGATATAATAAAAACTTTCATGAAGATCATTGGACAAAATAAACTTGATTCTTTGTAATAGTTTTGCGATATGATGATATAATATGTGAGTCATGTTGATGAGTAATTGTGCTTTAGTAAAAATATTGGTGTTAAGGTTTGTGATTCCCTATGCAAGAACGAAAGTCAATAGTTATGCAATGAAATTACATCCTACTTGTGGTGCATTATTCGGTGTTAGTTATGCTTAATGCTCACTTATGAGATTTTTCGTTTCTTGGTTGGATGCTTCTCAATCTTTTTGCTAGCCTTCACTTGTACTAAGTAGGAATACTACTTGTGCATCCAAAATCCTTAAACCCAGTTTTGCCATATGAGTCCACTATACCTACCTATATGCGGTATTTCTGTGTCGTTCTAAGCAAATTTGTATGTGCCATCTATAATTTTCAAAGTAAATTTCCTTTCTATGTGCTCGTACCGCTCATGAAACGATAGGGGGTGGCTGATATTTTTCCATGCTAGATGTGTTATTCTCAAGATGAGTCTTTATTCACTTGTCATTGAACGAGAGTATGGCAAAGGTATTAGGGATGCCCAGTCCCGAAATGAAAAATGAATTTACTTTATGTTGTCAAATAATAAATTCCTTGGAAAGTGTTGGTATGGACGGTACCCGTGGATACGGCTAGCCATGGAATGTGAAAGTATGGTGGAAAAAGGAATAAACTTTATTTTCTGTTTGGGAACCGCCTATGTTATATCTAGCATGGAAAGTATTGGGAACTACTCGATCATTTTCGTTGACAGGAAAGGCATGCCACCCAAAATGTTTTATCTCTATCTTTTTCGCTTTGAGCTCTGGCACCTCTACAAATCCCTACTTCCCTCTGCGAAGGGCCTATCTATTTACTTTATACAATTTTTATTTTTATTTGAGTCTGCATCTTCTCTTATAAAGCACCAACTAAGGGGAACTATGATCGTACTTGAGCATTTGGTGTAGCTAATATGCGAGTGTGTTTCATGAATGGATCAATGATTGAGCTTAATGGGCTAGGGATAACTTTCTTTGGTGTTGATATTTTGAAAGACATGGTTGCTTGTTGATATGCTTGAGTATTGAAATCTTCATATCAAAACTAGACTATTGCTTTGAATCATATAAAAGTCCAAATGTCCATGCTACACGACAAAGAAAATGTGATGAACATGTTAGGCAGCATTCCACATCAAAAATTCTGTTTTTATCATTTACCTACTTGAGGACGAGTAGGAATTAAGCTTGGGGATGCTGATATGTCTCCAACGTATCTATAATTTTTGCTTGTTCCATGCTGTTATATTATCATTCTAGGATGTTTTACAATCATTTTATAGCAACTTTATATCATTTTTTGGGACTAACCAATTGACATAGTGCCTAGTGCCAGTTGCTGTTTTTTGCTTGTTTTTTTACTTCGCAGAAAATCAATACTAAACGGAGTCCAAACACAGCGAAATTTTTTGGAGATTTTTTCTGGACAAGAAGACACCTAGTGGGCCAAAGAAGTACCAGAGGGGGCTCTGAGGGGAGCACAACACACCTGGGCGCGTGCCCTGGTGGGTTGTGCCCACCTCGGTGGCCTCCCGCACCGCCTCTTCGCTCTATAAATACCCCAATATTCCAAAAACCCTAGGGGAGTTGACGAAACACAATTCCAGCCGCCGCAAGTTCCAGAACCACCAGATCCAATCTAGACACCATCACAGAGGGGTTCATCATCCTCATTGGTGCATCTTCGATGATGCGTGAGTAGTTCATTGTAGACATGCGGGTTCGTAGTTAGTAGCTAGATGGCTTCCTCTCTCTCTCTCTTTTGGTTCTCAATACAATGGTCACTTGGAGATCTATTTGATATAACTCTTTTGCGGTGTGTTTGTTGGGATCCGATGAAATTTGAGTTTACGATCAGATCTATTTTATCCATGAAAGTTATTTGAGTTTTGATCTCTTATATGCATGATTACTTATAGCCTCGTATTTCTTCTTCGAATATTTGGTTTAGTTAGGCCGACTAGATCGATTTTTCTTGCCATAGGAAGAGGTGCTATGTGATGGGTTCGGTCATGCGGTGTTCTTTCCCAGTGACAGAAGGGGCAGCATGACACGTATTGATCGTTGCCATTAAGGATAACAAGATGCGGTCTATTCCTACATGAATAGATCTTGTCTATATCATGTCATCGTTCTTATTGCATTACTCCGTTTCTCCATGAACTTAATACACTAGATGCATGCTGGATAGCGGTCGATGTGTGGAGTAATAGTAGTAGATGCAGGCAGGAGTCGGTCTACTAATCTTGGATGTGATGCCTATATATTGATCATTGCCTGGATATCATCATGATTATTTGAAGTTCTATCAATTGCCCAA
This sequence comes from Thinopyrum elongatum, assembly GCA_011799875.1. Lineage (NCBI taxonomy): Eukaryota > Viridiplantae > Streptophyta > Magnoliopsida > Poales > Poaceae > Thinopyrum > Thinopyrum elongatum. Next base: position 440,421,395 of record CM022300.1, on the reverse strand, counting down.
CAGTAATTTGTTTACCCACCGTATGCTATTTTTCTCGAGAGAAGCCACTAGTGAAATCTACGGCCCCCGGGTCTATTCTTCATCATATTTGCTTTCCGATCTATTATTTGCCACTTTTATTTTCAGATCTATTATTCCAAAAACCCAAAAATACATTGCTGCACTTTTTTGTTACTTCTTTTATTTTGCGTTTATTCGAGATCTATTTATCCAATCTATCATAATTGTTATCCTGTCAATGTGACAATTTCTGGCATCGTTACCCGTTGAGGGATTGACAACCCCTCCTAATCGTCGGGTTTCAAGTATTTGTTCTTTGTGTGCAGGTACTGTTTACATAGTGTTGCTTGGTTCTCCTACTGGATTGATACCTTGGTTTCATAACTAAGGGAAATACCTACCGTAGCTGTGCTGCATCATCCCTTCTCTTTGGGGAAATACCGATGTAGTTCAAGCGACATCAGCTTCCTTGCTGTTTTTTATTGTTCCTATTACAAAAATCAATATCTACTATCATTAACACGCTTGTATCACCATCTCTTCACCGAACTAGTGCACCTATACAAATTACCATTGTATTTGTTGTGTTGGGGACACAAGAGACTCTTTGTTATTTGGTTGCAGGGTTGTTTGAGGGAGACCATCTTCATCCTACGCCTCCCACGGATTGATAAACCTTAGGTCATCCACTTGAAGGAAAATTGCTACTGTCCTACAAAACTCTGCGCTTGGAGGCCCAACACGAGTCTACAAGAACAAGTTGGGTAGTAGTCATCAATGTTGCTATGACTTTGCTATGCTTAATGCTTCTCACTAGGGCCCGAGTGCCATGATTTCAGATCTGAACCATTTATGTTTTCACCATTATATCTATGTTCTAGATCCAATCTTGCAAGTCATATGCACCTATTATGTGTTATGATCTGTAAACCCCAGTGTGACAGTAATTGGGATACTTTCCGGTGATGACCGTAGTTTGAGGAGTTCATGTATTCACTATTTGTTAATGCTTTATTCCGGTTCTCTATTAAAAGGAGGCCTTAATATCCCTTAGTTTCCTTATGGACCCCACTGCCATGGGAGGGTAGGACAAAAGATGTCATGCAAGTTCTTTTCCATAAGCACGGATGACTATTTACGGAATACATGCCTACATTATATTTATGAACTGGAGCTAGTTCTGTGTCGCCCTAGGTTATGACTATTATATGATGAATATTATCCACCGAATTCACCGATCCAGTGCCTACGAGTTTTCACATATTGTTCTTGCTAAGTTATTATTGCTATTGCTACTGTTACAACTGCTACAAAATCATTGCTACCACTGCTATCAAACTATCATATTATTGTGCTACTGATCACTTTGCTGCAGATATTTAATCTCCAGGTGTGGTTGAATTGACAACTCAACTGCTAATACTTAAAAATATTCTTTGACTCCCCTTGTGTCGAATCTATAAATTTGGGTTGAATACTCTACCCTCGAAAACTGTTGTGATCCCCTATACTTGTGGGTTATCAGATCGTTAATTGATCCTACACACCTACTTTCTAGAAAGCGTGTGGGTTGTTTGAGTTCATCGCCCATGGTGTTGTAAGAGTAACCGGCTGCAATAGAAAACCCCAATAAGCAGGGTAATTGGCCTATTATTGATAATCCATGTAGTAATCAAATTTACATTTCTTATAAAACACACCAGATATTTCATATCCGTATAACAGCAACCAGGATTTCATAATCGAATTACATCAGATAGCTTCAGCACTCAGTTACACCAAAGAGGGATATAGCTAGCTACGCCATTACACAACAGCACCAAGTTTCACATGCAACATCGAAAACCTTTGGAAAGTAGCATCATACACGGTAAATAGACAGATGAATCTCATCTGGGAAACTGCAGAAGTGGAAGGCGAATATTGAGCCTTCAGTGATGTTGAATGTCCTTGCAACTTTAGGCCAGTGGCTAGGGATAATTTCCCGCCCAACCTTCCTGCTCTTCAGGAAGACTTCAATATTGTACCATGGGTATTGAATGAATACCTTCCTCGCCTCTTGACCATGCAGGTGGTTTGAGAGGTAATCATCGGTGAACTACTTTGGAAAGTACTGAAAACAAAGATATGCATAAATCGCTGTTATAAATTTTGAAATGGCACAAGGGGTAAAAACAAGGTAAAAGAGTTAGTACCATCCTATAGTTGACTGATGTATTCTTCATTGTGCAAACAAAGATCTTGCTGCTATTCGTCGTAAGTTTCTTTATCCTAACAATCTTTCTGAGTTTCTTGACTTGACTGATATTCATGGACATCTCATTTCCCCATATGCAAAATGGGTCGAACAGTGGGTCTAAGCCTCTGACAGCAGGACCTACATGTGCAAGACCAAATTGTAAGAAACCTAAATATTAGAATGATTCTTGCAACTGCACAATAATGTGCTATTAGCGAAACGACCATGCATGAGCAAACCTCGATGGTAAACCGCAGTGCCTCCCATTGTTTCCCTGCAACACATATAAGGAAGATCTTGATCAGGTTAACTGAGAGTTGCCATACTATCAGTAGAATATGTATTGAGTACAGCCAAATTCGATTTATTTCTCACATGCATAACAATACAAAATTGTACCCACAACAAATGGAAATAAAATTGCAGAATTGAACTAAACAGTTATCTGGATAGCAGAACAAATGAACCAAAATAGTTAACTGAGCATGACATTGCAGAATAGAACATATACTAGAATATAAGACAGTTAACGAAACCAAGAATGCTTGAGAACAGTACTACGAAATGTAGCAATTATTGGACCAAATTGTTAACTGAACATTACATTTCAGAATATCAAATTTCATATTAACATTACAGAGGACAAATCACCAGAAGGCACTGGCGGTGGCCTCGAGAAAACAGCACGAACTATATTTTAAAGTAGGCAACCGCTAGGCGGTGTCGATGGTGGCCTTGAAGACGAGGTGCTCCTCCAAGATCTGGTGGTCGGCACGCATGGCAGCCATTGCGACCTCGTCCGCGCGTGCGATCGCGGTTTGCTTCTCTGCTGCCAGATGCTACTGAGCTCCATGTTATACTGCATGCAAAATGGTTGTGGGCGGCGCTTAATTGGAGGACGGGGCTAGTGATTTGGGGTCGGGGCATGTGGGATGGGGAAGGAGGAGGATGGTGTGGGTGGGTGTCGATTACCTGACCATATCGACGAGGCCGCGTAGAAAGAAGAAGGGTCGCCGGCAAGGAGGCGGTGCTGCAAGAAGAAGGGTTGCCAGCGAGGAGGCGATGCTGCAAGAAGAAGGGTCACCGACGAGGAGGCGGCGCTTCCAGTAAGCAGCAGTGAAGGTTTGAACTTGGAAAGCAAGGAGGAACAGTGGAAATGTGGCTTTTAGTGGGGGGCGGGGAGATAGATATTTCCGTGGTGGGCGAAAAATTTCGCTCGGTGCAGCGAGAAACTAGCGCGCAAGTGTGGTTCAAGCATGGGTGGTGGACTGTAGACGATGAAGCTTCCTGCGTAAACCAGACAAGACGGTGCGCCAAGATATTTTATATCGCATCCAACACGATTCTTGCTAGTAAACTGTTTTGTGGTATACCTGATTTTTTCATTCTATTTTGGAAGACAAAATGGTGTTACGGAGGGAAAGGATGGTGTTTTAATTGCTAGAACATTTATCTACAGTGAACATGCAACTATATGAGTGTCGTGTTAAAATTTGGAATTATTCCGGGTTCGTTTGGCCTTATTTATGGATTAATTGAGTTTCTAGGCATTTAATGTGCATAATTCAAATTTGAACTACAAGCACATGCTCCAGTGCACCAAGGTTGGTTGAAAAATCACATGTGTGTCTTTGGGTGAATTTCTAGGTCCCATGCAAGAAATGGGAATGAAATTCAAACATCTGGGCGTCGTGGCTCGGCCGAAAACATTGAGAAACTTGGTTTTTAAATTCTTGTAAATCCCAAACTTGCCTGAAAATCATGAAACTTGGCATGCTGTCATTTCATGGTACCAACATGTTGTGGTAAAAAATTTGGCCGAATTGGGACAAGTTTTGGTATAAGCTTCATGCAAAATGGAGCTTCTCTCAAGAAGGCGCCTGGTTTCGAGAGGGAACGTGTCACCTTTGTGTGCGAAATTACATACGCTGCCCCCTCCCCTCTTGATCTTTTTACAGAGATAACATAGAACTATATGAGTGTCATGTTAAAATTTGGAATTATTCCGGGTTCGTTTGGCCTTTTTTATGCATTAATTGAGTTTCTGGGCATTTAGTGTGCATAATTCAAATTTGAACTACAAGCACATGCTCCAGTGCACCAAGGTTGATTGAAAAATCACATGTGTGTCATTGGGTGAATTTCTAGGTCCCATGCAAGAAATGGGAATGAAATTCAAATATCTGGGTGTCGTGGCTCGGCCGGGAACATTGAGAAACTTGGTTTTTAAATTCCCGTAAATCCAAAACTCGCCTGAAAATCATGAAACTTGGCATGGTGTCATTTCATGGCACCAATATGCTGTGGTAAGAAATTTGGCCGAATTGGGACAAGCTTTGGTATAAGCTTCTTGCAAACCGGAGCTTCTCTCAAGAAGGCTCGTGGTTCCAAGAGGGAACGTGTCACCTTTGTGTGCGAAACGATATACGCTGCCTCCCCCCCTTGATTTTTTTTACAGAGACAACATAGAACTATATGAGTGCCGTGTTAAAATTTGGAATTATTCCGTGTTCGTTTGGCCTTTTTTATACATTAATTGAGTTTCTGGGCATTTAATGTGCATAATTCAAATTTGAACTACAAGCACATGCTCCAGTGCACCAAAGTTAGTTGAAAAATCACACGTGTGTCCTTGGGTGAATTTCTAGGTCCCATGCAAGAAATGGGAATGAAATTCAAACATCTGGGCGTCGTGGCTCGGCCGGAAACAGTGAGAAACTTGGTTTTTTAATTCCTGTAAATCCAAAACACGCATGAAAATCATGAAACTTGGCATGGTGTCATGACATGGCACCAACATGCTGTGGTAATTTTTTTGGCCGAATTGGGACAAGCTTTGGTATAAGCTTCTTGCAAACCAGAGCTTCTCTCACGAAGGCTCGTGGTTCCGAGAGGGAACGTGTCACCACTGTGTGCGAAATGACATACACTGCCTTCTCTCGCCTTGAAATTTTTACAGAGGCAGCTTAGACCAATAGGAGTTTCATGCTAAATTTTGGAATTATTCCGGATTCATTTGGCCTTTTTTATACATTAATTGAGTTTCCAGGCATTTAATGCACATAATTCAAATTTGAAATACAAGCACATGCTCCAGTGCGCCAAAGTTGGTTGAAAAATCATTTATGTGTACTTGGGCGAATTTCTAGGTCCCATGCAAGAAATGGGAATGGAATTCAAACATCTGGGCGTCGTGGCTCGGCCGGAAACATCGAGAAACATGGTTTTAAAATTCCCGTAAATCCAAAACTCGCCTGAAAATCATGAAACTTGGCATGGTGTCATGACATGGCACCAACATGCTATGGTAAATTTTTTGTCCGATTTGCGAAGGCGCACACATTAACAATCAACAAAGTCATTTTGGAACAAGTGTTGTCACATTACAATCGGAAACACAAGTATTATTGAAACCGTGGGCGTTCTACTTACCATTTACGTGCCACCACACGTCCCCTTTTTTTATTGGCTAGGACGTGCCGTGCGAGGTTGCTATTTGAGTACGGGAGGAGTGCGATTAGACCCCTGCGCATGCTTATGGGGAGGAGAGCCCTTTGACCTCCATTCGCCACCCACCTCTCTCCCAACGTCTCCATTAATGGCGCCCGAGCCCCTGTTTAATGGCGTGGCTATGTCTCACTCGACTGAGATTTAAGAGAGAAAAAAGAAAATCTGAAAAGAAAATTTTGCACGGATCTTGATGTAAGATCCGACAGACCTATATAGCATCGACTGCGACTTATAGAAGACTGATGAATATATAAGGATGATGACAGTGGATAATAATTGTCTTACATATTTAGGAAGATAATTAAAAAAGCCACATGCGGCAACGCCCGAAATACACAAGGGCAAAAGAAGAAGGAAGACGCAGACAATGATCTGGCTCGCTGATCTCTACTTTCTTGATGCGCTGCAGGCCGCAAAGACTAGTTCTCACGGCGAGCGGTGATGATCTCTTTCATGTCCTCAATATGCTGCTTGGCAGCATCCACGGATTCCTCCACCAGCTTTTCACGCTCGATGCGGAGCATGGCATTCTCGTCCATAAGTTTCTTGATGATGACGCTCGTCCTCTTCAACAAGGCAATGGTCTCCTCGTGCTCCTTCGCTCTTCCGACGAACTTCGCCCTCAGCAGGTCGCGCTCGGTGCGGAGCTTCGCCTTGTCCTCCCCTAGTCCCTGGATGACGCCGGTAGCATTTTCAAATGAGGCATTCATCTCGTCCTGCAGCTTCATCCAGCCAGAGATCCGACCCATCAGGTCATCGAGCATAGCGCGCATGCATTTGTGAGAGTCCTCGCCTGCCCGCGAGACATTTTCCCAGGCCACCGCGGCATGGGAGGACCTCTCTACTGCATTTGCAGCATGGCGGGACATCTCTACTGCTTCCGTGGCGCGGCCGAACCAGTCTGCTACATCGACGGCGCTGCGGGACCTCTGTGCTACTTCGGCGGCGCGGCGGGACCTTTGTGCTGCTACGGCGGCGCGGCGGGACATGTCGGTTGCTTTCGCGGAGAGGCGGGACATCTCTCGTGCTTCCGCTTCCATGCTTGCCTCTCCCTGGTAGTAATCTCTTGACCCAGAACTCATGCGGGCCATGGCAGACGCAAGGGAACGACGATGAAAGACTTGTTTGTTTTTGTGGATGAGGAGTTGAGGAGGAATGTGCAGTCATCTTGATGTAGGTAGTATTTATAACCGAGTACTACTACGCTCCTAAGTGGAAACCATTTAGGTTTTGATCGGTGTGACCAGGTTTGCAATTAAATATAGCGTGGTAGTAATTTGGAATGGGATGGGACACAAGCTCAAAATTTATTGACAGTTCTAATTTTGAAGTGCGGCACTATTCCCGGATGGCGTAACATGGGCACACGTTTTCGGCCGCGTACATGGCGTTTGCACCATAGGGTGCACCGCAATAAGTGATGTCAGCACACGTCTTGTTCCATCAACCATGCGCGCTCGTTATTACCATCGCGCATGCTTCTTTTAATTAGAATGTGTGCCCGTCTAGCGCACACATGTTGATCTGTCTAACTATTTCTGTTTGTTGTGGCTAATCGCAAACAGTTCATCCATGTGAAGTGTATGCCATCAATCGCAGACACCTTGATCTGGCTGACCGTTTCTGCTGTGTTGCCTAATCACAAACAGTTCACCTGTGTGAAGTGTATGCCGTCAATCGCAGACACCTTTATCTGGCTGACCGTTTCTGTTGTGTTGCCTAATCACAAACAGTTAATCCGAGTGAACTGTATGCCATATATCGCACACACCTTCATCTGGCTGCCCGTTTCTGTTGTTCTGCCTCATCGCAAATAGTTCATTCGAGTGAACTGTATGCCCCGCATCACACACGCAACTAAAATATGAACCGTGTTTGATGTATCCACCATCACAAACGTTTTGCATCTTTTTTGATGGTTTTATTACATCACTGTTTGTGATTAATGCATCACACACAGTTTCGTCGAAGGGTCTCTGATTGTAGTGTCGCGTTAACAGCATCCTGCAGTAGTGATACCTCTCAAAATTATATTCATCTCTATTTTAAAAGCTTCGAGCTCTGGCACCTCTGCAAATCCCTGCTTCCCCCTGCGAAGGACCTATCTATTTACTTTTATTGTTGAGTCACCATCTTCTTATTAAAGCGCCAACTGGAGAGCACCATTGTCATTTATACAATTTGTTTTTATTCGATATTGAGTATGACTGTGACTGGATCTCTTTTGCCATGAATTACAATGTCCAGCTAGTCCTTGATCTTCAGGGGTGCTCTGCATTTATGCTTTGCGGTCTCAGAAAGGGCTAGTGAGATACCATTTTCTCATATTACATCCTGATTGTTTTGAAAAAGTGTTGTCATCCGAGATATCTTATTATTACTCGCTAGTTTGTTATGCTATTGATATGAGTAAATGTGAGACCTAAATGTTATTGTGAATATGGCTAGTTCATAATTCTTGCTGAAAAAACCAGAACATTGGTTAGACATATTTGCAACAACAAGATCAAACAGAGTTTGTAAAAGTTTTTCTTTGTCATTTTCAGTTTGTCAACTGAATTGCTTGAGGACAAGCAATGGGTTAAGCTTGGGGGAGTTGATACGTCTCCATCGTATCTACTTTTTCAAACTCTTTTGCCCTTGTTTTGGACTATAATTTGCATGATTTGAATGGAACTAACCCGGACTGACGCTGTTTTCAGCAGAATTGCCATGGTGTTATTTTTGTGCAGAAATCAAAGTTCTCGGATTGACCTGAAAATTTACAGAGAATTTTTGTGGAATATATAAAAAATACTGGCGGAAAAAGATACGAGAGGGGGGCCACTCAGGAGCCACAAGCCCCGAGGGCGCGCCTACCCCCCCCCCCCCCCCCCCCCCCCCCCCCCAGGACGCGCCTATCAGGCTTGTGGCCCCCTGGATCTCCGGCAACCATAACTCCAACTCCATATATATATCTATTCGCGGAGAAAAAAATCAGAGAGAAGGATTCATCATGTTTTACGATACGGAGCCGCCGCCACCTCCTGTTCTACATAGGGATGGCTGATCTAGAGTCCGTTCGGGGCTCCGGAGGGTGGAATCCATCACCGTCGTCATCATCAACCTTCCTTCACCGCCAATTTCATGATGCTCACCACAGGGAGTGAGTAATTCCTTCGTAGGCTTGCTGGACGGTGATGGGTTGGATGAGATTTATCATGTAATCGAGTTAGTTTTGTTAGGGCTTGATCCCTAGTATCCACTATGTTCTGAGATTGATGTTGCTATGACTTTGCTATGCTTAATGCTTGTCACTAGGGCCCGAGTGCCATGAGTTCAGATCTAAACCTATTATGTTTTCATGAATATATGTGTTTTCTTGATCCTATCTTGCAAGCTGTAGACACCTATTACGAGTTATGATCCGCATACCCCACGGTGACAATAATTGGGATTCATTCCGGTGATTACCGTAGTTTGAGGAGTTCATGTATTCGCTAAGTGCTAATGCTTTGTTTCGGTTCTTTATTAAAAGGAGGCCTTAATATCCCTTAGTTTCCTTATGGACCCCGCTGCCACGGGAGGGTAGGACAAAAGATGTCATGCAAGTTCTTTTCCATAAGCACGTATGACTATATACGGAATACATGCCTACATTGCATTGATGAATTGGAGCTAGTTCTGTGTCACCCTAGGTTATGACTGCTACATGATGAATATTATCCAACACAATTATCCATCGCTGATCCAATGCCTACAAGTTTTTCACATATTGATCTTTGCTAAGTTACTTTCGTTGCTGCTACTGTTACAATCACTACAAAACTGCTACTGTTACCGTTACTATCATACTACTCTGCTACTAAATATTTTGCCGCAGATATTAAGTCTTTCAGGTGTGGTTGAATTGACAACTCAACTGCTAATACTCGTGAATATTCTTTGGCTCCCCTTGTGTCGAATCAATAAATTTGGGTTGAATACTCTACCCTCGAAAACTGTTGCGATCCCCTATACTTGTGGGTTATCATCTCCCCGGCAATGGCGCTAGAAATTCTTCCTGCTACTTGTGAGTTGCGTTGAGATTTTCTCCGAAGAGGAGAGGAGATGCAACACAGTACAGATAAGTATTTCCCTCACTGAGAACCAAGGTATCAATCCAGTAGGAGAATCACACAAAGCCTCGTGAACAACACCTACACACATAAAAGCAAATACTTGCACCCAACACAGGCAAGAGGGTCGTCAATCCCCTTGAACTTGTTACTTGCAAGTATTAAATCTTGTGGTGGTAGATGGATAAACTAAATTGCAAAACAAAATAAAAGAAATAAAATTGCAGCAAGGGTATTTTGGTTTTTTATATATATGATAAAGGTAGACCTGGTGGGGCCATAGTTTTCACTAGAGACTTCTCTATCGAACACATAGCATACGGTGGGTGAACAAATTACTGTTGGGCAATTGATAGAAAAGCGCATGGTTATGAGGATATCCAAGGCAATGATAATGTATATAGGCATCACGTCCGAGAGAAGTAAAATGACTCCTGTCTGCATCTACTATTATTACTCCACCCATCGACCGCTATCCAGCATGCATCTAGGGTATTAAGTTAATAAAAACATAGTAACGCCTTAAGCAAGATGACATGATGTAGAAAAAGTAAACCCAAGAAATATGAATAAGCCTCATATTTTTATCCTTAATGGCAACAATACAAATACGTGTCATTTCCCTTTCTGTCACTGGGATGGAGCACCGCAAGATTGAACCCATCACAAAGCACCTCTCCCATTTCAAGATAAATCAATCTAGTTGGATAAACCAAACCGATAGATCGGAGAGAAATACAAAGCTATAACAATCATGCATAAAAGAATACAGAAAAGACTCAATTAATATTCATGAATAATCTGATCATAAACCCACAATTCATCAGATCCCCACAAACACACCGCAAAAGAAGATTACATCGGATAGAACTCCAAGAACATCGAGGAGAACATTGTATTGAAGATCAAAGAGAGACAAGAAGCCATCTAGGTACTAGCTATGGATCTGTAGGTCTGTTGTGAACTACTCACGCATCATCGGAAGGGCAGAGTAACGGAGAAGGCCTCCAGATGGGATTGCGGAGGAACAAAAACTTGCGGTGGCAGAAAAAGTGTTTCGGGTGGCTCTCTGGTATATTGGGAATATTTGGGAATTTATAGAGGCGGAATTAGGTCAAGAGGTGCCACAAGGGGCCCATAAGCCTGGGGGCACGCCCCTTGAGCTTATCGCTCCCTCGTGACTCCTCGAGTCTTCCCTCGAACCTTCGTGGGTCTCTTCTGGTCCAGAAAAAATTAATCCAAAGTTTTTTCTCTGTTTGGACTCCGTTTGATATTGATTTTCTGAAAAGCCAAAAACAAGCAAAAAAATAACAACTAGCACTGGGCACTAGATTAATAGGTTAGTCCCAAAAAATGATATAAAATTGCATATAAAAGCATATAAAACATCCAAGATTGATACTATAATAGCATGGAACAATCAAAAAGTATAGATACGTTGGAGACATATCAATTGACTAGCAGATTTATTATAGGGAATATCACCTTCGTCGAATCTATAAAGAGAATTTACCTTTACTAACTGTGTCGGGATATCGAGTCCATGTATTTCTTCAATAGGTGGAAAATTCTTAACATCTTCAGATTTAATACCCTTTTCTTTCATAGATTTCTTAGCTTCTTGCATATCCTCTAGACCGAGGAATAGAATACCTCTCTTCTTTGGAGTTGGTTTCGGTGGTGGTTCAAGAAGTGTCCAATCATCGGCATTTCTCAATATATTGTTTAATAGTTCCTCAGCATGTTCAATAGTTTGTTCCCTGAAAACACAACCAGCACAACTATCTAGGTGGTCCCTAGAAGCATCGGTTAGTCCATTATAAAAGATATCAAGTATTTTCATTTTTCTGAAGAGGACGAAGATCATGCAAAGCATTAAGTAAATGGAGAAGCCTCCCCCAAGCTTGAGAGAGATTCTCTTCTTTAGATTGCACAAAGTTAAATATTTCCTATAATGCAGCTTGTTTCTTATGAGTAGGAAAATGTTTTTCAGAGAAGTAATATATCATATCCCGGGGACTACGCACACAACCAGGAGCAAGAGTATTAAACCATTTCTTAGCATCACCCTTTAATGAGAAAGGAAACAACTTAAGAATATAGTAGTAGCGAGTTTTTTCCTCATGAGCAAATAGGGTGCCTATATCATTCATTTTAGTGAGATGTGCCAGAATAGTTTCGCTTTCATAACCATGAAAAGGATCAGACTCTACCAAAGTAATTAACTCAGGGTCAACAGTGAATTCATAATTTTTATCGGTAACAAAGATAGGGGAAGTAGAAAACTTAGGATCATATTTCATTCTCTCTATCGTAGCCTTTTTTCACTTATTTAGTAATTTCTTAACAACATCTCTATCATTACAAGCAAGAACTTCTCTAGTTATCTCCCCATCCATAACATAACCATCAGGTATTAATACGTCTCCAACGTATCTATAATTTTTTTCTTGTTCCATGCTGTTATATTATCATTCTTGGATGTTTTCAATCATTTTATAGCAACTTTATATCATTTTTTGGGACTAAGCTATTGACATAGTGACCAGTGCCAGTTGCTTTTTTTTGCTTGTTTTTTACATCGTAGAAAATCAATACCAAACGGAGTCCGAATGCAGCGAAACTTTTTGGAGATTTTTTCTGGACCAGAAGACACCTGTTGGGCCAAAGAAGTACCAGAGCGGGGCTCTGAGGGGAGCACAACCCACCTGGGTGCGCCTGGGGGGCCAGGCGCGCCCTGGTGGGTTGTGCCCACCTCGGTGGCCTCCCGCACCGCCTCTTTGCTCTATAAATACCCCAATATTCCAAAAACCCTAGGGGAGTCGACGAAACACAATTCCAGCCGCCGCAAGTTCCAGAACCACTAGATCCAATCTAGACACCATCACAGAGGGGTTCATCATCCTCATTGGTGCCTCTCCGATGATGCGTGAGTAGTTCATTGTAGACCTTCGGGTCCGTAGTTAGTAGCTAGATGGCTTCCTCTCTCTTTTGATTCTCAATACAATGGTCTCTTGGAGATCTATTTGATGTAACTCTTTTTGTGGTGTGTTTGTTGGGATCCGATGAACTTTGAGTTTATGATCAAATCTATTTTATCCATGAAAGTTATTTGAGTTTTGATCTCTTATATGCATGATTACTTATAGCCTCGTATTTCTTCTTCGAATTTTTGGTTTAGTTAGGCCGACTAGATCGATTTTTCTTGCATGGGAAGAGGTGCTTTGTGATGGGTTCGGTCGTGCAGTGTTCTTTCCCAGTGACAGAAGGGGCAGCAAGACACGTATTGATCGTTGCCATTGAGGATAACAAGATGGGGTCTATTCCTACATGAATAGATCTTGTCTACATCATGTCATCATTCTTATTGCATTACTCCGTTTTTCCATGAACTTAATATACTAGATGCATGTTGGATAGCGGTCGATGTGTGGAGTAATAGTAGTAGATGCAGGCAGGAGTCGGTCTACTAATCTTGGTCGTGATGCCTATATATTGATCATTGCCTGGATATCGTCATGATTATTTGAAGTTCTATCAATTGCCCAACAGTAATTTTTTTACCCACCGTATGCTATTTTTCTCGAGAGAAGCCACTAGTGAAATCTATGGCCCCCGGTCTATTCTTCATCATATTTGCTTTCCGATCTATTATTTGCCACTTTTATTTTCAGATCTATTATTCCAAAAACCCAAAAATACATTGCTGCACTTTTTGTTACTTCTTTTATTTCGCATTTATTCGAGATCTATTTACCCAATCTATCATAATTTTTATCCCGTCAACGTAACAATTTCTGGCACCGTTACCCATTGAGGGATTGACAACCCCTCCTAATCGTCGGGTTGCAAGTATTTGTTCTTTGTGCGCAGGTACCATTTACATAGTGTTGCTTGGTTCTCCTACTGGATTGATACCTTGGTTTGATAACTGAGGGAAATAGCTACCATAGCTGTGCTGCATCATCCCTTCCTCTTTGGGGAAATACCGACGTAGTTCAAGCGACATCAAAAGGAATTTCTGGCGCCGTTGCCGGGAAGGATCAAGTCAAGATAGTCTCCCGACCACGTGCCAATTTGTGGCGCCGTTGCCGGGGAGACATCATCAACATCTATCAGGTTACTAATCACAAATCTCATCTCCTTGCAATTTACATTATTTGCCATTTGCCTCTCATTTTCATCTCCCCCACTTCACAAAAATTTGCCGTTTTATTCGCCCTCTTTTTCGTTTGCCGTTTTCTCGTCAGATCTCTTGTTTGCTTGTGTTGCCATGTGCCTTCTATTTGCTTGCATCTTCGCTTGCTAAAAATCTATTGATATGCCTCCCCATCCACTTGCTAATCTTTTCAAAAGATCCAATTATGATGAACCCATTGCTAGTGAATTTAATTCACTAGATTATCTTTATGAAGTTTTGCTTGAAATTTATGAATCTGAGAATTGTGATGAAGTGTTGAAAGAACAAATTGATGAAGTGATTCATGATAGCTCCTTGAATGAAAAGCATGATTGCAATGATGTTATTATAAATTCTATTAATGTCAATTGTGCTAATAATATGCAAAACCCCAAGCTTGGGGATGCTAATTTTGATATGTCCACCACTTATTGCAATGATCATGATTGGGGTGATTCTTCTTATGATCTTGAAATTTTATTTGAGCTTCATGATAAATATGTTATTGATAATAATGTTTGCAATAATATTAAACGTGGGTTTGGAAGAGTGTCAACTTTAGGTAAAAATAATCCCACATATTCGGAGAGTGTTCAATCTTATGAAATTTTTGATAATTGTGGGTTTGGAGAGGTCATGACTTTAGTTGATGTTAATCCCACTATCTTGGAAGATTATAAGACTTTTATGCATGTGGATCATGAAGAGAAAATTTTATATGATAGCTATATTGTTGAATTTGAATATGATCCTACATGTAGTTATTATGAGAGAGGAAAATATGGTTGTAGAAATTTTCATGTTACTAAATTACCTCTCGTTATGTTGAGATTGCCAATGTTTTATTCCTCTACTTTGCATATGCTAGATATTTCTTGTCTTGATAATTTGTTTGCTTATAAAATTCCTATGCATAGTAAGTATGTTAGACTTAAATGTGTTGGTCACATATTTTATGATGCTCTCTTTGTGCTTCGATTCTTGTCTTTTATGTGAGCATCATTGAAATCTTATGCCTAGCTAAGGGCATAAAACGATAGCGCTTGTTGGGAGGCAACCCAATGAATAAAATTTATTTTTTGCCTTTTTCTTTCTGTTCTTGAGTGATTGCACAATTATGCCTCTGTTATGACTGTGTTTTTTATGTTTTAATTAGTGTTTGTGCCAAGTAAAGCCTTTGGGATAGCTTTGGTGATAGTTGATTTGATCTTACTGGAAAACAGAAACTTTTGCCTCCAGTAAAATAATTGTGTCAAATCACAAACGCGACGAAAAATTCTGAATTTTTTACACAAGATTGATATACAAATTGCCTACATTTTTCTAATTTTTAAGAATTCTTGATATTACATAATTATGAGAACAATTGGCATCTTTACAGACTGTTCTGTTTTTTGATAGATTCTATTTTCTTTGCATTGTGTGCTTATTTTGATGAATCTATGGTTTGTATCGGGGGATATAAGCCATGGTAAAGTTAGAATACAGTAGATATAATGAAATAATAAAATTTGAATGGGTTTCCTACAGTACTTAAAGTAAAGATTGGTTTTCTTATACTAACGGATCTCATGAAGGTTTTGTTAAGTTTTGTGTGATTGAAGTTTTCAAGTTTTGGGTGAGATCACGATGGATGAAGAAATAAGGAGTAAGAAGAGCCTAAGCTTGGGGATGCCCCATGGCACCCCAAGTTATTATCCAAAGAGAAACAAGCAACTAAGCTTGGGGATGCCCCCGAGTGGCATCCCCTCTTTCTTCTGACGACCATCGGTATTTTACTTGGAGCTATATTTTTATTCGTCACATATCATGAGTTTTGCTCGGAGCGTCTTGTGTTATATGAGTCTTTGCTTGTTTTGCTTTTTAGTTTGTGTCATCTATCCTTGCTGGACACACCTATTTGAGAGAGCCAAAATTATGCTATGATTTGTTAGAATTGCTCTATATGCTTCACTTAAAAAAATTGAGCTATGGAATTGCTCTAATGCTTCACTTATATCTTTTTTTAGCACGGTGTGCTTTAATATTTTTGAAGAAATGCTCTCATGCTTCACTTAGATTTATTTGAGAGTTAGTAATTTTGAAGAAATGCTCTCATGCTTCACTTATATTATTTTGAGAGAAGAAAATTTTATGCTCATGTTCTTCACTTAGATTTGTTTGAGCTATCAAAAGCAACATATGAAATTAGTCCCAAAGTGATAGATATTCAAGAGGGATATAATAAAAACTTTCATGAAGATCATTGGACAAAATAAACTTGATTCTTTGTAATACTTTTGCGATATGATGTTATAATATGTGAGTCATGTTGATGAGTAATTGTGCTTTAGTAAAAATATTGGTGTTAAGGTTTGTGATTCTGTATGCAAGCACGAAAGTCAATAGTTATGCAATGAAATTACATCCTACTTGTGGTGCATTATTCGGTGTTAGTTATGCTTAATGCTCGCTTATGAAATTTTTCGTTTCTTGGTTGGATGCTTCTCAATCTTTTTGCTAGCCTTCACTTGTACTAAGTAGGAATACTACTTGTGCATCCAAAATCCTTAAACCCATTTTTGCCATATGAGTCCACTATACCTACCTATATGCGGTATTTCTATGCCGTTCTAAGCAAATTTGTATGTGCCATCTCTAATTTTCAAAATAAATTTCCTTTTTGGGTGCTCGTACCGCTCATGAAATGGTAGGGGGTGGCTGATATTTTTCCATGCTAAATGTGTTATTCTCAAGATGAGTGTTTATTCACTTGTCATTGCACGAGAGTACGGCAAAGGTATTAGGGATGCCCAGTCCCGAAATGAAAAATGAATTTACTTTATTGTAACACCCCATGTACTTCACAACAGTGATCACCCTTAGTTAATGCCATGTCAGCAAGTTTAACAGTGCCTAGTCATCATTTGCATCATATTGCATTTCAAACTCCTAATTCGTACTTCAAATTAATTTAAAGTGGAAATAAAAGTTGCTCCAAATTGAAAACTAAATTGTTCATCATGTTGCAAATAATCTAGAGGCATTTATAAAATTAGCAGCAACAATGATTGGAATATTTAAATGTCCCTAGCATCCTACAACAACAGCAAAACATTTAATTAAATACATTTCTCAGATTAATAAAATATTAAACTATTTATTTTATTGCCAAAAACTTATGGGGCAGTGGCATAATTACTAAAACTGAATTAGGAACTAGTTACATATTTTGTAAAACAAAATTTAATATGAAACAAAAACAAAAGAGTAAAAAGAAAATAAGAAAAAGAAATGAAATAGAAAAATAAAAGAAAAGAAAACCTCCCCCGCCCTGCTGGACCGTGGCCCAGCTGGCCACCCGGGCCAACCAGGCCGGCCTAGCCGCCCCCACCTAACCCCCCTGGCCTATATGGCCTCGCACCCGAAACCCTAACCCACCGACACCCCCCCCACTCTCCCCACATCGCCTCTCCCTCGTCTCGCTCCTCCCTCTCGATCCCGATCTAGATTGGGGAGGGGATCGAACCGCCGACGCCCGCCGCTCGATCCCGTCGCCCTCGACGACCATCGCCACCACCACGACGCCATCGACCGTCGGATCACCACCACCACCCAGACCTCGTCGCCTCATCCCCGTCGTCGCTCGCCGTCGTCCCCGTCCTCCTCCCCGAGCCCCGCTGCCATTTTCCCTACGGATCCGCGGTGAGGCCCCCGGCCTCTCCTCCTCTCCCCCCTATCCCCGTACACGCACGCCGCGTCCACGTCTTCGCCCGTTCTGGCCGCCTCCTCCCGTAGCCATCACGCCCACCCGCGCCCGCCGTTCCCCGCGCTTCTCTGCAGCCGCCCACACGCGTTGGGCTGCGCCCAACTCTTGCTGCCCGCGCGCGCCCGCCGCCTCGCGCTCACCGCATCCGCTGCCGCCCGTGCGCCTTCACAGCCGCCTGTGCCGTGGTCACGCTCGCCCGGTGCCTGCCGCTTCTCCTCGCCGCGGTCCCGCTGCTGTGCTCCGCCCCTGGTTCGCCTGACCCTCCTGCGCGCGCGCCCACGCGCTGACTCACTGTTGTGTCGCGCTTGTCGCCACCGCCCGCCCCAGGCGACACCCGACAGCGCCACCCCACGCTGGCGCCTCGCCGGCTCCCGCTTGCCGCTCTGCCCCGCAGCCAAGTCGCCACACGCGCACAGGCTTGGCCCCGCACGGGTGCGCCCGCAACCGCGCCGATGGCGCCCACCATGGCCTCGCATGGCCCACGCCTCGCCCCGCCCAGCACGCCGCCACGCGCGCTTGAGCGCGCCGCCCCTGCTCACCCCCTCGGGCGGCCTCCCCCGCTCCGACCGGGTCCTAGCACCCGCTGCGCCTGTTCGGGCGGCGCCCGTAACGCCCGAACCCACTATGGCTGCTGTGCCACTGGACAACGGGGCCCGCGCCCCTTAGAACGAAAAAAATAAAATAAAATAAATAAATAAATAATCTTGTTAATTAATCCTGTTTAACTAATCTAATTAAAATGAATTAATCTAATCATTTAGCTAAACTAATTAAACCTGTTTAGTTAATCTTAGTTAATGACAAACAAGACCCACATGTCAGGTTGAACCAGTCAACAGTATAGTTGACTGCTGACGTCAAGCTGACGTCATAATTGTATTTTTGAATTAAATTAATTAATAATAATTTCAGAAATGGTTAAAACTTTAGAAAATCATATAAAATAAACCATAGCTCCGATCGAAAAACTTTGTACATGAAAGTTGCTCAGAATTTTGAGACGAATCCGAATACATGGTCCGTACATCTGTCAGATGCCCCTAGCTACCTGAACATGGAACTTTTAGACCGGTTTCAGTAAATGAATAGTGCTCAACTTTAATAAAATAAATCCAAATAAATTCCTAAATTAACTAAATCATTTAGTTAGGCAGTAGAACACCTCTGCATATCATTTAGGCATATCATACATATTGTTTGCATTTTTGCCGTGAATTTATTGTTTCTCTCCCCCTCCTTCTCTCTTGATAGACACCGAGACCGACACCGTTGCAGCTGAGTACGACTACGCTCCAGACGAGCAGCCCGTTGACGACCCCTCCTTCTTGCCAGAGCAACTAGGCAAGCCCCCCCCCCTTGAGCATCCAGATATCGCCCATTCTATTTCTCCTGCTTGCATTAGATTTTTCTACTGTTAGTGTTTGCTCCTATTCTGATGCATAGCCTGCTTTTGTAACCTGTTTATTGTTACCTTACCTGCCTATGTTAAACTGTTTAGTATAGGTTGGTAGTGAACCATCAGTGACCCCCACCACCTTACCCTTGTGGCCCCTGCTTGATCATCGACGACTCAATCAATGTGATCGACGACCAGAGACCGACACCTCACTTCACCCCCTTTGTTGTACGACTCTGCATAGTTACTATCGAGTGCCGAGGGTGATACCTCGTAACGCACTCCTGATGATAACTCTGTAGTGTAGCTGTTCGGTCGTGGTCATCGAGGGTGATTCCTCCTTCTCCACTTCCGATACGACTCTGTCGTGCAATCCCTCAGTGTGAACCTCGAGGGTGATGCCTCATACGTTCACCCTGATGATTTCATCGAGTGGAATCCACCGAGGGTGATTCCTCGGGGTTTCCCCCTTGATGTTGTGACCACACGGATACTTTGACCTTTGTCACAGGTGGGTCAACCCTGAGGGGTACCCACAGGGAGATCTATGATGTCGGGCTTGCCCGGAAGGGCGCCTGGTTGTGATATTGAGGCGGAGCTTCAGAAACTCTGATTGTCTCCTCATGTTATTAAATGAGCATATCGGATTTGGGTATTTGATCTGAGTGGGTCGAGGTGCCCTATACGCACTACCACCATGCGGGATTATGGTTTATGGGGCCCTCTACGTCGTACGTTCCTCCCGAAAGCTCTTCGGACGTCACGGTTCACCGTGCGGGCTAATTGTCGGGAATGGGTTGGATACTTCACTGACGAGTTCAGTGTCGCGCCTGCACCCCGGCCAGTCACGCAACGCGCAGGGTGCCCAGGGCGATGGCCCAAGACCTCTGGGTGCATAGGTTAGTCCGGCGTGCTGACCTCTCTGCTGAGCCTAGGTAGGGCGCTGCTTCGTGTTGATCTTCCAAGGCCGGGCATTACCCAGCAGGTGTGTCCGACCAGAGTTGATCGAGCATGTTGGGTAACAGTAGTGCACCCCTGCAGGGAAGAATAATCTATCGATAGCCGGTCCTACGGTAAAGGACGCTCAGTTTGTGTATCCCGATCTACTACTTGAACTGGATACTTGTTACTTAATTGAAGCTTCGGGATCGCTTTCTCGCAGGGAGTCGAGGAAGGATCTCTAGGCTTTACTTCAACATGTTTGCTTACTAAAATGCTATTCTACTCTCTTCTATTGCTGCAAGATGGTGGCTTCGTGAAGTTGTTTGAAGATGCTAGTCTTCGATAGGACTAGGCCTTCTCTCTATTCTGGCATTTCTGCAGCCCAGTCCACATATACAGCCTTTCCCCTTTGATAATGTTGCATATGTAGTGTAGATCCTTGCTTGCTAAGTACTTCGGATGAGTACTCACGGTTGCTTTGCTTCCTCTTTTTCCCTATATTCCCCTACTTGGTGATACAACATACGATGGAGCCCAGGAGCCAGATACCACTGTAGGAGCTTACTATCAGATGGGTCCAGACGGTACTTACTACTGGATCGATCCAGCCGACCAGGAGTAGGATCGGAGGCTCCCAGGCAGGAGGCCTTCGCCTTTCGATCTAGAGTCGTTGTTTGTGCTAGCCTTCTTAAGGCAAACCTTGGCTAACTATGTCTGTACTCAGATATTATTTCTGTGACTGACTTATGTATTCGGATCCTCGTGATCCCTGGTCTGTAATATTGTGGATCTCCGTTTATTTGTGTTAGAGTTGTGTTGTGATATCTTCCCGTGAGTCCCTGTGCTTGATCGTGCATGTTTGCGTGTATGATTAGTGCGCGATTGAGTCGGGGGCGTCACAATGTTGTCAAATAATAAATTCCTTGGAAAGTGTTGGTATGGACGGTACCCGTGGATACGGCTAGCCGTGGAATGTGAAAGTATGGTAGAAAAAGGAATAAACTTTATTTTCTGCTTCGGAACCGCCTATGATATATCTAGCATGGAAAGTATCGGGAACTACTCGATCGTTTTCGTTGATAGGAAAGGCATGCCACCCAAAATGTTTTATCTCTATCTTTTTCGCTTTGAGCTCTAGCACCTCTACAAATCCCTACTTCCCTCTGCGAAGGGCCTATCTATTTACTTTATGCAACTTTTATTTTTATTTGAGTCTCCATCTTCTCTTATAAAGC
The DNA here is from genome assembly GCA_011799875.1 of Thinopyrum elongatum. Lineage (NCBI taxonomy): Eukaryota > Viridiplantae > Streptophyta > Magnoliopsida > Poales > Poaceae > Thinopyrum > Thinopyrum elongatum. Next base: position 440,400,048 of record CM022300.1, on the reverse strand, counting down.
ACTAACTAAGGGGCACTATGATCGTACTTGAGCATTGGGTGTAGCTAATATGCGAGTGTGTTTCATGAATGGATCAATGATTGTGCATAATGGGCTAGGGATAACTTTCTTAGTGTTGATAGTTTGAAAGACATGGTTGCTTGTTGATATGCTTGAGTATTGAAATCTGCATGTCAAAACTAGACTATTGCTTTGAATCATATAAAAGTCCAAATGTCCATGCTGCAAGAGAAAAGAAAATGTGATGAACATGTTAGGCAACATTCCACATCAAAAATTCTATTTTTATCATTGACCTACTCGAGGACGAGTAGGAATTAAGCTTGGGGATGCTGATACATCTCCAACATATCTATAATTTTTGCTTGTTCCATGCTGTTATATTATCATTCTTGGATGTTTTACAATCATTTTATAGCAACTTTATATCATTTTTGGGACTAAGCTATTGATATAGTGCCCAGTGCTAGTTCCTATTTTTTGCTTGTTTTTTACTTCACAAAAAATCAATACCAAACGGAGTCCAAGTGCAGCGAAACGTTTTGGATATTTTGTCTGGACCAGAAGACACCTGTTGGGCCAAAGAAGTACTAGAGGGGGGCTCCGAGGGGAGCACAACCCACCTGGGCGCGCCTGGGGCCCCAGGCGCGCCCTGGTGGGTTGTGCCCACCTCGGTGGCCTCCCACACCGCCTCTTTGCTCTATAAATACCCCAATATTCCAAAAACCCTAGGGGAGTCGACGAAACACAATTCCAGCCGCCACATGTTCCAGAACCACCAGATCCAATCTAGACACCATCACGGAGGGGTTCATCATCCTCATTGGTGCCTCTCCGATGATGCGTGAGTAGTTCATTGTAGACCTTCGGGTCCGTAGTTAGTAGCTAGATGGCTTCCTCTCTCTCTTTTGATTCTCAATACAATGGTCTCTTGGAGATCTATTTGATGTAACTCTTTTTGTGGTGTGTTTGTTGGGATCCAATGAACTTTGAGTTTATGATCAGATCTATTTTATCCATGAAAGTTATTTGAGTTTTGATCTCTTATATGCATGATTACTTATAGCCTCGTATTTCTTCTTCGAATCTTTGGTTTAGTTAGGCCGACAAGATTGATTTTTCTTGCCATGGGAAGAGGTGCTTTGTGATGGGTTCGGTCGTGCGGTGTTCTTTCCCAATGACAGAAGGGGTAGCAAGACATGTATTGATCGTTGCCATTAAGGATAACAAGATGGGGTCTATTCCTACATGAATAAATCTTGTCTACATCATGTCATCGTTCTTATTGCATTACTCCGTTTTTCCATGAACTTAATACACTAGATGCATGCTGGATAGCGGTCGATGTGTGGAGTAATAGTAGTAGATGCAGGCATGAGTCGGTCTACTAATCTTGGACGTGATGCCTATATATTGATCATTGCCTGGATATCTTCATGATTATTTGAAGTTCTATCAATTGCCCAACAGTAATTTGTTTACCCACCGTATCCTATTTTTCTCGAGAGAAGCCACTAGTGAAATCTACGGCCCCGGGGTCTATTCTTCATCATATTTTCTTTTCGATCTATTATTTGCCACTTTTATTTTCAGATCTATTATTCCAAAAACCCAAAAACACCTTGCTGCACTTTTTTATTACTTCTTTTATTTCGTGTTTATTCAAGAACTATTTATCCAATCTATCATAATTTTTATCCCGTCAACGTGACAATTTCTGGCACCGTTACCTGTTGAGGGATTGACAACCCCTCCTACTCATCGGGTTGCAAGTATTTGTTCTTTGTGTGCAGGTACCGTTTACAAAGTGTTGCTTGGTTCTCCTACTGGATTGATACCTTGGTTTCATAACTGAGGGAAATACCTACCGTAGCTGTGCTGCATCATCCCTTCATCTTTGGGGAAATACCGACGTAGTTCAAGCGACATCAGGTATCTTAGGCATTTCAACTCTAGTAGGAGAGCTAGGCATAATAGGTTAATCATAGTTTTCATCAGTTTCAGCATTTTCAAGTTCTTTAGCTTTAGCAAGTTGTTCATCAAGAAATTCACCTAGCGGCACAGTTTTATCAAGCAGAGTACTAGGATCGTCACAAATTTGATTTATAGCAAAAGTAGCATCATCAATTACTTGCGACATATCAGATTGAATAGCAGGTGGTGGTGTCACGAGCCTACTTAAAACAGAAGGTGAATCAAGTGCATAGTGTGATGACAGTTCCTTACCTCCCCTCGTCTTAGAGGGTACGATCTTGGTCTTAGCGTCTTTCAGATTCTTCATAGTGATCAACAGATATAATTCCCAAGTGACTCAACAAATAGAGCTATGCTCCCCGGCAACGGCGCTTGAAAAAGGTCTTGATAACCCACAAGTATAGGGGATCGCGATAGTCTTCGAGGGTACTATTTCACCCAAATTTATTGATTCGACACAAGGGGAGCCAAAGAATATTTGGGAGTATTAGTAGTTGAGTTGTCAATTCAACCACACCTGGAGAACTAGATATCTGCAGCAAAGTGTTTAGTAGCATAGTGGTATGATAGTTTAATAGCAGTAGTAATAGTAGCAACAGTAACAGAACAGTAACAGTTGCAGTTTTGTAGTGATTGTAACAGCAGCAACAATGAAAGTAACTTATCAAAGATCAATATGAGAAAGGTGTAGGCATTGGATCAGCGATGGATATTTGTGTTGTATGACATTCATCATATAACAGTCACAACCTAGAGTGTTACACAATAGCTCCAATTCATCAATGTATCGTAGGCATGTATTCCGTATATAGTCATATGTGCTTATAATAAGAACTTGCATGACATCTTCTAACCTACCCTCCCATGGCAGCGAGGTCCATAAGGAAATGTAAGGGATACTAAGGCCTCCTTTTAATAGAGAACCGGAACAAAGCATTAGCACTTAGTGAATACATGAACTCCTCATATATACTATGGTCATCACCGGAGTTAATCCCAATTATTGTCACCTTGGGTTCTGCGGATCCTAACACGTAATAGGTGCATACAACTTGCAAGATAGGATCTAAAACACACTTGTATTCATGAAAACATAAAGGGTTCAAATATGAAATCATGGCACTCGGGCCCTAGTGACAAGCATTAAGCATAACAAACTCATAGCAACATTAATCTCAGAACATAGTGGATACTAGGGATCAAGCCCTAACAAATTGACTCGATTACATAACAAATCTCATCCAACTCCATCACCGTCCAGCAAGCCTACGAAGGAATTAATCACTCTCTGTGGTGAGCATCATGAAGTTGTTGATGAAGAAGGATTGGTGATGATGATGGCGACGAATCCCCTCTCTGGAGCCCCGAACGGACTCCAGATCAGCCCTCCCGATGAAGAACATGAGGTGGCGGCAGCTCCGTATCGTAAAACATGATGAAACTTCTTCTCTTATTTTTTCTCTCAGGAAGACGGTGTTTATGGAGTTGAAATTAGGGTCAGCAGAGCCTGGTGGGCCCCAAAAGGTAACAGGGCACGCCCTGTTGCCTTGTGAGCAATAGGTGGCCCCCTCTGGTGGATCTTTGTTCCAGTATTTTTTATATATTCCATAAAAAATCTCTAAAAAGTTTCATCCGATTCTGAGAACTTTTATTTCTCCACAAAAAACAACACCATGTTATGTTGAAAACAGTGTCAATCTGGGTTAGTTTTATTCAAATCATGTAAATTAGAGTCCAAAACAAGAGCAAAAGTGTTTGGAAAACTAGATACAATGGAGACGTATCGTTACTCCCTTAGTGTAAAGTTGTATTAAAGCTGCGACAAGTAATATGGGTCGGAGGGAGTACCTATTTTTTTAGGAAGTTTACTAGAAGGTGAGATGTGATTAGTTTTTTAAAATACCCTCAAACTATATTAAACAACTGAGAAGAGTTACATCTTTCAAAACAAAGGGCAACAGAAAAGAGGGTGGATCACCATCCCAATTGAAATCTAATTGAGAATCATAAGAGCGCTTCGCCAGTTGGTCAGCAACACAATTTGCCTCCAAGCGACAGTAATAAAAAGAAATTCCTTTGATCGTCGTGGCCTTTGCAAAACATTCCTCCAGCCTGGTCGTATGAGGACTAAAAATATGAGAAGCACCATTGCATGCATTGATTAGTTCCAATGAATCAGACTCAAAGGTAACTCGGTTGCATCCCAAACTCTCTACAAGCTCCATTCCTTTTACCAAAGCAATGGCCTCATCCGAGGTAGCATTAAGGACATAACTTAAAAAGGTTGCCGCACCAACCACTGCCTCCCCCATGCTATTACGAAGAATAGCACCAACCGTGCGTGTACCATTATCATGGAAAGAAGCATCTATATTCAGTTTGTAGCAGCCAGCTCTCGGCTTTGTCCATGATATTTTAGGAGGTTTACTTTCAGGAGGTGAAATGTGATTAGTTGGCTTTGGCCAAGCGACGCATTTATCTAGACGGAGCATAGGGTTTGCATATTGATACGTCTCCAATGTATCTATAATTTTTTGTTGTTCCATGCTATTATATTATCTGTTTTCGATGTTTTATATGCATTAATATGCTATTTTATATTATTTTTGGGACTAACCTATTAACCTAGAGCCCAGTGCCAGTTTCTATTTTTTCCTTGTTTTTGAGTTTTACAGAAAAGGAATATCAAACGCAGTCCAAAAGGAATAAAACTTTACGATGATTTTTCATGGACCAGAAGACATCCTCGGAGCTTGGAGAGGGGGTCAGAAGAGTCCCGAGGGGCCCACAAGACCTCAGGACGCGCCCTAAGGGGGGCGCGCCTCCCTGGATTGTGGACACCTCGGGAGTTGCCCAACCATAATTCTTGCTCTATAAATTCCCAAATATTCCCAAACCAACAGAAGCGTCCACCAAAATACTTTTCCGCTGCCGCAAGCCTCTGTTCCCGTGAGATCCCATCTTGGGGCCTTTTTCGGCACCCTGCCAGAGGGGGATTCGATCATGGAGGGCCTCTACATCAACCTTGCTACCCTGATGGCCCAAAAGTATAGGGGATCAATCGTAGTCCTTTCGATAAGTAACAGTGTCGAACCCAACGAGGAGCAGAAGGAAATGACAAGTAGTTTTCAGCAAGGTATTCTCTGCAAGCACTGAAATTATAAGTAACGAGTAGTTTGATAGCAAGATAATTTGCAACGAGCAAGTAACGGTAATGGTAACAAAAGTGCAGCAAGATAGCCCAATCCTTTTGAGGCAAAGGACATGCCAAAACGGTCTCTTATGATAAGCAAAGTGTTCTTGAGGGTACACGGGAATTTTATCTAGTCACTTTCATCATGTTGGTTTGATTTGTGTTCGCTACTTTGATAATTTGATATGTGGGTGGTCCGGTGCTTAGGTGTTGTTCTTACTTGAACAAACCTCCTACTTATGATTAACCCCCTCGCAAGCATCCGCAACTACGAGAAAAGTATTAAGAATAAATCTAACCATAGCATTAAACTTTTGGATCCAAATCAGTCCCTTATGAAATAGCGCATAAACTAGGGTTTAAGCTTCTGTCACTCTCGCAACCCATCATCTAATAGCTACTCCACAATGTATTCCCTTAGGCCCTAATAAGGTGAAGTGCCATGTAGTCGACGTTCACATGACACCACTAAGGGAATCACAACATATATATCATCAAAATATCGAACACATATCAAGTTCACATAATTACTTGCAACAAGATTTCTCCCGTGACCTCAAGAACAAAAGTAACTACTCACAAATGATAATCATGCTCAAGATCAGAGGGTTATTAAATAGCATAATGGATCTGAACATATAATCTTCCACCGAATAAACCATATAGTAATCAACTACGAGATGTAATCAACACTACTAGTCACCCACAAGCACCAATCTAAGGTTCCAGTACAAAGATTGAACACAAGAGATGAACTAGGGTTTGAGAGGAGATGGTGTTGTTGAAGATGTTGATGGAGATTGCCCTCCCCAAGATGGGAGAGTTGTTGGTTATGATGATGACGATGATTTCCCCCTCCGGGAGGGAAGTTCCCCTGGTGGAATCGCTCCGCCGGAGGGCAAAAGTGCTCATGCCCAAGTTCCGCCTCGAGACGGCGGCGCTTCGTCCCGAAAGTCCTCTCCTTATTTTTTCTAGGTCAAAATGACTTATATACCAGAAGATGGGCACCGGAGGTGGGCTGAGGGGAGCACAACCCACCAGGGCGCGCTTGGGGGCCCTGGCGCGCCCAGGTGGGTTGTGCCCACCTGGTGGGCCCCCCTCTGGTACTTATTGGCTCCAATAATTCTTATATATTCCATAAAAATTCTCCGTGAAGTTTCAGCTCATTTGGAGTTGTGCAGAATAGGTAGCGTGACGTAGCTTTTTCACGTCCAGAATTCCAGCTGCCGGTATTCTCCCTCGTTGTGTGAACCTTGCATATTATGAGAGAAAAGGCATTAGAATTACTCCAAAAAGCATTATTATATCTAAAAACAATATAAATGATAGTAGGAAAACATGATGCAAAATGGACGTATCAACTCCCCCAAGCTTAGACCTCACTTGTCCTCAAGCGAAAACCAAAATCGAAAAACATGTCCACATGCTTAGAGAGAGAGGTGTCGATAAAAACAAAATACGGACATAGAAGCATCATGTATATTATTATAACAGCAACAAGCTTTAACATAAAACTTTATCATAGAACTTTTATCACATAACTTCTATCATAGACTTCTCTTGACCAAGTAACAATTCATCACAACATCGAAGTATAAAGCATAAACTCTATTGAAAACCAACAAACTATGTTCTCAGTCAACTTTGCAACTACAATTCATCATCTTTTCAGGAAGGGTCACATATCGGAGCCTTTTTGGCAAGTCCACATACTCAACCATCATATAGTCTTCTATGATTGCTAACACTCACCGCATACACATGAGCAAAAAGTTTCAGCCGGACACATAGAAAGATAGGGGCTTATAGTTTTCGCCACCCAACGTATTCACCTCAACGGTGATGTCAACAATAATAACTCATGCTACTCATATTCAACTGGATATATGTGCCTAGATCTTTCCTCACCACATGATGCTTGCCAAAAGAGAAAATAAAAAGGAATAGAGAGAAAAACTTTGACTCTTCATAAAAGTAAATGCATAAAAGTAAAAGATAGGCCCTTCGCAGAGGGAAGCAGAGGTTGCCATGCGCTTATTTGTTTGTATGCTCAATCTCTTAATGCAAAAGAACGTCATGTTATATTGCCCCTTATGATAGCAACCTTTATTATGCAGTCTGTCACTTTTATTCTTTGCCATCATAAGTTCGTACAACGCTCAATTTTCTCTTACACTAAATGATCCAACACTTTTAGAAGCAATTTTTATTGCCCTTTTTGCACCGATGACAACTTACTTGAAGGATCTTACTCAATCCATAGGTAGGTATGGTGGACTCTCAAAACAAGATTTGGGTTTAAGGGTTTTGGATGCACAAGTAGTATCTCTACTTGGTGCGGAATATTTGGCTAGCAAAGATGGGGGGCAAGCACCACATGTTAAAGGATCTATGACAATATAACTTCTATGTGAATATGAACAAGCATAAATCACTACATTGTCTTCCTTGTCCAACGTCAACAATTTTGGCATATAATATTTTGATGGGGGCTCACAATCACAAAAGATGTCCAAGATAGTGTATTTATATGTGAATCTTCTCTTCCCTTATTAATTCTTTCATGAATTGCATCATTGACCAATGCTATGTTTGTAAATCTCCAATAAAATTTTCTACTTATACTCTTCCTTATGTGATGTCATTACTTACCATAAGGTTAGCATATGATCTTTTTCATTTATTTCCTTTCTTTTTATTGAACATGATAAGTAAAGAAACATAACTCAAACTACTCTTTATTATATATCTTGCACACGATTACAAGGATAGATCACTAAGCAAACACTCGAAAAGAAAGGATCGAACTAAACTTTTATTCATCTAAAGTAAAAGATAACTAAGGATCGAATTAAGATAAGTAAAGGCAAAAGATAGTGGGGGTGATACGATACCGGGGCACCTCCCCCAAGCTTGGCACAAGCCAAGGGGAGTGCCCATACCCGATACTCAATTTTCCTTTGGTGATGAAGAAGGAGGCGGTGGTGATGAAGTATGTCGGGGTACGACACCTATGGGATCCCGAGAGACCCCTTTACGATTCGGCGGGGGAAGAGGTATACGCAAAGAGCAGAACCAACGATCGACGCGGGAAGTTTTTACCCAGGTTCGGGCCGCTGATCAGCATAAAACCCTACTCCTGCTTTGTGTTCTTATTAATGTTCTTGAGCCCAACCTTCAGGAGCGCTCGCTATGAACAGTACGTTCAAAGAGCAGCTACGCATGCAGAATGGGCTAAAAGTTCTCCTCCTCTGTAGCATTTGCCTTGGGCCTCCTTTTATATGCTCAAAGGGGTCACCACAGTGGCAAAATGTACATACATTGAGTTGTAAAGTAGCTACAGGGTATCATACCTAACCCCTAACAGATTAGGACAAACGCATTTAATGCACCGTGAGGTGTCCGTTTAGGTGTCCTCACTTTCTTGGGGATGGAAAAAGGGGCCATCCCATCAGCACCGCTTAAGCTCTCCTCCACTGGCGCGTTGCCACGCATCCAGAGAAGGACCCAGAATGGCAGGCTTGTTACTGTGCCGAAGCGGTGGCACAGTGGCAGAATCTTGCCGGGCGCCGAAGCTTGCCGGGCACCAAGCCTTGCTGGGCGCCAAGCCTTGCCGGGCTCGCGGGCCACCCCGGCAAGATCTTGCCGGGGAAGCTGGCCTTCGGATTCCAGCTCTTCTTATCTGCTGATCCTCAGATCTCTGACTTGATGATTTCTTTGGTGGCTTGAATCGACCTCGAACTGCTTCCCGGCAAGCCTTGCCACGAGGATGGCTACAACTGCCCGTGCATAAGTACGGGGTACTAGTGGCCCAATACTTAGTACACCGACAGGAGCCCCCGGGCCTAGGCCATACACGAGTGCGAGGTGTTGTTGGGCTAGTCCCAAACAGTGCACGGGCACGCGTGGCAGGGGATTAACTGCTCGTAAATATCTCATTTTACTGTGCCCCCCACTACACGCACCGAGCGCGCGATGTGGGAAGCGTGCCTCAAAGGCTGCAACTGCCACGCGCCTATAGAGGCGCATTCACATTGGGGAATAAAAGAGGCGGCCCCGCTTCTTCCCCATAAAAAGGAGAAGCCACAGAGGCACAAGCCTATTTACCCCCCTCTTCTTCTCAATCTGGCCGTCGCCATCGCCTTCCTCCTCTCGAGCTTAGAGCGAAGCTTTTTCCTCTTCCACCCACCGCTTCCACGCTCGCTCCACCCCCGGCTTCCGCCCTCACAACTGCCATGCCGCCCAGGGCCAGCAAAGGCAAGGGCAAGGAAGCGAAAGCCGACGTCCCGGAGAGCGAACTGGTGAAGATGCGGAAGAAATATGTCGTCTTCCCCCCATCGCTCGATGCTGAAGCTCTGAAGGTGCGGTACCAGTGCATGTGGGCGAAGGGGACGCAAGCTCACCCCGCCACACGCGTGATCCCAGGTGCTTGTTCCAAAGGTGGATTGGACAGATACCCTTTCTTCACTGCGTATTTTTATCGCGGGCTCTGCCCCCCATTTTCCGACTTCTTCAATGATATCATGTACACATACGGCTTTCGTCTTCTCGATTTCACGCCGAATGCGGTACTTTGCATGTCCATCTTTGCCCATCTTTGTGAAAACTTTGTCAGCGTGATTCCCAACTCTACTCTTTTTCGCCATTACTTCTTCCCTCGCATCCAAAAAGGAGAGGCCCTCTCTGGTTCTATCGCCTGGATTCCAAGGGCTCGGAATAAGGAAATATACCCAGAAGGAGTTTACCGCGAAAAGTGGGACAAGTGGCGGGCTGAATGGTGCAGGATCCAGGAAGCAGATCCCCATCCGTTTTATCTTCCCCGGCAACAGAAGGTGGTCCGCGGCAAGGACTGGAGCGATCTCGCCGCGGAGGATGAGAGGCTCACAATCGCCACCACCAGGATCCTTCGCCTGAAAGCTGCCGGGCTGACAATGGAGATGATTGGCTTCGACTTTCTCCGCCGCCGCATCGCCCCCTTGCAGAACAGGGGAAGGCCAGCTTGGGAATACAGAAACGCGGCAGATATCATGAGATTGCGCCCCGGGCTGAATAATAATCTGACCGCTATGCAGCTCGGCGCTCTCAGTCAAAAATTATTCCAGCGCGAAGACAAGCATCGGCTGCCGGCAAGGATTGTCCCTTTGTGCAACAACTCCGCCTTGGGGTCAATCATCGCCTTCATGCCGATGTTTAACGCCCACGATCTTGACGCGACTTGGGCCGAGCCAACTGAGGAGGAAGCACAGAAGTTTTTTGACAACTTGACGGAGAGACCCGTCCGGCAAGAGGCAGATTTCATCCGAGCCACCACCGACCAAGAAGTAGCTTACATTGCTACTAGGGTGGAGGAGGCAAATCTTGCCGCGGAGGCTGGCAGCGTTGGCTTCACAGAATGGGAAGCCAGCGACGCAGAGGTAGTTGTGGAGGTAAAACCTGCCGGGAAGGACAAAGCTGCCGGGGAACAGAGCAGCACAGCCGCTGAGAGCTCGTCCGACGAGGACGCGGCCGAAGAAGAACCGCAAGAAGAGCTCCCAGCCCCGAAGAAGACGAAGTGTGTTCTTCGGAAGGCTGCATCTGGCATCCCGGCAAGCCAGCCTTCTTCGAGCGGCGAGGCTCCCGGCAAGAAAGTGGCCGGCAAGACTGCACCGCGGCAAGGGGCTCGTCAACAACCTGCGCGGCGCGCGAGACCCACACCAGCGGCCACTGCTGGGGCGGCAGGGGTGTCTCGCACTACCGCACCGGAAGCCGCCCCGGCGCCTGCCACAGCCAAGCGGACTAGGACCCCTCCTCCGCCTCCCCACTCAGACATCGCGGCGGAGGCCGATTTTGACATCTCCGGCTTTAGTCCGGAGCGAGAAGAAGAAGAGTGAGTACCTTGCCACAGCCTTTATATTCCAATCTTGGATCGATCTTACTAACTTGCTTGTATTGTCTCTGCAGTGATGCAGAAACCTTGCTGGAGAGGATGGCGAAGAGGACAAAGACTTCCAAGGGCGATGAGCCCCCGGCAGGCTCCACGAGCGTGCCAGAAACCGTCATCGTCAGCCCGGAGCCCAGTCCTCAACGCAGCCCCCAGCACAGCCCCCAGCGTAAGTTCACTGTTCTTTTTTTGCTGGCGGGTGCCGAGGCTTCCATTCTTGCCGCTGATATCCTTGGGCTCGCAGGAGAAGAATGGCAACAAGGAGAGTTGTCGGAAGACATCCCCATCGTGCCACCTTCATCGACCACGCCGCCCACAAGCACGCCCCCGGCAAGAGTTCCTACCGACAAGCCCATCTCAATTGAGGAGGAGCCGGCAAGCACGGACACCGGCAACCCTCCCCTGGCAACCGAAGTTGCCGGGAAGGGCGAGGCCACCTCTCAACAGCTCGACGCAGGTAATCAATTGCCTCAGAGTGCTTGTTACTCTTTCCCTTATCTCTCTGTCTTTAGTCGCTTCAAACTTCAATCTTGATCTTATTCTGTTCTCCTCCTTCGTCCTTCAGAGTTCCCTGAGATGGAACACATGGATGTCGACGTTGTCATCGAGGAGACCGCCAGGGACGCTGCTACCGAAGCAGACAGGATCGCTGCCAGCGAGGCCACCAAGGATGACACTGTCGAGGCTGGTGGTGCTCTTGACGGTGAGGCCGCCAAGACTGCACAAGAGGAACCCGCCAAGGAACCTACTGAAGGGGGCGACAGGGAGGCTGATGACCGTACTGATGGCATTCCTGCCACAGGAGCGCCAGGCGTTGCACCGGCCACGGAGCCCCCTGCCACTGGTGAGGCGGTCGCTGAAGACCAACCGTCAACATCCGAAGGCCCCCCATCCAGCAAATACCTCAAGGTTGGCGAGAACCTGTTCGTCAACTTGTCGGGGACGGCAAGCATTGGGGCACCAGCCGAAGGAGAAGTTTTTGACGAAGAAATCATCGCTGCTGTCAGGCTCGAGGTTGTTGACGATCCCAGCGGTAGCAGCGGTAAATCTGAAGAGGATCAGCTCCTTCAGGCCATGGGCGAGAATTTCCGCAAGCTCCAGGCTCTCCACCGCACCCGGAAAGATAAGGTGGACTCCAGAATGGCAGTTATCGAGGCGGCCGAAGCAGATTTTCAAAGGCGCGTCGAACAAATGCAAGTCTGGCACGCCGAGGCCCTCCAAGAGTTGGTTACCGGCCGGGAACAAGTGAGCCAGCAGTGGACAGAAATCCTCCTGAAGCAATCTGATATGGAGAAGGCGCAGGATGAAGCTGCTCAAAGGATTGCCGCTGAAGATGCCCTCCTGACGGGGTGCCGTGTTGCTCTTGATGCTCATGAGGAAAATCTCACCGCACGTGAGCAGGCGCTCGCCGCCAAGCTTCGCAGCAAAGATGAAGATATCGAGAAGCTCGTCGTGCGGCGGACCCAGGAGCTGGAGCAAAAACATAAAGAGGCGCTCGAAGCTCTGACTGCAAGTCACGCCGGCAAGCTCAAGGAGGCCGTCGATGCTGCCGAAGCTGCAGAGGCCGCCAAGAACGAGCTGAGCGACAAGGTGAAGAAACTAGAAACAGATCTTGAAGAGCACGGCAAGGAGCTCTCGACGCTCAAAGGTGATAGGGAAAAAACCCTCCACTCCTTGGCGGAGATGCAAGCTGCCCTGTCCAACAAAACCAAGCAGCTCTCCTCTGCGGCTGATGACATTGCAGTTCTGGAACTGAAGCTGACCACATTGCAGAAGTCTCTCGAGGCCGGCAGGGCCCGTGAGAAGGCTCTACTTAAGGATCTCCAAGGAGAGAGGAACCTGCTCAAGAGCGCTGCTGCCGCCCAAATCGATTACGAGAAGGGGGTGGAGATCTGGACTGGACGTCTCATCGCCACTGCGGAGAAGCTTACTGCAGAACTGTCAACCATGGGCCTGTCGAACTTTAGGTATTCTTCCGAGGAAAGAATATCTCCAAGTGCCAGGTTGACGATGTTCTTTGAAAGCATCATCAACGCCTTGAGGGTGCTCCAGTCTAGCCGGGCGACCCAATTGGCCAACGAGACTCGCCGGCTCTGCCGGGCCGTCCTTCGCAAGGTGCTTATCAAAGTGGTGCACAGCAATCCCGGCATCGACCTCTCCAACGCGCTCGGCCATCTGCCACGGGACGCAAATGTTGAGGCGCTTGAAGAATGCATCGCGCCTATCCTCAAGAAGGTGGACTCCATCAAAAGGATTGAAGGCCAGCGCAGGGATTAAGTGCTCCCCTTTTTCTTGCCGTCATCATTCCATGCCAAAGACAATTAAGTCTTAAGTTAGAACTGCGGCAACTTATTAATGTAATATAACTCGCCTATGTTTAGGTTCATGCTTGCTATTTTCCTTGTCTGATTCCTTTATGTATGGAGTTCACCCTACGCTTACTGAAAAACTTGCCGGCCCGCAACCTGCCGCGAGCGCTGGGTGCGGGACTTCAGCAGCCTGCTGGAGGCGCAGCGGCCGGCAAGACTCCTTGACGTTCTCAGTGCAGCCACTTAAATCGTTGAGCGGGCTCGAAACAAAATAAGGGCGCAACTGATTACAACAAGGGTTCCTTCGCGTGCAGATTTTCCATACAAGAGTCGGAATAGTGCAAGGAAATAACTTTATAATAAAAGAAACTTGCTCTAAGTTTTTAGAACTTAGCTTTCTATCGCTATCCTTCCTCCGGCAAGCGTCGATTCCGAACGTCGCCAACCGGTACTCATATCTCCCTTCCCCCCCCCCGGCAAATGTGCACGCGAGGAATCCTTCTGTCTTTTAAAAAGAAAGAAGAGAAAATAAAGACATGAAACCTTGGCGGTTCGTTAGAACTTACCGGGAGTAGGTGTTATACAACATCTTAGACAAACATGCATATATAAATATGAACTTGGGAATCAATAAGGGAATGTACAACACTTAAATTTATTCATCTGCGCTCAGGGTCTGCGCCTGGCTTTGTACAAAGGATCACATGCCTTGCCGGCAAGACTTGTACAAAAGGGTGGTTGCCGGGGGCCCCCGGCAACCGCGCCTTATGGGTAGAACTTGCGAAGATGTTCGATATTCCAGGAATTGCTCACTGGAACGCCATCTTCGGTCTCCAGGTGGACAGCGCCGGGTCTGGTGACTCGTACTACCCGATAAGGGCCTTCCCACTTTGGCGTCAACTTGTTTGAATTCTTGGCGGACTGAATCCGCCGAAGAATAAGGTCGCCTTCCTCAAGGCTTCGGGCATGAACTTTGCGGCTATGGTAGCGACGCAAAGCTTGCTGGTAGCATGCAGCTCGCACAGCAGCCTGAAGACGATTCTCCTCAAGGAGCACAGCATCATCTTGCCGCAGTTGCTCTTGCTCAAGCTCATCATAAGCGAGCACTCGAGGTGATCCGTATGTGAGTTCCGTGGGGAGAACTGCTTCTGCTCCGTAGATCAGAGCGAAGGGCGTCTGGCCAGTGGCTCGATTTGGTGTCGTTCTGATTGACTAAAGAACCGCCGGCAACTCATCAATCCAGCGTCTTCCGCACTTTTTCAATCTGTCAAAGGTTCTGGTCCTGAGACCGCGCAGCACTTTAGCATTGGCCCTCTCCGCTTGGCCGTTGCTTCTCGGGTGAGCAACAAAGGCAAAACAAATTTTGCGGCCAAGGTCTTGGACGTACTGCATGAAGGTGCGACTTGTGAACTGCGTGCCATTGTCGGTGATGATCCTGTTGGGTACACCGAAACGGCAAACTATACCTTTAAAGAACTTGACGGCTGATTGTGCTGTCACCTTCCTCACTGCTTCCACCTCCGGCCACTTTGTGAACTTGTCGATAGCAACATACAAGTACTCAAAGCCCCCGGTAGCACGGGGGGAAAGGGCCCAGTATGTCGAGCCCCCAGACCGAAAATGGCCAGGAGAGAGGGATTGTCTGAAGATCTTGAGCTGCTTGATGTGATTTCTTCGAATGAAACTGGCACGCTTCACACTTGGTTACTAGTGCAGTTGCATCCTGGAGAGCAGTGGGCCAAAAGAAACCTTGTCGGAATGCTTTCCCGACAAGTGCTCTTGACCCTATGTGAGAGCCACATATGCCTCCATGTATCTCTGCCAACAGCTCTAGTCCATCCTCCCGAGGAATGCACTTCAATTTCACACCGTTTGGTTTCTTTCTGTACAGGACGTCATCGACGAACTTGTACATAACAGACCGACGGGCTACTCTTTCTGCTTCTTCCTGTTCCTCCGGGAGTTCTCCTGTCTGAAGGAAATGGACGATGTGCTGCGCCCATGCTGGAGCCTGAGGATCGACAGCAAGGACTAAAGGCATCTCCTTCGCCGGGGGAACGTTTGTCTCGACAGCAAGGGCC
Organism: Thinopyrum elongatum; assembly: GCA_011799875.1. Taxonomy (NCBI): domain Eukaryota; kingdom Viridiplantae; phylum Streptophyta; class Magnoliopsida; order Poales; family Poaceae; genus Thinopyrum; species Thinopyrum elongatum. The sequence goes on along the minus strand of CM022300.1, from coordinate 440,384,571 downwards.
TGAGGCCCTGCCGGAGCCTGTTGTTCCCCGGCAGGCAAGTCGATCCCGGCAACTTCCTTGCCGGCGGCTCCGGGGAGCTCTGCCGGGAAGTACTGGCCAGAGTTCAACTTTCTTCTCTTTTCTTGCCGCATCGATGGCGCTACGGATGGTTGAGTCAATTGGAGCACAAAAGTTCCTGGTTCCACAGGCAACTTGAGGGCGGCACGCTTTGACAGGTCGTCAGCAACACTGTTCTCGGCACGAGGAACGTGCTCCATTTGCAGACCGTCAAAGCGCTCCTCCATTTTCCTCACTTCATCTACGTAGGCTTGCATCAATGGACTTTGATAACTCTTGTTAACTTGCCTGACGACAAGTTGTGAATCGCCTTTGATGACGAGCTTCTTGATACCAAGGTCTGCCGCGATCCTGAGACCGGCAAGCAGGCCCTCGTACTCCACAGTGTTGTTGGTCGACCTCTCCCGGGGAAAATGCATTTGTACTACGTACTTGAGGTGCTCTCCGGTGGGTGCGACAAGCAGCACACCAGCACCGGCGCCTTGCAGCGAGAAAGCCTCGTCAAAGTACATAACCCATTGCTGATCGATTTCCTTGCCGGGAAGAGTTGTTTCCTGAGCCTCTTCGTCTGGCGTTGGGGTCCATTCCGCAATGAACTCCGCCAAGGCCCTGCTCTGAATCGTCGAAGTGCTTTCAAGCTTGAGGCCAAAGCTCGACAACTCCAACGCCCACTCCACGATCCTGCCGGTTGCTTCTGGATTTTGCAAGATCCGTTGCAACGGAAAGCGAGTGACGACGGTGATTTCATGTGCTTGAAAATAATGGCGCAGCTTCCTCGAGGCCATAAGAAGGCCGAAAAACAACTTCTGCACACCAGAATATCTTGACCTAGCTCCTTGTAAAAGAGAGCTAACAAAATAGACTGGGCGCTGCACCACCTTCTTCTTCTGCACGGGTTCTTCTGTTTGCGCAGATCCTGTCTTGCCGGGATCAACCCTTGCCGGGGAAGATCTTGCCGCGTCACATGGTGGCCCTGCCGCTGGTGTTGCTTCCTCATTAGCCTCTCTCTGCGCCACTAGCGCAGCACTAACCACTTGATTTGTTGCTGCCAGATACAGCAGCAACGGCTCTTGTGGTTTAGGCGCGACTAGCGTCGGCGGAGAGGAAAGGTATTTCCTCAAATCCTGCAGCGCAGCCTCCGCCTCCGGAGTCCATTTCTGCGGCGACAAGCTCACGGCAACGGCGACGAGCTAGCTAGGAAGGGAGGGAGTGAGGAGCTCACCAAGCGGCTATGAAAAGCCCTTGGCAGGTTAGGAGCAGCAGAGGAGCTCGAGGTCGTCGGCGAGCACCAGAGACGGAGAAGAAAGGGGCGGTGGCGTCCGGCAGCTACAGGGCCTCCCCACTTCAGCTAGGTGCACCGGTCGACGAGGCGGTCGCTGACGGACCTCCCTCGCACCACGGAGGAAGCAGCAGGCGCCGGTGGCCGCGGCAATCAATGAAGCACCGCGGCGATGGCGCTCGGGCGATGGATCTGAAGGAGGAGAGGAGGCGAGGAGTGAGCGAGGGAGAGGGGGAGAATGGCAGTGGAGGCCAGGGGGAACACACGGCCTCGCCCTTGTCTCCTCGCGGCGTCCGTGGGTGTCGCCGTGTCGGCGAACGGCCGGATCGCGCGCGCGCAGCCACAAGCGAGCTGCCACGGCGAAGGAGAGAGAGGGAAGGAGGGAGAAATGGGCCCGATGGGCTGGGCTCCAGGCACTGTGCACTTAGACCAGTGCACAGTGGCCTTTTCTATTTTCCCTTTTGTTTCTGCATTTTCTTTTTTTACAGAGAGGGTTTTGTATTATTTTGAGCCACCAAATGAGTATGCAAAAATGTGAAACTTGCTCACATTAGTACATTGGAATATTCTGCATTGCCTCAAAAATTTGGGCATTTTTGGAGTTCATTTGGATTTTTCAAAAATGAATAGGGCATTGTAGGTGATGTTTTGGCTCTGCAAAAATGCATTAGGCCCACATAGAGTAGATGATGATGTTGTGTTCCTTAACAGCAAATGGTTTTGGATTATTTGCTATAAGATGAACATTTTTCCAACATGTTTTGAACCACTTCAATTTGCACTTTTGAATTTGAGTTGATTTCCAGAGAAGGATTTGAATTGAATCTTTAACCATTGTGACTAAGCACTGCAAATGAAGATGACTTGGCATTATTAGCAGATGATCACAGTGATTATTACACAGGGGTGTTACAAATTCTCCTCCTCTAAAAGAAATTCTCGTCCCGAGAATTCAGGAGGTAGGAGGGAAGAGGTCGGGGTATTCCTCCCGAAGATGATCCTCGCGTTCCCAAGTGGCTTCATCTTCAGTATGATTAGACCACTGCACCTTCAGGAACTTGGTCTTCTTCTGACGGGTCCGACGTTCAGCTTGATCGAGAATGCGGATCGGATGCTCCTTATAAGATAGGCCATCTTGCAATTCGAGCATCTCGTGATCCACTGCTCTGTGTGGAGATTCCTTGAAGCAACGACGAAGTTACGACACATGGAAGACGTCGTGGATATGAGAGAATTGTGGTGGCAGCTCCAATTTGTTTGCCACCTGTCCACGTCTAGCAACAATGCGAAAAAGACCAATGTAGCATGGAGCTAACTTGCCCTTGATTCCGAAGCGATGAGTGCCCTTCATAGGAGTGACACACAGATAAGCTTGATCACCGGGTTGATAAGTCAAACCCCATCGTTTGCGATCATAGTTGCTCTTCTGGCGGTCCTGAGCCGCCTTCAGATTTTCTCGAACGATACGGACTTGTTCTTCGGCGTGTTGAATAATATCCGGTCCCACGAGCGGTCGTTCCCTAGTTTCTGACCAGTTCAGAGGGGTTCAATACTTACGTCCATACAGGACTTCGAAGGGGGCCATTTTCAAGCTGGCTTGATAGCTGTTGTTATAAGAGAACTCGGCATAAGGAAGAGATTCTTCCCACTTCTTGCCGAAGGAAATAACACAAGCCCGAAGCATGTCTTCAAGAACCTGATTGACTCACTCGACTTGGCCTTGTGATTGGGGGTGATAAGCTGAACTCCAGGTAATGTGAGTTCCCATAGCTTCTTGGAAACTTTCCCAGAACTTGGAGGTGAAAAGACCGCCATGGTCTGAACTGATCTCCTTCGGAATACCGTGGAGCAATACAATTCTGGAGATATACAACTCTGCTAACTGACTAGCAGTGATAGTCTCCTTGACAGGAAGAAAGTGTGCAACCTTAGAGAGTTGGTCGACGACAACAAGAATAGCATCATGACCCTTCTGTTATCTAGGAAGGCCAGTAATGAAGTCCATTTGAACTTTATCCCATTTCCATAGAGGAATAGGAAGTGGTTGCAGGATTTCGGCAGGCTTCTGATGTTCTGCTTTAACGCGACGGCAAACGTCACATTCAGCAACATAGCGAGCAATATCCTGCTTCATTCTAGATCACCAGTACCTTTTTCGAAGATCACGATACATCTTGGTACTACCCAGATGAATAGACAGCGGTGTATCATGTGCCTCCTTCATGACCTTGTCAGTCATAAGCTCGAAGCGAGGTACCACAATGCGGTCTCGGAAATACAAGGTTCCATCTTCTGACAGCGAGAAATCCCTGTACTTTTCCAGGTGAAGATCTTTCTTCATCAGATCAACTTCAGCATCTTTAGCTTGTGCATTCTTAATAGCTTTCTCAAGATCTGGTTGTACCACAAGGTTATTAAGAGAACCCTGGGGAACAATACGCAGTTCTTCATAAAGACGAGGCTGAGCTCGCCTAACCATGAGGTTGTTGCAATAGGACTTGCGGCTTAAGGCATCAGCCATGACATTAGCATTGCCAGGGGTATATGAAATACCACAGTCATAGTCCGTAATTGTTTCCAACCATCGCTGTTGACGGAGATTGAGATCCGGCTGAGTAAACAAATACTTCAAGCTTTGATGATCAGTATATACCTCACACCGGTTACCCAGAAGGTAATGTCGCCACAGCTTCAATGCATAGATCACTGCAGCAAGTTCAAGATCATGCACTGGATAATTTTCTTCATGCGGACGTAGTTGATGCGAAGCATAAGCAATTACTCTTCGTTCTTGCATTAGGACACAGCCTAATCCTTGACGAGAGGCGTCGCAATATATCACAAACTCTTTGCGGGAATCCGGAGGAGCAAGCACTGGAGCAGAATGTGGCGCCCCGCCTGATTACCACTGTAGTCAGATGGTCGCCACGCATACCAGCCCAGGAAATCACTCTGGCATGCACTTTTACAACAAGTATCATGAACACCGGCATTTCTATTAATGGACATATAAGTCTTACATGATATGTTACAAAGGGGTGGCAGCGGAAAAGCTCTATCTAAGGCAGCATGGTCTTGGTGCGGCTCCAATCCACAGGGATCTGACTGGGTTACTCTCCTAGCCCACGAACGCTCCGGCTCCTCGACGACGGATCCTTACGTGAACCTGGCCACATTGAAGGCCGCTGAGTACTTTTGAATGTACTCGCAAGCAAACCAAGCTAACATATACACCAAGCAATGCAATCCATGGCATTCAAGCATGTATTTGATATTAGAGCAATATTAATTATCATAGCATAATATACCTATCTAGCAATATTAATCATCATGTTGTAACAGGATTATCTAGCATAATTAAACATCTAGCAGCATTGATCATCATGACATAACAGGGTTATCTAGCAAGATAACTACTGAAGTAAAGTACAGTAAAGTAAAGCATATTAAGTATATAATCCATACTCCGAACATTCTCATGATCCAATCTGACACTGATTCAAGTCCAATCCAAGTCTTTCGGTCATCTGACCATCTCTTCCATAGCCATCCCATGGCTAACATACCATATTCCTGACAACATCTGATGTCTATGCAGGACAGGTCCTTCTCCTTCCTGTCAGGTAAACCTCTTGTCCTAGTAGTGGGGTAACAATAATACCAACAAACAGCTTAGTTTCCATGGTCCGGAAGCAACTGCTTTGGGTTTTATTGCGATACTTCATGCTCTGACAGTCATGGGCAAGACATCCTTTCCTAGTACCAGGCCCACATGCTCGTATGGCCTTGATGGCTAGAGGTGACTTTCTCTTTGCCATGTCAGAATGCTCAGTCTGGCTGTGGGTTCCATGCTGATGTTTCCTTCTGCCTTATGCATTCGGGCGTTGTCCTTAGGTGATTCGCAATTCAAGGAACAATATAACCAAGCCATTGCTGCTATACCCTCAACTGAAATATCAGGCATGATCACAAAGTAATCATAGACAGTAATCTCTTATTCCAATGATGTCATGGTGTCTACGAGTTGTTGGTGCTGATGTGCTTTGAGCTATTTCATCTGAATGTCCTTTTTTGAACTCCGTCGTTCATGGAGATAGTTTTGTCATACATAGCCTTGTAGTCCTTGCTTTGACCACTGAGTTGAACACAATATCACTATCATCCGACGTATCTTTCGGAGTATAGCCTCTTGTCTTGGTTGATGGCCCATATTTAGGGTGAGTATGACATGCTGGCTACATTGTTGTGGCCGTATATGCAAGAGTCTGACAAGGATTGGTAATACCGCTCTGTCCGTGGAACTGTATCTTGTGACCGTCACGAAGGTTGTTTGTCCAGGACTTCTTTGTTCCTGAGGATTCCTTTGATGGACCTGTGATGACTTGCCAACACGGCTTCCTGATTGTTGTCCCGGCTTGTTGGGCTTGTTCTCACAGCTTACTCTTGCATATCTCATAGGGGTTGCTATGCTCATATCCTTCTTTGAAATATGGGGCCAATAATTCTCTGAACACAGTCATTCCCATGTACGAGCGGCTCGCATGAACTGATCCTCTGGGCTGCATGCTCACAACGTATGCAGGTACAGGATAACTCCTTTCATAACCACTGAGTTCTGAGGCGGATGTGTGTCCAGACTAGTTCTTGCTTCTGACAAGCTTATTGCAGGCACGATAGCGTGTTGAAGAAGGCAGAATTCCTTATGCTCGAAGCTTTTGCCAGGGTAGTGTACTGAAGAAGGCTGGGGATCGTACCTCAGAAGTTTTCTTCATGTGGCTTACTGCGGAAGGTTAGGTGCCTTATGCCAGAAGCTTTCCGTAGTAGCACACTGTGGAAGATGGGAGTGTCGTACCCTAGAAGATTTTTTTTCACCAAGTGGCGTAAGCTTCTCTCAGTAGCTTGTGGAGGAAGGCTGGGTTTCATATACCAGAAGTCTTTTACGGCGATATGTGGTCGGATCTATGGCCGATTCTGGCTTCTTTCCGAAGTATCCAGAATTTACTCCATGGCGGAGCCAAATTTGGTATAGGACATACCTTGACTGAAGATATTCTATTGGTCGCACACATCGCTTGTCCTTCTACTGGTCTGCTCATTGCCACTGTAAAGGTTGCAGAACTGATGCAGACTTCATGTTGATAATTAATTCAGAACACCCTTTGTATCCAAACCAAGTGTTGCCGATAATTCCATTCGGTTCAGCTGAGCTTCCAAGCATGTGAAGTTCTCATTGATTCTGGATAGCCGTGAATGCATCCATATTTCCTTGCAAATCCGAGTTTTATTGTTGCTCTTGGCACATTCACATTCTTGGAATATATCTTCGGTGGGTAGTAAATGATTCTTGAGTCAATTGAGAAAAGGCTCGGTTCACCCCGCTAACGAAAATAATCCTTGTGTCGAGGACGGAACCATTTGTCCTTACTGATGTTCATTCTTGGTAGCTCATCTGACTGCTCCTTAGGCGTGATCTATTTTGAGGTCAATCTTCTCAGGTATATTCTAGCCTTGTCTGTTGCACATGGATTCAGCTTCTGGCCCATCCTTCATTCTTGACAGATTCGGTGTTGCTATTTCTGAATACCAGGCAGTTGGCTTGACTTGACTCTTGCTGAATTTGGATTATTGGGTATTATCCAAGTTGTATACTGGTCTTCTTGACGGCACTTGTGGATGGATCCAGTCGGAGCGAAGAAATGGAACCGACAAAAGAAACAAGAACCGCGAAAACCAAAAAGCAAATAAAGCTCAAATTTTGCGGACCTTACACACGTGGCCAAGGATTCACTAGCATAACTAGTATAGCGCACTCGATGCACCTCTGAGGATTTAGAAGCAAAACCACACAATGCTCCTGGTAGCAATTGGTGTCAAGCTTCTACTACTTCCTTAGGGAACATCACACTCGATACACGATGGCTATGGTCATGCGATTCTAGGGTTATTGGGGAGAGATATAAGTTATAAGCGTTTCCCAAAGGAAACTAGAGTTAAGAAGAGAAATGCCATGGTTAGCAAGCAGGGTAAGGATATCTGGTTTACCTAGGGGGTTCAGGGCTCACAGGTCGTTGCCAGGTGCGAGCATTTTGTACCGCAGGCAAAGGCCACGAGAGTTGGGTCTGATGGAGACAAAAACCTATGGGGTTGCCTTATGATCAATAGTAGCCATGCCTGCTTGGCAAAGATGGCTGAAATCCATCTGGGCTTTCTACTGAACACAAGACAATGAAGTCTGGCGAGGGTAACCTACCGTCAGCCTGGCTGCTCTGATACCATCCGTTGTGGCGCCCCGCCTGATTACCACTGTAGCCAGACGGTCGCCACGCATACCAGCCCAGGAAATCACTCTGGCATGCGCTTTTACAACAAGTATCATGAACACCGGCATTTCTATTAATGGACATATAAGTCTTACATGATATGTTACAAAGGGGTGGCAGCGGAAAAGCTCTATCTAAGGCAGCATGGTCTTGGTGCGACTCCAATCCACAGGGATCTGACTGGGTTACTCTCCTAGCCCACGAATGCTCCGGCTCCTCGACGACGGATCCTTACGTGAACCTGGCCACATTGAAGGCCGCTGAGTACTTTTGAATGTACTCGCAAGCAAACCAAGCTAACATATACACCAAGCAATGCAATCCATGGCATTCAAGCATGTATTTGATATTAGAGCAATATTAATTATCATAGCATAATATACCTATCTAGCAATATTAATCATCATGTTGTAACAGGATTATCTAGCATAATTAAACATCTAGCAACATTGATCATCATGACATAACAGGGTTATCTAGCAAGATAACTACTGAAGTAAAGTACAGTAAAGTAAAGCATATTAAGTATATAATCCATACTTCGAACATTCTCATGATCCAATCTGACACTGATTCAAGTCCAATCCAAGTCTTTCGGTCATCTGACCATCTCTTCCATAGCCATCCCATGGCTAACATACCATATTCCTGACAACATCTGATGTCTATGCAGGACAGGTTCTTCCACCATTATTATCATCATTACGGTTGACCACCTAGTGAGGTCTGGACGGGCTGTCCAATACCGTGGAAGTGGCTATTCGAATAGATTTTACACTCTGCAGAGGTTGCGCACTTTACCCACACCATGGATCACCTGACCTCGTGATCCCATTCGGGTGGACCAGCGTTGCTCCAATGAAACTCACCTGACCCGTGACTCTCCCATCGTACCACCGGCAATCATCCTCCCCCGGAGTCCAGCCCTGGGTGGCCCCTGTGTCACCTCGTGACACCTGCCACCGTCGTGGCCAAACTAAACTGTCTCAAACAGGGACCGCGCGTAAACAACCAACTGGGCTCACAGGATTATCGCCGTCTACTTGATCAGGGTAGCACGCACGCATAACCCTCCCTAGATGGAGGTACCGGTGAAAGAGCACACGATCAGACCAAGTCAAGGCCGTCCCATACCGGCAAATGTGGTTGCACGAATAAGCCCGGACAGCTGACTCAAGATCAACCGACTAGGTTTAGTTTTAGCCATTATTTAACCAGCATGGTTGTTTATCACAATAACTTGAGATGGTAGTAGCTATGCATGATCATAACAACTTATCTCCATATGATATCACGACAGGTCCTTAGTGAAACAAGATTTAAATGGCAAGTTATCACTTTATAAGTTTGAGCTGTAAGTTACGACCATCGGAACCCTTGCATAAAACCGGCAAAGAAACCAGTAGCCACCAGAACGGTCTTTACAACTCAGATCTGGGACATTACCGGAATAACTCAACCCCGACTCAAGCCGGCTGGAAAGCAGCTCAGAGCATGAGACGGTGTTGATAAGAAGAATGTAGCAGTTCCCTAAGACGGCCGAAAAACAGCTCAGAGCATAGGGTCACCGCTACGGAAAGAAATTCAACAGCTGCCCGAGACGGCCGAAAAGCAGCTCAGAACACGGACAGTTGCTGACAAGAGAAATAAAAGTCGGCATCCACCCCGGATGGCCGGAAATAGCTCAGAACACAGGCGTGGTGCCGTCACCGAAGAAAGTGCAAGCAAGGGTTCGTCAGCGTCACATACAGCTCACTACTACTCAAACAAGCACAAGCATATTAATTTAAACATGCAAGAAATATCACAGAGCAATGCTTTAGGGCATATATCAGATGGTCGGCTTGCCTGGGGGTCGAAGAAATACTCCGAAAAAGAGTGCGGTGAAGCCGCGGAAGAACCGCCGGAAACCGTTCTCTCTAGAAGGGCTGAATGAAGGGCAAGGGCAAAATGGTCATTTTTAGAATGTGTAAACATTATGAAAATGATTCCATCGGAACGGGCTCAATGAGACGAAGACGTGGGCGTTGGATTCACCTGAATCAGAACCTCGGTTAAAAAGTTATAGCCGTTTGAAGTCCAGGGACCAATCTGCAAAAAGTTATTCACAGACAAGCCCCTGGCGGCTAAAACCGAAGGCGCACTGGGCAGATTACGTTTTCTAAAAAGGAAAACGTATTCTAGGCCGCAGTTTAACAGAAATACGCCTCTGCAGCTGGAAAGAGTATTGCTATAAATACGTTTCCACTTAACAATGGGCGGGCCTGGGGTTGACCTTGCTGTGTCACTGCAGCGCGGAGCCCACGGGCAGGGGCTCGAGGTCGTCTTCCCTGCGTCGTCTCCTTCCTGGCCGAGGAAGGGGCCGGCCCCGCCGGCGACACGGGCCTCCTCTGGTGGCGCTCCGCCTACCAGGATGACCAGCGCGACGGGCCGCATCCATCCCCGTAGGTGGCGGAGCTCGGGGAGGACCGAAGCACGGGCGCCCCCGGCCATGACGGACGGCGGCTCGGGTGCCGAAGGGCACGGCGGCTACCGGCCACCGGAGGACGAGGTGAGGGGTTGCGGAGGCTCGCGGAGGAGAGGGCAGGGCGGTGGTGTGGTCATGGGGAAGAGAGGGGGCTCGCACTAAGCGAATTTAGCAGAAGAGGGGCGGCGGCCATGGCGGCCATGTGGAGCTCCATTCGGACAGAGGAGCTCAAGGCTCGGGCCTGAAGCTACCAGGGAGGGAGAGGGGAGTGGTGTGAGTGTTGTGGTGCTCGGGAGGGGCTCGGGCATTGCTTATATAGCCGCGCAAGCTTGCCGGATAAGCTCGGCCGCGGCGGCGAGCTTATCCGTGCACTGAAGCTTGGGGGTGGCGTGGCTGGCCGTAGGTGGCGTCGGGAGGCTTCGTGGAGAGGGCAGGGGCTTCGAGGAGGGCTCGGGAAGGAGCTGGATGACGGCCGAGGCTTCGAGATGGCGATGCCGTGGCGGTGCCCGAGCGGAGCACCCGCTGTCGGCACACCCAGCCAACGAGCGCGGCTCCAAGGCCAGCTGGGGACGGAGGGGAAACCGTACATCGCCGCAGACGTCTGCAGAAGGCGACGGCGAGAGCACAGGGAAGGGAATCGACCGGAGACTGAGCAGAGCCCTGTTTTGGCTAGGTCTCACGCGGTCACCACCGGCACCACGTGGACTAGGCACTATTAATAGCTCAAATCATGTCTGCCGTGTTCATCCCCCCTCAAATAGATGAAATGACCCATCACACAGGAACCGCAAGCTTTAGAGGGGTCGAGGTGATCCAGAACAGTTTCTGGATAGAAAGTGTTTGTAGTGTACCAGAGAAGATTGGCTTGGGGTGATGAACTGGATTTTGGCATACAGAAGTGATCCACTATGGTGAATGATCTAGCAAAGTTTCAGGTCAAATGGATCAGTATAGATGGCACTTCCTTTGTAACTTGGCAAACTAGCCAGAAATGCAAAAGAGGGTGCTGGGGAAAATTGGCTAGATGAGAACAGCTGAAATTTGGTGGAGACCAATTATTTGATGATATGAAGATACTGGAAAAGTTTCAGCTTATTTGGGTGCACCAAAATGGCTCTTCCTTCACAGAGGTTCCAAATGGACAGAAACTTAGGAAAATTGCTAGGGACAAATGGATAGATGGATTGAGCTGGTTTTTGGTTTCCATGAGTGATTTATCAATGATAACCACCATGAAAAATTTCAGCTCAAATAGATCAAGGGTTCAAGCACTTCCTTTGCAATTTGCCCAACTGGACAAAATTTGCAAATTGGTGTTGTGCTCAAAATTTAATGGGTGGAACTTGGGTTCTTGATGGAAATGGTGAAGATATGGATAGGAGAAGCTCCACAATTTATCTGGGATTTTTCCTGGCTACCAAAATGGAAGTTCCTTTAGAAAGGGCCCAAAATGCCATATTGGCATTAAATAGGAAAATGCAATTTCCCCTATTTAATTATGGCCAATATTTTTATGGGAGCTCAATATGATCACAAAGAATATCTCCACAAGTTTTCATGAACTTTGGAGATGGATAGATATTTTCCTGGATTTAATTCCTTTAACTGGCAGAGAAAGGAATTAATTATAAATGAAAAATATTGCAAATGACTTGGCAATATTTTTCCATATCCAGGGTTTATAGATAAAGAATGATCACTGGGAAACGTTTGGGAGGCAACAGATCAGAGGAAATTGAGGTTCCTTTGTAACTGAGAGGATCAGGGTTTCCCTTCCGGCAACTCGGAAGGTAGGGTTTCGGCGGCAAAATCCTGAGAATAGATCTAGGGTGGCAAGGTTGATCTGAAGAGAATCTTTGGCTGGATATAAAAGGCAAGGCTAAATGACCATCTTCATATTCCCAAGAGCTAGAGAAATCCGATAACACCGAGAAAAAAGACGGGAGTCAAATCCCGCGAAGAAAAAAAAATAGGGAGCGGAAACCAGGGTGCTACACAGAAGTTAGGTTGTCCTTGAGAGTCTGGAAACTTTCCTGACATTTGTCTGTCCACTCAAACTTAACGCCTTTGTGAAGCAGGTTAGTCAGGGGCTTGGCAATCTTAGAAAAGTTCTCGACAAATCGACGGCAATAGCTTGCGAGGCTGAGAAAATTTCTCACTTGCTTGACGTTCTTCGGAGGAGTCCAGTCAAGAATAGCCTGTACTCATTCCGGGTTAACAGCAATGCATGGGCAGGTAGTCAAAGAGATTGACGATGATAACACAGATCGGCGAGAGGCAAGGATGGCATTGCTCACCATGAATTCAATTAACAACTCGGAAGAGCTCAAAATGTTGACGCTGAACACGACACATTTGGCCGGGAGATCCCAAAAGTGTCAAATGACGGTGTGTGAAGTATATGATAACTTGGAAAGAAAAGGTTAAACAAACCAATGGAAAGGAAAATGATTATCAGACTAATCAGATCAATGGTAAGGAATTAAGCATAGATATCCAGCTCTCCGGGTAGACGAGATTTACGAGATCCTAAGTGTCGGCGTTAGTAAATTCATTTAACCCAAATAGAAGAGAGATCAGAGTCCCAGAGTATAGACGAGGAATAAAAGGTACTAATACCACCCAGTTGGCGATGTGGGCCCGTAAGCCACACAACCAAGTTAGTAAAATAGTTTTGGACCTCTAGACTCAACTTCGGCCAAGGAGTTGGAAAGGGGGATTCCTACAGGCAGTCGGCTCTGATACCAACCTGTGACGCCCCCGGCTTAATCGTGCACTAACCATACACGCAAATGCACACGATCAAGCCTAAGGACTCACTTGAAGATATCACAACACATCTCTAAAACATAAATAAAATCATACAAGCTTTATATTACAAGCCAGGGGCCTCGAGGGCTCGAATACATAAGCTCGCATACAAGCATCAGCGGAAGCATCAGATATCTGAGTACAGATATGAAATAGAAATAGATAAGCCTTTAGAAAGGCGGGGCAAAACAAAAGCTACGATCGAAAGGCGCAGGCCTCCTGCCTGGGACCCTCCGAACCTACTCCTGGTCATCGGCAATCTCGTAGTAGTAACCACCCTCGGGGTGGTAGTAGTAGACGTCGGCGGGGGCAGCTGACTCCGGGGCTCCGTCGTCTGGTTGCATCAAAAGGGGAAAGGGGAAAAAGAGGAAGCAAAGCAACCGTGAGTACTCATTCGAAGTACTCAGCAAGCAAGGATCTACACTACATATGCAACATTATCAAGGAAAGGCTGTATATGTGGACTGGGCTGCAGAAATGCCAGAATAGAGAGAAGGCCCAGTCCTATCGAAGACTAGCATCTTCAGCGGTCTTGCGGAATCATCTTCAGCGGTCTTGCAGCATTAGAAGAGTTCAGAATAGCATAATGTAAAGTAGTAATAGTAGTGTCATCAACCTCGGCCAGAGAACCTTTCTCGACTCCCTGTGAGAAAGCGATCCCAGAGCCCTAGTATCCATTTCTCATCACAAGTGTCCAGTTCTAGTTGTATCGATCGGGATACAACTCTGAGCGTCCGTTACCGAGGATCGGCTATGCATAGATTAGTTCTTCCCTGCAGGGGTGCACCAACTTACCCACCACGCTCGATTAACTCTGGCCGGACACACTTCTGGGTCATGCCCGGCCTCGGCCAAACGATACGCCGCAACCCGACCTAGGCTTAACAGAGAGGTCAGCACGCCGGACTAACCTATGCCCCCAGGGGTCTTGGGCCATCGCCCCGGACGCTCCTGCACGTTGCGAACGCGGCCGGTGAGCAGACCTAGCAGCCTCCAGTACAACAGAGGCTGCTTAACGCGGTCCAACCCAGCGCGCGCCGCTCAGTCACTGACGTCTATTAAGCTTCGGCTGATGCATATGACGCAGAGTGCCCATAACTGTTCCCACGTGATGGTTAGTGCTATCAGGCCAGAGGCCCACTCGGATCAAATATCCAAGCCGTTAGTGAATTAGGAGCACGCGATAACGAGCAGAGACTCACGATCGATGTGACCTCGTCGCCCCATCTCGAGGACTTGCGGCAAGCGCTAAGAATGCCCGACCACGCCTCGTAATTATCTCGTGGTTACTCTCTCTGGTCACCCGACTACACATCAATCGCATCACTTGCTCGCGCGGGTACCCCTCAGGGCCGACCCGACTTTAGTATCATGGTTATGTGGTTTAGTCATAGTATCCGTGTGTCCAGAACACCAAGAGGGAACCCTGAGGAATCACCCTCGATGGAATTCCACCTGATGTAATCGTCAAGGTAAACTAAGGAGGAATCACCCTCGAGGTCCACTCTTGAGGAGTTGCATGACAACGTTGTTACCGGGAGTGGAGAAAGAGGAATCACCCTCGAGGACCACAACCGATGAACTAACCTACAAGGTTAACATCAGAAGTGCTGACGAGGTATCACCCTCGGCACTCGATAGTAACCCGGTAGTGTCGTACAACTAGGGGGGGTGATGTGCGGTGCCGGGGCCTGGTCTTCAATCCCGCTGATCGGGTCGTCTGATAATCCAGCGGGGTAGTTGGGTCAAAATGGGGTCTCTGACGGGTCTCTAACCAGCCTATGCTAAACAGTTTAGGAAAGCAGGTAATTATCAACAGCAGGTTACAAAATCAGGCTATGCATCATAATAGGTAAAGTAGTAGCAGCAGCAATTTCTAATGCAGGCATAAGAGAGAAGAGAATAGGCGATATCGGAATGTTCAAAGGGGGGGTGCTTGCCTGGAAGCTCTGCGGCAAGGGTCTGATCATCAACTGTGTAGTCGTACTCCGGAGCTGCGTCGGCCTCGGGGACAACGTCGGTGTCGGGGTCTACAAAGAGAAAAGAGGGGGAGGAAACAAATAAATTCACAGCAAACATATGCAACACGGAGCATGCTATGCTTAAGGTGCAGTGCAGGGTTGCCTAAAAGTATATCTAAGTCATATTAGTTATTTTAGGGTTCAAGTTGGAATTATTAACCGGTATATATGCACTATTCATCTACCGGAAACGGGCTAGAAGTTGCGGGTTCACCTCCGTAGAGGGTGCTGACACGGAAACAGATAGCACGGTTGGATTCGTCTCGTCGTTCTAAGCAACTTTCATATATAAAGTTTTTCGATCTGAGCTACGATTTAAATTCTACGGATTTTAGAAGATTTAAATATTTTCTGGAATTATTTAAAATCAGCAGAAATGAGATATGACATCAGCATGACGTGGGGATGACATCAGCAGTCATCAGCCGCACTGACCAGGTCAAACCTGACCAGTGGGTCCCACATGTCAGCCTCTGTTATTTAACAGAGTTTAATTTTAAACTAAACGGAGTTAATTAGGCAGTAAGCCCCACCTGTCAGTGACTAATTAACTTAAACTAATTAACTTTTATTTATAAAAACATTTTAATTAACTAAAATGCGGTTGGGCCCACATGTCAGCGACTGGGACCGTCCAGTCAGCACAGTTGACCACGGTCAACGCGGTCGACTGGGGCCAGGGGCCCCACTGGCAGTGACCCAGGGGCGGGCCCCAGGTATGCCAGCTCAGCGCGGCCGGCGGCTTGACGCCGGCAACCTCTAGGCGCGGCGGAGGGCGCGGCCCAGCGTCCGAAACGCGCTACGAAGCGCCAAAACGCGCGCGATAACTTGCGTTCGAACCGCGGAAGCGTTCCGCGTCGATTGGTGGTGGTGCCGAACCAAATGGTCACCGGAAACAGGGTCGGCGATGAGCTACGGCAGCAGCTCATACGGGACCTCGACAAAAACTACGCTAGGGAGCACGGGGAAGCTCGTGCGCATGCTCGTTGGGCTCCTGGGAGCACCAGGAGCTCGATGTTGTGCTCAGGCGAGAGCGACAGGGGCCATGGCCACGCTGGCGAGGTGATTTGCAGCAACGAGCTCACGGCAACGGCGACGAGCTAGCTAGGGAGGATCACGCGGTGCGAGAAGAATGGAGGGAGTGAACAGCTCACCGAGCGGCTACGAAAAGCCCTTGGCAGGTTAGGAGCAGCAGAGGAGCTTGAGGTCGTCGGCGAGCACCGGAGACGGAGAAGAAAGGGGCGGTGGCGTCCGGCAGCTACAGGGCCTCCCCACTTCAGCTGGGTGCACCGGTCGATGAGGCGGTCGCTGGCGGACCTCCGTGGCACCACGGAGGAAGCAGCAGGCGCCGGTGGCCACGGCAATCAACGAAGCGCGGCGGCGATGGCGCTCGGGCGACGGATCTGAAGGAGGAGAGGAGGCGAGGAGCGAGCGAGGGAGAGGGGGAGAATGGCAGTGGAGGCCAGGGGGAACGTACGGCCTCGCCCTTATCTCCTCGCAGCGTCGGTGGCTGTCGCCATGTCGGCGAACGGCCAGAGCGCGCGCGCGCAGCCACAGGCGAGCTGCCACGGCGAAGGAGAGAGAGGGAAGGAGGGAGAAACGGGCCCGATGGGCTGGGCTCCAGGCACTGTGCACTTAGACCAGTGCACAGTGGCCTTTTCTATTTTCCCTTTTGTTTCTGCGTTTTCTTTTTTTACAGAGAGGGTTTTGTATTATTTTGAGCCACCAAATGAGTATGCAAAAATGTGAAACTTGCTCACATTAGTACATTGGAATATTCTGCATTGCCTCAAAAAGTTTGGGTATTTTTGGAGTTCATTTGGATTTTTCAAAAATGAATAGGGCATTGTAGGTGCTGTTTTGGCTCTGCAAAAATGCATTAGGCCCACATAGAGTAGATGATGATGCTGTGTTCCTTAACAGCAAATGGTTTTGGATTATTTGCTATAAGATGAACATTTTTCCAACATGTTTTGAACCACTTCAAGTTGCACTTTTGAATTTGAGTTGATTTCCAGAGAAGGATTTGAATTGAATCTTTAACCATTGTGACTAAGCACTACAAATGAAGATGACTTGGCATTATTAGCAGATGATCACAGTGATTATTACACAGTGGTGTTACAGCGGACTTCTGGCATTCCTATACCATCATTTCACACAGCTCGCACGCCTCCCGGTGACACTGTGCAGCGAAAACGCCTCCCGTCAATTCACACACCTACACGCACGCCTCCTGGGCTGCCTGCGCGGCGGACTGCTCGCATGCGTCCCGTCAACTCATGCCTGCTCGCATGCCACACGGGGCGCGTGGCGGCACGTATATTTTTTTTTGTTTTTTGATGATTTATTCTGCTGCTTTACTGCTTAACCGAAGCATGGCACGGTCTAACGCACACGGTCCGAATAAATATTGCGTATGAGATATTGGTTGCCAGTTATTAGCAATCTCTCATTTGTAAGTAGATTATATCAAAACTTGTCTCAAATTTGACGAAAAAATACAATATCACAGTCTACTGGTGTCCATATATGACACCACTATAAGTTTCATGAATTTCAACTAAGTTTTGGATTTACTGAATTTTAAAAATCAACATTCTCAACGTTTTGAAATTTCTTTCACGGGAAAACATGCACCCAGGGACACACATATGATTTTGCAATCCATTTTGGTGCACATGTAGCTCAAATTTTATTTTTGCACATTAAATCCCTAGGAAATCAATCAATGTATAAAATGGGTCGAATGATCTCTGGTTTTTTTCAAACTTTAACACGACACTCCTTTGGTCACATGTTCATTGCAGAAAAAGTTTGACATGCCTCAGAATGGAGGTGGTGGTGCGGGTTGTGTGTCTCTGTGTGTGGGGGGGGGGGGTCCATCAGTACACTACTAGTCGCGAGCCTCCGTGACGTGGGATTATTGATCATTTTGTGAGTCATGTATATATGCCACATCAAAGTCGTGAATTGGTTATTTAAAGCATTACACAACCCTTTCATACATACATGTTCGGGCCACATGCATGCATTGGTGGTCCTCTCGGACACTCCCTCGTGCAGTTAGCAGCGACGTGCCCATTCGTTAGCTCGCAAAGATTTTCAGTTTCCACCGACAATGAGAAGCATCGGACCGAAGGTGGATTCATCTTTGGCATGTGTGTTACGGTGTGGATCATGCATGGTGAGATTTCATATCAAAGTTCGGGCACGTGCGTACACATGAGTCCCCCCACCGGCTCGAAGTGAGGGGGCTACGCATCGTGAACCTCTGTGTAGTGCGTTTCCGGTTTGCGAAGCATGTGCCACGTCAAAGTTGTGCATTGGGTATTCAAACATCACACAACACACGACAACATGCACACGGTGGTATATATGACACTTGCTCGCGTGTGACTCTCTGTGGGTCCGCGAGGTCTTCGTCGATCAATTGAACGTACAACGAGAGAGAGGTTAATTTGACCAACAGGGATGGTTATTTTTTTTTGTGTTACATATATGCATGGTAGGAGTATGTAGTACATGTCAAAGAGGGGGCAACATGTATACTCTCTATATATGTGTGTGTGTCATAACCTCGCTCCATGTGGGGACTTTCCGGTTCCCGAGGCAGGTGCCACATCAAAGTTGTGCATTGGTATTCAAACATCACGCAATACCATGCAGGCGGTGGTTGCCCTATAGGAACTCACTCGCGTGCGGCGCTTCCATCTATGGGCCCGCGAGGTCGTCCTCCATCACTTTGACCCAACGAGAGAGAGGCACATTTGATGAACCAGGAATATTAATTCTTTTAGGGTTGTGTTAGGGTAGGAGTATATATATAGTACGTGTCGAAGGGGGGATGGGACCAACATATACTAGGTGTCACACATGAACCTCACTCTGTGTGGGGACTTTGTGGTTTTTGAGGCAAATGCCACATCAAAGGTTGTGCATTAGGTATATTCAAAACATCACAACCACACACCTCTCCATATTTATGTTTTGGCACACATGCAAGCGATGGTGGTTGTCCTGTGGCACTCACTCACGTGGTTATCAGCGATGCTTCCATCTGTCGGCCCGCTTGGTCCATCACTTTCACCAACAACGAGAGGTTAATTATTTTGACTTAGGAGGGGATTACTTTTTTGTTTGTCTCGGGATATAGGTCATGATGTGAGATTACATATATAATAGCGCATGTGTACACATGAATCCATCCCACTGGATCGAAGGGGGGGCGAGCACACGACACGTCATGAACCTCTTGCTCTGTGTGGGGACCTGTGTGATTTTGAACGCATGCACCACATCAATGTTGTGCATTAGGTATTCAACACATATGCATGCATCACGCACCTCCATAAATATGTTTGGGACACATGCATGCAATGGTTGTCTTTGGACACTCTCGCTCGCTTGGTTATGGGCGGCAAGCCTATATATATTCGTGGGCCCGCGTGGACGTCCATCATTTCGACCAACGACGAGAAAGGTTACCAGGGGTGGATTCTTCTTCTTTGGTTCGTGTTACCGTATAGTAGGTCGATCATTCTAGGCCTAATTAAGTTTGAGCGCATGCATGCTACGCATCGTGAACCCTCGCTCGATCAGTGTGGAGATTTTACGGTTCCAAAAGGCATGGTGCCACATCAAATTTGTGCATTGCGTATTCAAACGCCACACACACCACTTCCATATACATAATTAGGCCACATGCATAGAGTGGGTTTTGTCTTCAGACAGTACTCCCTCGCGAGTTTATCGGCAACAAGCTAGCCCATTTTGCGGGGCCGTGTGGACGTCCATCACTTTGACCAACAACGAGCGAGAGAGGTTATACGATCAAGTTGGATTCTGTTTGGTCCGTGTTACAATACGTCTTGATGATATGCCCTCCCCCCGACAGGAGTGTGTGTGTGGGGGGGGGGGGGCTACTTCGCACTACCCGCAACCTCTATGGGGTTGGGGAAGTCCAGTTATTTTGCGAGGCACACATGCCACATCGAAGTTGTGAATGGTAGTTAAATATCACACCACACCCTTTTCATACATATAGTATAGGGCCACCCACAGGTGGTTCGTATGTGGTCTCACCCATCTCCCGCCACAAACACACATTTGTGGGTCGGCACACAGTCCACCTTTGTCCGGAAGCGAAAGGGGAAGTTTGACCATATATATGATGGACTCCTATAGGTTTTATGTTACGGTAGGGTGAGATTTCAAACCTAACTATCTGGGGGCATGCATTCGTAGCTAGGATTCCCTTACCACCGACACGAAGTGGGGTTCGTAGGGGGTGGCTGACTAGCAATACTGTGCGCTTTCTGCGACAGGTGCCACGTCAAAGTTGTGCATTGGGTATTCGAACATCAAACCACCATTTTCATACATATATTTGGTCCACATGCAAGTGTGTTCGTGTTCTGACCCTTTCCCGAATTATTCTTTTTGCCAAATTTATAAACAGCACATGAGTTGGATGCAGAAACCGTCTGCGATTGGGTACGCAACAGACACGGTTCGGTCAGACTACCCGTGTGGCACGCTCATGCCCCTGCAGTCACTCACATCAGCACAGTAGATTGGGCTCCATGAGGCTTGCCTCCCGCTCTCGAAAATATCTACTGCCTCGTAATCTCGAAAATATAAACCGCCTGGAAGGATTTTATGTTTGATAGCACATGATTAGTATGTGCGGATCATGTGCGATGTCTGTTACTCCCGCTCTGTTTCAATCCCTTGATTCAAATTTTCAGTAGCCCCGACATTTTACTTCCGCCTTTGCATCCCTCGCAATCTCAAAAATATCTACTCGCCCTTGATTCAAATTTTCAGTAGCCCCGCCTTGTTACTCCCGCCTCTGCATCCCTCGCAATCTCAAAAATATCTGCTCGCCCTTGATTCAAATTTTCAGTAGCCCCGCCTTGTTACTCCCGCCTCTGCATCCCTTGCAATCTCAAAAATATCTGCTCGCCCTTGATCCAAATTTTCAGTAGCCCGGCATTTTACTCCCGCCTAGTAAAATTTTCAGTTGCCGCGGTATTTCCTCAAACACCACCTTGCCCCCCCTCCACACACTCCCCAAAACCTCCGCTCCCAAAGACACACACTACCCCTCCCTCGCTCAAAACCACTGGTAGGTCGCCGCCATCGCCGCCGCCGCCTCCATCCTCAACCTCTGCCTGTGTGCCGGGGAGCTCGAGGAGCCAATGGCCCAAAAGGGGTTTATCGCAACCTCTTTGCCCGACGTCGGTGAGGTGGCCGCCAAGGTGTCCCCGTCATCCTCCGCGGGCTCTTTATCGATCCACCGTCGCCGGTCGCCCGATCCGCCCGCCGCCGCGCCCCTGCGCCGGTTCGAGGACTTCCCCGTCCTCCCTCGGGCCCGGCCACCGACGAGGTCCTACCTCGAGGTCTGGCAGCGACGGTGGGGGACGTGGGTCACCGAGATTACGGATCGGGAGGCCCACACCCGCCGGTGCCTCAGTAGCTTCCACACGGCCGAGCTCGCGGCCATGGAGTACGACCGCTGGTAGGTCCGCTACCACGGCACGGCGGCTAGGCTCAATTTCCCCTTTGGCACACGCCCGGTCCACCTCGTTCCGCCGGAGCCAGGGTGGTGAGCTCGGCTATGACGCGGGAGGACCGCGGGGCGTGGGAGCGCCTCGAGGCCGAGGCCGTCGACGAGGCCTACATGCAAGAGCTCCGTCGGCAGCACCCGGAGCTCGTGGACGCGGAGCGGGTGATCTTTGCCGGCGCTGAGGGCGGCGAGGTTATCGTGCTCTCCTCCGATGACAAGGTCGAAGGCGGCGAGGACGGCGGCGCGGAGGGCGTCGAGGTGGGCGGCGAGGACGAGGAGATCGACGTCGACGAGTGGAGGAGTGTCTTCCCCAACGACCCCGACGACGGCACCGGCCCGGACCCGGCTCGCGGCATACCGTACCTGACGAGGAAGGATTGGCTCGACCTCCACTTCGACTGAAAATAGTTTAGTTTAGTTTAAATTTATGTTTTATGTTTGGTTATGCAAAACTATCTATGTTTATGTTTGAATGCATGCTACTTTCGTTTGAACCTGCTTTGAACTTGATCAAATTGAAGTTTACAACGTTAAGTTTAGGGGATCGACTAGAAACGACCAAAAATTGCTGGAGTATATATATATATCCACTAAGGGTTTTAGTCCGTTAACTTTTAAAGGATTAGCTAGAGATGGCCTTATGCCTTGTTTATTTCAGTTCTTCACAATGTGATGCTCTATATGTGCAACTATTTGCCGTGCAGTTCAATTTCATCAATAACAGTTTCAATAATACCACTATGAATTACGATATTTGGTTGTTGTTAAGGATGTTGAAGCTAACATGCCTTTTTATTTATTTTTAACAATAACTAGTGTATTTTAGACCTGCACAATACCAGTTTGAATGACTATATTTGCTTGTTTTTAAATGTTATGCATGTTGCAGTTAACACACCTTTTTACTTCTTATTTTGCTTAACTAGC
The DNA here is from genome assembly GCA_011799875.1 of Thinopyrum elongatum. Classification (NCBI taxonomy): domain Eukaryota; kingdom Viridiplantae; phylum Streptophyta; class Magnoliopsida; order Poales; family Poaceae; genus Thinopyrum; species Thinopyrum elongatum. The sequence continues at coordinate 440,362,118 of CM022300.1, read as the reverse complement.
GTGCTTAAACCTACACACTGAAGCTATCATTTGTAGATTATGTTGTCTACCATGGATATATTTGGTTGATGTTTAGCCTGTTGTGCTTAACATGCCTTTATATGTATTCATACAGGACAATATTGAGAACAACTGATGTTTTTCATCGAGGTTAGTTTCATCGCATTGCTTATATATACTCACTGTTCAGGATATCGGTAGCTGGTACCATATAGCCTGGGGGCTGATAAGGGATTAATCGTCGAATAGGACATTTCACTGAATATATCTGTAACCCATTTATCGGTAGGTTAACTAGGGCCATATTTACTATATCTGAGGCTACATAGCAATATGCATTGTACTGAATGACTAAATATGCAATCCTAGGCTACATAGCAACAAGGAAGAGTGTTACCTTAATGTTCTGATGATGTCTAGATATACATGTAATAAGATCTTATATAATAAGATGGAGGAAGTGTTGTACTACATCATTTTATAATTGTTGTTTAGTTTCTAATATTAATTTGGTGTTTTTAGGTACATATATCATTGCCAAAGATCCACACTTCGACCCTTTCTGCATATGGGGCAATGAGATATTCATGAACCAGCATCAAATGAGAAAACTGATAAAAATTGTTATTAAAATGGGTCAAAAGATGTCAATCGAACTATTTATTTACACTTTATGTAAGACAACAGTGAACTGTAGGATGGTAAGTAAGAACTCTATAGCCTTCTTTTTACTGCCCGTAATGAGTTGTGTTAGATGACAATGTCTGAATCTTTTTCCTTTGCAGTGGATCCTGAAGCAGTTTACTCAAGATTACCCCTCAAACTACATGATTGGCGGCCGACCATCACAAGGGGTTGGACTAGAGTCCTACTGCCTTCTGCATCGAGGAGAGCACAATAGGGGCATTCCGCTTCACCTTGTTCAGCAACCAGAATGTCCCTCGCCTCTTTCTTTACCATCTGTAATAGTATAAGTATACGACCATGGTTCATCATTCTTTATTTGGTGCTTATGTAATTCTTGAACATATGTACCTGTGAATCGAATAATGCATTAGTTGTTTGAACCTGATGGATATGAATAAAGTTATAGCCTACTTTCAAATTCAAATTAGGTATAATTTTAAATAGCAGCAATTAAATTAGGGTGAAATTACGCTCCGCAGGTCATTACGGCGCACACGGTCTATAAAGCACAGCGTGTGTGATATACATCATAATCCGACACGGTTCACGGTGAGGAAACATGTGTAACCATGCACACAGTTGCCGTTTGCAAAGCGTGTGTGATGTCAGACAATATCACAAACGGTGCGGGAAAACTAAATGTGTGTGATTGTCGACCTATCGTACACGGTTTATAATGATGAACTGTTTGTGATGTGCCAGGCATCGTAAACGTAGAGCCAGTTTGGTACGTGCCTGGAAAAATCCCGTGCCTGGAATGTGCCTGGACTACGCCTGGAAAAATCCCGTGCCTGGAATATGCCTGGACTGCGCTTGGTTTTAGGTAAAACCACAAAACTCCGACTGTGATGGCAATGCGAGCACAAACGAGTAGCAATGATGAAGCATTTGGGATATTCGAGATATCAGAAACATTTTTATAGGGACAACTGTATGCATCAAGGCTCCCTATCCCCGACGGTTTCTGGGTCGTGTGGGAAGCACCCTCCTATCGCAGTCACTCACTTGGCGACGGTTCAAAACGCCGTCGCGGAAAAGGGTTAAAAACCGTTTGTATAGCAGCTCGCTGTACCAATGATAATTCAAACATCTTACATAGTTTCACAACCAAACAAATATGTCATAGTTTACAAGCCAAATAAATATATCATAGTTTACAAACCAAATTAAATTGTCCCAAATACATTTAGAAAAAAAATACATCTATTGATTGCCAACGTGAGCCCACATATGCTCAACTAAAATCATTTTGCAGCTGAATGTGAGTTTCCCAATCACGCATTTGATGATGAAATTAGGTGAACTGTGTAAACATTGCCGCTCCTCCATACTCAGGTACAACATTGTCACCCTGAAACTGAAAACCTTGGTCGTAGATACGTTCCGACGCTCATCCTCTACGAACATATTGTGCATGATCACACAAGCAGTCATCACCTCCCACAATTTCTTGGCGCTCCAAGTTCTAGTAGGATACCCAACGATGCCCCATCGAGATTGCAGAACACCGAAGGCACGCTCAACATCCTTTCTAGCACTCTTTGCTCTTGGGAAAATCTCTTCCTCTTCTCTCCTACAGGGTTGGAGATTGTCTTCACTAGAGTAGTCCACTGGGATAGATACTGCCAGCTAGATAGTATCCTTTGTTGTAGTTGTGGCCATTGATGTTGACAATGACCTCCGGGCCGTTACCTTCGGCAAGCCTTGCAAACATCGGAGATCGTTGAAGCAATTGATATCATTATTCTGGCCATGCCGAAGAAAGAGTGCTAGATCCAGAGATCTTGTGAGGCCACGGCCTCAAGTATGACAGTGCAAGCTTTGACATGGCCCCTATACTGCCCCTGCCAAGCAGAAGGGCAGTTTTCCACTCCTAGTGCATACATTCTATGCTACAAATCATCCCTAGAAAGCCCCTGCTGGCATTCATCGCTAACAAGCGGGCTGTATCTGCATCATTTGACTCTCTCAAGTACTCAGGGCCAAACACTGCTATCACAGCCTTGCAGAACTTGTACATGGACTCTAGGAACGTGGACTCGCTCATATGGACATACTCATCAATGAGATCACCGGGAACGCCGTATGCAAGCATCCGAATAGATGCAGTGCATTTCTGATAAGAGGAGAAGACAATCTTTCCAAGGGCATCCTCCTTGCACTTGAAATACTTATCGTATGCCACCACCCCCTCCCGGATACGGGCGAAAACATGCCCAGCCATACGAAAACGACGCCGGAATAGGTGATGCTTGAAGAGTGGATTGGGTGTCTCGAAATAGTCCTTCCAGAGAAGAAAATGGCCGCTCTCTTGGTTGGGATTCAATGCCGGAGTGTGCCCCGGGATCGAGCCCCAGAACAACGGCCGCTGCCTACTCAAGTGGTCATGGACGACCACACAACAGCCACCATCTCCTCATCGTCGGATGAAGAATCATCCGAGTCACAAATGAAATTGTGGAAAAAGAACTCGTCGACGAAGTCCATTTGTACCTTGCGAGCAAACCGTTGAACAACTTGCGAGCGTCGTCGAAGAAGCAGGCTGACGAAGAGTCGCGCGCCTCCCCTGGACCAGGTAGCTGGCCTGGCGGCGTCCGGCGAGTGTGGCGTCGTCGTCGAAGGAGCTGGCCGGGGGCGCGGGGGCGAGGTGGTGCCGACGGCAACGTCGGGGGAAGCTGCGGTAGCCCGGCGGCGAGGCGGTGGTGGCGACGACGTTGGACGGTGGCGTGCTGCGGGGGAGGTATATTGGTGCGGACGGTTGGCGAGGGCACCGAAACTGGGCGGTGGCGGCGAAGGGATAGGGCGGTCGGGTGCTTGCTGTCGATGGGAGGAAGAGAATGGCCTATGTGCACCGACTGGCGGGCCAGGAGGAGGAGTAGGCGGCGTTGTGCGCGTCCGTCTCGTGTCCGCGCCGACGCAAATGAGGCCCAAATTTTGGCCTGGAATGGGTCGCCCGACGAACAAAAAGCGAATGCGCGTCCGTTTAGATCGGCGTGTTGGACCGAATTTTGTGTCTGCTTTGAGTTGCTCTAAGAGAAGTAGTCCGATAGAAACTCGTTCCGGACGTCCGGCGTAAAGAGCTCATCTTCAGCCTCATATCATCCATCGAACGGCTCACAAAGCACAAGATGACGTGGTGCCCTCTTAACCGATAAGGAACCTACAAAGCCACTGACACGTAGCCCCACACGACCCCTAGTTTCCGGGTCCACGGGTCCACGAGCCAACAGCCAATAAACGAGGCAAGCACGGCAACCCTCTCGAGCCCATTGGTCAGGTCAGGTCTTCCCACGCGGAAGGACGAGGAAGGTTCACGAAACCCCCCCTCACTTCGCCCCTCCCCCTCTCCTGTTTCTTCTCTCCGGACCCCGGACCAAAATCTGGTCCTAAGTTCCATCGAAGAGGGCGGCAAGGGGCGATCCGGATAGCGCAAGCGCGACCATGGCCTACGTCGAGAGAGGTAATCCGGTGTTCCGATTCTGTAGATTCCATGTAAGATCTGTTCATAATCTATATATCCACCGTGGAAGTTTTGATCTGTGATTTCGTGCTCGTGAGTTCGTTCCTCCTGTCCGATTCGTCAAATATTTCACCTAGATGATTCCTGTGGTCATGTTCAGCAACGGGCACCGCAGGCTGGTCTGTCTATTCCAGTTTTCTAGAAAAACATCAACAGCTAGTGCATTTTATGGGAATCATTTGGACAACATCATCTTGTGGATTCCTTCCTTGCCACATAATGTATGTTTGCTTTGAGGCGTGTAAGGAAAAACCTAGCCAGATTGGCTGATTGCCAATAGTTTTATGCTGAGCAAGGGATCTTACCAAATGAACAGTACTTCACTATCATTGCTGTTCAAACGGAATTTTGTGAGAAATATTCAGTTAGCAGGACATAGAGGCAGCCTCCATAGACTGGTAACTAATGCATTAGTGGTTGCATTCCTTCACATTACATACTAGCACCAATTCCAGACCCCACATGATCGATGAGTTCTTTCCATGTTGATTAGGTCCAAACGGCTGAGTTCTCAGTATTGTTTTATATGTTCACCAAGATAGAAATATGTCTTTATTTGTTGCCAAAAAGAGGAAGGCCGCAGACAGATAAAAAATGTCTGGCATATTTTTTAAAGTTTGTGTTAGAGATGTCCAAGCTTATTATGATATTTAATGGATTAATGGAGATATTCCTTACTGAATCATCGTAAGTAAGTGTCTCTGTATTTGGTGTGTGCACATAGTAGTCCAATTTGTAGTGGAACCTCGGCCACTTAGTGCCATCCTGTGGGTCACTGAAGAAAATAAGTGACATTAGAAATTAGTTTGAGTGAAACACGTAGCTGCCCACAGTTCAATGGACCAAAGGAGGTAAACAATTGCTAGTTTCTTTTGCGTTCTGTTTGCGAGTTATACTAGTATTATCACCCACACTTTGCTAGGATGGTGATTCATTGTGGTAATACCACTATCAGCGGCATTTCTAGATTATTTATGTGTCGCTCAAATTTATCTTCCTAAAGGACACTGTTTCATGAAATAATTCTGACAAATTATGAGCTTCAACCCTGTGAGCTGAAAGGTCCATGATCAAAGCATCTGTTAGGCATGTAAGACCTAAGTGATGACACACTAATTTTGTTTGGTCTAATGGTATAATGTTACTAATTGACTTGGCTTTATTTAGATTTTGCATTATAATCAATTTTGGAGTAAAAGAAGACTGGTTCATTTGGTGTAACTTCAGATTTTAAGTGGAGCATACTCACTTCTTGGTGATTTCTTGGATTGTTGCACTTATTATAGAGCATATGAATTGGTGCTAGCAGTTTCATTTGTCAGTTCCTGGAGACATGTCTTGTTTAAGAACACAGTAAAGTTTGAGGTGACATTTTGAAGGCAGCTGGCCACGTTTGATCACTCCTTGGCTTTTTGCTGAAGCCAAAATATAGTTTGGAGCATTCACAGTGTTGTATTTGAAATTGATTTATCATTTTTTAGCATGCACAAAGTTAAATAATTCACCCTTGAGTACATATAATTGCACTGTTGTTGAATTTGTTCGGATTCATTTCTGCCATTGACTGTTTTCTATAATTACACGACTTCTTTTGATCTTAGGTCCGTATGTGAGTAGGCTTTCATTTAAGTAGGACTGTGACTATCAATCTCATTTGTGCTTCTTCATGTATCTTCCAGGTGTTGTGAAAGGCAAACGGACAATCTGGAGACTAAGCATAATCCCCGACTTCTTTAAGGCTATTGTGAACTTCATCAGAATGTTCTTCCTCACAATGTTTTCTGTAAGTGATCAGAATTAAACTGCTTGAATTATCTTATTGTTGCCAAATTAGCCTTTTGTCCCATATATTTCCATGAGTTAAAACACAATATAATTCTCGCATCTTATCTTGTAGATCGAGAAAACAGACAGCTATAAGAAAGGATATGGTAGTGGTAAGAAGTGGGATGGTGGACCTGGTGGGGGAGGTCCTGGTGGGGGTCCATATGGTGGTGGGGGCGGCGGTGGAGGTGGCCCTCGCGGTCCTCGCACACTATCTGACCTCCGATCAAACGATCAGAGTAAGTCCAATCTTCTAAAATTCCAGATTTTGTTGTTTGTTCAGAATGGTGGATTTGAGATTTCTAAGCCAAATTCTCTAATTTCAGGTTCCCTCCCTGCTTGTGGATCCTGCTGCGGATGACATCTTAACAAAGAACAACATATTATAATGACAGAAGAACTTCCGTATTTCAATTTCAGCAGAGCAAAATCATTGTGACGCCGTGAAGAGTCTAGCATGTCCAGTATATATTCTGTAGCTTGTTTCTGATGTGATTTGCATACTGTATTCATCATCGCTTTGCCATGCTGAATTGTCCTGGATGGAGTCAAAATCTTATCCTTAATACTGGTTTCCTGTTGTGCAATGTGAATTTACTATACCTTTTGTCTACTTTGTAATTCCGTGGAGATTGGAATTGGCGAATTGTTTGCTGTATGTTGAATTCAGCCAGGAAATAGTTGGAACAACGTGAAATTTACCTAGGTTATCTGATAGTCCTGTAAACTCCAACTGAAAACAACAGTAGGCGCTCTTGTGAAAAACTGAAAATGAAACCGTTCTAGGAGGAAAGTATTCGTGATTACCGAAAAAGGTTTTCGCCCCGCTTTATATTATAAAGCAAACCGCCTGAGCCAAACATCCAACAAAGTTCACACAACACGCGCGCACACACACAGGAGTCTCACAACCAACAGGAGTACAAGGTTTAATGCTGAGGGCACAGCTCAACAAGCCCAGAAAACAAAACACACACACAAAACAAGGCCAGGAAAGTATTCATGATTCTTATATCGGTTCTGTGAGCAAGCAAACCACTGTCCTACTCCGTCTCATTTACAAGCGAGAAAGTTTAACCCCATAACAATAAGTTTGGACTTCGACCAAGGAGCACATGGCAAAGGGGGCAAAGCATTGTTTTGGTGCGGACCAAACCTAAAGAAACTCTAAATATTAGATACAACCCACAAAATATCTCAAAAAAAAAAAAGATACAACCCACAAAATAACGGGCCAGTGAGACCAACAAGAAGGCCTGAAAAAAACTTTGCCTTGCATAGTATTTCCATTAACCCTATCAAGTAGTCGAGTTGAAAGCCGGGAAATTAAGAGCGAAGGTTTTATCTTGTCCTGATCTAGAAAACCCCTGTGGAACATGACTTTTGCAAAACATATACAAATATAATAGATGGCTATGGAACCATCCGAAATGTTTATTTTTGAATTCAAACAGAAAAAACTTAGTCTCGATCGGTTGAATTAGTTACAATTTCTTTAGGTTCTAATCCATAGAAATATTTCTTGTGGAGACCCTGTAGAGTATTCATAATTTCTTTTTCTATATCTCAGTTTCAAATGATTCCCAACAATCTGAGGAAAGAACTATTGCATGGATTGTGCCTCGTTTAAAAAAAAAATTGAACACACCTCGTTTTAATTTTTGATGAGTTAGTTTCACTTCAGGTTTGGTATTTTGTCACTATTGCACTTTGGACTAGTGGGATCAATAGTCACTACAATGCTTTGCTACGGGAAATTAGTAGACTGTTCTACTAAGTTTGTTTTGCAATATTTATATAAAAATTGCACTTCTAAATATAGAGTTGCAAAGTTCAAACGTTTCCCTAAAAAAAAATATAAATTTTAAATGTTGTTGAAGTCCATAACAAATTAAAGATGTTAAATTTTGGTACAGTATTTTACTCACATAGTTAAGGCAATTTCAATGGTCGCATCAGTCAAGAAGTTAAAAACTGGATTTGGTAATGTGTTAATCTAATAATTACTGTGCTTTTTTCAGAGAGTGGATCTTTTGCTCTCAGGCTCCATGGAGCCCGAAATTTCCAAACATTCAAAAATCGGCCTTTTAATTTTCAAAAAAAATCTGAAAACAAATACACAAGTACTTATAGATGTATACAAGATTTGTGCAAAATTTATCGCAAAATACATTTTATGTGGTTTGTACAAAAAAACTAGAATCATGTAATTTTATAGTGAATAGTACATGTACTAGAACTACGTGATTTTGTCATTTTTGTGCAGCTCACATAAAAAGGTCTTTTGTCATGAAACTTCGAGAAGTAGTATACATGCATATGTATATGCGTATTTTTTTCAGCATTTTTAGAAACTTACAATTTTGAATTTTGAACTTTTCAAATAAAGGGCTCCATGGAGCTCGAGCTCCATTAGACATTTGTGCTTTCTTCATTCTTTTCTAATATGTGTTTCCACAAGAGAGATCATTTCACCAAGAGACTGTCTTTCCACTAATAGATATTTTTTCACTAAGGGATGCGTCTTTCCACAAAGAAACATCATTTCACTAAGGGTGAGTTATTTAACAAAAGGACACAATTGTTTGTAGGCCCCAATTGTCAAGATCTAATGAACATAATTGATTCTCGATATAATCCAACAATGTGTCTTTTAGGTTTTTGCTTAGTCTTGCTTTTATGGAAGCTTTAACAATCTATGTACTAGTTGTGGCACTAGCGCTTTTATTTGCGAACCCTTTTGTTTTATCCTAAAGATACTTCTTTCGATTTCGATTAGTTACTTTTTCTTGTTTAGTAAATTGGTATTTGTTGAAGTGGTTTAATGTTGATGTTGCACTAAGAGTCGATTTTAGAGTAAATAGGGAAGGGATTTCAGTTGCATGTTGTATGTCTAAAATTTGAATGACTAGTCTGAAGCTCTCGTCATCATTTTCCTCACAATGTCATGCTTTTCTTCTTTATTTTATATAAGAACACTGCATGAAAGTTTGGATCAACATTACACATTTATATTTTGAGTTTAAAATTGATAGTAACATGCTTTTTAGCGTCTTAATGTGTATATCATGCTTCAGGATAGGACTCTATCGGGGAGAATATCTGGTACTCCCATCCCTAGGATGCTCCCGGTGCTCCAAACTCGGTAGCACATTTTTAGATGTTCGAAAAATTCTGAAAAAAAAATCTAGCACATTGACACAATATCAATGTATGTTGTAAAAAAATTCAATTCAAAATTCAAAACATTGCTCGAGATACAAAAATGACAAAATCGACATCAATGTGATAATGGGCCAAATCTAAAGCCCAACTAATGTTGTGTACTATTTACTATCGAATTTGTCATTTATGTTTCTCAAGCTATGTTTCAAATATTGATTTTAAATTTTGTGATAACATACATCGATGTTGTGTCTATGTGCTGGATTTTTTTCAGAAATTTTTGCACATTTAAAAATGTGATACCGAGTTTGGAGCACCGGGAGCATCCTATGGGTAGGAGTACCCGATATTCTCCCGACTCTATCGATAAACCTATTTTTTTTGGTAAAGTGAGTCAAGCAAGTCTTTTTTTCTTCTGGAAAGGCCATATGTTAAATATTATCCCTCACAAGAACCTCCTTACAACAGTAAGAAATTACATACAAGTCCTTGCCAAATCAACACCATCTCCTTCTGCATCCATAAACGACGTACCGTGAGAAAATATCATTGCCGTCTCTAGGCCCCTGTCTCACCGGAGTAACCTTGTTCAAACCCATAAGCTTGTAGAAGCACTGGGCAGGAAGTCAGCGATGTAGACCAGAAGACGCTAGCGACCGTGAATTGGGTAGATCGTCGTTCTGGAGAGGTCGGCAAAAGAAGGGCCAGAGGATAATCTCAACTCCAACCATAACCTCACAAGTTCCCCAACTGAGCCGTATCTGGTTGAGCTTCATCGGATTGAGGTGAAACTAGAGAACAAAATCACATGGCAACACCACCCCCTCCACATGTTGCCGCTTGCCGTGAACAAGCGCTAATCACACCAAACCGAGTGCCCGATGTTCGACACCATCCTCAGACTCATCGACGCCACTCCAAGGAAGGACATCAACATGGAAAAAGCGGAGGAATAATTATTCCATCGTTGATGTTGCCTAATGTTGGGGAACGTTGCATGCAAAACAAAAAAAAATTCTACGCACACGCAAGATCTATCCATGAAGATGCATAGCTACGAGAGGGAAGAGTGTGTCTACGTACCCTCGTAGACCGTTTAGCGGAAGCGTTTATCAACACGGTTGATGTAGTCGTACACGTTCACGATCCGCCCGATCAAGTACCAAACGTACGACACCTCCGCGTTCAGCACACATTCAGCTCGATGACGTCCTCGCCTTCTTGATCCAGCAAGACGGGCGAAGTAGTAGATGAGTTCCGGCAGCACGACGGCGTGGTGACAGTGGTGATGCAACTATCTCCGCAGGGCTTCGCCGAGCACTACGAAAATATGACCGAGGGTGAACTAGAGGGAGAGGGGCGCCGCACACGGCTTGGGGATCGTGGTGTGTGTTGCCCCTCTCCCTCCTCACATATATATAGGTGGAGGGGGGAGGGGAGGCAGCCCTAGGGGCGCCCCAAGGTGTCCGGCGGCCGCCCTGGGCTCCTGCCCTAGGCGCCTCCCCCCTTTCCTTATTTAGGGGTGGAGGAGATGGTAGGGGAGGGGCCGGCGGCTGCCCTGCCTTGGCGCCCCCCCCCCCCCTTTCCTTCCTTGGCACATGGCCAGGGGAGGTGGAGTGCGCCCAGCCCCTTAGTGGTCTGGTGCGCCTCCCTCCTTTGGCCCATGAGGCCCACCAAGTGCCGGTGGCCTCCCGAAACCCCTTTCGGAACTCCGATAAATAACCGGTACTTCCGAAACCTTTCCGGTGACCAAATACTATCGTCCTATATATCAGTATTTACCTCCGGACCATTCCGGAGCTCCTCGTCATGTCCGTGATCTTATCCGGAACTCCGGACAACATTCGGTCATCAACTCGCATAACTCATATAATACTATATCGTCAACGAATGTTAAGCGTGCAGACCCTACTGGTTCGAGAATGATGTAGACATGACCGAGACGAATCTCCGGTCAATAACCAATAGCGGGACCTGGATGCCCATATTGGTTCCTACATATTCTATGAAGATCTTTATCGGTCGAACCTTTATGACAACATACGTAATTCCCTTTGTCTGTCGGTATGTTACTTGCCTGAGATTCGATCATCGGTATCTCCATACCTAGTTCAATCTCGTTACTGGAAAGTCTCTTTACTAATTCTGTAATACATCATCTTGTAACTGACTCCTTAGTCACTTTGCTTGCAAGCTTCTTGTGATGTGTATTACCGAGAGGGCCCAGAGATACCTCTCCGATACTCGGAGTGACAAATCCCAATCTCGATCCATGCCAACTCAACAAAAACTTTCGGAGATACCCGTAGAGCATCTTTATGATCACCCAGTTACGTTGTGACGTTTGATAGCACACAAGGCATTCCTCCGGTATCCGGGAGTTGCATGATCTCATGGTCGAAGGAACATGTATTTGACATTAAGAAAGCAGTAGCGATAAACTGAATGATCATATGCTAAGCTAACGGATGGGTCTTGTCCATCACATCAATCTCCTAATGATGTGATCCCGTTATCAAATGACAACTCATGTCTATGGTTAGGAAACCTTAACCATCTTTTGAGCAAGGAGCTAGTCTAGTAGAGGCTCGCTAGGGACACGATATTTGTTTATGTATCCACACATGTATTTGAGTTTCCCGTCAATACAATTCTAGCATGAATAATAAACCTTTATCATGAATACGGAAATATAATAATAACAACTTTTATTATTGCCTCTAGGGCATATTTCCATCAGTCTCCCATTTGCACTCGAGTCAATAATCTAGTTCACATCGTCATGTGATTAACACCCATAGTTCACATTGCCATGTGACTAACACCCAAAGAGTTTTACTAGAGTCAATAATCTAGTTCACATCGTCATGTGATTAACACCCAAAGAGTATTAAGGTGTGATCATGTTTTGCTTGTGAGAGAGGTTTAGTCAACGGGTCTGCCATATTCTGGTCCATATGTATTTTGCAAATTTCTATGTCTACAATGCTCTGCATGCAGCTACTCAAGCTAATTGCTCCCAAGTTCAATACGTATCCAGATTTAGACTTAGAGTCATCCGGATCGGTGTCAAAGCTTGCATCAATGTAACCCTTTACGACGAACTCCTTTTCACCTCCATAACCGAGAAATATTTCCTTAGTCCTCTTTAGGTACCTAAGGATAATTTTGACCACTGTCCAGTGATCCATTCCTGAATCACTATTGTACCCCTTTGCCAGACTCATGCAAGGCAAACAACAGGTCTGGTACACAACATGGCATACTTTATAGAACCTATGGCTAAGGCATAGGGAATGACTTTCATTCTCTCTCTATCTTTTGCAGTGGTCGGGCTTTGAGTCTTACTCAACTTCACACCTTGCAACACAGCCAAGAAACCTTTCTTTGACTGATCCATTTTGAATTTCTTCAAAATTTTGCTAAGGTATGTGCTTTGTGAAAGTCCTATTAAGCATCTCGATCTATCCCTATAGATCCTGATGCCCAAAATGTAAGTAGCTTCACTGAGGTCTTTCATTGAAAAATTCTTATTCAAGTATCCTTTTATGCTATCCAGAAATTCTATATAATTTCCAATCAGCAATATGTCATCCACATATAATATCAGAAATGCTACAGAGCTTCCACTCACTTTCTTGTAAATACAAGCTTCGCCATAAGTCTGTATAAAACCATATGCTTTGATCACCTCATCAAAGCGTATATTCCAACTCCGAGATGCTTGCACCAGTACATAGATGGATCGCTGGAGCTTGCACACTTTGTTAGCACCTTTAGGATCGTCAAAACCTTCTGGTTGCATCATATACAACTCTTCTTTAAGAAACCCGTTAAGGAATGCAGTTTTGACATCCATTTGCCAGATTTCATAATCATAAAATGCGGCAATTGCTAACATGATTTGGACAGACTTAAGCATCGCTACGGGTGAGAAAGTCCCATCGTAGTCAACCCCTTGAACTTGTCGAAAACCTTTCGCGACAAGTCGAGCTTTGTAGACAGTGATATTACCATCAGCGTTCGTCTTCCTCTTGAAGATCCATTTATTCTCAATGACCTGCCGATCATCGGGCAAGTCCACCAAAGTCCATACTTTGTTTTCATACATGGATCCTATCTCAGATTTCATGGCCTCAAGCCATTTATCGGAATCTGGGCTCATCATAGCTTCTTCGTAGTTCGTAGGTTCGCCGTTGTCTAACAACATGACTTCCAGGACAGGATTACCGTACCAATCTGGTGCGGAACGTGTTCTGGTCGACCTACAAAGTTCAGTAGTAACTTGATCTGAAGTTTCATGATCATCATCATTAGCTTCCTCTCTAGTTGGTGTAGGCATCACGGGAACGGTTTTCTCTGGTGTGCTACTTTCCAATTCGAGAGAAGGTACAATTACCCCATCAAGTTCTACTTTCCTCCCACTCACTTCTTTCGAGAGAAACTCCTTATCTAGAAATGACCCATTTTTAGCAACAAAGATCTTGCCTTCGGATCTGTGGTAGAAGGTGTACCCAATAGTTTCTTTAGGGTATTCTATGAAGACGCACTTCTTCGATTTGGGTTCGAGCTTATTAGGCTGAAGCCTCTTAACATAAGTGTCGCATCCCCAAACTTTAAGAAATGACAGCGTAGATTTCTTGCCAAACCATAGTTCATACGGTGTCGTCTCAACGGATTTAGACGGTGCCCTATTTAACGTGAATGCGACTATCTCTAATGCATAACCCTAAAATGATAAAGGCAAATCGGTAAGAGACATCATAGAACGCACCATATCTAATAAAGTACGGTTACGATCTTCGAACATACCATTACGTTGCGGTGTTCCAGGTGGCGAGAGTTGTGAAACAATTCCACATTGTTTTAAATGAAGGCCAAACTCGTAACTCAAATTTTGCCTCCGCGATCAGATTGTAGAAACTTTATTTTCTTGTTACGATGATTCTTCATTTCACTCTGAAATTCCTTGAACTTTTCAAATGTTTCAGACTTGTGTTTCATCAAGTAGATATATCCATACCTACTGAAATCATCTGTGAAGGTCAAAAAATAACGATACCCGCCGCGTGCTTCAACACTCATCGGACCGCATACATCGGTATGTATTATTTCCAATAAGTCATTAGCTCGCTCCATTGTTCCGGAGAATGAAGTTTTAGTCATCTTGCCCATGAGGCATGGTTCGCAAGCATCAATGATTCATAATCAAGTGATTCCAAAAGTCCATCCGCATGGAGTTTCTTCATGCGCTTTACACCAATATGACCTAAACGGCAGTGCCACAAGTATGTTGCACTATCATTATCAACTTTGTATCTTTTGGCATCAATATTATGAACATGTGTATCAGTACGATCGAGATTCAATAAACCATTTACATTGGGTTTATGACCATAGAAGGTTTTATTCATGTAAACAGAACAACAATTATTCTCTGACTTAAATGAATAACCGTATTTGCAATAAACACGATCTAATCATGTTTATGCTCAACGCACACACCAAATAACATTTATTTAGGCTCATCACTAATCCCGAAGGTAGAGGGAGTGTGCGATGGTGATCATATCAATCTTGGAAACACTTCCAACACACATCGTCACCTCGCCCTTAACTAGTCTCCGTTTATTCTGCAACTCCTGTTTCGAGTTTCTAATCTTAGCAACTGAACCAGTATCAAATACCCAGGGGCTACTACGAGCACCAGTAAGGTACACATCAATAACATGTATATAAAATATACCTTTGTTTACTCTGCCATCCTTCTTATCCGCCAAATATTTGGGGCAGTTCCGCTTCCAGTGACCATTCCCTTTGCAGTAGAAGCACTCAGTTTCAGGCTTGGGTCCAGCTTTGGGCTTCTTCACGGGAGCGGCAACTTGCTTGCCATTCTTCTTGAAGTTCCCTTTCTTTCCCTTGCCCTTTTTCTTGAAACTAGTGGTCTTGTTTGACCATCAACACTTGATGCTCCTTCTTGATTTCTACCTCCGTGGCTTTAAGCATTGCGAAGAGCTCGGGAATCGTTTTCGTCATCCCTTGCATATTATAGTTCATCATGAAGCATTTGTAGCTTGGTGGCAGTGATTGAAGAACTCTGTCAATAACACTCTCAACTAGAAGATCAATTCCCAGCTGAGTCAAGTGGTTATGATACCCAGACATTTTGAGTACGTGTTCACTGACAGAACTGTTCTCCTCCATCTTGCAGCTATAGAACTTGTTGGAGACTTCATATCTCTCAACCCAGGCATTAGCTTGAAATATCGACTTCAGCTCTTGGAACATCTCATATGCTCCATGACGTTCAAAACGTCTTTGAAGTCCCGGATCTAAGCCGTCAAGCATGGCACACTGAACTATTGAGTAGTCATCAGATCGAGTCTGCCAGACGTTCATAACATCTGTAGTAGCTCCTGCAGCAGGTCTTTCACTAAAAGTGCAACTAATCCCCGGGTGGTTTTGGTAATTCATAACAACATATAGCTCATGGAACTAATATCCATTCAAGTTTAATATTTCAGAAAGTTCAATGATTGGCATGGCATGGACTAGAGATGTGGACCCCTCAAAATGCTAAGGACAAAGATTGGCAAAAGCTCAAGACTCTTCATTTATATTTTAGTGATCCAAGATCACATTGAGTCCATAGGAAAGCCAATACTATTAAAAGGGGATGAGGTGTTGCTTAATGGTCTACTTGCTCAAAGTGCTTAGTGATACTGCTCCAAAACCCTAAGCCACTTTCTCTTCCAAATATGTCCAAAACTCAAAGTCAAACTCGGCCCCACCAAAATGTTCCATCCGGCGCCACCGAGTTCAGTTGGCATAGCCATTGCCAGAAACCCTAGCAATTCGGTTACACCGATACAGATCTCGGTCTCACCGAGATGGCCCTGCAAACTCTCTGTTGCCTGTTGCAATTATTTCGGTCTCACCAAAATGTGCAATCGGTCCCACCGAGTTTGCTTGACCAACTCTCTATTTGCTCTTTGCTGAAATCGGTCTCACCGAGTTCAAGCAATCGGCTTCACCGAGATGAGGTTTTGCCCTAGCTCTAGCACATCGGTCCCACCGAGTTGTTCCAGTCGGTCCCACCGAGATTCCTAACATTCACATTTTGAACTGAATCGGTCTCACCGAGTTCTTCTATTCGGTCTGACCGAGTTGGGTCAAATGTGTGTAACGGTTGGATTTTGTGTGGAGGCTATATATACCCCTCCACCCCCTTCTCCATTTGTGAGAGAGGCATTAGAACGTGCCTATACTTCCACTACTCATTTTCTGAGAGAGAACCACCTACTCATGTGTTGAGACCAAGATATTCCAATCCTACCACAAGAATCTTGATCTCTAGCCTTCCCCAAGTTGCTTTCCACTCAAATCATCTTTCCACCATATCCAAATCTATGTGAGAGAGTTGAGTGTTGGGGAGACTATCATTTGAAGCACAAGAGCAAGGAGTTCATCATCAACACACCATCTATTACCTTTCGGAGAGTGGTGTCTCCTAGATTGGTTAGGTGTCGCTTGGGAGCCTCCGACAAGATTGTGGAGTTGAACCAAGAAGTTTGTAAGGGCAAGGAGATCGCCTACTTCGTGAAGATCTACCCGAGTGAGGCAAGTCCTTCGTGGGCGATGGCCATGGTGGGATAGACAAGGTTGCTTGTTCGTGGACCCTTCATGGGTGGAGCCCTTCGTGGACTCGCGCAATCGTTACCCTTCGTGGGTTGAAGTCTCCATCAACGTGGATGTACAATAGCACCACCTATCGGAACCACGCCAAAAATCTCCGTGTCTACATTGCTTTTGCCTTCTCCAAACCCTTCCCTTTACCTTCATATGCAATGCTTTACTTTCCGCTGCTACACTCTTAGAATTGCATGTGTAGGTTGATTGCTTGACTTGTACTAGTTGCTAAAATCTGCCAACAACTAAAATTGGGAAAAGGCTAGATTTTTATTTGGTTAAGTAGTCTAATCACCCCCTCTAGACCTACTTTCGATCCTACAAGTGGTATCAGAGCTTTGATCTCCATTTGCCTTGATTTCCATAGCTTTGGTGATCATAGCCTTGGTTTCACAACCTAGGAGAGTATGGCGTCTAGCGAGGGAAATTATCACCGTAGAGGTCCTTACTTTGATGGTACAAATTTTGCTAGTTGGAAGCATAAGATGAAAATGCATATTCTTGGTCATAACCACGCCGTTTGGGCTATTGTGCGCATTGGCTTGCAAGGTGAATACTTCAAGGATGGAAGAGAACCGGATCGTGAAGCATCCACAGAAGAATTGAAGATGTTGCAATACAGTGCTCAAGCTTGCGATATCCTCTTCAACGGATTATGCCCCGAAGAATTCAACAAAATCAGCCGTCTTGGAATGCAAAGGAAATTTGGGATACTTTGGTTGATATGCATGAAGGTACCGAGTCAGTCAAGGAATCCAAATTGGATGTGCTTCAAAGTCAACTTGACAGGTTCAAAATGAGGGATGGTGAAGGAGTCACCGAAATGTACTCTAGGCTTGCTCTCATCACAAATGAGATTGCCAGCTTAGGAAGTGAAGAGATGACTGACAAATTCATCATCAAGAAGATCCTAAGAGCCTTGGATGGAAAATATGACACCGTGTGCACATTGATCCAAATGATGCCCAACTACAAAGATCTCAAGCCAACGGAAGTCATTGGTAGAATTGTTGCTCATGAGATGTCACTCAAGGATAAGGAAGAGCTCCACAACAAGTCAAGTGGTTCTTATAAAGCTTCATGTGATGCTCCTACAATATCAAGTGAGAAACAAGTCTTCAATGAAGAATTGAGCTTAATGGTGAAGAACTTCAACAAATTCTACAAGAATAGAAGCAAAGAGAGAAGTTCCAAGTCAAGGTCCTACAATGACAAAAGATCTTCTAGTCGTGATCATAATTGCTACAATTGTGGAAGACCCGGACACTACTCCAATGAGTGTACGGCTCCCTACAAGAAAAGAGAAGATTCACCAAGGAGAAGTAAAAGATATGAATCACCACCAAGAGAGAGAAGGAGTAGAGATGATCGTTATGAACGAAGACCCTCTCGTAGAAGCAAGGATTCGAAAAGGAAGGACAAGTCATCAAAGAGCTACACAAGACGAAGACATCAAGCTCACGTTGGTGAATGGGTATCCGGTTCCAACTCCGACAACTACTCCGAGAGAAGTTATCACTCCGACTCTGAATATACTCAAGATGAAAGTGTTGCCGGTCTTGCACTTGTGTCAACCAACTCCTACGACATATTTGACTCACCAAATGAAGGAATTGGAAGATGCTTCATGGCTAAAGGCCCTAAGGTATCACACCCCGAGTATGTTGATTTCAATAGTGATGAAGATGATTTGCTAGGTGATGATGATTTACTTATTGACAACACTAGTGATGAAAACTATGATGAAATTGCTATTAATCATGCTAATCAAGATGAAACGAATGACAATGATAAGAAGGAGATTGAGCGTCTAACTAAAGAACTAAACACTCTTAAGTTAGCTCATGAAACAACTCTAGAGGATCATAGAGAGCTCCTAAGGACTCATGAGAAGCTACGCTTCGAGAAGCTAAATTTAGAGCAAGAGCATGGGTTCCTAAAAGCAATCAATGATGATCTTCGAAAGAGGAGTTCTTCTTACATTGCCAAGCGTTTACTCTTGTCTACTTATATGCCACAAATAAAATCTAGCAATAAGAGCAAGAAAGATTCTTCTTCTAGTAGTAACAATAACAATGTTAAATCCAATATTGTTGCTTCTAGTAGTTCTCTTGATTCCACTAATGATTCTCTTAGCCAAGTTACACTTGAGCAAGAAAATAGCTTATTGAAGGGAATTATAGAGAAAGGTGTTTACAAGAGCCTTGCCGGAAGTAAACAATTTGAGGAAATTGTACGCAAGCAAGGAAGGCACCGGAACAATCAAGGTGTTGGTTTTGAACGAAAGTTCAATGCTAATGGAGTTGAGTGGGAAGAAGATCAATACCCCAAGAAGAAGTTTGTTCCTCAACAAGAGAAGTATGACCCCACTTCTTTCAAAGGAACACAAGCTCAAGATGATCTTCCACCACAAGACCACAAGCTAAAAGGCAAGGACAAGCTTCAAGAAGAGATTGATTCATTTGAAGAAGCTCCTAAGACCATGGTCAAGTGGGTTCCCAAGACTACATCAAGTTCTACTTCATCAAGTATGACTACAACTCCAAGGATTCCCATCAAGTTGATGTGGATCCCAAAGAAGAAGAACTAGAGAGTTCTTGAGGGTGACTCCGGCAACATACTTCACTCATATTCTATTTGGCAAGGACAAGTGCAATCAACTTTCATATCTTGCACTAGTTCAAGGAGTCACAAACCCTCTTGTTGGTAAGACAAGGGACAAGGTAACCAAATGCTTTCATGGACATCATCATTTGTGTGTTTCACTCTATGTCTATGGATATTCTTGTATGTTCCTTGTGGGACTAACCCGTGTAGGTATTGAAAGTGCAACTCACTCAAATGGATTGCTCCAAATGATCTACATCAACATTGAGCATCCACATCTTCAACACCTACATGAAGTCATCATCGACAAAACCCAAGGTTAGTTCATCCCTCTAAGGGGGGATATCACATCTAGGGGGAGCTTTGCTCTAAGAATTGAGCTAAAGCAACTCTATTGGTGTGAACACTAAAGGAAATATGCCCTAGAGGCAATAATAAAGTTGTTATTTATATTTCCTTATATCATGATAAATATTTATTATTCATGCTAGAATTGTATTAACCGGAAACTTGATACATGTGTGAATACATAGACAAAACAAAGTGTCCCTAGTATGCCTCTACTTGACTAGCTCGTTGATCAAAGATGGTTAAGTTTCCTAACCATAGACATGTGTTGTCATTTGATAAACAAGATCACATCATTAGGAGAATGACGTGATGGACGAGACCCATCCGTTAGCATAGCAATATGATCGTTAAGTTTATTGTTGTTGCTTTCTTCATGACTTATACATATTCCTCTGACTATGAGATTATGCAACTCCCGAATACCGGAGGAACACCTTGTGTGCTATCAAACGTCACAACGTAACTGGGTGATTATAAAGATGCTCTACAGGTGTCTCCGATGGTGTTTGTTGAGTTGGCATAGATCGAGATTAGGATTTGTCACTCCGATTGTCGGAGAGGTATCTCTAGGCCCTCTCGGTAATGCACATCATATGAAGCCTTGCAAGCAATGTGACTAATGAGTTAGTTACGAGATGATGCATTACGGAACGAGTAAAGAGACTTGCCGGTAACGAGATTGAACTAGGTATGATGATACCGACGATCGAATCTCGAGCAAGTAACATACCGATGACAAAGGGAACAATGTATGTTGTTATGCGGTTTGACCGATAAAGATCTTCGTAGAATATGTGGGAGCCAATATGAGCATCCAGGTTCCGCTATTGGTTATTGACCAGAGATGAGTCTCGGTCATGTCTACATAGTTCTCGAACCCGTAGGGTCCGCACGCTTAACGTTCGATGACGATCGGTATTATGAGTTTATGTGTTTTGATGTACCGAAGGTAGTTCGGAGTCCCGGATGAGATCACGGACATGACGAGGAGTCTCGAAATGGTCGAGACATGAAGATTGATATATTGGAAGACTATATTCGGACACCGGAATAGTTCCGAGGTGTATCGGGTATTTTCCGGAGTACCGGGGGGTTACCGGAACCCCCCGGGGGGTTATTGGGCCTTCATGGGCCTAGTGGTGGAAGAGAGGAGGCAGGCCAAGGTGTGGCGCGCGCCCCCCTAGCCAAACCGAATTGGACTAGGGCTAGGGGGGCCGGCCCCCCTTTCCTTCTCTCCTCCTCCTCCTTCCCCCCTTCTCCTTGTGGAAGTAGGAAAGGGGGGGGGGGCGAATCCTACTTGGAGTAGGACTCCCCCCCCCCTTGGGCGCGCCTCCTCTTGGCCGGCCTCCTCCTCCATTCCTCCTTTATATACATGGGGAGGGGGCACCCTAGGACACACAAGGTGATTGTTTTTAGTCGTGTGCGGTGCCCCCCTCCACAGATTTCCACCTCGGTCATATTTTCGGAGAGCTTAGGCGAAGCCCTGCCGGAATCACTTCATCATCACCGTCACCACGCCGTTGTGCTGACGGAACTCTCCCTCAGCCTCAGCTGGATCAAGAGTTCGAGGGATGTCACCGAGCTGAACGTGTGCAGATCGCGGAGGTGCCGTGCGTTCGGTACTTGATCGGTTGGATCGCGAAGACGTTCGACTACATCAACCGCGTTACTAAACGCTTCCGCTTTCGGTCTACGAGGGTACATGGACACACTCTCCCGCTCGTTGCTATGCATCACCTAGATAGATCTTGTGTGTTCGTAGGATTTTTTTTGAAATTATTGCGTTCCCCAACAGTGGTATCAGAGCCAGGTCTATGCGTAGATGTTATATGCACGAGTAGAACACAAAGAGTTGTGGGCGATAATAGTCATACTGCTTACCAGCATGTCATACTTTGATTCGGCGGTATTGTTGGATGAAGCGGCTCAGACCGACATTATGCGTACGCTTACGCAAGACTGGTTCTACCGACGTGCTTCGCACACAGGTGGCTAGTGGGTGTCAGTTTCTCCAACTTTAGTTGAATCGAGTCTGACTACGCCCGGTCCTTGTTGAAGGTTAAAACAGCACACTTGACGAAAAATCGTTGTGGTTTTGATGCGTAGGTAAGAACGGTTCTTGCTCAGCCCGTAGCAGCCACGTAAAACTTGCAACAACAAAGTAGAGGACGTCTAACTTGTTTTTGCAGGGCTTGCTGTGATGTGATATGGTCAAGACATGATGTGATATAATTTATTGTATGAGATGATCATGTTTTGTAACAGAGTTATCGGCAACCGGCAGGACCCATATGGTTGTCGCTTTATTGTATGCAATGCAATCGCCATGTAATTGCTTTACTTTATCACTAAGCGGTAGCGATAGTCGTAGAAGCAATAAGTTGGCGAGACGACTACGATGCTACGATGGAGATCATGCTGGGGCGCCGGTGACGATGGAGATCAAGCTGGGGCGCCGATGACGATGAAGATCATGACGGTGCTTCGATGATGGAGATCAAGAGCACAAGATGATGATGGCCATATCATGTCACATATTGAATTGCATGTGATGTTAATCCTTTTATGCATCTTATTTTGCTTAGTACGGCGGTAGCATTATAAGATGATCTCTCACTAAATTTCAAGGTACAAGTGTTCTCCCTGAGTATGCACCGTTGCGAAAGTTCTTCGTGCTGAGACACCACGTGATGATCGGGTGTGATATGCTCTACGTTCAAATACAACGGGTGCAAGATAGTTTTGCACATGCGGAATACTCGGGTTAAACTTGACGAGCCTAGCATATGCAGATATGGCCTCGGAACACTGAGACCGAAAGGTCAAATGTGAATCATATAGTAGATATGATCAACATAGTGATGTTCACCATTGAAAACTACTCCATCTCACGTGATGATCGGACATGGTTTAGTTGATTTGGATCACGTGATCACTTAGATGATTAGAGGGATGTCTATCTAAGTGGGAGTTCTTAAGTAATATGATTAATTGAACTTTAATTTATCATGAACTTAGTCCTGGTAGTATTTGCAAATTATGTTGTACATCAATAGCTCGCGTATAGCTCCCCTGTTTTATTTTTGATATGTTCCTAGAGAAAACTAAGTTGAAAGATGATAGTAGCAATGATGCGGACTAGTTCCGTGTTCTGAGGATTATCCTCATTGCTACACAGAAGAATTATGTCCTTGATGCACCGCTAGGTGACAGACCTATTGCAGGAGCAGATGCAAACGTTATGAACGTTTAGCAAGCTCGATATGATGACTACTTAATAGTTTAGTGCGCCATGATTCACGGCTTAGAACCAGGACTTCAAAAATGTTTTGAACGCCACGGAGCATATGAGATGTTTCAAGAGCTGAAATCGGTATTTCAGACTCATGCCCGTGTCAAGAGGTATGAGACCTCTGACAAATACTTTGCCTACAAGATGGAGGAGAATAGCTCAACCAGTGAGCATGTGCTCAGAATGTCTGAGTACTACAGTTGCTTGAATCAAGTGGGAGTTAATCTTCCGGATAAGATAGTAATTGACAGAATTCTCTAATCACTATCACCAAGTTACTAGAACTTCGTGATGAACTATAATATGCAAGGGATGACAAAAACGATTCCTGAGCTCTTCGTGATGCTGAAATCAACGAAGGTAGAAATCAAGAAAGAGCATCAAGTGTTGATGGTTAACAAGACCACTAGTTTCAAGAAAAAGGGCAAAGGGAAGAAGGGGAACTTCAAGAAGAATAGCAAGCAAGTTGCTACTCCCGGGAAGAAGCCCAAGTCTGAACCTAAGCCTGAAACTGAGTGATTCTACTGCAAAGGGACTGGTCACTGGAAGCGGAACTGCCCCAAGTATTTGGCGGATAAGAAGGATGGCAAAGTGAACAAAGGTATATTTGATATACATGTTATTGATGTGTATTTTACTAGTGTTCATAGTAGCCCCTGGGTATTTGATACTGGTTCAGTTGCTAACATTAGTAACTCGAAATAGGAGTTGCAAAATGAACAGAGACTAGTTAATGACGAGGTGACGATGTGTGTTGGAAGTGATTCCAAGGTTGATAAGATCACCATCGCACACTCCCTCTACCTTCGGGATTAGTGTTGGACCTAAATAAATGTTATTTGGTATTTGCGTTGAGCATGAATATGATTGGATCATGTTTATTGCGATACGGTTATTCATTTAAGTCAGAGAATAATTGTTGTTCTGTTTAAATGAATAAAACCTTCTATGGTCATACACTCAATATAAATGGTTTATTGAATCTCGATCGTAGTGATACACATATTCATAATATTGAAACCAAAAGATGCAGAGTTGATAATGATAGTGCAACTTATTTGTGGCACTGCCGTTTGGGTCATATTGGTGTAAAGCGCATGAAGAAACTCCATACTGATGGACTTTTGGAATCACTTGATTATGAATCACTTGGTACTTGCGAACCATGCCTCATGGGCAAGATGACTAAAACTCCGTTCTCCGGAACAATGGAGCGAGCAACAGATTTATTGGAAATAATACATACCGATGTATGCGGTCCGATGAATATTGAGGCTCGCGGTGGGTATCGTTATTTTCTGACCTTCACAGATGATTTGAGCAGATATGGGTATATCTACTTGATGAAACAGAAGTCTGAAACATTCAAAAAGTTCAAAGAATTTTAGAGTGAAGTGGAAAATCATCGTAACAAGAAAATAAAGTTTCTGCGATCCGATCATGGAGGAGAATATTTGAATTACGAGTTTGGTCTTCAATTGAAACAATGTGGAATAGTTTCACAAACTCATGCCACCTAGAACACCACAGCATAATGGTATGTCCGAACATCGTAACCGTACTTTATTAGATATGGTGCGATCGATGATGTCTCTTACCGATTTACCACTATCGTTTTGGGGTTATGCATTAGAGACAGCTGCATTCACGTTAAATAGGGCACCATCTAAATCCGTTGAGACGACACCATATGAACTATGGTTTGGCAAGAAACCTAAGCTGTCGTTTCTTAAAGTTTGGGGCCGCGATGCTTATGTGAAAAAGCTTCAACCTGATAAGCTCGAACCCAAATCGGAGAAATACGTCTTCATAGGATACCCAAAGGAGACTGTTGGGTACACCTTCTATCACAGATCCGAAGGCAAGATATTCGTTGCTAAGAATGGATCCTTTCTAGAGAAGGAGTTTCTCTCGAAAGAAGTGAGTGGGAGGAAAATAGAACTTGATGAGGTAATTGTACCTTCTCCCGAATTGGAAAGTAGTTCACCACAGAAATCAGTTCCAATGATACCTACACCAATTAGTGACGAAGCTAATGATGATGATCATGAAGCTTCAGATCAAGTTACTACAGAACCTCGTAGGTCAACCAGAGTACGTTCCGCACCAGAGTGGTACGGTAATCCTGTTCTGAAAGTCATGTTACTAGACCATGACGAACCTACGAACTATGAGGAAGCGATGATGAGCCCAGATTCCGCGAAATGGCTTGAGGCCATGAAATCTGAGATGGGATCCATGTATGAGAACAAAGTATGGACTTTGGTTGACTTGCCCGATGATCGGCAAGCCATTGAGAATAAATGGATCTTCAAGAGGAAGACAGATGCTGATAGTAGTGTTTCTATCTACAAAGCTTGAATTGTCGCAAAAGGTTTTTGACAAGTTCAAGGTGTTGACTACGATGAGATTTTCTCACTTGTATCGATGCTTAAGTCTGTCCGAATCATGTTAGCAATTGCCGCATTTTATGAAATCTGGCAAATGGATGTCAAAACTGCAATCCTTGATGGATTTATTAAAGAAGAGTTGTATATGATACAACCAGAAGGTTTTGTCAATCCTAAAGGTGCTAACAAAGTGTGCAAGCTCCAGCGACCCATCGATGGACTGGTGCAAGCATCTCGGAGTTGGAATATACTCTTTGATAAGTTGATCAAAGCATATGGCTTTATACAGACTTACGGTGAAGCCTGTATTTACAAGAAAGTGAGTGGGAGCTCTGTAGCATTTCTGATATTATATGTGGATGACATATTGTTGATTGGAAATGATATAGAATTTCTGGATAGCATAAAAGGATACTTGAATAAGAATTTTTCAATAAAAAAGACCTCGGTGAAGCTGCTTAAGTATTGAGCATCAAGATCTATAGGGATAGATCGAGATGCTTAATAGGACTTTCACAAAGCACATACCTTGACAAGATTTTGAAGGAGTTCAAAATGGATCAGTCAAAGAAGGAGTTCTTGCCTGTGTTACAAGGTGTAAAATTGAGTAACACTCAAAACCCGACCACTGCAGAAGATAGAAAGAGAATGAAAATCATTCCCTATGCCTCAGTCATAGGTTCTATAAAGTATGCCATGCTATGTACCAGACCAGTTGTGTGCCTTGCTATGAGTTTAGCAAGGAGGTACGATAGTGATCCAGGAGTGGATCACTGGATAGCAGTCAATGTTATCCTTAGTCACCTAAGAGGACTAAGGATATATTTCTCGGTTATGGAGGTGTTAAAAGAGTTCGTCGTAAAAGGTTACGTCGATGCAAGCTTTTACACCGATCCAGATGACTCAGAGTCTCAATCTGGATGCATATTGAAAGTGGGAGCAATTAGCTAGAGTAGCTCCATGCAGAGCATTATAGACATAGAAATTTGCAAAATACATATGGATCTGATTGTGGCAGACCCGTTGACTAAACTTCTCTCACAAGCAAAACATGATCACACCTTAGTACTCTTTGGGTGTTAATCACATGGCGATGTGAACTAGATTATTGACTCTAGTAAACCCTTTGGGTATTGGTCACATGATGATGTGAACTATGGGTGTTAATCACATGGCGATGTGAACTAGATTATTGACTCTAGTAAACCCTTTGGGTGTTGGTCACATGGCGATGTGAACTATTGGTGTTAAATCACATGGCGATGTGAACTAGATTATTGACTCTAGTGCAAGTGGGAGACTGAAGGAAATATGCCCTAGAGGCAATAATAAAGTTGTTATTTATATTTCCTTATATCATGATAAATATTTATTATTCATGCCAGAATTGTATTAACCGGAAACTTGATACATGTGTGAATACATAGACAAAACAAAGTGTCCCTAGTATGCCTCTACTTGACTAGCTCGCTGATCAAAGATGGTTAAGTTTCCTAACCATAGACATGTGTTGTCATTTGATAAACAGGATCACATCATTAGGAGAATGATGTGATGGACGAGACCCATCCGTTAGCATAGCAATATGATCGTTAAGTTTATTGCTGTTGCTTTCTTCATGACTTATACATATTCCTCTGACTATGAGATTATGCAACTCCCGAATACCGGAGGAACACCTTGTGTGCTATCAAACGTCACAACGTAACTGGGTGATTATAAAGATGCTCTACAGGTGTCTCCGATGGTGTTTGTTGAGTTGGCATAGATCGAGATTAGGATTTGTCACTCCGATTGTCGGAGAGGTATCTCTGGGCCCTCTCGGTAATGCACATCATATGAAGCCTTGCAAGCAATGTGACTAATGAGTTAGTTACGAGATGATGCATTACGGAACGAGTAAAGAGACTTGCCGGTAACGAGATTGAACTAGGTATGATGATACCGACGATCGAACCTCGGGCAAGTAACATATCGATGACAAAGGGAACAACGTATGTTGTTATGCGGTTTGACCGATAAAGATCTTCGTAGAATATGTGGGAGCCAATATGAGCATCCAGGTTCCACTATTGGTTATTGACCGGAGATGAGTCTCGGTCATGTCTACATAGTTCTCGAACCCGTAGGGTCCGCACGCTTAACGTTCGATGACGATCGGTATTATGAGTTTATGTGTTTTGATGTACCGAAGGTAGTTCGGAGTCCCGGATGAGATCACAGACATGACGAGGAGTCTCGAAATGGTCGAGACATGAAGATTGATATATTGGAAGACTATATTCGGACACCGGAATAGTTCCGAGGTGTATCGGGTATTTTCCGGAGTACCGGGGGGTTACCGGAACCCCCCGGGGGGTTATTGGGCCTTCATGGGCCTAGTGGTGGAAGAGAGGAGGTAGGCCAAGGTGTGGTGCGCGCCCCCCCTAGCCAAACCGAATTGGACTAGGGCTAGGCGGGCCGGCCCCCCTTTCCTTCTCTCCTCCTCCTCCTTCCCCCCTTCTCCTTGTGGAAGTAGCAAAGGGGGGGGGGGGCGGATCCTACTTGGAGTAGGACTCCCCCCATGGGCGCGCCTTCTCTTGGCCGGCCTCCTCCTCCCTCCCTCCTTTATATACGTGGGGAGGGGGCACCCTAGGACACACAAGTTGATTGTTTTTAGCCGTGTGCGGTGCCCCCCTCCACAGATTTCCACCTCGGTCATATTTTCAGAGAGCTTAGGCGAAGCCCTGCCAGAATCACTTCATCATCACCGTCACCACGCCGTTGTGCTGACGGAACTCTCCCTTGGCCTCAGCTGGATCAAGAGTTCGAGGGACATCACCGAGTTGAACGTGTGCAGATCGCGGAGGTGCCGTGCGTTCGGTACTTTATCGGTTGGATCGCGAAGACGTTCGACTACATCAACCGCGTTACTAAATGCTTCTGCTTTCGGTCTACGAGGGTACGTGGACACACTCTCCCGCTCATTGCTATGCATCACCTAAATAGATCTTGTGTGTTCGTAGGAAATTTTTTGAAATTACTGCGTTCCCCAACAAACACAACAATGCTTTATGTAAAAGTGGTAACCCCACTTGTGCTTAAACAATGAGTATGACCTATGATCAAATGTTCTCATTTGACTCCTAAGTCAATATACTCATATATAGATGACCTAGTCATCGCCAATTGCTTGATAGATGCTAGAGTGTTTGTGCATGCTTTGCCACATGTTTTATTTGCTATCTTATTGTGTGAGCATGTTGAATGCATAATTTTCCCCATTCGAGGACATCCATTTGTAGTTTTGCTTGTTTGGTTTTTCTTTGACCAAATGGATGGACAAGAATGCCTAAGTACTCCCTCTAGCTATCTATGATTTCTCTTGTCTCAAACTCTATTCATGCTACATCACAAAGTTTGAACAAGTCGAATTCGGACCCTCCGAGTGAGGAGCACTCGGAGCCTCCGATCCGTCAAGGGCTTAACTTCCAAAACCTCTTATTGCCTTTCAGTCAGACCAACTCACTCCTATTCAGTCTCACAGAAATCATTAAGTTGATCTAGGTTTTTATCTCGGTGCAACCGATTAGAACAATTCGGTCACACCGAGTTGCAGCAACTGCTAGCAGTTTTGCATCTCGGTGCCACCGAGCCGTTCCACTCGATCACACCGACAGCGTCTGGGTATATATACCGCGGGTTGAAATTTTGGAAACTTCTTCAAAGCACTCGACCGCGCCTCCCAGCACTACCGCCCCTTTGGTCTCCAGATCATCGCCGTCGTCGCCAGTGACCTTCTGCCGCTGGTCTCCACCGCCGTCAACGGAATCCTCACCGTCGTTGCCACCGTAGTAAGTCCGTCGCCAAGTTAGGGTACGGATTTGACCCTTTGTGCTTTCCATTACTCCGATTCTAGCACAGAGTACATTGCCATTGTTCTTCCCACATATGAGATCAATTCATCCACCAAACAATTCCTTAGAATAGATTTGATGCAAAAACTTAGGGTTAGGTTTCCGCCGAACTCATCTCGGACCGACTGATCTGAGGATCTCGGTCACACCGATTGGCCCTGGCCATTGCACAAGTAGAACTCGGTCTGACCGAAGTGTACTGATCGGTGCGACCGAAATCACTTTCTCTGTGAAACCCTAGCATCTCGGAGTCACCGAACTGTGTCTCGGTCTGACCGAAACTGTATGTTTAGACTCTGTTAGTGCTTCGGTGTCATCGAGTTTGTCAAATCAGTAGCTCCGAAATGCTTTCTGCAGAAAACTAAAGTTAAGTTTTTGTTTCAATATTTTTGCAAAATAAGCTATACTTTGTGATGCTCATCTACTCTATCTACACCCAACTATTCACAGGGTCAGTTTCAACAATGTCAGAAGGCAGTGACAGTCAGAACAAGTCTGAAGAGCAGCTCAACCTCAGTGAGGGCACTAGTCCCTCTAGTAGTTATGATGAGGGGAGCAGAAGCACTGCCAGCAATTTGCCTAAGGCTGCTACTAGGCAAAGGAAGAAGAGAACATCTGAATCTGAGGATGAAGATTTTGTTGTTGAGGAGGAAGTGACCTCCAAGAAGAAGGTGCTCAAGAAGGAGTATGCTGCTGCTACTGCAACCAAGCCTGGAATACAGGAGAAGGCTCCTGCCAAAAGAGCCCCAATGTCAAAGGCGAGAGCCTCAACTCAAGAAACCATGGAATTTACTCTTGAACCAAGAGAGGAAGAGGCTGCTGGTGGAAAGAAGAGGAAGGAAAGAGTCATAAAGACTATTGCCAGAGTCATTGGTAAACCTTCTATGATGAGAGATTCTGAGGATGATGATGAGGAGGAAGAGCCAGTTGCACCTCCTGCTAAGACTCAGAAGCTGATGGGGGATGCCATCAGGACTGGGGCTGCTCCATCTAAGCCCAAGTCTGCCCCCAAGTCTTCAATTCAAGCTCCAGTTCCCAAGACAACTGCTCCAAAGAGATCAACAAGGAATATACCTGCTGCTGAAAAGAACAAGGCCCCAGTGCATGAAGCTCAAGAAGAAGAAGAGCCACCAGTGCTCAGAAAACTCAAGCCCAAGATTCCAGACCACAATGATGCTCATCCTGTGGCAGAGAACATGAAGTTAAGAAAGGATCATGGTCTGAGACTATGGAGACAGACAGATCCCTATGCCACCAGGAGAAGAACTGCTGTGGACTATCGCTTTCACACAAAGGAACAGCAGGATTTCTATGAGACTGTCCTATTGGACAACAAGCCCATTGTGTGTGACATGAAATGGGTGGACTGGAAGTACATTGATGACAATGAAGATTACTTCCCAGGTGTGCATGAGAGCTTCAGATTGAATGGTGTTGACACTTTTGTTGGTCAGAAGTTGACAAAGTGGAACGATGAGATGATAATGCAATTCTACTCCACAGCTCACTTCTACCCCGATGGAAAGATTGTTTGGATGACTGAAGGAACAAGATATCAATCTACTACCTCAGAATGGGCCAAGCTGATCAATGCCCCAGAGGAAGAGGAGAATGACATTGATGTGTATGCTATGCCTAGAAAGGATCACAACTCCATGGCTAATATGTACAAGCCAATTCCTGGCAAAGCCTTGGAGACTCACAAGCTTGGATCTATCTACTATCTGCTCTCTGGCTTGACCACAATGAACACTATATTGAGGCACACTCTATTGCCCAAGTCAGGAGATCATAGGACGATTCGTGGACACTCTATCAACTTGCTTCACTTATTTGATGTGCCATAGAAATTCAAGGTGATGAGCTTGATTGTAGAAACTCTGAAGAGAACAGCTGCAGATCAGAAGAGATCTTGTGGGTATGCCCCTCACATTCAGACTTTGATCAATTCCAAGATGGGAACCGGGACATATCTACTAGACAGTGAGCATCTACCCCTGAGGCCAGATTTTGAGGACAACGAGGTTGTCATGGATGCATCCCATCCTACTTGTGCAGAAGCCCGGGAGAAGATAGAGAAGGCAAAGGCTACCAAAGCAGCGAAGGCAGCAAGTGCACCAGATGCCTCCACAGTGCTACTCAAGACCAAGCAAGATCAACTCAGTTATCTGCTTGAGGCTATAGTGAGAATTGAGAAGGGCTTGGCCACCCTGACTCAAAACCAGGAAAGTCTTGAGAGGATCATTGAGACAAAATTTCATGACCTAGATGTGAAGGTCACTGAGATACAAACCATTGTGGAGAAGCTCCAAGAGGATGCTAAGGACAGGGAGGATAGACCAACTACAAATACTTTCCAGAGAGTGCCAAGGGCACAAAGGTCATCAACAGTGCCAGTTGTCAGAGACTCCAAGACTACCACTTCAGCACCTGCAGCAACTGCCACGGTTGTACCTCCAGTCTCAACCCCTCCAGCTCCACAGACTTCTGCCTAAGCATTTGTAGATGCCCTCCTCTCCACGCCATCTACGCACACCGGAGCGACAAGCCAGAAGACCCCTTCAGGAGCACCCGTAGATCGTGCCTAGAGTGTCATATAGCACTATATGTTTTCAAACTTTTTGGTAACTTGTTACCAAAGGGGGAGAAAATGTATAGATCATAGGCTTCGAGAGAGAGAGTGTGTCTTGCTTTTTTTGTTGGTTTCATTTGCTTCTCTTGCTACTTTGATTGTTTGGTTGTTTGATTCCTATGCTACAATTTGTGTTATGCTCGTGAGATACTTATGTGATCATGTGTTTGATCATACTATGCTTAATGTGTGTGCTTACTTATCTATCTCTATGAATTTGTGTATGATCAATCACTTGTATCCTTGGTGATGAGTGCATGTTAGTTAACTCTTATCATTTTGTGCGCTCCACCAAGATGTATGTGACATGGAAGAGTGACCCATGATCCTAATCGATTGTGCATTTGCATTCAAAAGCAAATTTTAAATAATGCACAAGTTTAGGGGGAGCTCTTGCTTATCACATACTTCTCAAAGCGACGATGTATTTCATTCATATTATCATTTGTCGAAGCTTTGATCTATATGTTGTCATCAATTACCAAAAAGGGGGAGATTGAAAGTGCAACTAATCCCCGGGTGGTTTTGGTAATTCATAACAACATATAGCTCATTGAACTAATATCCATTCAAGATTAATATTTTAGAAAGTTCAGATTGGCATGGCATGGACTAGAGATGTGGACCCCTCAAAATGCTAAGGACAAAGATTGGCAAACGCTCAAGACTCTTCATTTATATTTTAGTGATCCAAGATCACATTGAGTCCATAGGAAAGCCAATACTATTAAAAGGGGATGAGGTGTTGCTTAATGGTCTACTTGCTCAAAGTGCTTAGTGATACTGCTCCAAAACCCTCAGCCACTTTCTCTTCCAAATATGTCCAAAAACTCAAAGCCAAACTCGGCCCCACAGAAATGTTCCATCCGGCACCACCGAGTTCAGTTGACATAGCCACTGCCAGAAACCCTAGCAATTTGGTTACACCGATACGAATCTCGGTCTCACCGAGATGGCCCTGCAAACTCTCTGTTGCCTGTTGCAATTATTTCGGTCTCACCGAAATGTGCAATCGGTCCCACCGAGTTTGCTTGACCAACTCTCTGTTTGCTCTTTGCTGAAATTGGTCTCACCGAGTTCAAGCAATCGGCTTCACCGAGATGAGGTTTTGCCCTAGCCATAGCACATCGGTCCCACCGAGTTGTTCCAGTCGGTCCCACCGAGATTCCTAATGTTCACATTTTGAACTAAATCGGTCTCACCGAGTTCTTCTATCCGGTCTGACCGAGTTGGGTCAAATGTGTGTAACGGTTGGATTTTGTGTGGAGGCTATATATACCCCTCCACCCCCTTCTCCATTTGTGAGAGAGCCATCAGAACGTGCCTACACTTCCACTACTCATTTTCTGAGAGAGAACCACCTACTCATGTGTTGAGACCAAGATATTCCAATCCTACCACAAGAATCTTGATCTCTAGCCTTCCCCAAGTTGCTTTCCACTCAAATCATCTTTCCACCATATCCAAATCTATGTGAGAGAGTTGAGTGTTGCGGAGACTATCATTTGAAGCACAAGAGCAAGGAGTTCATCATCAACACACCATCTATTACCTTTTGGAGAGTGGTGTCTCCTAGATTGGTTAGGTGTCGCTTGGGAGCCTCTGACAAGATTGTGGAGCTGAACCAAGAAGTTTGTAAGGGCAAGGAGATCGCCTACTTCGTGAAGATCTACCCGAGTGAGGCAAGTCCTTCGTGGGCGATGGCCATGGTGGGATAGATAAGGTTGCTTGTTCGTGGACCCTTCGTGGGTGGAGCCCTCCGTGGACTCGCGCAACTGATACCCTTCATGGGTTGATGTCTCAATCAACGTGGATGTACGATAGCACCACCTATCGGAACCACGCCAAAATCTCCGTGTCTACATTGCGTTTGCCTTCTCCAAACCCTTCCCTTTACCTTCATATGCAATGTTTTACTTTCCGCTGCTACACTCTTAGAATTGCATGTATAGGTTGATTGCTTGACTTGTACTAGTTGCTAAAATCCGCCAACAACTAAAATTGGGAAAAGGCTAGATTTTTATTTGGTCAAGTAGTCTAATCACCCCCCTCTAGACCTACTTTCGATCCTACAGTCACCTAGCGGTGCATCAAGGACATAATTCTTTAGTGCAGCAATGAGGATAATCCTCAAGTTACGGAACCAGTCCATGTAGTTGCTACCATCATCTTTCAACTTAGCTTTCTCTAGGAACGCATTAAAATTCAGGGGAACGGTAGCACGGGCCATTGATCTACAACATAGATATGCAAAAACTATTAAGACTAAGTTCATGATAAATTAAGTTCAATTAATCAAATTACTAATGATCTCCCACTTAAATTAACATCCCTCAAGTTATCTAAGTGATACATGATCCAAATCAACTAACCCATGTCCGATCATCACGTGAGATGGGGTAGTCATCAATGGTGAACATCTCTATGTTGATCATATCTACTATATGATTCACGTTCGACCTTTTGGTCTCCAGTGTTCCGAGACCATGTCTGTACATGCTAGGCTCGTCAAGTTTAACCCAAGTATTCTGCATGTGCAAAACTATCTTACACCCGTTGTATGTGAACGTAGAGTCTATCACACTCGATCATCACGAGGTGCTTTGAAACAACGAACTTTAGCAACGGTGCATACTCGGGGAGAACACTTTTATCTTGAAATTTAGTGAAGGGATCATCTTATAATGCTACCGTCGTTCTAAGCAAAATAAGATGCATAAAGGGTAAACATCACATGCAATCAAAATATGTGATATGATATGGCCATCATCATCTTGTGCTTTTGATCTCCATCTCCAAAGCATCATCATGATCTCCATCGTCACCGGCTCGACACCTTGATCTCCATCATTGCGTCGGGGTCGTCTCACCAACTATTGCTTCTACAACTATTGCTAACGCATGGCGATAAAGTAAAGCAATTACATGACGCTTGCATTTCATACAATAATTAAGAGACAACCCTAAGGCCCCTGCCGGTTGTCGACATTACAAAACATGATCATCTCATACAACAACGTATATCACATCACGTCTTGACCATATCACATTACAACATACCCTGCAAAAACAAGTTAGACGTCCTCTACTTTGTTGTTGCAAGTTTTACGTGGCTGCTACGGGCTTCTAGCAAGAACCGTTCTTACCTACGCAAAAAATCACAACGGTGGTTATCAAGTTTACTGTTTTAACCTTTTTCAAGGACCGGTCGTAGTCAAATTTGATTCAACTATAGTAGGAGAAACAGACACCCACCAGCCACCTTTATGCAAACAAGTTGCATGTCAGTCGGTGGAACCGGTCTCATGTGCATGGACATGTAAGGTTGGTCCGGGCCGCTTCATCCCACAATACCGCCGAATCAAAATAAGGCGTTGGTGGTAAGCAGTATGACCATCACCGCCTACAACTTCTTTGTGTTCTACTCGTGCATATCATCTACACATAGACCTGGCTCATGATGCCACTGTTGGGGAACGTTGCATGGAAAACAAAAAAATTTCTTAGCACACGCAAGATTTATCCATGGAGATGCATAGATACGAGAGGGAAGAGTGTGTCTACGTACCCTCGTAGTCCCTTTAGCGGAAGCGTTTATCAACGAGGTTGATGTAGTCGTACACCTTCACGATCCGCCCGATCAAGTATCGAACGTACGACACCTCCGCGTTCAGCACACGTTCAGCTCGATGACGTCCTCGCCTTCTTGATCCAGCAAGACGGGCGAAGTAGTAGATGAGTTCCGGCAGCACGACGGCGTGGTGACAGTGGTGATGCAACTATCTCCGCAGGGCTTCGCCGAGCACTACGAAAATATGACCGAGGGTGAACTAGAGGGAGAGGGGCGCCGCACATGGCTTGGGGATCGTGGTGTGTGTTGCCCCTCTTCTTCCTCACATATATATAGGTGGAGGGTGTGACGACCCCGGCTTAATCATGCACTAATCATACACGCAAATGCACACGATTAAGCCTAAGGACTCACTTGAAGATATCACAACACAACTCTAAAACATAAATAAATTCATACAAGCTTTATATTACAAGCCAGGGCCTCGAGGGCTCGAATACATAGCTCGATGGCATACAAGTGTCAGCGGAAGCATCAGATATCTGGGTACAGATATATTACAGAAAGAGAGATAAGCCTTCACAGAGGCGGGATAAAATAAAATACTACGATCGAAAGGCGCGGGCCTCCTGCCCTGGACCCTCCGAATCCTACTCCTGGTCGTCGGTCGGCTCCTCGTAGTAGTAGTACTCTCCGGGCTGGTAGTAGTAGTGGTCATCGACAGGGGCGTCTGGCTCAGGGGCTCCGACGTCTGGTGGCATCAATTGGATATGGGGAAAAAGAAAGTAAAGCAAACGTGAGTACTCATCCGAAGTACTCAGCAAGCAAGGATCTACACTACATATGCAACATTTTCAAAGGGGGCTGTATATGTGGACTGGGCTGCAGAAATGCCAGAATAGAGGGGGAAGCCTAGTCCTATCGAAGACTAGCATCTTCAGCTTTTTCAACAGTCTTGCAGCATTAGAAGAGAGCAGAATAACATAATGTAAAGTATAACAGTGTCATCAACCTCGGCCAGAGATTCTTCCTCGACTCCCTGCGAGAAAGCAAACCCAGAGCCATACTATCCAGTTCATCTCAAGTCATCAGTTCTAGTTGTACCGATCGGGATACAACTCCGAGTGTCCGTTACCGTAGGACAGGCTATCGATAGATTAGTTCTTCCCTACAGGGGTGCACCAACGTACCCACCATGCTCGATTAACTCCGGCCGGACACACTTTTCTGGGTCATGCCCGGCCTCGGCCAAACGATACGCCGCAACCCGACCAAATACTTAATAGAGAGGTCAGCACGCCGGACTAACCTATGCCCCCAGGGGTCTTGGGCCTTCGCCCCGGGAACTCCTGCGCGTTGCGTGGGCGGCCAGAAGCAGACCGCGCGGTTGCGTAACCAGTCCAATCCAGCGCGCGCCGCTCAGTCGTTGACGTCTATTAAGTTTCGGCTGAAGTATACGACGCAGAACGCCCATACTATGCCCACGTGATGGTTAGTGCTATCAGGCCAGAGGCCCCTCGGATCAAATATCCAAACCGTTAGTGTGTTGGTAGTGCGGTAACGAGCAGAGACTCACGAAAGATGTGACCCCGTCGCCCCGTCTCGAGGACTTGCGGCAAGGGCTAAGAATGCCCGGCCATGCCTCGTGTTCAACTCTCGGGCACCATCCAGGTCCACCCGACTCCACATCTCTCGCAATTAAGCTCGCGCGGGTACCCCTCAGGGCCGACCCGTCTTTATCCATAATGAGCAGTGTCATCAGTAAAGTAAGGGCATCCGTGTGGCTATCATATCAAGAAGGAATCCGAGGCATCACCCTCGTTGGACTCCCACCTGACGTAAACAACAAGGTGAACTAAAGAGGCATCACCCTCGAGGTCCACACTTGAGCAGTTGCACGACAATGTCGTTATCGGGGGTGGTGTAGGAGGAATCACCCTCGCTGACCACGCTCGATTAACTAACCTACAAGGTTATCATCCGAAGTGCTTGTCGAGGTATCACCCTCGGCACTCGATAGTAACCCAGTAGTGTCGAGCATCTAAGGGGAAGTGACGTGCGGTGTCGGGGCCTGGTCTCCGTTCCCGTTGCTCGGGTCTTCTGATCATCCAGCGGGGCAGTCGGAATAAGTGGGGTCTCTGATGGTCTCTACCCAACCTATTCTAAACAGTTTAGGATAACAGGTAAGTATCAATAGCAGGTTACAAGTAAACAGGCTATGCAACAGATATAGGATACAGTAACAGCAACAGATTCTAGTGTAAGCATAAGAGAGAAGAGAGTGGGCGATATCGGAATGCTAAAAAAGGGGGTGCTTGCCTGTCTGCTCGACGGCAAGGGCAGGGTCGTCGGGGACGTAGTCGTACTCCAGAGCGGCGTCTGCCTCAGGAGCTACGTCGACGTCGGGGTCTACCGAGAGAGAAGAGGGGGAGGAAACAAATAAATACATAGCAACGATGCAATACAAGGTATGCTACGACTATGATGCAGTGCAGGGTTGCCTAAAGATGCATCTAGGTCATTGTAGTTATTTTAGGATTATCGTGGGATTTATTTACCGGTGATTAGTCACTATTCATCTATCAGATACGGGTTCGGAGTTACGAGTTCTCCTACGTAGGAGGTTCCGACAAGGAAACAGACGACACGATCAGACTCATCTTGTCGTTCTGAGCAACTTTCATGTTTTAACTTTTTCGATCTAAGCTACGGTTTAAAAGTTATTAATTTTTGAAGTTTAAATAACTTTCTGGAATTTATTTATTTTAACAGAAAAGGGGATTATGACGTCAGCATGAGGTAATGCTGACATCAGCAAGTCAACAGGTCGGCTGACCAGTCAAACCTAACATGTGGGTCCAGTGGGACCCACATGTCAGCCTCTGTTTAGACTAACAGTGTGTTATCTTAATTATCAGGGTTAATTAGGGGGTGGGCCCCACATGTCAGCGAGAGATTAGTCTAACTAATTAGTTTTTATTTATTAAAACATTTTAATTAGCCTAAATGTGGTGGGGACCGCATGTCAGTGGCACATGTGAACAGTGCCAGCGTTGACCATGGTCAACGCGGTCAAACTGCGGCGTGGGGCCCTCTGGCAGTGTCCCGGGGTGGGACCCAGGCCACGCCACGTCGGCGCGGCCGCCGGTGAGGCTCAGGCGAGCTCCCGACGCGACGGCGATCGCCGGAGAGGCCCGGGTTTTCGCTATAGGGGCTCAAATCGAGCGCGGTTTCTTGCTCTCGAACGTGCACATCGAGCCGCATCGATCTGAGTGACCGGAGAGAGCTCTGGTGGTCTGTAATGCCGTCTACGTCGAGCGCGCCGGCGGCCGGAATCTGGTCTATGCGGCTACGGCGTTGCGGTGCGTCTGCACGCGGGGTAAAGCTATGGGGCGCACCAGAGGGCTACCCCGAGCACGCTGGCGTGCTCGTTCGGTCGCGACAGAGCAAGCAACGATGGCGGTGAGCTCGTCAGCGGAGGCCGGAGCACGGGCAACGGCGACAGCCAGTTATGGCTCGTTCTCGCGCAAAATGAAGAGTGAGGTGGATGCAGAGCTCACCGAGGGGACACAAGATGGTCCGGCGAAAGCTTAGGAGCTGCAGTGCCGGAGATCAACGGCGAACGGCGGCGGGTCCTGAGGTGGAAGACGACGAAGATCCAGCGATAGGGCGCTCCCCAGCTCAATCCAACAGCACTGGACGAAGGAGTCGACGGCGTTGGAGCTTCCGGGCAGGTTGGCGGGACCGGAGGGGCTCGGTGGCCGCGAAATCGAGCGTCGGTGGTGGTGAGCCCTCGGGTGGCTGCGCGTAACAGGAGATGGGGAGCGAGGGAAGGGAGTCTGGGGTTGGCTAGGGTTGCGGGAGGCCGCGGGGATCTTTATGCACGCCGGGTAGCCGCCGGATGATCGACAGCGGGGCGAGCTTAGTGCGTGTCGGCGCCGGCGAGTGACAGCGAACGAGAGAAGGGAGATGAGTGCGCGGTGGGCTGGGCTGGCTACTGTAGCACGTAGGATTTAGTGCACAGTAGTAGCGCAGGCCTTTTCCATTTTCTATTTTCTGTTTCTCCCCTTTTCTTTTATTCTTTTCTGTTTTGCATTAGTTAGGCCACTTTAGCTCTTTTGTAAAATATGAGACTACGCTCAAATATTACAATGCAAGATTCCTTGTCACCAAAAACTGGTTTGGATGAATTCGGATTTCATTTGGATTTAATATGATTTTAAATGGATTTAATATTGCTGTTTTGGTGCTGTTTCAATTTGTTTGGGTCACTTATCTTACTCCAATTATATTGATCATGGATTTATAAATGTTCCTGGATTATTTGCCAATTAATGAACATTTTTCCAACAATGTTTGATCAACTTCATATTTCACTTATAAATTTAAGTTGATTTTCAGAATGGAGTTTGAATTGTTCTGGTTAACTACTATGTTTAAGCACTGCAAATGATATGACTTGGCAACATTAGCAGTTGATCACAATGGCTATTACACAGAGGTGTCACAGAGGGGGAGGGGAGGCAGCCCTAGGGGCGCCCCAAGGTGTCCGGCGGCCGCCCTAGGCTCCTGCCCTAGGCGCCTCCCCCCTTTCCTTATTTAGGGGTGGAGGAGATGGCATGGGAGGGGCCGACGGCTGCCCTGCCTTGGCGCCCCCCTTTCCTTCCTTGGCACGTGGCTAGGGGAGGTGGAGTGCGCCCAGCCCCTTAGTGGGCTGGTGCGCCTCCCTCCTTTGGCCCATGAGGCCCACCAAGTGCCGGTGGCCTCCCGAAACCCCTTTCGGTACTCCGATAAATACCCGGTACTTCCGAAACCTTTCCGGTGACCAAATACTATCGTCCTATATATCAATCTTTACCTCCGGGCCATTCCGGAGCTCCTCGTCATGTCCGTGATCTTATCCGGGACTCCGAACAACATTCGTTCATCAACTCACGTAACTCATATAATACTATATCGTCAACGAACGTTAAGCGTGCAGACCCTATGGGTTCGAGAATGATGTAGACATGACCGAGATGACTCTCCGGTCAATAACCAATAGCGGGACCTGGATGCCCATATTGGTTCCTACATATTCTATGAAGATCTTTATTGGTCGAACCTTTATGACAACATACGTAATTCCCTTTGTCTGTCGGTATGTTACTTGCCCGAGATTCAATCGTCGGTATCTCCATACCTAGTTCAATCTCGTCACTGGCAAGTCTCTTTACTCGTTCTGTAATACATCATCTTGTAACTAACTTCTTAGTCACTTTGCTTGCAAGCTTCTTGTGATGTGTATTACCGAGAGGGCCCAGAGATACCTCTCCGATACTCGGAGTGACAAATCCCAATCTCGATTCATGCCAACTCAACAGAAACTTTCAGAGATACCTGTAGAGCATCTTTATGATCACCCAGTTACGTTGTGATGTTTGATAGCACACAAGGCATTCCTCTGGTATCCGGGAGTTGCATGATCTTATGGTCGAAGGAACATGTATTTGACATTAAGAAAGCAGTAGCAATAAACTGAACGATCATATGCTAAGTTAACGGATGGGTCTTGTCCATCACATCATTCTCCTAATGATGTGATCCCGTTATCAAATGACAACTCATGTCTATGGTTAGGAAACCTTAACCATCTTTTGATCAACGAGATAGTCTAGTAGAGGCTCACTAGGGACACGGTATTTGTTTTATGTATCCACACATGTATTTGAGTTTCCGATCAATACAATTCTAGCATGAATAATAAACCTTTATCATGAATAAGAAAATATAATAATAACAACTTTTATTATTGCCTCTAGGGCATATTTCCATCACCTAACTCCAGCCTCGAAGACTCTATGAGATACTTGGATCCGGGATCCCCCATCTCCCCCCTACCGCAGTGGACAACAAAGGCCAAGGGAACCCGCGGCGACGCTGGTGGCTTGAGGGGATGCAAGTCGCCTCTCTCAAGAAACCCTAGAACTTTTTTCGGCATTTTATTAGTTTTCTATTTATCTATTCTAAAATGCAAAACCAATAGCAGAGACACTCGTCCAAAGTGCACCGTTTAAAATCCAAAAAAGTAAGGTTTTGGGAAATTAGGTGAAACGTCCATTTTTTAAAGTATCTTTTTTAGTTTCTGGTATGATGCATGTCACCTTAATCCTATTTTCTCTTTTCATGTGGTTAAAGAAAATTCTTTTTTCTGTAGAGTATTGCACTAATAGCCATGAAGTGATTCGGTGAAACACCTTTGGTCTACTATAGCATTTCAAATGAAAGCAAAACTATGTTTCATATATATTCTATCACGACCTCCTCTAAAACACATGAATAAAAAAAGGTAAAATTCGGTGCCATGCTTTATTATTTCTCTTTGTGCACAAATCGTTGGGCTTTTTGTACGAAAATGCATCTGCGTCACACTTTGTTTTTCTCTTTGATTTTACTTTCATTGAATCCTGTAAATCTCGTCTTTATGAATGCAAGGCAAAAATATTCTTTTGACAATACGAAATGCAAGGCAATAACTTGTGTGGGTGTGTGTGTATATATTGAGGGAGAAGAGTAGATTTAGGAACAATATGAAGGGCTTTAGAACAAAATACATCTCAAAATCTAATGAAGCACTGGGGAGCGCAGAAATATCCAACTGACATGTGGGCTCCAAGGTTCATGACCCCACATGTCAACCGCACATCTACCTGAAGTAAACCCAAATCACACTATTTGCCAGCACTCAGTACAGAGCCCAATTCCGCCTTCTCTCTC
Organism: Thinopyrum elongatum; assembly: GCA_011799875.1. Classification (NCBI taxonomy): domain Eukaryota; kingdom Viridiplantae; phylum Streptophyta; class Magnoliopsida; order Poales; family Poaceae; genus Thinopyrum; species Thinopyrum elongatum. The sequence continues at coordinate 440,319,738 of CM022300.1, read as the reverse complement.
CTCCCTTTCCGACGAGGCGACCTGCCCCTTTCCCCTCTCGCGCACCTTCCTCTCGCCATGGCCTTCTTCTCCCACCACCATCTCCAGCAGCCCCACCCCGCGGCGCCGCCACCGCAGCAGCCGGCGCCTCTCTCCTTCAGGTGCCCCATCTGAATTCCGGCCCCGTGCCATTTCTCCGTCTGTTTTCCTGCGGTAAGGGTAGCGCTAAAATCCCCTTCCTAATGCCCGTGAAATTTCGGCAGGAACGCGCTGCCGGTGCCGGTCGATGGACAGATCCCGGCGCCCCTCGCCTTCTTCAACGCGCCGCCCGCTTTCCCGGACCAGGCTGGGCAGCCACAGCGTAAGCTTTTCCCCGCGAATCTCGCCCTTCGTCTCTCGAGAATCCGCTTGAATTGACGCTGATTTTCGAGGGCTTGGATTTTGCTGTGTTCTGTATGGTAGTGGACGCGGCAGGGCTGACGGCTGCGGCGGGTATGGGGTGGAGGCAGCCGAGGGAGCAGGAGCTGCTGGGGGAGAACTCGCAGATGTCATCTATCGATTTCCTGCAGACGGGCTCGGCGGTGTCGACGGGCCTGGCGCTCTCTCTGGAGGACCGGCGCCATGGCGGCGGCGGCGCTGGTGCTGGCAACTCCTCGGGCGATTCGCCGCTGCTCCTGCTGCCGATGCTGGACGATGACATCTCCCGTGAGGTCCAGCGCCTAGATGCTGATATGGACCGATTCATCAGGGCCCAGGTCACGCGCTCTCGAACCTTTTCCTTTCGGCGATTTGAGTTGTGCAATCCATTCTATGCTTTACATGCGGTCTTTTGATCAGTTGACGAAGGTTTGTTGGGGTAATTAGTGAAGCGTTCACTTTGTCCGGTCAATATAGTCTCTGCAGGTGAAGGGCACACATAGATAGTCTCTTCACTTCACTTTTCTAATGTTGCAGGTTTCTTATTTTCTTAATAAGACATGCGACAATTTTCGATTACCGGTAGCTCTCATGAGTGAATGTTCATGGTATGCCGTTTAAATAAATCATGTGAGTCTTAAATATAAGAAAGGTGAAATATTAATGAAGAAAAAACTGGGTAAATATCATTGGTACCACCCAAATCTTGTGGTTCAATTAAACATCACCAAAAGCTCAAACTCCTCTTCCATTTGCCTTTCGGTTGGCTCCGTTACACCACACTAGCAGCAATGTACTCGACCATCTGAATCCCAGTCCAACATTGGAATCCCAAATGAGATCTGAACACTCAGCTACGGTGAGTACATGATCTACTGTCCGTAGCTTGGGGTCAGTCCCCAGGAACCTAACAGATACCAATACCCGAGTAAAACAGAAGCCCTCGTCTTAATTTGCAGTTGTACCGAACCGAGCAGATGGAGCAGACCTGAATACAGGTCGGAGGAGGCAAAATGGGAGTCGTGCATACATGGTTCCACACAAATAAAAAAAAACCGATAGGTTTTAATTGTCTGTTTTGCCGCCACCGCCTTGCGCTTTTCTGACCAAAGTGCATGCTTAAGCGCAATTAAGCGGTAGGAGTTTTGCTATCGACTAGGCACGCCTTTTTAACTACAGTTCCACGTCTGAGGTGGCATCTGCTGCTGGTGTATCTTCTGCAGGCGTTGCTGGTGCTTATCATTAGAGCAACTCTAGCAGATCCTGTATAAATCGTTACTGCAAAATCGTTTTACCCTAAAACGATTTTGTGGGAACTCGAAGGTCCCGGCAGAACAGATCCGCTAAAGTTCATACTGCAAATTTAAAAACCAGATTCGCGCTACAAAGTTCCAACAAAACCGGAGTTCGTACTTTAGCTAAAACATAGATGAAACTACAAATTAAACCTCGAAACGGATTTCACGCATTGAAAGTGGCATCCCTTGCTTTGTTCTAACCACCCTTCCTTTAAGTTTTAAGTATTCGAAACTCTGGGTTGCCGGCTCAATCGTCGAGGCTGAGGTAGAACTTCTCTGCCGACTTGTGGCAAGCGTGGGCGTAGGCGTGGTCTTCCTTTGCGGCGGCGAGCCTGTCGGCGGCGCCTTCTTCTCCTACCGCCGCCGCGTACTCCGTGGCGAGGAGCTCTACATCCGCCTCCCGACACCTCTTGGTGTGCGGGAAAAGCACCTCGTAGAGCTCGTTGAAGCCGGCCCACGCGCACCGCCCACCGCTGCAAGAGAGACGGCCGCGTTCGCGCTCCTGCTTGGAACGCCACGGCTCGACGACGGGCCGGCTGGAGCTGCCGGCCTCCGTGTCGTGACGGGCGAGCTTGCGCAGCGGTGACCAGCCACAGCCGCCACCCCCGCGAGCACCACCGGCCATGGATCCGCAAGAAAGGGAAAGAAACGCGTGGCTAATTGCTCGCCTGAGAAAGGAAAGGAGACGGTGGAGGGGGCGGATTGCGGCGGAGCTTATCCAGGACGCGAACCCTAAAAAGCCCCCGACCCCGTACATATAGCGGCGGACGGGCGGATTTGCGGACCGCCTGTAAATTTTTTATGGGCCAGCGGACTTTTAGCGGACCTGTTCGGGCTGAAAAAATACGGAAAACTGTAAAACCGCAGGAATTATACGGGCCAGCGAGGATATAGTGGATGTGCTAGAGTTGCTCTTAACAAGAGGGAGAATGATCTATCGGACCATGCCGACCCATGCATTCACTGGCCAAGCAAACATCTGATAGACTTGGACTACAGCCTCCAGGAACTCTGGATGATTCAACATGAAATTCCACTTACTTCCTCCTGCATTCTTAGCTGTTGGAGGCCCAGTTTTACCTTTTCAATAACTTGGTCAGAGAGAAATTAATACAATGTTCTGTAGCCAGATTTGGATCCATGTAAACTCCAATGATTGCCACTAGTGTAGATTCTGCTGTCGCCTCTTAGTAACCACTTGTCTTATCTGTGTCAGTTTTGTTAGATGGATACCGAAGAAATTCCCTCATGTTATGCTCCCCCAATCTTGCATCCACTTTCCCTAATTGCTCCTGGACCAGATCAAACCTGATGGGTCCAGATCAAACCTGATGTGCAGTAGATGTGTAGCATTCTGATACACGTGGTCCAGGGATGAAGTGCTTGGGTGTTGGCATGGAACATGATCCAAGGGCCCAAAACTCACCGAACCGCATCCCCCGCACCACCATGCGGGAGGGGTCTACACATGTGACACAGCTCTTGGGTTTTCATCCTTGCTTTGCCGAAAAGGATCACCCCATAGTTACTACATTTGGGTCCTCAAGCATTAATATGCTGGTGCAGTCCATAGTAACTTCCCAGTGTGGGGCTAACCCACCACCACCTCCACTACACACATGTGCACCTGGGCTGCAACAAATGGGATGGAGTATTACAAGAAATTCAATCAGACATATGTACAGTTTATACGGCCTGCCTGTTAGTGTACTCTAGGTCCTCTCCTTGCTTAAAGACACAGAACCGCAAGACAAATTTCATTCGATGAAATAACTATTGAACCAAGGCCTTTTGAGCAGTAGCTGTGTTCCTAGACCCTCTCTTTCAGTTGATGGGACAAATTTGTGTTGTTTTATCTCAATTTTCGTCCTTTACTGGTCAGATTATCCATTTAATAATAAATTACATTTTTTTATCAGCATTGAGTTTCTTCACTTCTTGGCTCTTATAAAACTCTATTATTTAGTTATTTTATGAAATACTCCCTCTGTAAACTAATATAAGACGTTTTAGATTACTAAAGTAGTGATCTAAAACGTCTTAAATTAGTTTACAGAGGGAGTAATTGCTAATAATAGGAACCTAGAGCTTGCTTTTATTTTGCTACCACATGATATTTTATTATCAAAGTGGACAGTAAAGGAGAAAGAGAGGGTATGGGCTTATTATATGTAAACTAAACAAAGAAGAGAAGCTTTTGTCACATGTGCTCAGTTGAGTTGCCGACTTTCTGTTGACAGCTATATGATCGATGTCAAAATAAAGTTTTTCTGGCGGTCTGACCCGTGAGCAATCACACCTCGCGAATTAAATAATAGTTGTACGAATTCATTTATTCCATGATAATAAGAAACCTTTCCATTTTTTCAAAAGAAACGAGAGACAGCAAAAGAGTTAGTGGAACATCAAAAGAAAAGATACACTTGAAACGAGTGAGGGCTAAGCAAGTATTGCCAGCGCTGTTAAACAAGTAGCATTCAGTTCTACCACCCAGAATTTGTTTCTAGTTAGGACTATGCATAGTAGGGTTTGGGTCGTAACTTCATCCCTGGTATCATCACAATCTGTACTGTTAAAAAGAAATCTTGCTTCGATGCTTGAAAGTATTGCAGTTTTTTCTGACAAAAATGGTTTAACTGGCAGAGTGAGCGCATGAGGCAGTCTATATTGGAGAAAGTTCAGGCAAAGCAGTTTGAAGCACTGGCCTCTGTTGAAGACAAGATCCTCCGAAAAATACGCGATAAAGAGTCAGAAGTGCAGAACATCAACAAAAGGAACGTGGAACTCGAGGACCAGATTAAACAAATGGCAGGGGAAGTTGGTGCGTGGCAGCAACGAGCTAAGTACAACGAGAGCATGATCAGCGCACTCAAGTACAACCTGGAGCAGGTATGTGCCCATCAGAGCAAGGACTTCAAAGAAGGCTGCGGCGACAGCGAGGTAGACGATACGGCATCCTGCTGCAACGGCGGCGCTGTCAATCTGCAGCTGATGCCCAAGGAGAACAATCACCCCAAGGATTTGACGGCCTGCAGGGTCTGTAAGTCAAGCGAGGCGTGCATGCTCTTGTTGCCCTGCCGGCATCTTTGCCTGTGCAAAGAGTGTGAGAGCAAGCTGAGCTTCTGCCCCCTCTGCCAGTCCTCCAAGATACTTGGCATGGAGATATATATGTGATGTAGAATATAATCTTATGTACTACTTGAGTATCTTCGAGATGCTGATGTACTTAGACATCAATGTATTGTCGACTGTAGTCTCACTGGGTCGATAAGATTGCCATTTCTGGTAGAATTACTGCAGCGAACTTCTGATTACAAGTGCATGATTTGAACTTCTGAGGCTTATTCAGTAGTCGTTTGCCGTGTGGCAGCCTAGGGCATAATTTTGTGAACGTATGTAGGTTGTGTTTATTTTTTAAGAATTTCCAAATGGTCAGTGTCCTGCATTTTCTTAAAGAAAATAGAATGGCTGAGTTTATAAGCTAAACGAGGTCAAAACCTTTGCACAAGGGCTGGATTTTCTAAGGAACCAACAGAAAACCTAAACACCGCGCGCAGATTACTTCCGATCTAAGGAGCTGTTCAGCGAAGGACTCCAAACAAGCCCTAAGAGCAATTCTAACGCGCCGACCCATTTCCTCCGCGCGCGTCCGTTTGGGTCGGCACGGACAGAAAAGTCGGCCTAACGCGCCGACCCAAACGGACACGCGTCCGCTTTTCGTTCGCCTGCCAACCCATTCCCGACTTATTTTTGAGTCGGATTTGCGTCGGCGCGGACACGGGACGGACGCGCGCCCGCCTTTCTCTCCCTCCTGGCCCGCTGGTCGATGGCACATTGGGCAGCCTCCACCATTTCCAACAACAAACCCTCGCCCGCCTCTTTCGTCGCCGCCGCCCCCGCCCATTTCTCCGGTGGCTCTGCCAGCTGCCGGCGCCGCAACATCCCCTCTGCAACGCCACCTCCCATGTCGCCTGCCACCGCCGTCTTGCCGTCGGGGAACCGAAAGCTTCCCACCCCCGCTCCCCCGACACAGCCGCGACCGCGACCAAGAAGCCGCCTCGCCGCCCCGGCCAGATCCTCACCGGCACGCTCGTCGGACGCCGCCAGGGCAGCTAGCTGGTCCTAGGGCGGCGCGACTCCCTTCGCCGGCCGTCTCCTTCGTCGACGCCCGCAAGCTGTTCGACAGTTTGCCAAGGTACAAAATGGACTTCGCCGACAAGTTCTTTTTTCACAATTTCCTTTGCGACTCCGACGATTCCTCGTCCGATGATGAGGAAGAGATCTTGGCTGCCGTGTTGGTCCATCACCACCTCAATAGCCAGCGCCCGTCGTTCCGTGGCTCCATTCCGGGGCACCTTCCGGCGTTGAATCGCAATCGAGAGAGCGGGCATTTCCTTCTTTGGAATGACTACTTTAACACAACAAACCCGTTGTTCAAACATCAGAAATTTCGCCGCCGTTTTCGTATGAGTAGGCATCTTTTCAACCGTATTAGAGAGGGGGTGGTCGGCTATGATGACTATTTCGAGTGAAAGAGGATGTCGTTGGAAAGATTGGTTTCTCCTCTTATAAAAAATGCATTGCCGCCATCCGAATGCTTGCATACGGAGTGCCCGGTGATCTCATTGACGAGTACGTCCGTATGAGCAAGTCTATATGCCTAGACTCCCTGTATAAGTTCTGCAAGGTTGTTATTGTTGTGTTTGGCCCTGAGTACTTGAGAGAGCAGACTCCTGAAGATGCAACCCGTTTGTTGGCGATGAATGCCAGCAGGGGCTTCCCAGGGATGCTTGGCAACATAGACTGCATGCACTGGGAGTGGAAGAACTGCTCTTCTGCTTGGCAAGGGCAGTATAAGGGCCATGTCACGGCTTGCACTGTCATACTTGAGGCCGTGGCGTCTCAAGATCTCTGGATCTGACACTCTTTCTTTGGCATGGTCGGATCACACAATGATATCAACGTGCTTCAGCGCTCGTCGGTGTTTGCTAGGCTTGCCGAAGGCAACAGCGCACCGGTGAACTTTACTATCAACGGCCACAACTACGACAAAGGATACTACCTGGGTGACGGTATCTATCCTCAGTGGATCACTATTGTGAAGACAATACCCAACCCTGTCGGAGAGAAGAGGAAAAGATTTGCCCAAGAGCAAGAGAGTACTAGGAAGGACGTCGAGCGTGCCTTTGGTGTTTTGCAATCTCGATGGGGCATCGTTCGGTATCCTGCTAATACTTGGAGCACGCAGAAACTGTGGGAGGTGATGACTGCTTGTGTGATCATGCACAATATGACCGTAGAAGATGAGCGCCCGGAACGTCTCTACGATCAAGGGTTTCAGTTTCAGGGTGAGAATGTTGTGCGTGAGCATGGAGGAGCGGCAACGTTTGAACAGTTCACCCAATTTCATCATGACATGCGTGATTGGGAAACTCACATGCAACTGCAAAATGATTTGGTTGAGCATATGTGGGCTCATGTTGGCAACCAATAGATGTATCTTTTTTATTCGGCTTGCAAAACTATGTGAGACATTTTTACTTTTATTCGGCTTGTAAAACTATGCTATTTTATTTGGTTCAAACTATGCTATTTATTTAGTTGTGGACTATATGTTTGCTTGTGAAATAATGCAAAAATTGTGTGTGAAATAATGCAAAATTTGTGCTATTTGTTGAAAAGGGCGGCCAGCCGGCCACACCGGCACATATGGGTCGGCGCGTTGGGCGCACTGCCGACCCAAATCTCAAACAGGGCGGACGTCGGATGGGCGGCCGACCCAAACGAATAAAAAGCGGACAAAAACGCCGTCCGTTTGGGTCGACGCGTTGGAGTTGCTCTAAAAAACAACGAGGCAACATGGTCCACATTGTAACAACCCAATCGTTGAGATCAAAAAAAGTAACAACGCAACATGAGGACAGACAAGTAACAACGAGACATTTTTTTTGAGGGGAAAATTGTCGCCGCTTTATTGACTAAACAAAGTTTAGAATATCATCCGAAATTACATCTAAAAAAAATCAGGAGGAATTTGAAGCCAGAGCTCCGACCTCTCCTCTCCTACCCCTACCCTCGCAAGCTTATGCGCAGCGATGTTGGCAGACCGCCGAATCCAAGACACTTTAAAGTCTACCACCGAGTTGAGCATTTCCTTAATCTCTTGAAGCCATGGCCCTACAGCAGACAAGTTCTTCTCTCTTTGCTTGATCATCTGCACCACCGCTTGGCAATCAAGCTCTACATGGATCCTCTCAGCATGCATGTCGATTGCCAACTGTATCGCCTGCTTGCACGCGAGTATCTCCACTGCTTCTGGGTCAGCTATGTGTGGAAACAGATGACAAAAACCTGCCCTAAAAGCTCCTGCATGGTCTCGGATTATCGCACCACCACCTCCCTTATCACTATGCCTCGACGTATGTATCTGACGGCATTCCTGCATATGATCATACACCGACTCCACTATTTCATGTGGGTGAGCAATCTTCTTGCCATCTCTAGCCTCATTCCTAGCCAACCAAATGCCGTAAACTGAATGAATCATCGCCTCCTTCTCCTCGTCGGCTGCTCCTGCGAACCACCCAAATAACCAGCTAGCTAATGCACTCTGAGAGTCCATCGGACTCGGTGGGATGCAGTCGGAGTAACAACGCGACATGAATCGTCGTGCTCTATGACTCTATCCTCGTGGAAGCCAAACACTAGCAAAAAGGCAGATAGTACAAAACAAATACCACGGTGTTGATGAGGCAACAACCCACCGGGGTTATGGAACCAGCTCACTAAGGTTCAAGTTCTAAACTTGATATTGGTGCTCGTATTTTTCTGGATTTATTTTAGACTTTTCGGTAATGTTTATTCAGTGTGAAGAGACGTTTTTGTCGACTATTGAGCCGTCTGTGGTGACTCCATCAATCTCAAAATGATGTGCTCGCTCAGTCTCTCGTATGTATGACCGTCTATGTACCGTGTTAAAAAAACCCGAGGCAACAACAACCCTGCAGTGGCCGAAATAAACCATCCAGCCACGGGTCTCATCTTACTCTTCCCCGGAGCCCTTGCCACATTCTTCACAAGCGCGTCAGTTGCCTTGATCGACGTCGCCGCAAAGCGGACCCCCAAACAATTTGGCAAAATGCCAAGTACGTCGACATTCAAGGGTGACTGGTGCAGAAGTTGAGCACTATCAGCCGCATGATGCAATCCCATTCTTATCAAGTTGCATTTTCTTATGGAATGCTTGTACTTTCTATGTACAATTTTTATATCCCCAAAGGACAGCTGTTCTTCTGCTTTTTCATTGAAATATAACTTATTCAAGAGGTGTCACGACTTTTGAAATGTTCTCTAGAATAGTTGGTGAATGTTCTTCAGAATTCTAAAGAACAGTTTTTTTTTTCTGGGTACTAAAAAAACAGGTTTACTTATATTATTTTCAGTTGGATTTAAACCCTTCTCGTATGGAAGTTCTGGCTGAACTGGTGCTCCTTTTGTATATGCTTATTCTTTTAGGCAGACCGAGCAAGAAAATGCAACATAGAAGCAACCCATGGTTCGTCATTTGCAAAAATCGCAATCCTGTACTGTACGTCAGTTGCCGTACACGCATAGCAAGCCTTTGGATCCATGCTTTACACCTAACAGATTATCTTTGGGGTATCTTTGGGCGGATTACGACAATGATTTGCTGGTTAGCGAAAAGCCAGAAACGCTTACCTTTCAAGGTCAGCAAATCAATTGGTGTGTTGGCGCCTGTTTTTGGTTTGATATGATGGTATCATGGCTTGATGGATACATTCAACCAGCCCTGGGAAATAGGAACCTGGTACACAAGGACCTATTTTTTTAAACTTAGCAAAATCACATTCTCAAGCTCCTAAGAATTACGGAAAAGCCTAGAGAACAGGTAGACTGTTTTTTTTTGTAAACTTCCGTGAAATTGTGCTTATTTCACAAAATTGCTGCGTAGAAACTCAGTTGTGAATTTTGCGCAGAGCAAATAATCATATGTTTTTATGAAAAATTCGAAGTTAAAGTGTGGAGTGTTCGAGAAGAAGATTTTGGAATGCAGACATTTGGATCCCATGCTTGAAAGCCCATAGAAGTTTTAAAAATTCAAAAATCATAGTTAAAAGTTCCAAATAATTTTAAAACAAAATTTAAATATATTTTATGTATATATCCATGAACTTTCATTAAACACTCTGATTTGTGAAACAAGCCAAAATTGTCAATCTATAATAGCAAAAAAAACACACCAGTAGAGGCTCTAATCCCATCCAAGATCCCACCCCCTGTCCTACATGCCATGCCACATGAGCAGTTAACAAGAATCGAGGCGAGTCAACAATGGTCCAAGCCTTCCCTCATGAATTCAAGTAGTCCACCCGATTAATCAAAATCCAAGTAAGATTTCATGGTCAACAAGTCAAAGGGAGAAGGTCACACAAAATAATATGTCAAAGAAGCCCAAGCCGAAGCAAGGAGGCTTCCAAATAGTGTAGGGATTCTCTCCTTAGTGGGTTAGAACCCAACTCCTAGCCCAATTATAGGCATATGTGCCAAAGGACAGGAAGATATGTAGTTTTACCCTCCCACCTCCTTACTTACTTTAAGGTTAGCATTGGTAATTTGTTAAGGACCCCTAATCTATATAAGCCCCCCCCCCTCCCCGGGCCGGGGGCATGTAAAATCATGTACTCCCTGCTTGAATAAGATGAAGAGGAGCGTCACTCTCCTCTACTAGCTCTCTCAGGAGAGTTAGGGAGGTCAAGACCAGAGTCTCAGGGACCTTCAAAGGCCCGGACTAGTCGGGAGTCATGGGACTCCAAATGCGGCGATACTAAGTGTTCTGTGAATCTGATACCACTCTAGTTGGTCGTAGGTCGTGCTTCCATGAGGCGACTTGACCTATTTAAAAAAAACGTTGTGTCACATTGTCAGGTGTACGGCGGCCTTTGCTATAAGGTCGTCATACGCAACTATGCCTACTCATCACTAACCACGTTGCTAAGGATACCAGTAGTCGAAGGTTGATTCTCGAACGTTAACCGGTATAAGACCACTGAAAGGAACGGCATGGTTGACTAGAGAGAGAGAGGGGGGGGGGGGGGGGTGAATAGGCAACTACCAATTTTTAGCTTTTCTTAACAAATTAGGTTAAGCAACAAATAGGTTATTTAGATATGCAACTACGTGAACAACCTATATGATGCTAAGAACAACCACAACACAAACAAGAAAAGGATACAACATAATACAAGCTTGCACAAAGTAAATGTAAGAGATAACCACAAGTGGAGCCGGTGAAGACGAGGATGTGTTATCGAAGTTCCTTCCCTTGAGGGGAAGTACGTCTCCATTGGACCGGTGTGGAGGCACAATGCTCCCCAAGAAGCCAGTAGGGCCACCGTATTCTCCTCACGCCCTCGCACAATGCAAGATGTCATGATTCCAGTAGTGGTGCCCTTGAAGGCGGCAACCGAACCTTTACAAACAAGGTTGGGGCAATCTCCACAACTTAATTGGAGGCTCCCAACACCACCATGAAGCTTCACCACAATGGATTGTGGCTCCGAGGTGACCTCTTCCGTCTAGGATGCTCAAACACCCAAGAGTAACAAGATCCGCAAGGGATTAGTGGGGGAATCAAATATCTCTTGGTGGAAGTGTAGATCGGGGCCCTCTCAACCAAACCCTAGAAAATCAACAAGATTGGTTGGCTAGGGAGAGAGATCGGGCGAAAATGGAGCTTTGAGCAACAATGGAGTTTGGGGAAGAAAGAGGTTAGTCTTCTTGGGGAAGAAGACCCCCTATTTATAGTGGGAAGAAATCCAACAATTTTCTTGCACTTAGCCCGCACACGAGCGGTACTACCGCTCAGACAAGCGGTACTACCGCTCAGGCGGTAGTTCGTGATCTAAGTGCTTGGGCAGTGCCCCGAGACGGTAGTGCCGCTGGAGCGGTACTACAACTCGCCCTAGCGGTACTACCGCTCGCCCTAGCGGTACTACTGCTTAGGGTGCATTAGATAGGAACAAGCGGTAGCAGGGAGTAAAACTGCAGTCGTACTGCCGCCCTATTGCCACACAAAGGCAAACCAGTCCAAAGAGCAAATAATAAGCGGTAATGGCAGCGGTAGTAAATGGACGGTAGTGCCGCTTGAAAGCGGTACTACCGCGCTACTGCCGTTCCACTTCCGCTTATGGTTCTGGGCTACAACGAGACCAGCGGAGGTGGGGCGGTAGTAGAGACGGAAGTACCACAAGCGGTACTACCGCTCCACTTCCGCTCAACTGCCACTAAGCGTGAAGAGACAACAGAACACAATGAATAAACGGTAGTAGGCGTGGAGCTGGATCAGCGGCAGTACCGCACAAGCGGTACTACCGCTTCCCCGCGTGGTACTATCGCTGCCTCAGACCAGTTCACAAAACAATAGAGGATGAACTCCACAGGTGCGGGAATGGAAGTGGGTGCGGATGAAGGTGTGTATGTGATGATTCCACCCAAACCTTTTCGATGCGGACCCCCTCTTGACAGTATGGTTTTCCTACGACTCAAGTCCACTGAAAAAGAAACGCAGGAAAAATAACCGTCTTCACTTTATAACTCCGAGGGGCTGGAATCGTCTTGTACCATATGATAGAATATCTGAAATGCTCAACGCACATGATTAGTCCGCAAATACATTGTCATCAACCACCAAAACCACTAAGGGAGAAATATGCCCTAACAATCTCCCCATTTTTGGTGAATTGATGACAACACGGGATTTGCACAAAGGATATAAAGAGATAATAAGCAAACACAACATCTACAAAATATAGACGTACTCCCCCTAGATGTGTGCACTATTTAGGTACGCTTTTGGAATGCAAAGCACACACACTAGGATCAACACTCCACCTATATTTTATAGACATGACAACACTTGCATCTACATAATTAACCAGATAAGCATGGCTGCAAGAGGTAGCATGTGAGCATAAAGATAAGGGCACAAGATAACATAAACTCACAAGATAATATAGTACTTGACATAAAAATAGAGATACGATAGCATATGTCTCACACCATATGGATAAGGTCTCCGAGTCTCACAACGCACAAACCAAACATAAACGAAAGCAAGCGATAAAAGAGTTCACGAGCGAACAAAGCAGCAAAGGCAAATAAGACGCACTTGTGAGTCGGCAAATCCCTAAACTCTCTCCCCCTTTGGCATCGAGACACCAAAAGGGCAGCGAGCACTACTACGGTCCTAGGTGGTAGCAGCACTCCATGTCGACATCGTCGTGCTCCTCCTCCTCATGACCATCAGACTCTTCCTCTGCTGCAGCTGGCTGATCATCATCTGAATCTGTCCACTTGCAGTTCTTCGACACCCACTCCTCCTCTGAAGTGATCTTGTCCTCATAACCGCTAGCTGCCTACAGGCCAAGGTGCCTCATGATTGCCTTGTTGCGACTGCGGGCCTTCTTCTGTGCCACGTGGACCTTGTACTGACCCCGTGCCTCAAGACGGAACAATTTCTTCATCTTCTTCTTGAGCTTCTTAGCCCAAGATGGCTCCTCATAGGAAGGCTCATAGTCAGGCTCATCACCGCCCTCAGGCTCATCCTCAGGAGCCTCCATCCTAGGAGCAGCAGAAGTATCCCAGTTATCTTTCTGCCTCAGTCGAATAACATCATGTGAAGTCAAATCACGAGTCACAAACATCTCATCAGGAAAAGTAGAGGCCCATGTGTTCTCAATGAGCAGCATCAGATAGGGCCCATAGATAGGACACTTGCGCTCCATCACAACAGAGTGAAGTTCAGACCACATGCCATGAGAAACATCCAATACCTACTGCGTGCTCTTCTCCTTCTAGCAAATGAGTAGCATATCCACGAGGTAAGAGTGAACCTGATCAAGGTTCCCAATGCGAGGGAAAATAGTGTTCCGGAAGATGCGATGCATGATATCCAGAAAAGGGCACAACTCATAGGTCTTCTTGCCCGTGGTGGCAGAAACCTTCTCCGTGCAGTAGGGCCAAAGCTTGGACTTGTGTGTGCCCGCGTCATCCTTGTGAGGGCGCAACCCAATCGGGTTATTGATCCCCTCATCATTGTACCCCAAGCTGACCATGAAATCCTTCCACTTTGCAGACATAACTCTTCCATTTGTCATCCATGTGAGGGTCCTCTCATCATCACTTTCGAGTGGACCGTGGCATAGAATCGGGCCATAATCTCGGCATCAAAGTCCTTTTTGAATGTCATAATCATGATGATAACTAGCAGAGCACACAGAGCAAGGGCTTCTCCAAAGTATTTAGGATCCTTCTGCAGATGACAAGATCCACAGACCTGACATTAACAAACAAATTCTTCTCGCCTTTCAACACATCATGATAGATAGATCATTGTTGCTGAGTCTAGAAGGGACGGTGAACAAGAGCTGTGTCTTGAACATGATGATATGGGTTGCGACGGCGAACAACATAAAGCTCCTTGGAAGACAATTCACTCATGGACTTGGCTTCCTCCTTCTCGTTCTGCTTGGTGGCAACTTGCTTGGTCTTCTGCTTGGGCTGAGCACTGGAAGTGGCACCGGTACCATCTGTGGTGCGAAAATGCTTGGATCCACCTTGGCAATCTGGATTCTTGCGATGGGCTTGGGGACCGGAGCTACTACCACCTGGAACCCACAAAACAACACGAGGGAAAGCAGGTGTGAACTATTGCATAAGCCAAAAGGAATAAGCAAAAAGAATTGAAGTTTGATTTGAGGAAATCTGAAGTTGACAACACAAACTGTACCACTCCAAGGGGAGCGGTAGTACCGCTCGAGGCGGACGTTGCCGAAGCAACTACTACCGCGGTAAGATCCAGCACTACAGGTGATGCCAAATTCAAATTTGCTCGAATAAAACTTCGATTCTCCTACTCTAGCAGTCTTCCACATCCTACTCATGCCCCAGTTTGGCCAAAAATCGATGAATGCAACACCTATTTCCCTAGAACCTAGATTCAAAAGTTAGAACCACAGGAGAGGAAAATGGGGGCAATACTGGCATCCATGGTGCTACTTGTGAGCTGAGTTGGGATTTCCCCGAAGAGGAGAGGATGAAGCAGTACAATAGAGATAAGTATTTCTCTCATTTAATAACCAAGGTTATCGAAACAGTAGGAGAACCACACAGAACCTCATTAGCAGCACCTGCACACATAAAAGCAAATACTTGCACCCAACACAAACAAGGGGGTTGTCAATCCCCTCGGCGGTTATTTGCAAGGATCAAATATCGTAGTGGTAGGTAGATAGATAAATTGCAAAACAAAATAAAATAAAGAAAAGTGCAGCAAGATATTTTTGGATTTTATATATGATAAAAGTAGACCTAGGGGCCATAGTTTTCACTAGAGGCTTCTCTCTTGAGCATATAACATACGGTGAGTGAACAAATTACTGTTAGGCAATTGATAGAAAAGCGCATAGTTATGATGATATTCAAGGCAATGATCATGTATATAGGTGATTGCTTGTATTCCCCGAAGAGGAGAGGATGATGCAGCACAACAACGGTAAATATTTCTCTTAGTTATGAAACCAAGGTTATCAATCCAGCAGGAGAACCAAGCAACACTATGTAAACGGTACCTGCACACAAATAACAAATACTTGCAACCCAACGCGTAAGAGGGGTTGTCAATCCCTCCTCGGTATTGAGATAGATAAAATTGTATGAGATTGGATAAATAGATCTAGCGAAAACACAAAATAAAATAAATAAAGAAAAAGTGCAACAAGGTATTTTTGGGTTTTTGGAATAATAGATCTGAAAACAATATGATAAAAGATAGACCCGGGGGCCATAGATTTCACTAGTGGCTTCTCTCGAGAAAATAGCATACAGTGGGTAAAAAAATTACTGTTGGGCAATTGATAGAAGAGTAAATAATTATGACGATATCCAAGGCAATGATCATGTATATAGGCATCAGGTCCAAGATTAGTAGACCGACTCCTGCCTGCATCTATTACTATTACTCCGCACATCGACCGCTATCCAGCATGCATCTAGTGTATTAAGTTCATGGAGAAACAGAGTAATGCAATAAGAATGATGACATGATGTAGACAAGATCTATTCATGTAGGAATAGACCCCACCTTTTTATCCTTAATAGCAACGATACATGTGTGCCTCGCTACCCCTTCTGTCACTGGGTGAGGACACCGCAAGATCGAACCCATCACAAAGCACCTCTTCCCATTGCAAGAAAAATCAATCTAGTTGGCCAAACCAAACCAAAGTTTCGGCGAAGAAATACGAGGCTATAACAATCATGCATATAAGAGGTCAAAGAAGACTCAAATAATATTCATAGATAGAACTGATCATAAACTCGCAATTCATCGGATCCCAACAAACACACCGCAAAAAGTCATTACATCAAATAGATCTCCAAGAACATCGAGGAGAACATTGTATTGAGAATCAAAAAGAGAGAAGAAGCCATCTAGCTACTGCCTACGGACTCGTAGGTCTGTGGTAAACTACTCATGCTTCATCGGAGGAGCACCAATGAGGATGATGAACCCCTCCGTGATCGTGTTCCCCTCCGGCAAGGTGCCGGCTCTAGATTGGATCTCGTGGTTCTAGAACTTGCGGCGGCTGGAATTGTGTTTCGTCGACTCCCCTAGGGTTTCTGGAATATTTGGGTATTTATAGAGCTGAGAGGCGGTGGAAAGGACTCCCGTGGGCCTCTGGCGCGCCCTGGTGTCTTGTGGGCCCCACGGGCCTCCCCTCTGGTACTTCCTTGGCTCCCAAGGTGTCTTCTGGGCAGAAAAAAAATCTCCAAAAAATTTCGCTGCGTTTGGACTCCATTTGATATGGATATTCTGCGAACTAAAAAACAAGCCAAAAAACAACAACTGGCACTGGGCACTATGTCAATATGTTAGTCCCAAAAAATGATATAAAGTTGCTATAAAATGAATATAAAACATCCAAGAATGATAATATAACATCATGTAACAATAAAAAATTATAGATACGTTGGACACGTATCAATAGGCATTATGTCTGAGAAGGGTAGACTAACTCCTGCTTGCATCTACTACTATTACTCCACCCATCGACCGCTATCTACCTTGCATCTAGGGAATTAAGCTATAAAACCGAGTAACGCCTTAAGCAAGATGACATGATGTAGACAAAGTAAACCCAAGCAATATGAATAAACCCATCTTTTTATCCTTAATGACAATAATACAAATACGTGTCATGTCCCTTTCTGTCACTAGGATTGAGCACCGCAAGATTGAACCCATCACAAGCACCTCTCCCATTGCAAGAAAAATCAATCTAGTTGGCCAAACTAAACGGATAGATCGAAGAGAAATACCCAAGCCACTATTTCTAATCAAGTTTTTCTAACCAGGTTTCCCCACTTGTTATGGTGGTAACCAGCGACCAGTTCGGCCTTGACACGCGAATCGCCTGTGGACGTAACTGCTTTGCCGTGAATTTTCTGTCGTCTCAATGGATTTAGTGTTGGGTTCTACGGTAGCGTGTGATACATCTCCGTCGTATCTACTTTTCCTAACGCTGTTGCTCTTGTTTTGGACTCTAATTTGCATGATTTGAATGAAACTAACCCGGACTGACGCTGTTTTCAGTAGAACTACCATGGTGTTGTTTTTGTGCAGAAATAAAAGTTCTCGGATTGCAACGTAACTTTTTGGAGATTTATTTCAGAATAAATAAAAAATACTGGGACCAAGAACCATTGGAGGGGGTGCCCTGGCTGGGCACGATACATGAGGGCATGCCTCGTCCCTCTGGCGTGCCCTGGTGGGTTGTGCCCACCTCGTGGCCCCGCAGACTCTAATTCCAGCACTATAAAATCCTATTTTCGGAGAAAAATAAGAGAGGAAGTTTCATCGCGTTTTACGATACGGAGCCGCCGCCACCTCCTGTTCTTCATCGGGAGGCCAGATCTGGAGCCCGTCCGGGGCTCCGGAGAGGGGAACCTTAGGTCTTCGTCATCACCAACCCTCCTTCATCACCAATTCCATGATGCTCCCCACCGGGAGTGAGTAATTCCTTCATAGGCTCGCTGGTCGGTGATGAGTTGGATGAGATTCATCATGTAATCGAGTTAGTTTTGTTAGGGCTTGATCCCTAGTATCCACTATGTTCTGAGATTGATGTTGTTATGACTTTGCTATGCTTAATGCTTGTCACTAGGGCCCGAGTGCCATGATTTCAGATCTGAACCGTTTATATTTTCACCATTATATCTATGTTCTAGATCCGATCTTGCAAGTCATATTCACCTATTACGTGTTATGATCCGTAAACCCCAGTGTGACAGTAATTGGGATACTTTCTGGTGATGACCGTAGTTTGAGGAGTTCATGTATTCACTATGTGTTAATGCTTTGTTCCGGTTCTCTATTAAAAGGAGGCCTTAATATTCCTTAGTTTCCTTATGGACCCCGCTGGTACGGGAGGGTAGGACAAAAGATGTCATGCAAGTTCTTTTCCATAAGCACGTATGACTATATACGGAATACATGCCTACATTATATTTATGAACTGGAGCTAGTTTTGTATCGCCCTAGGTTATGACTGTTATATGATGAATATCATCCAATGAATTCACCGATCCAATGCCTATGAATTTTCCACATATTGTTCTTCCTAAGTTACTACTGCTGTTGTTACTGTTACACCTGCTACAAAATCATTGCTATCACT
Source organism: Thinopyrum elongatum (assembly GCA_011799875.1). Lineage (NCBI taxonomy): Eukaryota > Viridiplantae > Streptophyta > Magnoliopsida > Poales > Poaceae > Thinopyrum > Thinopyrum elongatum. Next base: position 440,301,287 of record CM022300.1, on the reverse strand, counting down.
GTTACTGTTACTGTTACTGTTACCACTGCTATCAAAACTATCATATTACTGTGCTACTGATCACTTTGCTGCAGATATTTAATCTCCAGGTGTGGTTGAATTGACAACTCAACTGCTAGTACTTGCAAATATTCTTTGGCTCCCCTTGTGTCGAATCTATAAATTTGGGTTGAATACTCTACCCTCGAAAACTGTTGCGATCCCCTATAGTTGTGGGTTATCAGGGTGCGTCTACTGCAAATTAAAATTTTCTTACGCGCAGAGCAACCAAGATCATGCTACGGGAGATGGATCACAGATTGTTACCACTAGACGTGCAGTGCTGTGCAGCGGAAGAAGAGTTGGGGCAGCGCGTCTGCGTGGATCGTCTCCTCCTCGTCCGATCTCCCTCGAACAACCGGTCATCCGATCCCACGTACAAGTTCGCCGGAGCGGTGCAAGTGCACCGCCTCTAACGGTATCTGCGCGTGCAGGAGGAACACCGTACGGCGGACTGCTAGGTCCGATCACACAGTCGGCGGCGAGTGGAGGTGGCTATTCGCAACACATGCAAAGCCCTAGTGACAGCACCGAAGCGATCAACCAAATGAGTGTGCCGCACCTCCACTATATATAGGTGTCCGTCGCGGGCTCAACACTTGGGCCTCGCACGGACCCTAAATTACAAAATCTGTTCGGCCTGGATCCGAGTCCGAGTAGGATCACATCTGACTCGTGGAGTCTGATCCGGCCTCACAGGTTACTTCCCTTAAGCGCGCGACCCCTTAGGTTCAAGTTGGCTTGGTCGCAGGTCGGATCACCTTCGACCTGCTCGGTTGGTAGCAGCCTCTAGCAAGGCGTGCCAACCACCAAGTAGACAATGAAGCCGGTTGGCGAACCTGTACAACATGTCACACTTCTGTTCCCTTTGCCATACGATATATGTTGTCGGGCTCAAGGCGAGTCTGTCATCCTTGTGCTAGCCTGACCTCTTTCTCGTTCCAGTGATGCCGACCACAAACCGGATTATCTCATAATCCTTGTCGCATGGCCATGCTTATCTTGGTCGAATCACACGAGGGGCCCAGAGTATATCTCTCTAGATTGGAGGGGCAAATCCCATCTTGCTCGGCCATGTCTCGCAGCATGGGTCTGGACAAGCCCGAAACCTACCTTTGTAACTACCCAGTCACGGAGTAGCGTTTGGTCGGCCCAAAGCAGGTCTGTCGCCATCCCGAGTACATGCGCCTGCTCAGGTCTTAGGACATAGAACATATGTTGTACTAGAGACTCACAGATGACATATCGCTGTGTCTCATAGTTGGGTCTGTCTGACTTGGACCTTATCTCGACTCGGATCCGACTACGTCGAATCCGACCAGATCCTTCCGAGCCCATATTATCCGGCTAGCACCCAATGCTTCATGGCTAGTGAGGCCGAGCCATCCACCGTGTCATATGCTAGTCTAGTCGGTTGCGCGTCCACACAACCCTATCGACTAGGGACCTTTTAGGACAGTCATCATACAATGTATAGTTCCACAAACAAGTCACATACTTGCTGAGACACATCATTGATAACATCCAAGGACTATCTTTATTCATAAACACATAGGAAATATCATCATACATGATTGCCTCTAGGGCATATCTCCAACAGTCTCCCACTTGCACTAGAGTCAATCAAATAGACATCGTATGCCCATAGCTCTAACGTGCCCCTCATGGTTGGGTATTGGAAGCGGCTTAGTCAATGGATCTGCAACATTTCCATCCGTGTGAATTTTGCATAACTCTACATCACCACTCTTTACGATCTTCCGTATCAGGTGATACTTCCGATCTATGTGTCTGGTCTTGTGGTGATTCCTCGGCTCCTTGGCTTGTGTGATGGCACTAGAATTATCACAATAAAGGTCCAACAGTTTTACCAAGGCCGGGAAAACACCAAGATCATCCAGAAAGTTCCGGATCCAAACACAGCTTCACAAGCCGCAATGTATTCTGCTTCTATGGTAGAATCGGCCACCGTATCTTGCTTGGAACTCGTCCAGCTCACTGCTCCTCCGTTCATGACGTACACGAATCTGGATTGTGATCGACAATCATCTCTTTTGGTTTGGAAACTAGCATCAGCATAACCCTTTACGACGAGCTCCTCCTCACCTCCATAAACTAGAAACATTTCCTTAGTCCTTTTCAGGTACTTTAGAATATTCTTCACCGCCGCCCAATGACTCTCACCGGGGTTGGCCTGGTATCTGCTTGTTAGGCTTATTGCAAAAGCAACATCAGGCCTTGTACATATCATGACTTACATGATGAGTCCGATTGACGAGGCATACGGAATCCTACTCATCCTTCTTCGCTCATCAGATGTCGAAGGACTCTGAGTCTCGCTTAGCCGTATACCATGTGAGAGTGGCAAGAACCCTTTCTTTGCCTCACTCATGTTGAACCACTTCAACACTTTATCTATGTACGTGCTCTGGCTTAAGCCGAGCAGCCTCCTCGATCTATCTCTATAGATCTTGATGCCTAAAATGTAAACTGCTTCACCGAGGTCCTTCATTGAAAACTTGCCATTCAATGATTCCTTGACTGAGTTCAGCATCAAAACATTGTTTCCGATCAACAATATGTCATCCACATACAAGATCAAAAACACTATCGAGCTCCCACTTAACTGCTTGTATAAACAAGCGTCCTCTTCGCTTTTGATGAAACCGAGACCAGTGACGACCTCATCAAAACGAATGTTCCAACTCTGAGATGCTTGCCTCAACCCATAAATGGATCTCTTGAGCTTGCATACCTTACTAGCGCTAGTTGGATCGACAAAACCCTCGGGCTGTATCATATACACGTCCTCGGGTAAATTTCTGTGAAGGAAAGCCATTTTGACATCCATCTGCCATATCTCATAATCGAAATATGCAGCTATAGCTAGTATGATCCTCACCGACTTTAGCATCACTACCGGCGAGTAAGTCTTGTTGTAGTCAATTCCTTGAACTTGTCCATAACCTTTAGCGACAAGCCGAGCTTTGTGGATCTGAACATTTCCATCCACATCGGTTTTCTTCTTAAAGACCCATTTGCAGCCAATGGCCTTTACGCCAGGCGGCGGATCAACCAAGTCCCAGACTTGATTCCCATCCATGGACTTTAACTCGGATCTCATGGCCTCTAACCATGCCTCGGAATCTGGGCTCACCATCGCTCCCGCATACGTGGCCGGCTCATCGCTTTCTAGCAACAATACATCACGCACTCTGCACAATCTTTCCGACCTCCGTGGTTCTGGTGCCGCTTCCACTATGGGTTCCCTGGCTGACTCTGGTATGATCTCATCACTAGCTGAGCCATCCCCGAGTGGTCCTCGAATTTCTTCGAGTCGGGCCGTCCTCCCACTGGCTTCCCGACTGAGAAACTCTTTCTCAAGGAAAACCCCGTTCTGAGCAACAAACACTTTGTTCTCTTCCCGGTTGTAGAAGCTATATCCCAAGGTTTCCCTCGGATATCCCACGAATATGCATTTGTCCAATTTGGTGTAAGCTTGTCTGACATAAGTCGCTTGACAAATGCTTCACAACCCCAAATCTTTAGAAAAGACAAACTGGGACTCTTCCCGGTCCACATCTCATGTGGTGTCTTGTCTATGGATTTTGATGGTACCCTGTTAAGTGTGAAAGCTGTAGTTTCTAGAGCGTATCCCCAGAATGACAGGGGTAAATATGATTTTCTCATCATTGACCGTACCATGTCCAACAAGGTCCTATTCCTCTGTTTTGACACGTCGTTTCTCTATGGCGTACCCGGAGGTGTGAGCTGAGGTACTATACCTCGGCTTTTCAGATGATCATCAAACTCCTGGCTCATGTACTCACCTCCACGATCTGATCGTAGAATTTTTATAGTCTTGCCGAGCTGATTCTCAACCTCGTTATGAAACTCTTTGAACTTTTCAAAAGTTTCCGACTTGTGCCTCATCAAATAGATATACCCATATCTACTCAAGTCGTCGGTAAAAGTCACGAAGTACTGATAGCCACCTCTGGCACTTGTGCTCATTGGACCACACACATCACTGTGTATAAGCTCCAACAGCTCAGACGCCCTCTCACAACTCTTTGCAAAAGGAGACTTAGTCATCTTGCCGAGCAAGCATGATTCGCATGTCTTGATTGACCCAAAGTCAGGCGAAGTTAGGAGCCCATCATCATGGAGCTTCTTCATGCGTTTCAGACTAATGTGTCCAAGTCGGCAATGCCAGAAGTATGTCGGATTTATCTCATTAGGCTTATGCCTCTTGACATTCATGTTATAGACCGGTTCCTATTCCAGATTCAATATAAATAGCCCATCAACAATGGGTGCATAGCCGTGGAACATACCATTCAAATAAAATGAACAACCATTGTCCTTTAAATTGAATTCATAACCCTGACTCATCAAGCATGAGGTAGAAATAATGTTCCTACTAAGTGCAGGAATGTAATAACAATTATTCAATTCCAAAATAAATTCAGAAGGAAGCTGGAGCTGCATCATGCCGACCTCCAACGCAGCAACTCTTGCTTTGTTGCCGACCCTGATGTCAATCTCCCCTTGTGCCACACGCCTAGTTCTTACCAGCCCCTGCATCGAGTTGCAAATATGAACAACCGATCCGGTATCAAATACCCAAGAGCTACTAGGTATGTCAGCAAGGTAAATGTCTATAACATATGTAACAAGTGTACCTTTGCCTAAAGCAACATTTCCGGCCTTCTTGCCATGCTCAGCAAGCCACTTGCTACAGTTCCTCTTCCATTGACCAGTTTCCTTGCAATGATAGCAAATGGTCTTCGAGTCCGGTCCTGACTTCGGCACAGCGGCGGAGGTTACCATCAATGTGCCCTTTGCCTTAGCCTTCTTCTTGGACCAACTCTTCTTGAACTTGCCCGATTTCTGCACCATCAACAATTGATGTGTGCCTTTCTTTATATCCTGCTCTGCCACCTTGAGCATCCCATGCAATTCGGTGAGCTTCTTATCCATGCGATGCATATGATAGTTCGATATGAACGTCCCATAGCTGGGCGGAAGAGAACGCAGAACTGCATCAGTAGCCAGCTCATCTAAGAGCGGGAAGCCCAATCGATCCAAAGCTTGCACATATCCGATCATCTTGATCACATGCGGGCTCAGTGGATCACCTTCCTTCAGCTTACAATCCATCAAGGATCGACAGTTGTTGAACCTTTCGGTCCTAGCCTGCACTTGAAACATGCTCTTGAGACTCTCGGTCATATCGAAAGCCCCAACATCTTTGAAATGCCGCTACAAATCAGGCTCCATACAAGCCGGCATGAGGTAGCTGATCTCGTTTGATTCATCAACGAGTTTCTGGTAGGTATTCCTAGTTGTGGCATTAGCATTATTGGCAGGTTCCTCTGGAAGTGGATCCTCTATAACATGTTCCTTTTTATCATGCTTGAGAACAATTCTCAAATTTCTATACCAGGTGGTAAAGTTTGTTCCATTCAGTTTATCCTTTTCCAGAATTGATTTCAATTCAAAGTTGGGTTGAGCATGTGGTGCCATTGATCTACAACAGAAAAATATGCAATCACTAAGCAATGTGTTTATGTAGAGTAATTCAAGCCTTAAACAGAAATACTCCCACTGAAGTCAGCATCCCTCTGCAAACTCTCGGTGATTCAGGATCCGACTAGCGCATAAGACTAGTGAGCTTTAGCATCACTGCTAGCCAACATACCTACCGGTAAGCAACTCCTTGCTAATCGTATCTCTATACGACTCCTATCGGTCGGGTAGGTATCTTATACCCCGGCTCCCAACCTTCTTTGCCACAAGGCCCAAAACCGTTTTGATAGCCTTGTCAAGTTAACCAGATGCAGTGCATGTCCGTGTCCGACAGGAACCCTTCAGTTAAAGGACACCTAGTAGCACCCCAATTTTATGAGCCCACTACTAGACGTACTTGATGTGCGAAGGTGCAACATCGGGGATGGCAATTCACTTGATATTAACGAGGGATCTTTCTACCATTTTAACATGCATAGAAACAAAGAAGCATAACAATCACAAATAAACATATATTGTGAAATAGTATGGCTCCTTCATGGATGTTCTTCCAGGTTGGCTCCAACTCCGATGACCATCTAGGAACTCCATCTTGTTCGTCATGCCGGGATGCCAAGCCACCAACCTGATCTCTATTATCCAACTACTACAACTAGTAATGAATTTTACATAGAGTCACAACTCAACACGCAGGTCATTATACATTATAATGACAACACTTTGGCTCCTGCCGGCTGACAAACATGACGCACAGGCCATGTATAAATTACACACATGCATCACATACACATGAGCCATACTATTCACATCAAGCCTGCAAAACAAAGTTATGCATAGAATCGCATTCTACAGTTTGAGTGATCGTGTATGAAATACAAGGCGCTATGCACACGGCAGTCCGATCTGTACTCCGATCACACCGAATTTTCCGATCTGACCGATCTTATCAATCATCGCGAATCCAATTCGGATTTACGTTTCACTGTTAACCCCGATGGCGGATACCGACCGGTAGGGGTAGGTTGTGTCACGACCTCATCGATTCCGATCATCAGAAAACATAGCCACATCGATCCCCATGTGTAGTTGATCTCGTCAACCATGCACACAGCTGATCTTATAAACGACAACAGATCTCATCTGCCGCCTCCACATATCTAATATGCATACGACCTGAATCCAAATCCTATAGCAGAGGCTCTGATACCACTGTTGGGTTCTATGGTAGGGTGGGTCGACTGCAAATTAAAATTTTCCTACGCGCAGAAAAACTAAGATCAAGCTCGGGAGATGGATCACAGATCGTTACCACTAGACGTGAAGTGTCGTGCAGCGGAAGAAGAGTTGGGGCAGTGCGTCCACGTGGATCGTCTCCTCCTCGTCTGATCTCCCTCAAACAGCCGGTCATCCGATCCCACATACAAGTTCGCCGGAGCGGTGCAAGTGCACCACCTCTAACGGTATCCGTGCATGTAGGAGGAACACCGTGCGGCAGACTGCTAGGTCCGATCACACAGTCAGCGGCGAGTGGAGGTGGCTATTCGCAACACATGCAAAGCCCTAGTGACAGCGCCGAAGCGATCAACCAAATGAGTGTGCTGCACCTCCACTATATATAGGCGTCCGTCGCGAGCTCAACACTTGGGCCTCGCACGGACCCTAAAGCCCAAAATCTGTTCGGCTTGGATCCGAGTCCGAGTAGGATCACATCTGACTCGTGGAGTCTGATCCGGCCTCACAGGTTCCTTCCCTTAAGCGTGCGACCCCTTAGGTTCAAGTCGGTTGGTTGCAGGTCGGATCACCGCCGACCTGCTTGGTTAGTAGCAGCCTCTAGCAAGGCGTGCCGACCACCAAGTAGACAATGAAGCCGGTTGGTGAACCTGCACAACATGTCACACTTCTGTTCCCTTTGCCACATGATATATGTTGTCGGGCTCAAGGCGAGTCTGTCATCCTTGTGCTAGCCCGACCTCTTTCTCATTCCAGTGATGCCGACCACAGACAGGATTATCTCATAATCCTTGTCGCATGGCCATGCTTATCTTGGTCGGATCACACGAGGGGCCCAGAGTATATCTCTCCAAATCGGAAGGGCAAATCCCATCTTGCTCGACCATGTCTCGCAGCATGGGTCTGGACAAGTCCGAAACCTACCTTTGTAACTACCCAGTCACGGAGTAGCGTTTCACTACTGCAGGATGCTGCTAACGCGACACTATAATCAAAGACCCTTCGACGAAAGTGTGTGCGATGCATTAATCGCAAATGGTGATGTAAAAAAACCCGTCAAAAAGATGCAAAACATTTGCGATGGCAGATACATCAAACACGGTTCAGATTTTAGTTGCGTGTGCGATGCGGGGCAAATGGTTGATCCATACGAACTGTTTGCAATGAGACAGAACAACAGAAACGGGCAGCCAGATCAAGGTGTGTGCGATATACGGCATACAGTTCACCCCGATGAACTATTTGTGATGAGGTGGCACAACAGAAACGGGCAGCCAGATGAAGGTGTGTGTGATATACAACATACAGTTCACTGGGATGAACTATTTGTGATTAGGCAACACAAAAGAAACGGTCAGCCAGATGAAGGTGTGTGCGATATACGGCATACAGTTCACTCGGATGAACTGTTTGCGTTGAGCCAAGAGAACATAAACAGTTCAACTTAACAAGATGTGTGTGATACGCGGCAAACAGGTCTGTAATCGGAAATGTGTGGGAAGACCGATAACAACACAGACGATTCCTGTTAACAAGCCGTGTGTGTTCTGAGCAAACGATTGCTGGTATACAATTGTGAGTGATTGATGAAATCATCACCGACGGGTTCCATTGTTTAGTCCGTGTGCGATGTGATTTGCTCTGTCTGCAGAACATCAACATATATACTTATCAGAACATCATTGCATAACCAAATTAAGCATACAATTACATAAGTGACTACACACATAACATTTCCACACACCAAAGTAAGCAATTACATTCATACTAAAATAGGAGAAATGAGCATCTAATCATCTACATCTTGTTGCGACGACGCTTGCCATTGCTCTGCTTCTGGCTGGATCCCTGGTCGAGAATGGTTAATAAAATCTAAGTCTATTGCATATTAAGGTCAAAATAGTACTACCAATATACGAGTCTCATACGATGCCATTTTAATGATTGTACCACAAAAGCCCGAAATATTACTAGGTTCAAATTCGAGAGTTATATGGCTCAAATTCGAAGATTACAAGGTTCAAACTGATATTAAAAATCAAATTCAGCTCATTCAGCTGCAAACGCCCGTGCTGATTAGCTGAACATGGATATAAGAGAGGTTCAAACTAATAATGCCAGTAGTAAGGCTGGTTTCGAAGCCTCATCATTTTTGCAAAGGGATCAGCCGCTGACAAGTCATGTATGGGGTTGACACAATGACTTCCGATTACTCTTTCATATGCAGTCCCAAAATGAAATTCAGCTTTTTTGGAGCCTTTTCCATTCTGCAGTAGCTGCCGGCGCTGATCAACAAACCATTCATTTTTTCGATATAAATGCATGTCCAACCTCATTACCTTCAGCACCCTTGCTCTGACAACAAAGAACCTGGCAAATATATCCTCCGATAAAGTCCCTCGGTAGGGGTTCAAGGCAATTTCTAAGAGATGCAGATCAAGGCATTCGATGTGATTGTTATATTCTATCACATTATCCACTACTGGGCCTAATATTATCTGCAAAAGAAGAGAATGTGTTGGTGCCTACATGCAGTTTTGAACACTACTACAGGCCTATTTGGTTTGCAGGATTTGGAAAATGCACCAGCGTGCCATCTTCGATCTGACATGATTAACATGGGCATTTGATTACAATCTAGAAAAATGTAGCCTTCTTCACAAGAGGTTGGAGTGGATGAAAAAATCCCTAAGAAAACTAGTACAGATGAATCCAAAGGAGAAATGCTTATGGATTGTAACCATATGAATCAAGCAACCAATATGGGGTGGGGGATGTATGTCCTGAAATCCTCCAAAATTCCTTCGGAAATCGTAGTACATTATCATTGTAAACTTGGGAAAGGGTGCCAAAAATTGAACTCCCTTATGGTTAACATTTAACAGGAAAGGAACATCACCTCGATATACAGCTTCTCCAGGCACGGAAAGCATCTCAGGAAACTGACAACTTCGTGCAGGTTGGGGCCGATAGATTCTAGTACCAAGACCTTTACTGTGCGCAGAATCTGGGTCAAGCTTGTCGGAATCATTTTCTGGATGACAGACGAACATACAACTTCAAAATTAGAAATAATGTTGATATCAAGAAGGAGAGGTAGAAGGCGACTGTTGTACTTGAATGGGTGTGAATCCAAAAACAAGTTCGGAGTATTTGACAGACGAGTAGCCCACCCCTGTCAATTTCGGCGTAGAAATGACATTGATTCTTGTTGGACCTTGTTGATCAGTATCTCTCAAGTGAAGGTGTGTCCTCAATGAGCATATTGTGGTCCACCTTTTGTGATCTCTTGTTGCAGCACCAGCAACACACATAAATAGTCCGGAGAGTCATGGAGGTGATGTGGAAGTTACTCGACCAATTCATCGCCCGAAGACGAAGGAACTCGAGTGCAGTACAGCCGTGGAGCAGGTGCTCCATGTCATCCTTTGGGATGCATACGGCGACGAGCTCGAGGTGCTTCAGTCATGGTAGAAAAAGAGCGGGCGCATCATTAAGGGGGGGATGGCAGTTCATGAACTTGGCGAGGCGCAACGTGGGCGCGAGGCGGAGCGCGGACGTTGGCAGCGAGCGCATATGCCCATCATTAAAACTGAGCTCCTCGAACTGATCTAGGGCAAGGGATCGGAACCACTCGTCAAGCTTGGCTCGGTCCTTGCCGTTGGAACGGAACTTGCCCATGATAAGGCCTCTGATTGGGCCATGGTGACTGCCGAGGATCTGGGAGAACGCATCCAAGCTTTCGCGATAGCCATGGCAGAGCTCGTGGGCGTCGATGAGGTCGAGAGGGGTGGAGAGCCATAGGGGGTGCCACCGCTGGGAAAGGACGGTTGTCCTCGCCCCATATTTGATTGGGAGGAGGGATATGATGACTTTCAACATATCATCGGGGAGGCTGCTGATGAAGTCTAGGCCTGCTGGAGTCGCTTGCGGTTTTTTCTCGACCCGCCTCCGCTTGTTGGCAACCTCATTCTCCACCTTTGGAGTCTCAAAAAAATGGCACAAACATATATGTAGGTCATTCAAAATCAATTGTCAAGACCTGGCTAGGAATTATATTAGCACGAACACTAACCCTAGTTGGATTATTAGCAGAAATCATTTGCACATATGAAACAACTAATCACTTATCATTTGTACCATTCAAACAATCAATACACTACACGGATCTAATGAAACTTACTTAGATTTCATGGATTGAAAGAACATAACCATAGGATTTCTATTCCAAAAAGGGGGAGGCAGGAGTAACCAGAGAAACCCTAGGATGTATTTGACACATAAATGGGTATAGATGACTAACCGGTTGCTCGTCGTCATCGGAGTCATCGCCGGAGTGGTCGTTAGAGTCATCGCCGGAGTCGGTGTGGACCTTCAGCTCCGGCTGTGGAAGCACGACGCCGTCGACGACGTCGAGGTGCAGCGATACCTCGTCGGCGGCGACGGCAACCTCTGTCTCCATATTCACGCCGTGCTCTGGTGCTTCAGCAGCCCCGGCATCGCCACTCCCTCTGATGGGGCGCTTCAGCGGCATCCTCATACATTGACGGCTTTGAGGACTGAGAGCGGCGTCAAGGATGCGGGCGGAAAGAGAGATTTGTGTGTGTGGCGAGGATGGGGGGTGCGGCCGCTCGGGCACGTCATTAATATGGAGTAGTGGGAGAGAGGCGGGCGTCGGTCAAACCGCTGGCTCGCCTCCCGGTGAGCCTGCGCAGCGGACTTCTAGGATTCCTACCATCATTTCACACAGCTACTCGCACGCCTCCCGGTGACACTGCGTAGCGAAAACGCCTCCCGTCAATTCACACACCTGCACGCACGCCTCCCGGTCTGCCTGCGCGGCGGACTGCTCGCATGCGTCCCGTCAACTCACGCCTGCTCGCACGGCACACGGGGTGCGTGGTAGCACGTATATTTTTTTTATTTTTTGATGATTCATTTTGATAGGTGGGAACCCGATGAACGAGTTCACGCCCGAGGGTGGCCTGATCTTCACGTCATAGGATCGAATCAGGAGGGATAACTAGCTTTATACCTGCCAAGGTTGGATGCAACCCGTACGTTGGGGATGGCTGACCGGAGCTACAAGAACTCCAACCCGCTATCCGAACAATCGCAGAACCACAAACCGGGACTAACCCACACAAAACGGCTGGAACCATAGAGCACGAATTAGGGGGAACTAGAGGCTCCTTCTCGCGAATCTGGATGAACTCACAAGAGCAAAGGTAGAAAGGATCTCTCAGATCTCTCTAGCAGTCTTGCTGCATAAGCTTGTAGCTGAATGGTTTGACAAAAGGTTCTCTAGAGGATGGGGGAGATGGGGTTTTATAGCAGGGACAACCCCCCTTAGCTAGGTGTGAAAATGGTTTCAAATGTAAGCAGGTTTGCATGGCTTCCTTGGGGGAATAAGCGGTTAATTTTGGGAGTTGTTGGAGAGCTCCTCGGAAATTCGCGAAGTCTCGACAGCCTGGACACCTTCCACGAGATTGGCTAGAACTTTTGACTCACAACTGCAAATGATGTGAGATTTTTTGCATTGGAAAGATAATTTGATGTAGCTTCTGTTGAGCTACCCCTATGGCCCCGTCCCTCCACTACATGGGTGTGGCACAACGAAACATCAGAGGTAAAAACTGACAACATCAGCTTCACTTGAAACTTGTTTTCTCCAAACTTGTTCCTCCAGACCAGTTGCTTCAAGAGCTCATAGGTTGTTGGATTTCTTCCATGTGATACCTAAGTTCAACCAACAACAATGGGGATGAAAGCATAGTTGTGTCATCAAGGTTATAAGGTAAACTTAAGTTAGCATTCACCTGGTCACTTATTAGTTTGGCGCGACTTCTTGTGATTGGACCTATAATTGTTGGAGACTTGTCGATGGTTGTGGTGTCATCATCCCCCCCCCCTCTTGAAAAGGAGTTGTCCTCGACTCTGATGGTCCAAAGTATGGAGAGAGGTCAGACACATTGATGGTTGGACTAACACCATAATCCATCGGAAGGTCAATCTTGTAGGCATTGTCATTGATCTTCACAAGCACTTTGAATGGACCATCTCCACGTGGCTGCAACTTGCATTTGCGTTGATCCGGAAAACGATCCTTCCGTAGGTGTACCCACACAAGATCATCTTCTTCAAAACAACACCTTCTTTCTTCCCTTGTTTGCTCGTTTTGCATATTGTTCAGTCATCTTCTCAATATTTTCCATGGTCTTCTCATGAATTTTCTTCACGAAGTCAGCACGCTTACTTGCATCAAGATTAGTTTGCTCCTGCAATGGTAAAGGCAAAATATCTATGGGAGCAGCATGTTTGAAACCATAAACAATTTCAAAAGGACAAAATTTAGTGGTCGAATGTACTGCCCTGTTGTATGCAAACTCCACGTGGGGGAGACACTCTTCCCACATCTTCAAATTTTTCTTTAAAACTGCTCTCAGCATCATGGATAGTGTGCGGTTCACAACTTCAGTTTGTCCATCCGTTTGTGGGTGGCATGTAGTGGAAAAGAGAAGCTTTGTTCCTAGCTTTGCCCACAACATTTTCCAAAAATAGCTCAGAAACTTGGTGTCACGAACTGAAACAATAGTGCGTGGTACTCATGTAGCCGCATGACTTCCCTGAAAAACAAATCAACAATGTGTGAAGCATCATCGCTCTTATGACACGGAATAAAATGAGCCATCTTGCTAAACCTATCAACCACCACAAAAATTGAATCACTCCCCTCTTAGTGCATGGTAATCCAAGAACAAAATCCATAGAAATATCTTCCCAAGGTGTACTAGGAATTGATAAAGGTGTATAAAGTCCATGAGGGTTTAAATGTGACTTAGCTTTGCGGCAGATCTCACAACGTAGCACGTAGCGCTCAACATCACGCCTCATCCTTGGCCAAAAGAAATGGTCAATCAGCACACTCTCAGTTTTCTTTGCTCCAAAATGTCCCATGAGACCACCAGCATTAGCCTCCTGCAAAAGAATCAAACGAACAGAGCAATCTGGGATGCGCAATTTGTTAGCTCGAAACAAGAGTCCATCATGCAAGTGAAACTTTTCCCAACCGTTCCCCTCACTACACTTTGAGTGTGGTTCAACAAAATATGGGTCATTGGCATACAATTCTTTGATGCTTTGTACCCAAGAATTTTAGTATCAAGTTGTGAGAGTAAAATATGGCGTCTAGACAAAGCATCGGCAACAACATTATCTTTTCCTTTCTTGTACTTGACAATATAGGGAAAAGATTCTATGAATTCACTCCATTTTGCATGTCTATGGTTCAGTTTTTGTTGACCCCTAAGGTGCTTTAAAGATTCATGGTCTGAATGTATCACAAATTCTTTAGGCCACAAATAATGTTGCCATGTTTCCATAGATCTCACAAGTGCATATAATTCTTTGTCATAAACTGAGTAATTTAGAGTTGGACCACTTAGATTCTCACTAAAATATGCAATAGGCCTACCTTCTTGCATTAGTATGCCTCCAATACCCACACCACTTGCATCACATTCAATTTCAAAAGTCTTACCAAAGTTGGGTAGTGCAAGCAATGGTGCATATGTCAATTTTTCTTTCAGCTCTTGAAAGGCCTTCTCTTGTGCGTTTTCCCACTTGAAGGGTACATCTTTCTTGGTTAGCTCATTCATTGGGGCAGCAATGGTGCTGAAGTCCTTCACAAACCGACGGTAGAAACCAGCAAGGCCAAGAAAGCTTCGTACTTGGCTTATATTTTGTGGAGGCATCCACTCACGGATGGCTTTGACCTTCTCCTCATCTAGCTCCACACCTTTAACTTAAACAACAAAGCCAAGAAACACAACTTTGTCTGTGCAAAATGTGCACTTTTCCTTGTTAGCATATAATCTCTCCTCTCTTAGGACAGCAAGCACACACCGGATGTGTTCAACATGTTCATCCAAAGTTTTGCTATAAATAAGGATGTCATCAAGGTAAACAACCACAAACTTTCCAATGAACATTCTAAGCACATGATTCATTAATCTCATGAAGGTACTAGGTGCATTTGTCAATCCAAATGGCATAACTAACCACTCATACAAACCAGATTTTGTTTTGAAAGTAGTTTTCCATTCATCACCCTCTCTCATTCTAATTTGGTGGTAGTCACTTCGCAAGTCAATTTTAGAAAAGATGGTGGCGCCACTAAGTTCATCAAGCCTAGGTATGGGGTGCCTATACCTCATGGTGATGTTGTTAATAGGCCTACAATCACAACACATTCTAGAAGATCCACCTTTTTTTGGTACTAAAAGAACAGGTACAGCACAAGGAGAGACTTTCCCTTACATAACATTTGTTTAGTAGGCCTTCAACTTGTTGCTTAATCTCCTTGGTTTTCTCCGGGTTTGTGCGATATGGTGGTCAGTTCGGCAATGGGGCTCCTGGAACCAAATCAATTTGGTGTTCAATGCCTCTTTGTGGTGGCAGCCCTGGTGGTATTTCCTCAGGGAACACATCTTCATACCCCTGCAAAATTTCAACAACAACACTAGGAGTGGTAGAGGATAAGTCGTTAGTAGAAAGAAAGTTGTCCTTGTACAAAAGTACAAAGAACATGGAATTGGGTTCTCTCAACTCTCTCATGTCCCTTTTCCTAGCCATCATAACTAATCCCTGTTTTTCCCATGTCTTGGTCAATTTAAGCTATGGGGTTTTATTTGGCTTTGGATTCTCTCGCTCACTATGTTGGTGGATGTCACTCAAGTGTTTCTCGCTCACTCTCTCTTTCCTTTTCAGATCATCCATCAATATTTCTTCGGGTGTCAAAGGGAGCAAAGATGTGCGCTCTCCCTCGTATTGGAACGAGAGACGATTAGCACGGCCGCTGATTTGCACATCACGATCATACAACCGAGGTCTTCCCAACAACAATTGGCATGCTTGCATTGGCACCACATCACATTCCACTTGATCTCGGTACTTCCCAATGGAAAAATGAATGGTGACTATGTTGCTTACTCGAAGTGTACCACAATCATTGAGCCATTGCATCTTATATGGACTTGGGTGCCTTCTTTGTTTTAGTCCCAATTTCTCTACCAAATCTGAACTTGCAATGTTGTTGCAGCTGCCATTGTCAACAATAATTCTACAAACCTTTTCCTTGATGGTACCACGAGTGTGAAAAATATTATGGCGCTGCCCTTTCTCTTCTCTAGCTACATTGACACTAAACACACGACGAGAAACAAAGCAATCTCCCATGTTGGCTTGAATATAACAACCACTCTTCTCGCTTTCTTCATCCTCATGATCACCCGGTGCTCCACTATCTTCATGTTCAGTCTCAGATTCCCATTCACCTTGTTCATTGATAAATAGAACTCTCTTGTTTCGACATTCAGAGGAAATGTGACCATGCCCTTTGCACTTCCAACACTCAATATCTCGGCTTCGAGATGATGGTACAGCCGTGGGGTTAGAAGTACTTCCAGTAGCAGAAGGAGCACGCTTGTCAGCATTCCTAGGAGCCGGTGATGATGCCGATGAAGCCGCTGTTCGCCGGGTGGCGGTAGGGTGTGAAGTATGCTGAAACTAAGAACCACCATGAGAGGCACTTGGCTGCGACCTTTGCCATGGTGTGGTGGTGCGGCTATGAGATATCCGGCCATGACCACTCCGCTGCACCTTCCTCTCTGTGCGCTTTGCTTGCTCCAGAATATCTTGTAGAGTGTTATAGGGAAACATCTCCACAAAATCAGAAATTTCAGTGTTGAGACCATGCAGAATTCTTGCCATCTTTGACTCCTCATCTTCATGAATCCGAGCACGAACCAACAACAATTCCATCTCTTTATAGTACTCATCCACCGTGCGCGTACCTTGGCTGAGGCGCTACAATCTGTTTCAAAGATCTCTTTGATATTGTGAAGGAACAAACCTTTGCCTCATGGCTTGTTTCATCTCTTCCCAAGTGTCAATGTGGTCACAGCCTAGCAGCAGCTGAATTTGTTGTAGTTGATTCCACCAAGTAAGTGCATAACCAGAAAACTCAACACAAGCAAGGTTTACTCTCTTCGGATCAGCAAGGCTATGGATACGAAAAATCTGATCACACTGCTCTTCCCAATCAAAATATGCATCGGGGTCTTCCTTTCCTGTGAACTTGGGGACGTGCAACTTGATTCTTGCTATGTCATCTTGACCATCTCTATCACGACGTTCTGCACGACGCCCATCTTCAGCAGCACGACGGTATGGGACACCATCATAATCATCAAAATCATCTCCATGACCATGAGCAACATGCTCATGAGGGTCATAGTAGTGCCCACGAGGACCATGGCCTCGCCCTCGAAGTTGTCCTCCTCACTGCCCTCCATGAGCAGCAGCACCACGCCCATGAGAAGCAGCCACATGTCCACCATAGCTGTTGTTATCATCCTCCAAGGCACCGTCAACAGCAACATGCACGGAATTCTCATCCCCAACTTCCTCAAATGGATCAATAGGGTGTTATCGGTGTCAAAGTCTATCACCACCTGCTGGAGGACGCTCGTGAAGCATCCTTTCCATGGCTTGGAGTAAGTTGTTCTCGAGTCACCGCAGCTCGACACGTGTGACCGGGGCATCTTCTTCCCCATGGTTTTCTCCATGAACACTCGATCTAGATCCTGCCATGTTAGTAAGGCCAAAAGTGGAATAGGATATTTTTTGTGGAATCACACAACCTCACCTCTTACTCAACAAAGTTCTTATGAGTTCACATCAGATTATGCTTCTCCTGGATGTGTTAAAGCGATTGAAAGACAGGGATCGAAGAACTAGCTTTGGTTTTTGGTGGAGCTCGGTGGGGTAAACAAAAAGGGGCTTGTGCTGAAATCAAGTTGATGCAAACCAAGAAAAAATATGTGGATAGATATGTTGCACCTTTGCACCAATATTGAAAAATGCACAACACACAAGCTTCTGAAATATTTTCTACCAAGCTGAAACTTTTGGATCTTACACAACACTTTCTTTTCTCTCTTGACTTTTTTTTTCTGCCACTCTTTTCTTTCTCTCTTTGATTTTTTTTGCCACTTTTCTTCTCTCTTTTTCCAGAGCACAACAACCAAATCTGAAAGCAACTATGAAGATGAACTTAGTGCAGATCTAAAAGATGAAGAACATGCAAGGTATGCAACAACAAGATCTCAGCACCAACAAGGCTTGGATATTTTTGGTGGGGCTTTGGACTTCTAGGACACCAAATATAGGATGAAAAACACTCGATCTAAAGGGATGATAGCAAGATAAACTTGGATAACAGATCGTACCATGTCAACGAAGTCTCTGATGCCAGATGATAGGTGGGAACCCGATGAACAAGTTCATGCCTGAGGGTGGCCCGATCTTCACATCGTAGGATCGAATCGGGAGGGATAACTAGCTGCAAGCAGCCGGGATAACTAGCTTTATACCTGCCAAGGTTGGATTCAACCTGTACATTGGGGATGGCTGACCGGAGCTACAAGAACTCCAACCCGTTGTTCAAACAATCGCAGAACCACAAACCGGGACTAACCCACACAAAACGGCTGGAACCATAGAGCACGAATTAGGGAGAACAAGAGGCTCCTTCTCGCGCATCCGGATGAACTCACAAGACAAAAGGTAGCAATGATCTCTTGGATCTCTCTAGTAGTCTTGCTGCATAAACTTGTAGCTGAATGGTTTGACAAAAGGTTCTCTAGAGGATGGGGGAGATGGGGTTTTATAGCAGGGACAACCCCCCTTAGCTAGGTGTAAAAATGGTTTCAAAAGTAAGCAGGTTTGCATGGCTTCCTTGGGGAAATAAGCAGTCAACTTTGGGAGTTGTTGGAGTGCTCCTTGGAAATTCGCGAAGTCTCGACAGCCTAGACACCTTCCACGAGATTGGCTAGAACTTTTGACTCACAACTGCAAATGATGTGAGGTTTTTGCATTGGAAAAATAATTTGATGTAGCTTCTGTTGATGTACCCCTATGGCCCCGTCTCTCCACTACATGGGTGTGGCACAACGAAACATCAAAGGTAACAACTGACAGCATCAGCTTCACTTGAAACTTGTTTTCTCCAAACTTGTTCCTCCAGACCGGTTGCTTCAAGAGATCATAGGTTGTTGGATTTCTTCCATGTGATACCTAATTTCAACCAACAACAATGGGGATGAAAGCATAGTTGTGTCATCAAGGTTATAAGGTAAACTTAAGTTAGCGTTCACCTGGTCACTTATTAGTTTGGCGCGACTTCTTGTGATTGGACCTATAATTGTTGGAGACTTGTCGATGGTTGTGGTGTCATCACATTCTGCCGCTTTACTGCTTAACCAAAGCATGGCATGGTCTAATGCACATGGTTCGAATAAATAATCCATACGAGATATTGGTTGCCAGTTATTAATAATCTCCCGTTTGTAAGAAGATTATATCAAAACATGTCTCAAATTTGACGAAAAAAATACAATATCACAGTCTACTGGTGTCCATATATGACACCACGATAAGTTTCATGAATTTCAACTGAGTTTTGGATTTACTGAATTTTAAAAATCAATATTCTCAATGTTTTGAAATCTCTTCCATGGGGAAACATGCACCCAGGGACACACATATGATTTTGCAATCCATTTTGGTGCACATGTAGCTCAAATTTGATTTTTGCACATTAAATCCCTAGGAAATCAATCAATGTATAAAAACGGTCGAATGATCTCTATTTTTTTTTCAAATTTTAACACGACACTCCGTTGGTCACATGTTCACTGCAGAAAAAGTTTGACATGCCTCAGAGTGGCCGTGGTGGTGCAGGATGTGTGTGTCTGTGTGTGTGTGTGGGGGAGGGGGGGGTCCGGCAGTACACTACGAGTCGTGAGCCTCCGTGTGGGATTATTGATCATTTTGTGAGTCTTATATGCCACATCAAAGTCGTGAATTGGTTATTTAAAGCATCACACAACCCTTTCATACATACATGTTCGGGCCACGTGCATGCATTGGTGGTCCTCTCGGACACTCCCTCGTGCGGTTATCAGCGACGTGCCCATTCGTTAGTCCGCAAAGGTTTTCAGTTTCCACCGACAACGAGAGGCATTTGACCAAAGGTGGATTCATCTTGGCATGTGTGTTACAGTGTGGATCATGGTGAGATTCCATATCAAAGTTCGGGCACGCGCGTACACATGAGTCCCTCCCACCGGCTTGAAGTGAGGGGGCTACGCATCCTGGTCTAGTGCGTTTCCGGTTTGCGAAGCATGTGCCACGTCAAAGTTGTGCATTGGGTATTCAAACATCACATAACACACGGGCACATGCACGCGGTGGTTGTCCTATGACACTCACTCGTGTGTGACTCTCTCTGTGGGCCCATGAGGTCGTCGTCGATCAGTTGAACGTACAACGAGAGAGAGGTTAATTTGACCAACAAAGGATGGTTCTTTTTTGGCTTGTGTTACATATATGCACAGTAGGAGTATGTAGTACATGTCAAAGAGGGGGCAACATGAATACTCTATATATATGCGTACGTCATCACCTCGCTCCATGTGGGGACTTTCCGGTTCCCGAGGCAGGTGCCACATCAAAGTTGTGCATTGGTATTCAAACATCACGCAATACCATGCAGGCAGTGGTTGCCCTATAGGAACTCACTCGCGTGTGGCGCTTCCATCTGTGGGCCCGCGAGGTTGTCCTCCATCACTTTGACCCAACGAGAGAGAGGTTAATTTGACCATCAAGGAATGATTCTTTTTTGGTTTGTGCTATACAGTAGAAGTACATATATACCACGCGTCGAATATGGGTGTACATATAGCACATATATACCACGCATCATGAACCTCACTCTCTGTGGGGACTTTTCGGTTTCCGAGGTATATATATATATATGTGTGGTGCCACATCAAAGTTGTGCATTGCGTATTCAAACATCACACAAACACCTCTTTGGGCCACATGCAGACGGTGGTACGTAGTCCTATATAGGATGCTCACTCACGTGCGACGTACGCTTCGCTTCTGTGGGCCCACGAGTTCGTCGTCCATCACTTTGAACCAACAAGAGAGAGGTACGTTTGACGAACAAGGAGGATTAATTCTTTTAGGGATGTGTTACTAGGTGTATAGTACGTGTCAAAGGGGGGTGGGACAAGCATATACTAGGTGTCACATGAACCTCACTCTCTGTGTGTAGACTTTGCAGTTTTTGAGGCAAATGCCACATCAAATTTGTGCATTAGGTATTCAAAACATCACAACCACACACCTCTCTATATATATGTTTTGGCACACATGCAAGCGATGGTTGTTGTCCTCTAGCACTCACTCACGCGGTTATTGGCGATGCTTCCATCTGTCGGCCCGCTTGGTCCATCACTTTCACCGACAACGAGAGAGGTTAATTAATTTGACTTAGGAGGGGATTAATTTTTTGTTTGTCTCATGATATAGTTCATGATGTGAGATTACACACACACACACACCACACACACACACACACACACACACACACACACACACACACACATATATATATATATATATATATATATATATATATATATATATAAATATAATAGCGCATGTGTACACATGAATCCATCCCGCTATATCGAATGGGGGGGGAGGGCGAGCACACGACACGTCATGAACCTCTTGCTCTATGTGGGGACCTCTGCGATTTTCAACGCATGCACCACATGAATGTTGTGCATTGGGTATTCAACACATATGCATGCATCACACACCTCCATAAATATGTTCGGGACACACGCATGCAATGGTTGTCTTTGGACACACTCTCACTCGCTTGGTTATGGGCGGCAAGCCTATATATATTCATGGGCCCGCGTGGACGTCCATCATGGTGGATTCTTCTTCTTTGGTTCGAGTTACTATATAGTAGGTCGATCATTCTAGGCCTAATTAAGTTTGAGCGCATGCTACGCGTCATGAACCCTCGCTCAGTGTGGGGATTTTACGGTTCCAAAGCATGGTGCCACATCAAATTTGCGCATTGGGTATTCAAACACCACACACACCACTTCCATATACATACTTGGGCCACATGCGCAGAGTGGGTTTGTCTTCAGACAGTACTCCCTCGCGAGGTTATCGGCGACAAGCTAGCCCATTTTGCGGGGCCGTGTGGGCGTCGATCACTTTGACCAACAACGAACGAGAGAGGTTGTACGTGATGGGAATCGTTGCATGGAAAACAAAAAAAATTCTACGCACACGCAATGATCTATCAATGGAGATGCATAGCAACGAGGGGGAGAGTGTGTCTACGTACCCTCATAGACCGTAAGCGGAAGAGTTTCACAACGCGGTTGATGTAGTCGAACTTCTTCGCGCTTCAACCGATCAAGTACCGAACGCACGACACCTCCGTGTTCTGCACACGTTCAGCTCGGTGACGTCCCTCGCCTTCTTGATCCAGAAGATGTCGAGGTAGTAGATGAGTTCCGTCAGCACGATGGCGTGGTGACGGTGATGGTGAAGTGATCTTCGCAGGGCTTCGCCTAAGTACTACGAAAATATGACCGGGGGTGTAAACGGTGGAGGGGGGCGCCGCACACAGCTAGGCAATTGTCTGGTGTGTGCTAGGCGCCCCCGTCCCACATATATATATATATGTGGGAGGGGGAGGGGAGAGGCCAGGAGGCGCCCCAAGTAGGACCGAATCCTACTTGGGCTCCTCCCAAGCCACGCGCCCCCCTTGCCATATATATCGGAGGGGGAAGGAAAGGGGGGAGAGGTGGAAGGAAGGGGGAATCCTATTCCATTTCTTTCCTTTCCTCCTTCCCCTTTCATTCTCCACCTTGGCCGGCCCATATGGGGGGCGCACCAGCCCCTTGTGGCTGGTGTGTTTCCCCTCTTGGCCCATAAGGCCCATATCTTTTGCAGGGGGTGCCCGGAACTCCTTCCGGTGACCCGATAAGTACCCGGTGACCTCCAAAACACTTCTGGTGTCCGAATACCATCGTCCTATATATCAATCTTTACCTCTCGACCATTTCGAGACTCCTCGTCATGTCCGTGATCTCATCCGGGACTCCGAACAACATTCGGTCACCAAATCACATAACTCATATAATATTATATCATCAACGAACATTAAGCGTGCGGACCCTACGGGTTCGAGAACTATGTAGACATGACCGAGACACCTCTCCGGTCAATAACCAATAGCGGAACCTGGATGCTCATATTGGCTCCTACATATTTTACGAAGATCTTTATCGGTCAAACCATTATGATAACATACGTAATTCCCTTTGTCCATCGGTATGTTACTTGCCCGAGATTCGATCGTCGGTATCTTCATACCTAGTTCAATCTCGTTACTGGCAAGTCTCTTTACTCGTTCAGTAATACATCACCTCGTGACCAACTCCTTAGTCATTTGCTTGCAAGCTTATGATGTGTATTACCGAGAGGGCCCAGAGATACCTCTCCGAAACTCGGAGTGACAAACCCTAATCTCAATCTATGCCAACTCAACAAATACCTTCGGAGATACCTGTAGAGCATCTTTATAATCACCCAGTTACGTTGTGACGTTTGATAGCACACAAGGCAATCCTCCGGTATCCTGGAGTTGCATAATCTCATAGTCGACGGAATATGTATTTGACATGAAGAAAGCAATAGCAATAAAACTGATCGATCATTATGCTAAGCTAACGGATGGGTCTTGTCCATCACATCATTCTCCTAATGATGTGATCCCGTTATCAAATGACAACTCATGCCCATGGTCAGGAAACCTTAACCATCTTTGATCAACGAGCTAGTCTAGTAGAGGCTTACTAGGGACATGGTGTTTTGTCTATGTATTCACACATGTATTATGGTTTCCGATTAATACAATTCTAGCATGAATAATAAACCTTTATCATGAATAAGGAAATATAAAATAACAACTTTATTATTGCCTCTAGGGCATATTTCCTTCAGTCTCCCACTTGCACTAGAGTCAATAATCTAGATTACATTGTAATGATTCTAACAACCATGGAGTCTTGGTGCTGATCTTGTTTTGCTCGTGGAAGAGGCTTAGTCAACGGGTCTGCCACATTCAGATCCGTATGTATCTTGCAAATTTCTATGTCTCCATCCTTGACTTGTTCATGAATGGAGTTGAAGCATCTCTTGATGTGTTTGGTTCTCTTGTGAAACCTGGATTCCTTTGCCAAGGAAATTGCTCCAGTGTTGTCACAAAAGATTTTCAGTGGATCCGATGCACTAGGTATTACACCTAGATCAGATATGAACTCCTTCATTGAGACTCCTTCATTTGCTGCTTCCAAAGCAGCTATGTACTCCACTTCACATATTGATCCCGCCACGACGCTCTGCTTTGGAACTGCACCAACGGACATCTCCACCATTCAATATAAATATGTATCCGGTTTGTGACTTGGAGTCATCTGGATCAGTGTCAAAGCTAGCATCGACGTAACCATTTACGACGAGCTCTTTATCACCTCCATAAACGAGAAACATATCCTTGGTCCTTTTCAGGTACTTCAGGATGTTCTTGACCGCTGTCCAGTGATCCACTCCTGGATTACTTTGGTACCTCCCTGCCAAACTTATGGCAAGGCACACATCAGGTCTAGTACACAGCATAGCATACATGATAGAACCTATGGCTGAAGCATAGGGAATGACTTTCATTTTCTCTCTATCTTCTGCAGTGGTCGGGCATTGAGCCTTACTCAACTTCACACCTTGCAACACAGGCAAGAACCCTTTCTTTGACTGATCCATTTTGAACTTCTTCAAAACTTTATCAAGGTATGTGCTTTGTGAAAGTCCTATGAAGCGTCTCGATCTATCCCTATAGATCTTGATGCCCAATATATAAGCAACTTCACCGAGGTCTTTCATTGAAAAACTCTTATTCAAGTATCCTTTTATGCTGTCCAGAAATTCTATATCATTTCCAATCAACAATATGTCATCAACATATAATATCAGAAATGCTACAGAGCTCCCACTCACTTTCTTGTAAATACAGGCTTCACCGAAAGTCTGTATAAAACCATATGCTTTGATCACCTCATCAAAG
Source organism: Thinopyrum elongatum (assembly GCA_011799875.1). NCBI lineage: Eukaryota > Viridiplantae > Streptophyta > Magnoliopsida > Poales > Poaceae > Thinopyrum > Thinopyrum elongatum. The sequence goes on along the minus strand of CM022300.1, from coordinate 440,276,416 downwards.
CATATATTCCAACTCCAACATGCTTGCACTAGTCCATAGATGGATTGCTGGAGCTTGCACACTTTGTTAGCACCTTTAGGATCGACAAAACCTTCTGGTTGCATCATATACAATTCTTCTTTAAGAAATCCATTAAGGAATGCAGTTTTGAGGTCCATTTGCCAGATTTCATAATCATAAAATGTGGCAATTGCTAACATGATTCGGACGGACTTAAGCATCGCTACGGGTGAGAAAGTCTCATCGTAGTCAACCCCTTGAACTTGCCGAAAACCTTTTGTGAAAAGTCGAGCTTTATAGAAAGTAACATTACCATCAACGTCAGTCTTCTTCTTGAAGATACATTTATTTTCTATGGCTTGCCGATCAACGGGCAAATCCACCAAAGTCCACACTTTGTTCTCATACATGGATCCTATCTCAAATTTCATGTCCTCAAGCCATCTGACGGAATCTGGGCTCATCATAGCTTCTTCATAGTTCGTAGGTTCGCCTTGGTCTAGTAACATGACTTCCAGTACAGGATTCCCGTACCACTCTGGTGCGGATCGTGTTCTGGTTGACCTACGAAGTTCTGTAGTAACTTGATCTGAAGTTTCATGATCATCATCATTAGCTTCCTCTCTAGTTGGTGTAGGCATCACGGGAACGGTTTTCTCTGATGAACTACTTTCTAATTCGAGAGAAGGTACAATTACCTCATCAAGTTCTACTTTCCTCCCACTCACTTCTTTCGAGACAAACTCCTTCTCTAGAAAGGTTCCATTCTTGGCAACAAAGATCTTGCCTTCGGATCTGTGGTAGAAGGTGTACCCAATTGTTTCCTTAGGGTATCCTATGAAGACGCACTTCTCCGATTTGGGTTCGAGCTTATCAGGCTGAAGCCTTTTGACATAAGTGTTGCAACCCCAAACTTTAAGAAACGACAGCTTAGGTTTCTTGCCAAACCATAGTTCATATGGTGTCGTCTCAACGGATTTAGACGGTGCCCTATTTAATGTGAATGCAGCTATCTCTAATGCATAACCCCAAAATGATAGTGGTAAATCGGTAAGAGACATCATAGATCGCACCATATCTAATAATGTACGGTTATGATGTTCGGACACACCATTACGCTGTGGTGTTCCAGGTGGCATGAGTTGTGAAACTATTCCACATTGTTTTAAATGAAGGCCAAACTCGTAACTCAATATTCGCCTCCGCGATCAGATCGCAGTAACTTTATTTTCTTGTTACGATGATTCTCCACTTCACTCTGAAATTCTTTGAACTTTTCAAATGTTTCAGACTTGTGTTTCATTAGGTAGATATACCCATATCTGCTCAAATCATCTGTGAAGGTCAGAAAATAACGATACCCGCCGCGTGCCTCAACACTCATCGGACCGCATACATCGGTATGTATTATTTCCAATAAGTCATTAGCTCGCTCCATTGTTCCGGAGAACGGAGTTTTAGTCATCTTGCCCATGAGGCATGGTTCGCAAGTATCAAATGATTCATAATCAAGTGATTCCAAAAGCCCATCTGCATGGAGTTTCTTCATGCGCTTTACACCAATATGACCTAAACGGTACTGCCACAAATATGTTGCATTATCATTATCAACTTCGCGTCTTTTGGCATCAATATTATAAATATGTGTATCACTACAATCGAGATTCAATAAAAATAGACCACTCTTCAAGGGTTCATGACCATAAAAGATATTACTCATATAAATAGAACAACCATTATTCTCTGATTTAAATGAATAATTGTCTCGCACTAAACAAGATCCAGATATAATGTTCATGCTCAACGCTGGCACCAAATAACAATTATTCAGGTCTAAAACTAATCCCGAAGGTAGATGTAGAGGTAGCGTGCCGACGGCGATCACATCGACCTTGGAACCATTCCCGACGTGCATCGTCACCTCGTCCTTAGCCAATCTTCATTTAATCTATAGCTCCTATTTCGAGTTACAAATATGAGCAAACGAACCAGTATCAAATTCCCAGGCGCTACTACGAGCATTAGTAAGGTACACATCAATAACATGTATGTCAAATATACCTTTGTTTAATTTGCCATCCTTCTTATCTGCCAAATACTTGGGGCAATTCCGCTTCCAGTGACCAGTCCCTTTGCAGTAGAAGCACTCAGTTTCAGGCTTGGGTCCAGCTTTGTGTTTCTTCCCGGGAGTGGCATCTTGCTTGCCATTCTTCTTGAAGTTCCCTTTCTTTCCCTTGCCCTTTTTCTTGAAACTAGTGGTCTTGTTAACCATCCACACTTGATGCTCCTTCTTGATTTCTACCTCTGCAGCCTTAAGCATTGCGAAGAGCTCGGGAATTGTTTTGTTCATCCCTTGCATATTACAGTTCATCACGAAGCCTTTATAGCTTGGTGGCAGTGATTGAAGAACTCTGTCAATGACACAATCAACTAGAAGATCAACTCCCAGCTGAGTCAAGTGATTATAATACCCAGACATTTTGAGTATGTGTTCACTGACAGAACTGTTCTCCTCCATCTTGCAGCTATAGAACTTGTTGGAAACTTCATATCTCTCAACCCGGGCATTTGTTTGAAATATTAACTTCAACTCTTGGAACATATCATATGCTCCATGACGTTCAAAACGTCTTTGAAGTCCCGGTTCTAAGCCGTAGAGCATGGCACACTGAACTATAGAGTAGTCACTAGACCGCGTCTGCCAGACGTTCAAAGCGTCTACATTAGCGGGAGGGGGCTTGTCACCTAGCGGTGCATCAAGGACATAATTCTTCTGTGCAGCAATGAGGATAATCCTCAAGTTACGGACCCAGTCCGTGTAGTTGCTACCATCATCTTTCAACTTAGCTTTCTCTAGGAACGCATTAAAATTCAGGGGACGGTAGCATGGGCCATTGATCTACAACATAGATATGCAAATACTATCAGGACTAAGTTCATGATAAATTAAGTTCAATTAATCAAATTACTTAAGAACTCCCACTTAAATAGACATCCCTCAAGTCATCTAAGTGATACGTGATCCAAATCAACTAACCCATGTCCGATCATCACGTGAGATGGGGTAGTCATCAATGGTGAACATCTCTATGTTGATCATATCTACTATATGATTCATGTTCGACCTTTCGGTCTCCAGTGTTCCGAGGCCATGTCTGTACATGCTAGGCTCGTCAAGTTTAACCCAAGTATTCCGCATGTGCAAAACTATCTTGCACCCGTTGTATGTGAACGTAGAGTCTATCACACCCGATCATCACGTGGTGTCTCAACACGACGAACTGTAGCAACGGTGCATACTCAGGGAGAACACTTTTTCTTGAAATTAAGTGAAGGGATCATCTTATAATGCTACCGCCGTTCTAAGCAAAATAAGATGCATAAAAGATAAACATCACATGCAATCAAAATATGTGACATGATATGGCCATCATCATCTCGTGCTTTTGATCTCCATCTCCAAAGCATCGTCATGATCTCCATCGTCACCGGCTCGACACCTTGATCTCCATCGTTGTGTCGTGGTCGTCTCGCCAACTATTGCTTCTACAACTATCGCTAACGCATAGTGATAAAGTAAAGCAATTACATGGCGTTTGTATTTCATACAATAAAGTGACAACCATAAGGCTCCTGCTAGTTGCCGATAACTTACAAAACATGATCATCTCATACAACAACGTATATCACATCATGTCTTGACCATATCACATCACAACATGCCCTGCACAAACAAGTTAGACGTCCTCTACTTTGTTGTTGCAAGTTTTACGTGGCTGCTATGGGCTTCTAGCAAGATCCGTTCTTATCTACGGCAAAAACCATAACGGTGATTCATCAAGTTTGCTATTTTAACCTTCTTCAAGGACCGGCCGTAGTCAAATTCGATTCAACTAAAGTAGGAGAAACAGACACCCGCCAGCCACCTTTATGCAAAACTAGTTGCATGTCAGTCGGTGGAACCGGTCTCATGTGCGTGGACATGTAAGGTTGGTCCAGGCCGCTTCATCCCACAATACCGCCGAATCAAAATAAGACGTTTGTGGTAAGCAGTATGACTATCACCGCCCACAACTCTTTGTGTTCTACTCGTGCATATCATCTACGCATAGACCTGGCTCTTGATGCCACTGATGGGAATCGTTGCATGGAAAACAAAAAAATTTCTACGCACACGCAATGATCTATCCATGGAGATGCATAGCAACGAGGGTGAGAGTGTGTCTATGTACCCTCGTAGACCGTAAGTGGAAGCGTTTCACAACGCAGTTGATGTAGTCGAACTTCTTCGCGCTTCAACCGATCAAGTACCGAACGCACGACACCTCCGCGTTCTGCACACGTTCAGCTCGGTGACGTCCCTCGCCTTCTTGATCTAGCAAGACGTCGAGGTAGTAGATGAGTTCCGTCAGCACGACGGTGTGGTGACGGTGATGGTGAAGTGATCTCCGCAAGGCTTCGCCTAAGCAGTACGAAAATATGGCCGGGGGTTTAAACGGTGGAGGGGGGCGCCGCACACGGCTAGGCAATTGTCTGGTGTGTGCTAGGCGCCCCCTCCCACATATATATATGTGGGAGGGGGAGGGGAGAGGCCAGGAGGCGCCCCAAGTAGGACCGAATCCTACCTGGGCTCCTCCCAAGCCGCGCGCCCCCCTGCCATATATATCAGAGTGGGAAGGAAAGGGGGGAGAGGTGGAAGGAAGGGGGAATCCTATTCCCTTTCTTTCCTTTCCTCCTTCCCTTTCCTTCTCCACCTTGACCGGCCCATATGGGGGGCGCACCAGCCCCTTGTGGCTGGTGTGTTTCCCCTCTTGGCCCATAAGGCCCATATCTTTTGCCGAGGGTGCCCGGAACTCCTTCCGGTGACCCGATAAGTTCCCGGTGACCCCCGAAACACTTCTGGTGTCCGAATACCATCGTCCTATATATCAATCTTTACCTCTCAACATTTCGAGACTCCTCGTCATGTCCGTGATCTCATCCGGGACTCCGAACAACATTTGGTCACCAAATCACATAACTCATATAATACTATATCGTCAACGAACATTAAGCGTGCGGACCCTACGGGTTCGAGAACTATGTAGACATGACCGAGACACTTCTCGGGTCAATAACCAATAGAGGAACCTGGATGCTCATATTGGCTCCTACATATTCTACGAAGATCTTTATCGGTCGAACCGTTATGATAACATACATAATTCCCTTTGTCCATCGGTATGTTACTTGCCCGAGATTCGATCGTCGGTATCTTCATACCTAGTTCAATCTCGTTACTGGCAAGTCTCTTTACTCATTCCATAATACATCACCTCGTGACCAACTCCTTAGTCGTTTGCTTGCAAGCTTATGATGTGTATTACCGAGAGGGCCCAGAGATACCTCTCCGAAACTCGGAGTGACAAATCCTAATCTCAATCTATGCCAACTCAACAAATACCTTCGGAGATACCTGTAGAGCATCTTTATAATCACCCAGTTACATTGTGACGTTTGATAGCACACAAGGCATTCCTCCGGTATCCGGGAGTTGCATAATCTCATAGTAGAAGGAATATGTATTTGACATGAAGAAAGCAGTAGCAATAAAACTGAACGATCATTATGCTAAGCTAACGGATGGGTCTTGTCCATCACATCATTCTCCTAATGATGTGATCCCATTATCAAATGGTAACTCATGTCCATGGTCAGGAAACCTTAACCATCTTTGATCAACGAGCTAGTCTAGTAGAGGCTTACTAGAAACACGGTGTTTTGTCTATGTATGCACACATGTATTATGGTTTCCGATTAATGCAATTCTAGCATGAATAATAAACCTTTATCATGAATAAGGAAATATAAAATAACAACTTTACTATTGCCTCTAGGGAATATTTCCTTCAGTATGACCAAGTTGGATTCTGCTTGGTCTGTGTTACAGTACGTCTTGGTGAGTGGCCCTCCTCCCCCCCCGACATGTGTGTGTGTGGGGGGGGGGGTGGGGGGCTACTTCGCACTACCTGCAACCTCCGTGGGGTCGGGGAAGTCCGGTTAATTTGCAAGGCACACGTGCCACATAAAAGTTGTGAATGGTAGTTAAATATCACACCACACCCTTTTCATACATATAGTAGGGCCACCCGTAGGTGGTTCGTATGTGGTCTTACCTATCTCGCGCCACAAGCACACATTTGTGGGTCGGCGCACAGTCCACCTTTGTCGGGAAGCGAAAGGGGAAATTTGACCATATATATGATGGACTCCTATAGGTTTTGTGTTACGGTAGTGTGAGATTTCAGACCTAGCTAGTTGGGGGCATGCATTCGTAGCTAGGATTCCCTTACTGCCGACATGAAGTGGGGTTCGTCGGGATTGGCTGACTAGCAATACTGTGCTTTTGTCCACATATATTTGGGTATTCGAACATCAAAGTTGTGCATTGGGTATTCGAACATCAAACCACCCTTTTTCATACATATATTTGGTCCACATGCAAGTGTAGTCGTGTTCTGACCCTTTCCGGTGTTATTCTTTTTTGCCAAATTTATAAACATCACAAGAGTTGGATGCAGAAACCGTCTGCGATTGGGGACGCAACAGACACGGTTCGGTCAGACTACCCGTGTGCCACGCCCCTGCCCCTGTAGTCACTCACATTAGCACCGTAGATTGGGATCCACGAGGCTTGCCTCCCACTCTCGAAAATATCTACTGCCTCGTAATCTTGAAAATATCTACCGCCTAGAAGGTTTATGCGACCTTCGACAGAAAAACAACAGTGCGGATAACTTTCCCTGATCTTTCACGGCACAATTCAGTTGCAATCAGTATTTCTCCTTAATCTTCAGTCGTTCCCACATCCGAATAAAGCAGCAGCAAATCAATCTGCAAACCGGCGTAACAACGATCCAGACTACTCCAGAACTAGACTTACTAGATGCAAATCTAATTAAACAACATGCAAACCCTGCGAGATGCCGGAATCACATGGACGAGCCCTTTGGACTCACGTAGCAGATTAGAAGTCACAGGCTCCAATCCTCCACGCGAAGCAAACATGAACCCTAGATGGATTCTCCAAAAAAACAAGCAGAACTTGGCCGCAGGAACATAGCGAGTTTCTGGTTTATCTTAGGTAAAACTAACTCCCCTGATACACGGCCGGTTCGACCCTATAAATAGTGCGCACAGGCACTTGACTCGGCTAGACTTGTACGACTAGGACTCTTATTACTAGTTGGACTCTCAAGCTGACCGTAGCTAGTACTACTACCACTTTGACTTTTGTAACTAGCACATGCACTCCTAGTACTAAGATAAAACACTTGACAGTAGATGGCATGCATCTACTAGTACTGAACCTAGAAATAAAAAGGACACACAATACTTGTATGTTGAAATTCAGTTCAATTCAACTTCAGTTGAATTTTACCCACTGTCAAAAATTGGCATGGAGTCCTAAATGTGGGCTTCACTTTCTTTGCTGGTATGATCTGCATTGTGTCAGTTGCGGCGGAGTCATTCGCCCGACGCCTTGCTGGTACCACATACTTTGCTACATCACCAACCACAATCATGGCCGCATCATCCTCCCTCCCTTCACAGGAAACCGTCCTCGGTTTCGACCTATACCTTGCAGATTTTTTCTTAAACACTTCAACAGTACACCTTATATCATTTGCATCTTTGGGAAGCATAGCATGAAACACACCCCTGTGCATAAAAGTGTACCTATTTGTTCGTCCATGATGAAGAGCGTTAACATCATGCTGCCACGGACGCCCCAAAATAAGGTGACAAACATGTAGTGGCATAACATCGCACTCCACTTTATCAACATAGCCATCAACAAAAAAAGGGACCTTCACCCTGTGAGTTACCTTCACTTTGCCAACATCATTTATCCACTTCATATAGTATGGTCTTGGGTGCTCCCATGTTGGCAACCAAAGAGACACCACCACATCCTTACTAATCATGTTGCTAGCACTCGCACCATCGATTATCAGTTTGCAAACTTCTCCCTTAATGGTGCATGCAGTTTGAAAAATACTCCGCCGCTGTCCTTGTTCAACAATGGTCTTGTCATCTCGCTGGACCTTATGTGCTGGCAAACTCTCCATATCAGGATCATCTTGAGGATAACATAGTATGGTATCACCATGACCTCTTTCGATTCCATCCTCTAACTTAGGCGTCTCATCTTCAGATTTTGAAATATATTCTGCATCAACAAGTAGAACCCTTTGTTGATTGGAACATTCATGCTTCATGTGTCCACGTCCTCCACACTTGTGGCAAATAATATTACGGTGATGCGATGACGTCGCACTAGATGAAACCTGAGAAACCTCCTTTGGCGCAGCCGCCACTTTGCTCTGTTCAATGCTTCCCGACTTATAAGAAGGGGTCGGTTTAGCACTAAACCCACCATCAATAGGAGAAGAACCACGTCGCCCACTATTGTAAGTTGGGCGAGTCTCTGAAGCTTGCTTCTCCAATACCCAACGTTCAGCATGCTCCGCTTGATGAAGCAACTCATGAATATCATTATATTGCATTAAATCAACACGGTCACGAATCTTTTCTTCTAACCCCTCAAAGAAACGTACCATGGTCGCCTCCGCAGACTCACGCACAGCTGTACGGATCATCAAAACTTGCATCTCTTTATAGTACTCATCAACTGATTTTGCACCTTGCACTAGACGACGCAGTCTACTATGAAGCTGGCGAGTGTAATAAGCAGGCACAAAGCGTTCCCTCATGATTCGCTTCATGTTAGCCCATGTCGCTGGTCGCTCGTGAGTATGGTTCTTATTATCCCACCATACAAGAGCATACTTTGTAAATTCCATTGATGCAACACGAACTTTCTTCTCTTCAGAGTAGTTGTGACCGTCAAAAATCTGATTTACGCGCATCTCCCACTCCAAATATTTCTCCGGGTCAGCACAACGTCCTGAGAATTTAGGTATGGTTATCTTGATTCGACCCAAACCATCATCCTCGTGGGCACCATTGCCGCCATAGTCACGGCGCCGCCCAGCATGGCAGTGAGCCCCAGCATCATGCCGCGGTCGGTGAGGTAAGCCTCCACGGGCATCAGAATCCTCAGAAAAATCACCATCATCGTCGTTGTCGCGGTCACGACGTCGTCGTGGTGAGCGGGACTGTTGGGGTGCCACATCTCTCGCCTGAAGGCGCTGAACTGCTGCGGTGAGCCGATTAAGACTATCAGTCACCACCTGTAGACTATCAGTGCGCTGTCGGTCGCTGGCAGTCAAACGCTCGTTCAACCTGTCCTCGACGGCTACAATATTTGCAGACAATTCCTCAACCCTTGTCCCAAGCTTCTTGTTGGCTCCCTTGATCGCCCTCAGATGGATACGCAAATCATCACTTATCTCCAGACCCTCCGAAAGTTCATCGACCTCCTCATGATCAGATTTGTCATGCTGCGAGTTCACCATCTTTCAAACAGTTGAATCAAATAGCAAGAAAAAAATGTACCGTGATCAACCTTGCTCTGAATACCACTTTATGTGACCTTCGAAAAAAAAACAACAGTGCGAATAACTTTCCCTGATCTTTCACGGCACAATTCAGTTGCAATCAGTATTTCTCCTTAATCTTCAGTCGTTCCCAAATCCGAATAAAGCAGCAGCACATCAATCTGCAAACCGGCGTAACAACGATCCAGACTACTCCAGAACTAGACTTACTAGATGCAAATCTAATTAAACGACATGCAAACCCTGCGAGATGCCGGAATCACATGGACGAGCCCTTTGGACTCACGTAGCAGATTAGAAGTCACAGGCTCCAATCCTCCACGCGAAGCAAACACGAACCCTAGATGGATTCTCCACAAAAACAAGCAGAACTTGGCCGCAGGAACATAGCGAGTTTCTGGTTTATCTTAGGTAAAACTAACTCCCCTGATACACGGCCGGTTCGGCCCTATAAATAGTGCGCGCAGGCACTTGACTCGGCTAGACTTGTACGACTAGGACTCTTATTACTAATTGGACTCTCAAGCTGACCGTAGCTAGTACTACTACCACTTTGACTTTTGTAACTAGCACATGCACTCCTAGTACTAAGATAAAACACTTGACAGTAGATGGCACGCATCTACTAGTACTGAACCTAGAAATAAAAAGGACACACAATACTTGTATGTTGAAATTCAGTTCAATTCAACTTCAGTTGAATTTTACCCACTGTCAAAAATTGGCATGGAGTCCTGAATGTGGGCTTCACTTTCTTTGCTGGTATGATCTGCATTGTGTCAGTTGCGGCGGAGTCATTCGCCCGACGCCTAGCTGGTACCACATACTTTGCTACATCACCAACCACAATCATGGCCGCATCATGTTTGATAGCACACGATTAGTATGTGCGGACCATGTGCGATGTCTGTTACTCCCGCTCTGCTTCAATCCCTTGATTCAAATTTTCAGTAGCCCTGGCATTTTACTCCCACCTCTGCATCCCTCGCAATCTCAAAAATATCTGCTCGCCCTTGATTCAAATTTTCAGTAGCCCCACCTTGTTACTCCCGCCTCTTCATCCCTCGCAATCTAAAAAATATCTGCTCGCCCTTGATTCAAATTTTCAATAGCCCCGCCTTGTTACTCCCGCCTCTGCATCCCTTGCAATCTCAAAAATATCTGCTCTCCCTTGATCCAAATTTTCATTAGCCTCGGCATTTTACTCCCGCCTCTGCATCCCTCGCAATCTAAAAAATATCTGCTTGACCTTGATCCAAATTTTCAGTACCCCGACATTTTACTCTCGCCTAGTAAAATTTTCAGTTGCCGCGGTATTTCCTCAAACACCACCTTGGCCCCCCTCCACACACACCACACACACCCAAAAACCTCCGCTCACACAGATACACACCACCCCTCCCTCGCTCGAAAACATTGGTAGGTCGCCGCCGCCACCTCCATCCTCAACCTCTGCCTGTGTGCCGGGGAGCTTGAGGAGCCAATGGCCCAAAAGAGGTTTATCGCGACCACTTTGCCCGACGCCGGCGAGGTGGCCGCTGAGGTGTCCCCGTCGTCCTCGCGGGCTCTTTATCGATCCGCTATCGCCGGTCGCCCGATCCGCCCGCCGCCGCGCCCCTACACTGGTTCTGTTGGGAAACGTAGCATGCAATTTCAAAAAAAATCCTATGCTCACGCAAGATCTATCTAGGAGATGCATAGCAATGAGAGGGGGAGGGTATGTCTATGTACCCTCGTAGACCGAAATCGGAAGCGTTTGACAACGCGGTTGATGTAGTCGAACTTCTTCTCGTTCCGACCGATCAAGCACCGAACGTACGACACCTCCGAGTTCTGCACACGTTCAGCTCAATGACGTCCCTCGAACTCTTGATCCAGCAAAGTGTCGAGGAAGTAGATGAGTTCCGTCAGCACAACAACGTGGTGACGGTGATGGTGAAGTGATCCGTGCAGGGCTTCGCCTAAGCACTACGAAGATATGACCGAGGATGTAATCTGTGGAGGGGGCGCCGCACACGGCTAACTGTTATTGGTGTGTGTTCTAGGCGCCCCCTCCCCATGTATATATAGGTGGGAGGGGGAAGGGAACAGCCATGGGGCGCCCCAAGTAGGAGGAATCCTACTTGGGGTCCTATCCCAATTCGCCCCCCCTTCCTTATTTACCGGAGGGGGAAGGAAAGAGGAGGGAGGAGGGAAGGAAGGGGGAGGCCGAATCCCTCCCCTTCCTTCTCTCTTCCTCTCTTTCCTTCTGTTTCCCCGCTTGGCCCATTAGGCCCATATCTTTTGCCGGGGGTGCCCGGAACCCCTTCCGGTGACCCGATATGTACCCGGTACCCTCCGGAACACTTCCGGTGTCCGAATACCATCGTCCTATATATCAATCTTTACCTCTCAACCATTTTGAGACTCCTCTTCATGTCCGTGATCTCATCCGGGACTCCGAACAACATTCGGTCACCAAATCACATAACTCATATAACACTAAATCATCATCGAACATTAAGCGTGCGGACCCTACGGGTTCGAGAACTATGTAGACATGACCGAGACACTTCTCCTGTCAATAACCAATAGCGGAACCTGGATGCTCATATTGGCTCCCACATATTCTACGAAGATCTTTATCGGCCGAACCGTTATGACAACGTACGTTATTCCCTTTGTCTATCAGTATGTTACTTGCCCTTGATTCGATCGTCGGTATCTTCATACCTAGTTCAATCTCGTTACCGGCAAGTCTCTTTACTCGTTCCGTAATACATCATCCTGTGACTAAGTCACTTTGCTTGCAAGGCTTCTTATGATGTGCATTACCGAGAGGGCCCAGAGATACCTCTCCGATACTCGGAGTGGCAAATCCTAATCTCGATCTATGCCAACCCAACAGACACCTTCGGAGATACCTATAGAGCATATTTATAATCACCCAGTTACATTGTGACGTTTGATAGCACACACGGCATTCCTCCGGTATCCGGAAGTTGCATAATCTCATAGTCGAAGGAATATGTATTTGACATGAAGAAAGCAGTAGCAATAAAACTGAACGATCATTATGCTAAGCTAATGGATGGGTCTTGTCCATCACATCATTCTCCTAATGATGTGATCCCATTATGAAATGACAACTCATGTCCATGGTTTGGAAACCTTAACCATATTTGATCAACGAGCTAGTCAAGTGAGGCTCACTAGGGACACAGTGTTTGTCTATGTATTCACACATGTATTTAGGTTTCCGATCAATACAATTCTAGCAGGAATAGTAAACATTTATCATGAATAAGGAAATATAAAATAACAACTTTATTATTGCCTCTAGGGCATATTTCCTTCAGTCTCCCACTTGCACTAGAGTCAATAATCTAGATTACATTGTAATGATTCTAACACCCAAGGAGTCTTGGTGCTGATCATGTTTTGCTCGTGGAAGAGGCTTAGTCAACGGGTCTGCTACATTTAGACCCGTATGTATTTTGCAAATCTCTATGTCTCCCTCCTTGACTTGATCACGAATGGAGTTGAAGCGTCTCTTAATGTGTTTGGTTCTTTTGTGAAATCTGGATTCCTTCGCTAAGGTAATTGCTCCAGTATTGTCACAAAAGATTTTCATTGGACCCGATGCACTAGGTATTACACCTAGATCGGATATGAACTCCTTCATCCAGACTCCTTCATTTGCTGCTTCCGAAGTAGCTATGTACTCCGCTTCACATGTAGATCCCGCCACGACGCTCTGCTTGGAACTGCACCAACTGATAGCTCCACCATTCAATATAAATACGTATCCGGTTTGTGACTTAGAGTCATCCGGATCAGTGTAAAAACTAGCATCGACGTAACCATTTACGACGAGCTCTTTGTCACCTCCATAAACAAGAAACATATCCTTAGTCCTTTTCAGGTACTTCAGGATGTTCTTGACCGCTGTCCAGTGATCTACTCCCAGATTACTTTGGTACCTCCCTGCCAAACTTATGGCAAGGCACACATCAGGTTTGGTACACAGCATAGCATACATGATAGAACCTATGGCTGAAGCAAAGGGAATGACTTTCATTTTCTCTCTATCTTCTGCAGTGGTCGGGCATTGAGTCTTACTCAACTTCACACCTTGTAACACAGGCAAGAACCCTTTCTTTGACTGATCCATTTTGAACTTCTTCAAAACTTTATCAAGGTATGTGCTTTGTGAAAGTCCTATTAAGCGTCTCGATCTATCCCTATAGACCTTGATGCCCAATATATAAGCAACTTCACCGAGGTCTTTCATTGAAAAACTCTTATTCAAGTATCCTTTTAAGCTATCCAGAAATTCTACATCATTTCCAATCAACAATATGTCATCCACATATAATATTAGAAATGCTACAAAGCTCCCACTCACTTTCTTGTAAATACAGGCTTCTCCAAAAGTCTATATAAAACCATATGCTTTGATCACCTCATCAAAGCGTATATTCCAGCTCTGAGATGCTTGCACCAGTCCATAGATGGATCGCTGGAGCTTGCACACTTTGTTAGCACCTTTAGGATCGACAGAACCTTCTGGTTGCATCATATACAATTCTTCTTTAAGAAATCCATTAAGGAATGCAGCTTTGACATCCATTTGCCAGATTTCATAATCATAAAATGCGGTAATTGCTAACATGATTCGGACGGACTTAAGCATCGCTACGGGTGAGAAATTCTCATCGTAGTCAACTCCTTGAACTTGTCGAAAACCTTTTGCGACAAGTCAAGCTTTGTAGATAGTAACATTACCATCAGCGTCAGTCTTCTTCTTGAAGATCCATTTATTCTCTATGGCTCGCCGATCATCGGGCAAGTCCACCAAAGTCCACACTTTGTTCTCATACATGGATCCTATCTCAGATTTCATGGCCTCAAGCCATCTGTCGGAATCTGGGCTCATCATAGCTTCTTCATAGTTCATAGGTTCGCCTTGGTCTAGTAACATGACTTCCAGTACAGGATTCCCGTACCACTCTGGTGCGGATCATGTTCTGGTTGACCTATGAGGTTCTGTAGTAACTTGATCCGAAGTTTCATGATCATCATCATTAGCTTCCTCTCTAGTTGGTGTAGGCATCACGGGAACGGTTTTCTCTGATGAACTACTTTCCAATTCGAGAGAAGGTACGATTACCTCATCAAATTCTACTTTCCTCCCACTCACTTCTTTCAAGAGAAACTCCTTCTCTAGAAAGGTTCCATTCTTGGCAACAAAGATCTTGCCTTCGGATCTGTAGTAGAAGGTGTACCCAATTGTTTCCTTTGGGTATCCTATGAAGACGCACTTCTCCGATTTGGGTTCGAGCTTATCAGGCTGAAGCCTTTTGACATAAGTGTCACAACCCCAAACTTTAAGAAACGACAGCTTAGGTTTCTTGCCAAACCACAGTTCATACGGTGTCATCTCAACGGATTTAGACGGTGCCCTATTTAACGTGAATGCAGCTGTCTCTAATGCATAACCCCAAAACGATAGTGGTAAATCGGTAAGAGACATCATAGATCGCACCATATCTAATAAAGTACGGTTACGATGTTCAGACACACCATTACCCTGTGGTGTTCCAGGTGGCGTGAGTTGTGAAACTATTCCACATTGTTTTAAATGAAGGCCAAACTCATAACTCAAATATTCGCCTCCGCGATCAGAACGTAGAAACTTTATTTTCTTGTTACGATGATTCTCCACTTCACTCTGAAATTCTTTGAACTTTTCAAATGTTTCAGACTTGTGTTTCATCAAGTAGATATACCCATATCTGCTCAAATCATCTGTGAAGGTCAGAAAATAACGATACCCGCCGCGTGCCTCAACACTCATCGGACCGCATACATCGGTATGTATTATTTCCAATAAGTCATTAGCTCGCTCCATTGTTCCGGAGAACGGAGTTTTAGTCATCTTGCCCATGAGGCATGGTTCGCAAGTATCAAACGATTCATAATCAAGTGATTCCAAAAGCCCATCTGCATGGAGTTTCTTCATGCGCTTTACACCAATATGACCTAAACGGCACTGCCACAAATATGTTGCACAATCATTATAAACTTTGCATCTTTTGGCATCAATATTAAGAATATGCGTATCACCACGATCAAGATTCAACAAAAATAGACCACTCTTCAAGGGTGCTTGACCATAAAAGATATTACTCATATAAATAGAACAACCATTATTCTCTGATTTAAATGAATAACCATCTCGCACTAAACAAGATCCAGATATAATGTTCATGCTCAACGCTGGCACCAAATAACAATTATTCAGGTCTAAAACTAATCCCGAAGGTAGATGTAGAGGTAGCGTGCCGACGGCGATCACATCAACCTTGGAACCATTCCCGACGCGCATCGTCACCTCGTCCTTAGCCAATCTTCGTTTAATCCGTAGCTCCTGTTTCAAGTTACAAATATGAGCAACCGAACCAGTATCAAATACCCAGGTGCTACTACGAGCATTAGTAAGGTACACATCAATAACATGTATATCAAATATACCATTGTTCACTTTGCCATCCTTCTTATCCGCCAAATACTTGGGGCAGTTCCGCTTCCAGTGACCAGTCCCTTTGCAGTAGAAGCACTCAGTTTCAGGCTTGGGTCCAGCTTTGGGCTTCTTCCCGGGAGTGGCAACTTGCTTGCCATTCTTCTTGAAGTTCCCCTTCTTTCCCTTGCCCTTTTTCTTGAAACTAGTGGTCTTGTTAACCATCAACACTTGATGCTCCTTCTTGATTTCTACCTCTGTAGCTTTGAGCAATGCGAAGAGCTCGGGAATTGTCTTCTCCATCCCTTGCATATTATAGTTCATCATGAAGCCTTTGTGGCTTGGTGGCAGTGATTGAAGGACTCTGTCAATAACACTATCATCTGGAAGATTAACTCCCAGCTGAGTCAAGTGATTATGATATCCAGACATTCTGAGTATGTGTTCATTGACAGAACTGTTCTCCTCCATCTTGCAGCTATAGAACTTGTTCGAGACTTCATATCTCTCAACTCGGGCATTTGCTTGAAATATTAACTTCAACTCTTGGAACATCTCATATGCTCCATGACGTTCAAAACGTCTTTGAAGTCCCGATTCTAAGCCGTAAAGCATGGCACACTGAACTATCGAGTAGTCATCAACACGCGACTACCAGGCGTTCACAATGTCCGCAGTTGCTGGGGGGGGGGTGGTACACCTAGCGGTGCATAAAGAACATAATTCTTCTGTGCAGCAATGAGGATAATCCTCAAGTTACAGACCCAATCCGTGTAGTTGCTACCATTATCTTTCAACTTAGCTTTCTCTAGGAACGCATTAAAATTCAAGGGAACGGTAGTACGGGGCATTGATCTACAACATAGATATGCAAAAACTATCAGGACTAAGTTCATGATAAATTAAGTTCAATTAATCAAATTACTTAAGAACTCCCACTAAGATAGACATCCCTCAAGTCATCTAAATGATACGTGATCCAAATCAACTAAACCATGTCCGATCATCATGTGAGATGGAGTAGTCATCAATGGTGAACATCTCTATGTTGATCATATTTACTATATGATTCACAATTGACCTTTCGGTCTCCAGTGTTCCGAGGCCATGTCTGTACGTGCTAGGCTCGTCAAGTTTAACCCGAGTATTCCGCATGTGCAAAACTGTCTTGCACCCGTTGTATTTGAACATAGAGTCTATCACACCCGATCATCACGTGGTGTCTCAACACGACGAACTGTCGCAACGGTGCATACTTAGGGAGAACACTTATACCTTGAAATTTAGTGAAGGGATCATCTTATAATGCTACCGTTGTTCTAAGCAAAATAAGATGCATAAAAGATAAACATCACATGCAATCAAAATATGTGACACGATATGGCCATCATCATCTTGTGCTTTTGAGCTCCATCTCCAACGCATCGTCATGATCTCCATCGTCACCGGCTCGACACCTTGATCTCCATCATTGCGTCATGGTCGTCTGCCAACTATTGCTTCTACAACTATCGCTAATGTATAGTGATAAAGTAAAGCAATTACATGGCGTTTGCATTTCATACAATAAAGCGATAACCATAAGGCTCCTACCAGTTGCCGATAACTTTTACAAAACATGATCATCTCATACAACAACGTATATCACATCATGTCTTGACCATATCACATCACAACATGCCCTGCAAAAACAAGTTAGACGTCCTCTACTTTGTTGTTGCAAGTTTTACGTGGCTGCTACGGGCTTCTAGCAAGAACCATTCTTACATACGCTTAAAAACCACAACGGTGATTTATCAAGTTTGCTTTTTTAACCTTCAACAAGGACCGGCCGCAGTCAAATTCGATTCAACTAAAGTAGGAGAAACAGACACCCGCCAGCCACCTTTATCCAAAATAGTTGTATGTCTGTCGGTGGAACCGGTCTCATGAACGTGGTCATGTAAGGTTTGTCCGGGCTGCTTCGTCCAACAATACCGCCGAATCAAAATAAGACGTTGGTGGTAAGCAGTATGACTATCACCGCCCACAACTCTTTGTGTTCTACTTGTGCATATCATCTACGCATAGACCTGACTCTGATACCACTGTTGGGAAACGTAGCATGCAATTTCAAAAAAATTCCTACGCTCACGCAAGATCTATCTAGGAGATGCATAGCAATGAGAGGAGGAGAGTATGTCTACGTACCCTCATAGACCGAAAGCGGAAGCATTTGACAACGTGGTTGATGTAGTCCAACTTCTCGTTCCGACCGATCAAGCACCGAACGTACAGCACCTCCGAGTTCTGCACACGTTCAGCTCGATGACGTCCCTTGAACTCTTGATCCAGCAAAGTGTCGAGGAAGTAGATGAGTTCCATCAGCACAACAGCGTGGTGATGGTGATGGTGAAGTGATCCGCGCAGGGCTTCGCCTAAACACTACGAAGATATGACCGAGGATGTAATCTGTGGAGGGGGGCGCCGCACACGGCTAACAGTTATTGGTGTGTGTTCTAGGCGCCCCCTCCCCATGTATATATAGGTGGGAGGGGGAAGGGAACAGCCATGGGGCGCCCCAAGTAGGAGGAATCCTACTTGGGGTCCTATCCCAATTCGCCCCCCCTCCTTATTTACTGGAGGGGGAAGGAAAGAGGAGGGAGTAGGGAAGGAAGGGGGAGGCCGAATCCCTCCCCTTCCTTCTCTCTTCCTCTCTTTCCTTCTCCTTTGGTGTGGCCCATATGGGGGGCGCAACATCCCCTGCTGGCTGCTGCGTTCCCCCTCTTGGCCCATTAGGCCCATGTCTTTTGCCAGGGGTGCCTGGAACCCCTTCTGGTGACCCGATATGTACCCGGTACCCTCCGGAACACTTCCGATGTCCGAATACCATTGTCCTATATATCAATCTTTACCTATCGACCATTTTGAGACTCCTCGTCATGTCTATCATCTCATCCGGGACTCCGAACAACATTCGGTCACCAAATCACATAACTCATATAACACTAAATCGTCATCGAACGTTAAGCGTGCGGACCCTACGGGTTCGAGAACTATGTAGACATGACCGAGACACTTCTCCGGTCAATAACCAATAGCGGAACCTAGATGCTCATATTGGCTCCCACATATTCTACGAAGATCTTTATCGGTCGAACCATTATGACAACATACATTATTCCCTTTGTCTATCGGTATGTTACTTGCCCGAGATTCGATCGTCGGTATCTTCATACCTAGTTCAATCTCGTTACCGGCAAGTCTCTTTACTCATTCCGTAATACATCATCCTGTGACTAAGTCACTTTGCTTGCAAGGCTTCTTATGATGTGCATTACCGAGAGGGCCCAGAGATACCTCTCCGATACTCGGAGTGACAAATCCTAATCTCGATCTATGCCAACCCAACAGACACCTTCGGAGATACCTGTAGAGCATCTTTATAATCACCCAGTTACGTTGTGATGTTTGATAGCACACAAGGCATTTCTCCGGTATCCGGGAGTTGCATAATCTCATAGTCGAAGGAATATGTATTTGACATGAAGAAAGCAGTTGCAATAAAACTGAACGATCATTATGCTAAGCTAATGGATGGGTCTTGTCCATCACATCATTCTCCTAATGATGTGATCCTGTTATCAAATGACAACTCATGTCCATGGTTAGGAAACCTTAAACATCTTTGATCAACGAGCTAGTCAAGTAGAGGCTCACTAGGGACACAGTGTTTGTCTATGTATTCACACATGTATTTAGGTTTCCAATCAATACAATTCTAGCATGAATAATAAACATTTATCGTGAATAAGGAAATATAAAATAACAACTTTATTATTGCCTCTAGGGCACATTTCCTTCAGGTTCGAGGACTTCCCCGTCCTTCCTCGGGCCCGGCAGCCAACGAGGTCCTACCTTGGGGTCCGGCAGCGGTGGTGGGGGGCGTGGGTCGCCGAGATTACGGATCGGGAGACCCACACCCACCGGTGGTTCGGTAGCTTCCACACGGCCGAGCTCACGGCCATGGAGTACGATCGCTGGCAGGTCCGCTACCACGGCATGGCGGCTAGGCTCAATTTCCCCTTCGGCACACGTCCAGTCGACCTCGTCCCGCTAGAGCCAGGGGTGGTGAGCTTGGCTATGGCGTGGGAGGACCGCGAGGCGTGGGAGCGCCTCGAGGCCGAGGCCGTTGACAAGGCCTACATGCAAGAGCTTCGCCGGCAGCACTCGGAGCTCGTGGAGGCGGAGCGGGTGATCTTTGCCGGTGCATAGCGCGACGAGGTTATCGTGCTCTCCTCCGATGATGAGGTCAAAGGCGGCGAGGGCGGTGGCGCGGAGGGCATCGAGGTGGGCGGCGAAGACGAGGAGGTCGATGTTGACGAGTGGAGGAGTGTCTTCCCCAACGACCCCGACGACGGCACCGGCCCGGACCCGGCTCGCGGCACACCATACCTGACGAGGAAGGATTGGCTCGACCTCCACTTTGACCGAAAGTAGTTTTGTTTAATTTAAATTTATATTTTATGTTCGGTTATGCAAAACTATCTATGTTTATGTTTGAATGCATGCTACTTTCGGTTGAACCTGCTTTGAACTTGATCAAATTGAAGTTTACAACGTTAAGTTTAGGGGATCGACTAGAAACGGCCAAAAATTGCTGGAGTATATATATACTCCACCAAGGGTTTTAGTCCGTTAACTTTTAGGGGATCTGCTAGAGATGGCCTTATGCCTTGTTTATTTCAGTTCTTCACAATGTGATGCTCTATATGTGCAACTATTTGTCATGCAGTTCAATTTCATCAATAAGAGTTTCAAAAATACCACTATGAATTACGATATTTGGTTGCTGTTAAGGATGTTGCAGTTAACATGCCTTTTCGTTTTTTAACAATAACTAGTGTACTTTATACCTGCACAATACCAGTTTGAATGACTATATTTGCTTGTTTTTAAATGTTATGCCTGTTGCAGTTAACACACCTTTCCACTTCTTGTTTTTCTTAACTAGCATGCTTAAACCTGCACACTGAAGCTATCATTTGTAGATCATGTTATCTACCATGGATATATTTGGTTGATGTTTAGCCTGTTGTGCTTAACATGCCTTTATATGTACTCATACAGGACAATATTGAGAACAGCTGCTGTTTTCCATCGAGGTTAGTTTCATCGCATTGCTTATATATACTCACTGTTCAGGATATTTGTAGTTGGTACCATATAGCCTGGGGGCTGATAGGGAATTAATCGTCAAATCGGACATTTCACTGAATATATCTGTAACCCATTTATCGGTAGGTTAACTAGGGCCATATTTAATATATCTGAGGCTACATAGCAACATGCATTGTGCTGAATGACTAAATATGCAATCCCAGGCTACATAACAACAAGGAAGAGTGTTACCTTAATGTTCTGATGATGTCTAGATATACATGCAATAAGATCTTATATAATGGGATGGAGGGAGTGTTGTACTACATCATTTTGCAATTGTTGTCTATAGCTTCTAATATTAACTTGGTGCTTTTAGGTACATATGTCATTGCCAAAGATCCACACTTCGACCCTTTCTACGTATGGGGCAATGAGATATTCATGAACTAGCATCAAGTGAGGAAACTGATAAAGATTGTTATTAAAATGGGTCAAAAGATGTCAATCGAACTATTTGTTTACACTTTATGCAAGACAACAGTGAACTGCAAGATGGTAAGTAAGAACTTTGTAGCCTTCTTTTTACTACCCGTAATGAGTTGTGTTAGATGACAATGTCTGAATCTTTTTCCTTTGCAGTGGATTCTGAAGCAGTTTACTCAAGATTACCTCTCAAACTACATGATTGGCGGCTGACCATCACAAGGGGTTGGACTAGAGTCGTGCGTGCCTTCTTCATCGAGGAGAGCTCAATAGGGCCATTCCACTTCACCTTGTTCAGCAACCAGAATGTCTCTCGCCTCTTCCTTTACCATCTGTAATAGTACAAGTATACAACCCTGGTTCATCATTCTTTATTTGGTGCTTATGTAATTCTTGAACATATGTACCTGTGAATCGAATAATGCATTGGTTGTTTGAACCTGATGGATATGAATAAAGCTATAGCCTACTTTCAAATTCAAATTAGGTACAATTTTAAATAACAACAATTAAATTAGGGTGACATTATGCTCTGCAGGTCATTACGACGCACACGGTCTATAAAGCACAGCGTGTGTGATATACATCATAATCTGACACGGTTCACGGAGAGGAAACATGTGTAACCATGCACACAGTTGTCATTTGCAAAGCGTGTGTGATGTCAGACAATATCACAAACGGTGCGGGAAAACTAAATGTGTGTGATTGTCGACCTATCATACACGGTTTACAATCATGAACTGTTTGTGATGTGCCGGGCATCGTAAACGTAGAGCCAGTTTGGTACGTGTCTAGAAAAATCCCGTCCTTGGAATGTGTCTGGTTTTAGGTAAAACCACAGAAGTCCGACTGTGATGGCACTGCGAGCACAAACGAGTTGCAAGGATGAAGCGTTTGGGATATTCGAGATATTAGAAACAGTTTTATAACAGTTTTATAGGGACAACTCTATGCACCAAGGCTCCCTATCCCCGACTGTTTCTGGGTCGTGTGGGAAGGACCCCCCTATCGCACACACCCACTTGGCGATGGTTCAAAATGCCGTCGCGGAAAGGGGTTAAAAACCGTTTGTATAGCACCTCGCTGTACCAGTGTTTGGTCGGCCCAAAGCAGGCCTGTCACCATCCCGAGTACAAGCGCCAGCTCAAGTCTTAGGACATAGAACGTATGTTGTATTAGAGACTCACAGATGACATATCGCTGCGTCTCATAGTTGGGTCTGTCCGACTTGGACCTTATCTCGACTCGGATCCGACTACGTCGAATCCGACCAGATCCTTCCGAGTCCATATTATCCGGCTAGCATCCAATGCTTCATGGCTAGTGAGACCGATCCATCCACCGTGTCATATGCTAGTCTAGTCGGTTGCGCGTCCACACAACCCTATCGACTAGGGACCTTTTAGGATAGTCATCATACAATGTATAGTCCCACAAACAAGTCACGTACTTGCTGATACACATCATTGATAACGTCCAAGGACTATCTTTATTCATAAACACATAGGAAATACCATCATACATGATTGCCTCTAGGGCATATCTCCAACATTTAGATGGTGCCCTATTTAAAGTGAATGCGACTGTCTCTAATGCATAACCCCAAAACGATAGTGGCAAATCGGTAAGAGACATCATAGAACACACCATATCTAATAAAGTACGATTATGACTTTCGGACACAATATTACGCTGTGGTGTTCCGGGTGGCGCGAGTTGTGAAACAATTCCACATTGTCTTAAATGAGCGCCAAACTCGTAACTCAAATATGCACCTCCACGATCAGATCGTAGAAACTCGATTTTCTTGTTACGATGATTCTCCACTGCACTTTGAAATTCCTTGAACTTTTCAAATGTTTCAGACTTATGTTTCATTAAGTAAATATACCCGTATCTACTCAAATCATCCGTGAAGGTAAGAAAATAACGATATCCACTGCGTGCTTCAACACTCATCGGACCACATACATCGATATGTATTATTTCCAATAAGCCATTTGCCCGCTCCATTGTTCCAGAAAACGAGGTTTTAGTCATCTTACCCATAAGGCATGGTTCACATGTATCAAATGATTCATAAATTAAGTGATTCCAAAAGTCCATCAACATGGAGTTTCTTCATGCGCTTTACACCAATATGACCTAAGGGATAGTGCCACAAGTATGTGGTACTATCATCATTATCCTTGCATCTTTTGGCATCAATATTATGAATATGTGTATCACTACAAATGAGATTTAATAAGAATAAACCATTCACAAGGGGTGCATGACCATAAAAGATATTATCCATATAAATAGTATAACAATTATTCTCTAACTTAAATGAATAATTGTCTCGTAATAAACAAGATCCAGATATAATATTCATGCTCAACACAGACACCAAATAACAATTATTTAGGTTTAAAACTAATCCCGAGGGTAGACATAGAGGGAGCGTGCCGAACACGATCACATCAACCTTGGAGCCATTTCGAGCGCGCATCGTCACCTCGTCCTTAGCTAGTCTCCGTTTATTCCACAACTCCTGTTTTGAGTTACAAATATTAGCAACCGAACCAGTATCAAATACCCAGGCGCTACTACGAGCACTAGTAAGGTACACATCAATAACATGTATATCAAACATACCTTTGTTGATGTTGCCCGCCTTCTTATCTGCCAAGTACTTGGGGCAGTTTCGCTTCCAGTGGCCATTCCCCTTGCAATAGAAGCACTTGGTCTCAGGTTTGGGTCCAACCTTGGGTTTCTTCACGGGAGCGGCAACTGTTTGCCATTCTTCTTGAAGTTCCCTTTCTTTCCCTTGCCTTTCTTATTAAAACTGGTGGTCTTATTGACCATCAACACTTGATGCTCTTTCTTGATTTCTACCTCTGCGGCCTTAAGCATCGCGAATAGCTCGGGGGTCGTCCTTTCGATCCCTTACATGTTATAGTTCATCATGAAACCTTTGTAGCTTGGTGGCAGTGACTGAAGAACTCTGTCAATCGCTACTTCATCTGGAAGATTAACTCCCAACTGATTCAAGCGGTTGTAGTACCCAGACATCTTGAGTACGTGCTCACTAATGGAGTTGTTCTTCTCCATCTTGTAGCTAAATAACTTGTTGGAGGTGTCATACCTCTCGACCCGGGCATGAGCTTGATATACCAATTTCAGCTCCTGGGACATCTCATATGCCCTGTGGTGCTCAAAACGTCTTTGGAGCCCCGGTTCTAAGTCGTAAAGCATGGCGCACTAAACTATTGTGTAGTCGTCATTCCTGGTCCGCCAAACGTTCATAGCATCCATATTTGTGGGAGCGGGTGGCACACCTAGCGGTGCTTCGAGGACATAAGCCTTATGTGCAGTACTGAGGATAATCCTCAGATTACGGACCCAGTCCGCATAGTTGCTTCCATCATCTTTCAACTTTTATTTCTCTAGGAACGCATTAAAATTCAGGGGAGCTACAGCGTGAGCCATTGATCTACAACATTAATTTGCAAAGACAATTTAGACTATGTTCATGATAATGGGTTCAGTTAATCAAATTACTAGTGAACTCCCAGTTAAATCAACATCCCTCAAGTTGTTTAAGTGTTTACATGATCCATATCAACCAACCCATGTCCGACCAAGACGTGAGATGGGGTGGTCATCAATGGTGAACATCTCCATGTTGAACATATCTACTATATGACTCATGTTCGACCTTTCGGTCCTCCGTGTTCCGAGGCCATGTCTGTACATGCTAGGCTCGTTAAATTTAACTCAAGTATTCCGCATGTGTAAAACTGGCTTACACCCGTTGTATGTGAACGAAGAGTCTATCACACCCGATCATCATGAGGTGCTTCAAAATGATGAACTTTCGCAACGATGCATACTTAGTGAGAACACATTTTATCTTGAAATTTAGTGAAGGGATCATCTTATAATGCCACCGTCGTTCTAAGCAAAATAAGATGCATAAAAGATAAACATCACATGCAATCAAAATATGTGACATGACATGGCCATTATCATCTTGTGCTTTTGATCTCGATCTCCAAAGCACCGGCATGATCTCCATCATCACCGGCATGACACCATGATCTCCATCATTGTGTTGTCACATGGTTGTCTCGCCAACTATTGCTTCTACAACTATTGCTAACGCATAGCGATAAAGTAAAGCAATTACATGGCGTTATTAGTTGACACACAGGTCATACAATAAATTAAAGACAACCCTATGGCTCCTGCCGGTTGCCGTAGACATGCAAGTTGTGAACCTATTACAAAACATGATCATATCATACATCAACATATATCACATCACGTTTTGGCCATAACACATCACAATATGCCCTGCAAAAACAAGTTAGACGCCCTCTACTTTGTTGTTGCAATTTTTATGTAGCTGCTAGGGCAAACTATAAGAACCGTTCTTATCTACGCAAAACCACAACAGTGATATTCAAGTTACCTTTTAACCTTCTACAAGGATCGCCGTTATCAAATTAGATTCAACTAAAGTAGGAGAGGCAAACACCCGCCAACCACTTTTATGCAATACTAGTTGCATGTCAAACAGTGGAACTGGTCTCATGTGCGAGGACATGTAAGGTTGGTCCGAGCCACTTCATCCCACAAATACCGCCGAATCCAAATAAGACAAGGGAAGTAAGCAATCTGAACATCAACACCCACAACAACTTTGTTTTGTACTCGTGCATATATAGGGGTAAGGGCAGGGAGGGGAGCAGCCCTAGCCCCTCCTCCAAGGAGGGGTGCGGCCAGGGAGGAGGAGTCGCTCTCCCATACGATTAGATGGGACTCCTCCCTTCCCCTTCAGGGACTCCTCCCAAGCCACATGGACTCTGGGGGCTGGTGCGCCTAGCCCATCTAGGCCAGGGCATCACCCCTCAGTCCATGGAGGCCCTAGGGCTGGTGGGACCCACTGGTGGTCCCTCGAAACCCTTCGGTGGCCCCCGGTATGATGCCGGTATTCCCCCGAACTTTTCCGGTACCCTGAAAATGACTTCCGATATACCAATCTTTACCTCCGAATCATTCCGGAACTCCTTGTGATGTCCGGGATCTCATCCGGGACTCTGAACAACCTTTGGTCACCATTGTACATATCCTAATACTACTCTAGCGTCAACGAACATTAAGCATGCGACCCTATGGGTTTGAGAATCATGCAGACATGACTGAGACTCCTCTCTGGTTAATAACCAATAGCGGGACCTGGATGCCCATATTGGTTCCCACATATTCAACGACGATCTTTATCGGTTGAACCACGATGTCAAGGATTCGGGTAATTCCGTATGCAATTCCCTTTGTCCGGCGATATGCTACTTGCCCAGGATTCGATCGTCGGTGTTTCCATACCTAGTTCAATCTCATTACCGGCAAGTCTCTTTACTCGTTTCCGTAATACAAGATCCCGTGACTAAACTCATTGGTCACCTGAAGCTTCTTGTGATGTTGTATTACTGAACGGGCCCAGAGATATCTCTCCGTCATACGGAGTGACAAATCCCAGTCTTGATCCATGCAAGCCAACAGAGACAACCAGAGACACCTATATAGCACCTTTTATGATCACCTAGTTACAAAGAGACGTTTGATAGCACACAAGACATTTCTCCGGTATCCGGGAGTAGCATGATCTCATGGTCGAAGGAACAGATACTTGACATGAAGAAAGCTATAGCAAAACTAAGTGATATGATCTTATGCTAAGCTTACGGTTGGGTCTTATCCATCACATCATTCTCCTAATGATGTGATCCCGTTACCAAATGACAACTCATGTCTATGGTTAGGAAACCATAACCATCTTTGATCAACGAGCTAGTCTAGTAGAGGCTTACTAGGGACATGGTGTAGTTTATGTATTCACACATGTATTTCAGTTTTTGGTCAATACAATTCTAGCATGAATAATAAACATTTATCATGAACTAGAAATATGATAATAATCAATTTATTATTGCCTCTAGGGCATATTTCCAACAAAGTTACCAGGAAAGCTGTATGAAAATTAACATGCTATTTACACACAAATTTATGTGTGTCCCACTATTTACATAGAAGTTATTTGGGTATGTTTTCAATAACTTTTTCCTCCGTGTCAAAATTATTGTGGTATTATATACGTAAGTTATCATGTTTATGATGTGTAGATTATCGTGCTATTCACACCAGTTATCAGGGGGATATTACCATGTTATTTCCACAGAAGTTATCGGGGGATGTGATAAGTCTCCAACGTACCTATAATTTTTTATTGTTCCATGCTGTTATATTATCATTCTTGGATGTTTTACAATCATTTTATAGCAACTTTATATCATTTTTTGGGACTAACCTATTGACATAGTGCCCAGTGCCAGTTGCTGTTTTTTGCTTGTTTTTTACTTCGCAGGAAATCAATACCAAACGGAGTCCAAACGCAACGAAACTTTTTGGTGATTTTTTCTGGACCAGAAGACACAAGTTGGGCCAAGAAAGTACCTAAGGGGGGCTCCGAGGGAAGCACAACCCACCAGGGCGCGCCTGGGGGCCCAGGCGCGCCCAGGTGGGTTGTGCCCACCTTGGCCACCTCTCGCACCGCCTCTTTGCTCTATAAATATCCCAATATTCCAGAAACCCTAGGGGAGTCGACGAAAATCAATTCCAGCCGCCGCAAGTTCCAGAAACCACAGATCCAATCTAGACACCATCACGGAGGTGTTCATCATCCTCATTGGTGCCTCTTCGATGATGCGTGAGTAGTTCATTGTAGACCTACGGGTCCGTAGGTAGTAGCTAGATGGCTTCCTCTCTCTCTTTTGATTCTCAATATAATGGTCTCTTAGAGATCTATTTGATGTAACTCTTTTTTGCGGTGTGTTTGTTGGGATCCGATGAACTTTGAGTTTATGATCAGATCTATGTTTTGATCCATGAAAGTTATTTGAGTCTTTTGATCTCTTATATGCATGATTGCTTATAGCCTCGTATTTCTTCTTCAAATCTTTGGTTTAGTTAGGCCAACTAGATCGATTTTTCTTGCCATGGGAAGAGGTGCTTTGTGATGGGTTCGATCTTACGGTGCTTGATCCTAGTGACAGAAGGCGAACCGACACGTATGTATCGTTGCTATTAAGGATAATAAGATGGGGTCTATTTCTACATAAATAGATCTTGTCTACATCATGTCATCGTTCTTATTGCATTACCCCGTTTCTCCATGAACTTAATACACTAGATGCATGCTGGATAGCGGTCGATGTGTGGAGTAATAGTAGTAGATGCAGGCAAGAGTCGGTCTACTAATCTTGGACGTGATGCCTATATAATGATCATTGCCTGGATATCGTCATAATTATTTGAAGTTCTATCAATTGCCCAACAGTATTTTGTTTACCCACCGTATGCTATTTTTCTCGAGAGAAGCCACTAGTGAAATCTACGGCCCCCGGGTCTATTTTCTCATCATATATTTTCAGATCTATTTTGCTATTTGCCTTTTTATTTATTTGCCACTTTTATTTACAGATCTATATTTCTAAAAATCCAAAAATATTTTGCTTCACTTTATTTTATTCGCGATCTATTTATCCAATCTACTACAATTTATCTCCCGTCCGTTTGCCAATTTCTGGCGCCGTTACCCGAAAGGGATTGGCAACCCCTTTAACACGTCGGGTTGCAAGTATTTGTTCTTTGTGTGTAGGTGCTGTTTACGTAGTGTTGCTTGGTTCTCCTACTGGTTCGATAACCTTGGTCTCATCACTGAGGAAAATACCTACCGTTGCTGTGCTGCATCATCCCTTCTTCTTTGGGGAAATACCGACATAGTTCAAGCCAACATCAAAAGGAACTTCTGGCGCCGTTGCTGGGGAGGATCAAGTCAAGATAGTCTCCCATCAACTAGCCATTTCTGGCGCCGTTGCCGGGGAGACATCATCAACATCTACCAGGTTCCTAATCACAAATCTCATCTCCTTGCAATTTACATTATTTGCCATTTGCCTCTCGTTTTCATCTCCCCCACTTCATAAAAAATTACCGTTTTTATTCACCTTCTTTTTCGTTTGCCTTTTTCTCGTCAGATCTCATGTTTGCTTGTGTTGCCATGTGTCTTCTATTTGCTTGCATCTTCGCTTGCTAAAGATCTATTGATATGGATCCTCATCCACTTGCTAATCTTTTTAAAAGATCCAATTATGATGAACCAATTGCTAGTAAATTGAGTGCACTTGATTATCTCTATGAAGTTTTGCTTGAAATTTATGAATCTGAAGATTGTGATGAAGTGTTGGAAGAAGAAATTGATAAAGTGATTAATGATACTTCTTTCAATGAAAAGCATGATTGCAATGATATTATTATAAATTCTATTAATGTCAATTGTGCTAATAATACGCAAAACCCCAAGCTTGGGGATGCTAATATGGCTATGTCCACTACTTATTGCAATGATCATGATTGGGGTGATTCTTCTTACGATCTTGAATATTTATTTAAGCCTGATGATGAGTACATTTGCGATAATATTGAAAGTGGGTTTGTAAGAGTGTCAACTCTAGGTAATAATGATTCCACTACTTTGGAGAATGATCAATCTTATGAAATTTTTGAAAAGAGTGGGCTTGGAGAGGTCATGACTTTATTTGATGATCCTACTATTTTGGAAGAGTGTCAACTTTGCATGCATGTGGATCATGAAGAGAATATTTTATTTGATAGTTATATTGTTGAATTTGATTATGATCCTACATGTAATTATTATGAGAGAGGAAAATATGGTTGTAGAAATTTTCATGTCACTAAATTACCTCTCTTCATGTTGAGATTACTATTGTTTATTTCTTCTTCCTTGCATATGCTAGATCTTGCTTGTCTTGATAATTTGTTTTCCTATAAAATTCCTATGCATTGGGAGTATGTTAGACTTAAATGTGTTTGTCACATGTTCTATGACGCTCTCTTTGTGTTTCAATTATTATCTTTCTTGTGAGCATCAATAAAATTTATGCCTAGCTAGGGGCATAAAACGATATCGCTTGTTGGGAAGCAACCCAATGAATAAAATTTATTTTTGTCTTTTTCTTTCTGTTCTTGAGTGTTTGCACAATTATGCTACTGTTATGATTGTGTTTTTTGTGTTTTAATTAGTGTTTGTAGCAAGTAAAGCCTTTAGGATAGCTTTGGTGGTAGTTGATTTGATCTTGTTGGAAAACAGAAACTTTTGCGTCCAGTAATTTTTTTTTGAAAATTCACAAAAGCGACGAAAAATTATGAATTGTTTACACAAGATTTATATACAAATTTCCTATGTTGTCTTAATTTTTTAGAATTTTTTGAGTTACATAAGTACGAGAACAATTCGCATCTTTATAGACTATTCTGTTTTTGATAGATTCTGTTTTCCTTGCATTGTGTGCTTATTTTGATGAATCTATGGTTTTTATCGGGGAAAATGAGCCATGGTAAAGTTAGAATACCGTAGATATAATGCAAGAACAAAATTTGAATGGGTTTTCTACAGTACTTAAAGTAAAGATTAGTTTTCTTATACTAACGGATCTCACGAAGGTTTTGTTGAGTTTTGTGTGATTGAAGTTTTCAAGTTTTGGGTGAGATTACGATGGATGAAGGAATAAAGAGTAAGAAGAGCCTAAGCTTGGGGATGCCCCATGGCACCCCAAGCCATTATCAAAAGAGAAGCAAGCAACTAAGCTTGGGGATGCCCGAGTGGCATCCCCTCTTTCTTCTAACAACCATCGGTATTTTACTTGGAGCTATATTTTTATTCGTCACATATCATGAGTTTTTCTTAGAGCGTCTTGTATGATATGAGTCTTTGCTTGTTTTTTTTAGTCATGAATCCTTACTGGACACACCTATTTGAGAGAGCCAAAATTATGCTATGACTTGTTAGAATTCCTCTCTATGCTTCACTTAAATCTTTATGAGCTATGGAATTGCTCTAGTGCTTCACTTATATCTTTTTGAGCATGGTGTGCTTTAGTATTTTTTAAGAAATGCTCTCATGCTTCACTTAGATTTATTTGAGAGTTAGTAATTTTTTTTTAGAAATTCTCTCTTGCTTCACTTAAATTATTTTGAGAGAAGAAAATTTTATGCTCATGTTCTTCACTTAGATTTGTTTGAGCTATCAAAAGCAACAAATGAAATTAGTCCCAAAGTGATAGATATTCAAGAGGGATATAATAAAAACTTTCATGAAGATCATTGGACAAAATAAACTTGATTTCTTGTAATAGTTTTGCGATATGTTGATATAATATGTGAGTCATGTTGATGAGTAATTATGCTTTAGTAAGAATATTGGTGTTAAGGTTTGTGATTCCCTATGCAAGCACGAAAGTCAATAGTTATGCAATGAAATTACATCCTACTTGTGGTGCATTATTCGGTGTTAGTTATGCTTAATGCTCGCTTATGAGATTTTTCGTTTCTTGGTTGGATGCTTCTCAATCTTTTGCTAGCCTTCATTTGCACTAAATATGATCACTACTTGTGCATCCAAAATCCTTAAACCAGTTTTTCCATATGAGTCCACTATACCTACCTATATGCGGTATTTTCATGTCGTTCTAAGCAAATTTGTATGTGCCATCTCTAATTTCAAAATAAATTTCTCTTTTATGTGCTCGTACCGCTCATGAAACGGTAGGGGGTGGCTGATATATTTCCATGCTAGATGTGTTATTCTCAGGATGAGTGTTTATTCACTTGTCATTGCACGAGAGTACGACAAAGGTATTAGGGATGCCCAGTCCCAAAATGAAAAATGAATTTACTTTATATTGTCTAATAATAAATTCCTTGGAAAGTGTTGGTATGGAGGGCACCCGTGGATACAGCTAGCCATGGAAAGTGAAAGTATGGTGAAAAAAGGAATAAACTTTATTTTCTATTTGGGAACCGCCTATGATATATCTAGCATGAAAAGTATTGAGAACTACTCGATCGTTTTCGTTGACAGGAAAATCATGCCACCCAAAATGTTTTATCTCTACTTTTTTTTTTGCTTTGAGCTCTGACACCTGTACAAATCCCTACTTCCCTCTGCGAAGGACCTTTCTTTTACTTTATGCAATTTTTATTTTGAATCTCCATCTTCTCTTATAAAGCACCAACTAAGGGGCACTATGATCGTACTTGAGCATTGGGTGTAGCTAATATGCGAGTGTGTTTCATGAATGGATCAATGATTGAGCATAATGGCCTAGGGATAACTTTCTTTAGTGTTGATATTTTGAAAGACATGGTTGCTTGTTGATATGCTTGAGTATTGAAATCTTCATGTCAAAACTAGACTATTGCTTTGAATCATATAAATGTCCAAATGTCCATGCTACAAAGAAAAGAATATGTGATGAACATGTTAGGTAGCATTCCACATCAAAAATTCTGTTTTTATCATTTACCTACTCGAGGACGAGCAGGAATTAAGCTTGGGGATGCTGATACGTCTCCAATGTATCTATAATTTTTAATTGTTCCATGCTGTTATATTATCATTCTTGGATGTTTTACAATCATTTTATAGCAACTTTATATCATTTTTTGGGACTAACCTATTGCATAGTGCCTAGTGCCAGTTGCTGTTTTTTGCTTGTTTTTTACTTCGCAGGAAATCAATACCAAACGGAGTCCAAACGCAGCGAAACATTTTGATGATTTTTTCTGGACCAGAAGACACAAGTTGGGCCAAGAAAGTACCTGAGGGGGGCTCCGAGGGGAGCACAACCCACCAGGGCGCGCCCAGGTGGGTTGTGCCCACCTAGGCCACCTCCCGCACCGCCTCTTTGATCTATAAATACCCCAATATTCCAGAAACCCTAGGGGAGTCGACGAAAATCAATTCCAGCCGCCGCAAGTTCCAGAAACCACAGATCCAATCTAGACACCATCACGGAGGGGTTCATCATCCTCATTGGTGCCTCTCCGATGATGCGTGAGTAGTTCATTGTAGACCTATGGGTCCGTAGGCAGTAGCTAGATGGCTTCCTCTCTCTCTTTTGATTCTCAATACAATGGTCTCTTGGAGATCTATTTGATGTAACTCTTTTTTGCGGTGTGTTTGTTGGGATCCGATGAACTTTGAGTTTATGATCAGATCTATGTTTTTATCCATGAAAGTTATTTGAGTCTTTTGATCTCTTATATGCATGATTGCTTATAGCCTCGTATTTCTTCTTCGAATCTTTGGTTTAGTTAGGCCAACTAGATCGATTTTTCCTGCCATGGGAAGAGGTGCTTTGTAATGGGTTCGATCTTACGGTGCTTGATCCTAGTGACAGAAGGGAAACTGACACGTATGTATCGTTGCTATTAAGGATAACAAGATGGGTCTATTTCTACATAAATAGATCTTGTCTACATCATGTCATCGTTCTTATTGCATTACCCCGTTTCTCCATGAACTTAATACACTAGATGCATGCTGGATAGCGGTCGATGTGTGGAGTAATAGTAGTAGATGCAGGCAGGAGTCGGTCTACTAATCTTGGACGTGATGTCTATATAATGATCATTGCCTGGATATCGTCATAATTATTTGAAGTTCTATTAATTGCCGAACAGTAATTTGTTTACCCACCGTATGCTATTTTTCTCGAGAGAAGCCACTAGTGAAATCTACGGCCCCCGGGTCTATTTTCTCATCATATATTTTCAGATCTATTTTGCTATTTGCCTTTTTATTTATTTGCCACTTTTATTTTCAGATCTATATTTCTAAAAACCCAAAAATATTTTGCTTCACTTTATTTTATTCGCAATCTATTTATCCAATCTACTACAATTTATCTCCCGTCCGTTTGCCAATTTCTGGCACCATTACCCGAAAGGGATTGACAACCCCTTTAACACGTCGGGTTGCAAGTATTTGTTCTTTGTGTGTAGGTGTTGTTTACGTAGTGTTGCTTGGTTCTCCTACTGGTTCGATAACCTTGGTTTCATCACTGAGGGAAATACCTACCGTTGTTGTGCTGCATCATCCCTTCCTCTTTGGGGAAATACCGACGTAGTTCAAGCCAACATCAGGATGTTTCAAAAACTTTTATCTCTTAGGTCAAAGTTACCATGATGTTTGTACCACAAGTTATCAGGTCCGCGGTGAATGATACCATACTATTTACACAAAATTTACCGTGAGATATTTTCAAACATTTTTTCCTGGCTCAAAAGTTACGGCAGCATTTGACTGCAAGTTATCAGGTCTGAGATGCATAAATTATCATGCCATGTACACATAAGTCACCGGGATATGTGCAACAAAAAAAAACTCTGGTCAAAAGTTATCACAGTACTTATACATAATTTATCAGGTTTGTGGTATGTATATTACCATGTTATTTACAAGTTATCGGGAGTATGTTTTCAACAACCTTTTTTTCTCCCGGGTCAAAATAATCGTGGTATTTATACGTAAGTTATCAAGTATCCAGTGTGTAAATTACCATGCTATATGTTCACACAGAATTTATCGGGATGTTTCCAAACAATCTTTTCTCCTCGGGGTCAAAGTTACCGCGATATTTGTATGTAAGTTATGAGATCTGGGTGTGTATATTACCATGCTACTTACACCAAAATTATCAAAATATATTTCAAAAACTTATTTCTACATATAAAAATGACCACGATGTTTGTACACAAAGTTATAAAGTCTGCTAAAAAAAGGCGGATGTTTACCGTTTACAATTACCATTGGACAAAGCCAAAAAAACTTGTCATTTTTGTGACGAAAAATTATACATGAACATGAACATGTATGAAATTGTTTGGCAATTATTTTTCCAATAAAATGATGTACCCGAAGAAATGCAAGAGGGGGACCAGAAAAAGGTTAAACAACAAACAACAAACAGATGTGCTAATAATGACAGGACAAATATCTACCTTTCATAAGCTAGACAACAAATTCAACTGGCTGAGTTGGTCATTAAGACTTGTAGGTTTTGTGCTGGAACAACAACCATCAGACACAGTACTGATGGCTCCGCTAGGGTTTAGCGCCCTGGGCGACCAGGTGGCGATCGCCATGCCGCCGCCGCCGCCGGACGCCGCTCCGGCCACGGGTGGCCCTGTATCCGAGTCTCTGCCAAGGCAGGACGTCGGACTCGTCGCGGCCCCGTCCGCTTGCCGTTCGCGCAGCCCGCATCGCTGCAGCGTCCCTGCCGTTTCACATCTGGAGACCGAAGAAAGAAAGAGTTTGGGGGAATCACGCCGCTCGGATGGATTAGGGTTCCCTAACCCCTTGCTCAAGAATCTGGAGATTCCTGCCAACATAAAGCAACCTAGGGTGGATCCGGAAACTAGCCAGAAACCGAGTAAACCACCAGATCGCCTTGTCCATGAGGGTGAGCCGCCGCCGTGCAAGCTTCGATCGTCCGCGATCTCAAAGGCTGAGCAACCAGCGGGAATCAAGCCGAGTGAGTCTGATGTGAACCCGGAGGTCGGTGGGGGCGATTATGGGGCTCCCCTTGTGGATGCTGCCCGTCCGAAGCCTTCCGGCGGGTTAACTGAAGCTCCTGCGGCGCAGAACCCGCGTGTGCAGTCGCTCGTGGTGTGCGGACAGGTAAAGAACATGGCTGCGGTGAGGGAGCCGCTGCCAGCACGTCGGGGTGGCACTGGTCCAGCTCGCCGAAAGGTGCAGACCTACAAGGAAAGCATTGGGAACCTGGCCATTGATGAATTGCTTGCTGAACAGATGTGTCATATGTCCGGCAGCGGCGCGGCCGTAGCAAATGAGAAGGAGGCAAGAGATGTAGCTACGTACAGCCACACCTCGAGCAAGAATGCACAGTACTCCGGCCAGTCAAAACCCAGGAGCTCAGACGTCATACCAGCTTTGCAAAACCTCTCACAGGAAATAAGGAAGGCCGAAGCGGAGATGTCCGATGACCCTTCAGCGCTGGGCAAGTGCAGTGCTGGGGAGATCCATGTCACTGGCACACCAAAAAAACGCAGGACGGAAGGATGCCACGAGGGACAACAGACCATGGGAGGAAGGACATCCATTGATCAGGAGATGCAGGTGGATACTAACACTCAGGAGGCAGCCGGCCTAGGGGCCGCCGGCGAACAGACGGGGCCGACGGAGCTCTGTCTGGAGCAATGAATATCCTCAGCTGGAACTGCCGGGGGGAGGGAACCCCCGGACAGTTCGTGATCTTGTGAGCCTTGTGCAGGCTCATTCCCCTAGTATCGTGTTCCTTTGTGAAACTAGGCAGTCAAAAAATAAAATGAAGCGGTATCATGCTCGGTAAGGTTTAAGGGGCTTTGATGCTTTTGATAGTGTTGGTCTTAGTGGTGGTCTGGCTCTGTTTTGGCATGAGTCATTGAGTCTTGATGTAAAAGCAATAAATGAACGATACATTGATGTGTATGTAACTACTGCGGCGGGTGAGCCACCTTGGAGGCTTACTTGCGTTTATGGCGAGCCACGGACGGAGGACCGTCATCATATGTGGTCCCTCCTCTGCGATCTTCACCAACAGGCCGAGATGCCGTGGGCCGAGGTTGGCGACTTCAACAAAGCTATATGGAGCTTCGAACACTTCTCCGAAACGCCACGGTCGGCAGGTCAGATGATCGACTTCCGTGATGTGCTTGAGGTTTGTGGTTTGGAATATCTTGGTTTTGCAGGCCTACAGTACACTTATGATAATCGCCGTGCTGATCGGGCAAATGTAAAAGTCCGCCTTGATCGGGTTGTTGCAAACAACTCCTGGCGGGATCTAATCTCAGAGGCTAAGGTGGAGCACCTGGTTGCACCAAGTTCGGATCACCTGGCGATCCTGCTGCGGTGCGTCATGGAGGAGGCTTCACCACCTGCCGGCAGAAGATGTCGGCAATATGAGGTGATGTGGGAGTGTGACCCGGCTCTCCCAGAGGTAATTATGAACACTTGGGCTGACTTGGGCTCAATGCTAAATTTGGGAGATATTGCCTCCGGACTAGGTAACTTGATGAAAAAACTTCAGGATTGGAGTCGTAAAAAACTTGGTAATGTTATAAAGGAAATTAACAAGTCTCGCTCTCGCTTGGAGGAGCTTATGTCTATGATTGCAGACCAGAAGGAAATTAGAGAAGCTACTGACAGGATGAATGAACTCCTGTACAGAGAGGAGATGCTCTGGATGCAGAGATCTCGAATCACGTGGTTGCGGGAGGGTGACCGCAACACACAATTCTTTCATCGGAAAGCGGTTTGGCGGGCACGAAAAAATCGTATTAAGTCACTTGATGATGATGCAGGAGTGGTGCATAAGGACCATGAGTCTATGGCTTCTATGGTAACGTCTTATTTTTCCAATCGGTTTCTGCGGACGCCTCGCTATGTGCGGACCCAGTGATTAACTTAATTAATTCCCGTATTACTGATGGCATGAATGATGGTCTGTGTGCAGATTTTACAGACATGGAGATTGCGGATGCTCTATTCCAAATTGGTCCTCTCAAAGCTCCAGGGCCAGATGGGTTCCTTGCAAGATTTTTTCAGAGGAATTGGCCATCATGAGAGCGCAGGTTATTGCACGAGTGAAGGAATTTTTTCGGACAGGGGTCATGCCTGATGGGGTGAATGACACTTCCATCGTCGTCATCCCAAAGGTAGATAACCCTGAGCGGCTCACAGAGTTCCATCCTATTAGTTTGTGCAA
Organism: Thinopyrum elongatum; assembly: GCA_011799875.1. Lineage (NCBI taxonomy): Eukaryota > Viridiplantae > Streptophyta > Magnoliopsida > Poales > Poaceae > Thinopyrum > Thinopyrum elongatum. The sequence goes on along the minus strand of CM022300.1, from coordinate 440,238,110 downwards.
TGTCATCTATAAGGTGGTGTCTAAATGCTTGGTCAACCGGCTGCTTCCTATTTTGGATGAAATCATCTTGCCAGCACAGAGTGCCTTTGTTCCTGGGTGGATGATTACTGATAATGCCTTGCTTGCTTTTGAGTGCATTCATTATATTCAGCAGAAAAAAGGCCCGAACAAAAGTTTCTGTGCATATAAATTGGATATGTCTAAAGCTTATGATAGGGTTGATTGGATCTTTTTGGAGCGAACGATGCAAAAGATGGTCTTCGCTCGCCGTTGGGTGAATTGGATCATGATGTGTGTCACCTCGGTGAGATATACTGTTAAATTTAATGGGACCCTTTTGGATTTGTTCGCACCGACGCGTGGGCTTCGGCAAGATGATCCTCTCTCTCCGTTTTTGTTCCTATTTGTGGCTGATGGTCTCTCGGCTTTGTTGAAGGATGGAGAAGATAGGGGAAACTACACAACCCTGAAAGTCTGCCGTAGAGCACCTGGTGTCTCTCATTTGCTATTCGCAGATGACACCATGCTATTCTTTAAAGCAGACGAGGAACAAGCTAAGAAAGTACATGAGGTTTTTCTCACGTATGAGAGAGCTACAGGCCAATGCATTAATCCGGCCAAGTGTAGTGTACTGTTTGGAAATTCTTGTACCGCGGACAGCCAGGAATAGGTGCGCACAATATTGCATATTGACCTGGTTACTTTTGAGGAACAATATTTAGGTCTTTCTACACCAGATGGGCGTATGAACAGGGGTAAATTTCAGAACTTGCAATCAAGACTTCTTAAGAGGATTATAGCCTGGGGAGATACTCTATCACTCGCAGGGAAAGAAACCATGATCAAAGCTGTAGCGCCGGTCATTCCCACTTATATTATGGGTGTTTTCAAGTTGCCGATGTCAGTTTGTGATGATCTAAACAGGATGGTTCGAAACTTTTGATGGGGCTCGTCTGAGGGCAAAAGGAAAACTGCGTGGCCGCATATTCAGGCGCATAAAATGAAGGGAGGGCTAGGTTTTAGAGACTTCCGTCTCTTCAACCAAGCACTCCTCGCAAGGCAGGCATGGAGACTTTTGATTAATCCTAACAGTCTATGTGAGTAGGTTTTGAAAGCCCGATACTATCCGGAGGGGCGTCTTGAGCACACGGTATTTTCGGGAAATGCCTCCCCTACATGGCAGGCCATCCAATATGGCCTCGAGCTCTTGAAAAAGGGTCTGGTGTGGCGTGTCGGAAATGGGCAAAACATCCGCATATGGCGGGATCGATGGCTGCCCACGGCACCAACAGGGCAGCCGATTACACAACAGGGTACCTACAGACTGCGGCGGGTGGCGGACCTCCTAGATGTGCTTGGCGCCTGGACGTGCTTCGGCGATACTTCCTTCCGATCGACGTTGACAATATCGCCAGCATCCGTACTTCGTCACGCCTTACTAAGGACATCATCGCTTGGGCGCCGGAGAAGAGCGGTATCTTCACCGTTCGATCCGCCTACCGCCTTGCCATGGACTAGCGCGAGCGTCCATTGGCGACAGCCACGAGCAGGGCACCGGATGGCCGTCGTGCCATCTGGAAGATCATATGAGGGTGCCCTGCTCCCCCAAAGGTACGCGTCTTTGCACGGAGATTGGTGTCCAACTCGCTTGCAACATGGGCTAATAAATGCTCTCGCCACCTTGAGCTTACTGATGTGTGTCCCCTTTGTGGTGTGGAACGAGAGGATGGTTTTCACGCAATGTGCAGGTGCCCTCTTGCGATGGATTTGTGGCGTGCCATGGCATCAGACTGGCCCATGCCGAAGGTTGAGGACATAATCAATACAGGACGGGAATGGTTATTCTCCCTGTTGGAGCCTCTCTCGGAAACCACGCGCATGGTAGTTCTCATGACCATGTGGCGAGCGTGGTATGTGTGGAATGAAATTACCCATGGGAAAGCTTCGCCGCCAACTGAAGCGTCACTCAGATTCCTTCATGGATATATTAATTCCTTGCTCTGTTTACATCGATGGCCTCAAGGGGATATGGACAAGGGCAAGATGATAGTGCAGACTGAGGCACCGAGGCAGCATCCGGAAGTGTCGAGTAAGATGGACCAGCGCTGGGTTATGCCCTCTACTGGCTGGACGAAATTGAACGTAGATGGCAGCTATGTACATGCTACAGGAGCTGCGGGAGGAGGCATGGTTCTCCGCTCGGATCGCGGCGAAATTATATTCACTGCTTGTAGGGAGATTCGTACCTGCGACAATAGTCTCCATGCTGAACTAGCGGCTTGTAGGGAGGGCCTTGAGCTTGCACTACACCAGACTGAGCTCCCTATTGCGATCGAGATGGATAGTACCTAAGCCGTCAAAATGATAAAGGCCACCTCGGTGGACAGGTCGAAATTTCATGTACTCGTTGAGGAGATCAAGAGGATGGTCACTGATGACCCTAGGGAGATTTCTATTAATGCTATTAGTCGTTCGCAAAATAAAGTTAGTCATGAGCTCGCTGCATATGGTAGAAGTACTCCTCGTACTGCAGTTTGGCTGGGTTCAGGCTTAAGCAATATTGTTGTAATGGTACTGGCTGACTTGCCTCCTTGAGTTAATAGAAATTTCCTCTTTTCCAGCAAAAGAAAAAAGGTTTTGTGCTGGAACATGAGGGTGTGGGATCGATTTTTCTTTCACGATTTCTAACCCCCATGCACACGGATCTGGATGGCATGGGCTAGCGACCGCAAGATTCAGATCAAACGACGTTGAAACCGTTCGGATCGGTTCTAGAATTCTGATCGTCCGAAAGTTAGCTTTTTCGTATAAAGAAATAGAAGGCACATTTTCGCAAATAAATAAATAAATACAAGACAATTTGTTCACTTAGTCTGATATCTTGCTAGGAATATCGTTTTTTCTCTTATGGCCGCCTGCGCATAAAAAGAAAGAAAATCCTATGACTTTTGGTCCGGAGCTGACATGCCCTGAAAAAAACGACGGGTGTCTTGTCAAATGATTTTTGATAAATTAGACATTTTTTTTAGGTAAACGTTTGCTGTCGGTCGACCGGCTAGCGATTGCGCCGGTCGCTGCACGCGCAGCTACCTCGCCACATGCTCAATCAGGCCCACACCATCGCTCGTGTCTCTTTATTGCCTTATCTTCTCACGCGTTTTCTCCCCACAGGGGCATCTTCCACCTCCCGCGCAACAGGGGCGTGTTACTGCTGCTCGTTTGCATCTTGTCCCTGGCAGCGAGGTCGTCGGCGTCGTGCTCCTCTCCGGCCGCTGGGCTCCCGGGCAACGAGCTTTTCCCGTGGCGAACGCGAGCAGCTCCCGAAGCCGTCCGACCCAGCTGCATCCGAGGATGCTGGAACTGTCCAGTCCCGGTGCTGTGACCCACGAGCAGCCGTGCTTCTGCCGGCTACGCCGGACGCTGGCCCCAAGGGCCAAGGGTGCTTCAACCGGCATCGAAAAAAGCTTCAACCATGAAAATAAGCTACAAACAGGCGTAGAGGAATAGCTTCAAACATTGAAAAAAGGCTTCAACCGGCGTGGAGAAAAGCTTCAACCGGTGTGAAAAAAGCTTCGATCGGAATGGGAAAAAGCTTCAGAAAAGCTTCATCCGGCGTGAAAAAAAGCTTCAACCGGTGTGAAAAAAAGCTTCCACGGTGAAATTCAAAAACCAGCGCCGACTAGAGACGTCGGAAAGCTGCAGCGAGAGCTACAAGCGGCTATGGAAAAAGTTTCAACCGGCCTGAGGATGCTACAAACATGGCTGAGGATTCTGGAGCCAGCTGCGAGCATGCTACAACGAGGTCTGACGATGCTAGAAACTGGCCAGCAGGGATGCTCCAAACCATGGCCGGATTTTTGCTGGAGTCGACTATGGGGAAACTGCAACCATGGATTGGATGTGCTGGAACCAATATGTGGGGATGCTACGACCATGAACTGGATTTTGCTAGAGCCGGCTGCAGGAGGAGACCAAGAGTACTGTGACCACGGCCGGCATGGCTGCGAGGTGGAGCGTGTGGTACTGGAGCGTGGGGGGACGGCAAGCTGCTGGCAGCGTTGATGGCCGGAATTGGGCATGCCGCGGCAACGGTTGGGAGCAAGCGCGCTGTGCGAGGTGATTTTACCTACAGGTCACAACGAGCGCGCTGAATCGACGACGACCGCGACCGGCGGCGAGGGCGGCTGGCTGCTACCGACGGCGGGGGGTGTGGCCGAAGGGGGGCGGCCGATGGCATGCGAGGGAACTATTTCTCGTTGACAGGCTCAAGCTGCGAGAGACGTGGGGGGTAAGCGAACACGACCGAGTCAAGGAAGAAATCCGGATCGCTCAATCTCATGTGATCCTACGTTGCAGGTGCGACCGGCCCAAAGTTGGGCCGGCGCACCGGCGCCTAATAGTGCCCATTTTTTAAAGTAGCAAAAAAAAACATCCCTTTTCAAAAACTAATAAAATCTAACCATTTTTGCTCAATGACAGCTGCCTGGCGGGTTGTTGACTCGTTCTGGTGACGGTAGTGATCGTTCGGTGGTCTTGTAATCTTGATGTAATTTTTAGATATGTCATAGTTATTGTACATCTAAATGACTTAATCAAGCATAAAAAAAGAAAAAAAATCCTCACACGAATCTTTATGTGAGATTAATGATATAGGACTTAGATGTGCAATACTTATAACACATCTAAGTGCTTTAGTAAAACTGTAAACCTAGAATCCTTGGCGATCTTGTTTTGAAGGATCAAAACCCAAATTGACGGTCCCCGACGACAATAAGGCTGCCGGGGGCGGACCTACCAAGCAGTTCACTCCTGCTGACCGCGGTACCAGTAGCACGACCGGCCGAGGACCGCCACCAGCAGCAGCAGGCCACTGCAACTGCAAAACATAACGGTGCGAGACAGCGAGGGCGCGCGACCGAGCGCGACGGGGTCTCCAACGCCAGCCCCAGCCTCAACGTGCGCGCCTGCACCTACATGCGGCTCAAAATCCTTGGCGACCGAGCGCGACGGGGACTCGTCCAACGCCAGCCCCAGCCTCCGGACGGACGGAGTGAGCCCCGCGACGGGGCGGGCGGAGCGGAGCGCCCTGTCCAATCCACCATGTGATTGCGAGGGAAGCAGCACGCGCCCTCGCGAATTCAGCCCTTCAGCTAGCCCAGCCACAAGCCAGGCTGCCACCTCCCCCATTCCAACCATCGTCTCCTCCCTTCCACCTCCACCACACCACGCCGCACCACAACCGCCGCTCCACCCTGGTCCCACCCCGCCCCCGCCCTCCCCCTCCCCTCAAATCCCCCGCCCCCGCCCCCGCTCGTGCCCCCGCGCGTGCCGAATTCGCCGTCGATCGCCGCTCTGCCCCCCCACCCAGCGCGCGGCTTCCCGCGATGGCGCTGTCCGCGTCGGCGGCGTCGGCGGGGAGGGGCGCGCGGGCCGAGAAGGTGCGCAGGATCTTCGAGCGCTTCGACGCCAACGGGGACGGCGGGCTCGACCGGGCCGAGATGGCCAAGCTCGTCGTCGCCGTCAACCCGCGGGTCAAGTTCAGCGAGGACCAGATCTCCGCCATCCTCGACGAGGTCTTCCGCACCTACGCCGAGTTCATCCTCCCGGGGGGGCAGGGCCTGTCCCTCACCGGCCTGCTCCGGACCTACGACGACGGCGCCGGGGACGTCGACCGCGACTTCCTCGCGCTCTCCCTGCCCGCCGTCGACTCCGACGTTTCCTCCCCCGAGATCGGGCCCGGGGACGCCGCCGCCTCGTCCTCCCCGACCTCCGGCGCCGCCGTCGCCGCGTCGCTGCTCGACGACCACCTCAAGCCGCTCGGCATCGGCGGCACGGGGCCCTCGTCCAGCTCCCGCGCCGCCGTCGCCGCGCCGGCCTGGGCGACCTCGCCCAGCCACGGGATTGCGTTCGATTCCTCATGGGCGCTCCTCGACGACCTGGAGATACTCGTCAAGCGCCTCCGCTCCAAGCAGCTGCGGAAGACCTCCTCCATCGACACCAGCGGGGGCGGCAGCAATCTCGACTCCTTCTCCGAGGCCGGCTGGTCCAGGGAGATCTCCGCCTCCGCCGATTCGGGTTTGGCGGCCGCGCCGTGGGACGAGACGAGCCGGGACTACCTCACATTCGTCAAGGAGCTCGCTGTTCTCCGCACGCGCGCGGACGCCTCCCGCTCTCGCGAGGAGGCCTTCGACAACCACATGGTCATCGGCCGGGCGCTCTCCGAGCACCGCCTCTTCCGAGACGCCCTTGCCAGCTTCCGCCGTGGCTGCGAGCTTCAGCCCACCGACGTCCGCCCGCACTTCCGCGCTGGTAACTGCCTCTACGCCCTGGGCCGCCACGCCGAGGCCAAGGAGGAGTTCCTCCTTGCCCTCGAGGCGGCAGAGGCAGGTAACTCCCAGTCCGCGGACATTCTCCCGCAGATCCATGTCAACCTTGGTATTGCAATGGAGGCTGAGGGGATGGTACTTGGTGCCTGCGAGCACTATCGAGAGGCTGCCATACTGTGCCCATCCCATGCCCGCGCGCTGAAGCTCCTTGGGAGTGCACTCTTTGGTGTTGGGGAATACCGTGCAGCCGAGAAGGCACTGGAGGAGGCCATCTTCCTGAAGCCAGACTATGCTGATGCGCACTGTGATCTTGGGTCAGCCTTGCATGCAGTAGGGGATGATGACCGTGCAGTTCAGGAGTTCCAGAAAGCAATTGATCTTAAACCTGGGCATGTTGATGCCTTATACAATCTTGGTGGATTGAACATGGAGGCAGGCCGATTTGTGCGAGCTGCGGAGATGTATACTCGTGTGCTGAGCATCCGACCAAACCATTGGCGTGCTCAGCTAAACAAGGCAGTCGCTTTGCTTGGGCAGGGAGAGTCCGAGGAGGCCAAGAAGGCACTCAAGGAGGCATTTAAGATGACACAAAGGGTGGAGGTGTATGATGCCATCTCACATCTGAAGACACTGCAGAAAAAGAAGCCAAAGCCTTCAAAAGGAAAACATGATGCTCAAGGAGAGGAGGCCTTTGTTATTGTAGAAGCATCCAAGTTCAAGAGGGTTGGAAGTAAGACCACATTGCGGCAGGATTTGGCCAATGCCCTTGATATAAGGGCCTTCGAGAGGACGACAAAGCTTGGCCACTGTGATGGTGAGCTTCTGAGGAAAGAGATGAATGAGACTGATGTCCCCGTATCCTACTCAGGCACTGGCATCCCAGAGAAGTCGATCAGGAAAGCAGCTCTTGAGGTTATTCTTCGCAGGCTCCTATCTTTCCTCAAGCCAGATACCTTCCAGGGTGCTGTCAAGGCAATCAACGAAAGAATTCTCTCGGTCCTTGATGCGTCTGGCTCTGGCCGCGTTGATCTTGGGATGTTCTTTGCTATCATTGCTCCAATCTGTTCTGGTCCTGTGGATAGGCGCAAGCATGTTGTCTTCGATGCACTCCTTTGGCGTCCTGCAAGCGAAGGTGGCAGGGGCCAGATCAGGAGGAGTGACGCGCTAAGTTACATTAAACTTCTCCGTGCTGTTTACATACCAACCCATGGGGCTAGCGACATGCTTGAAATGCATGGGGAGTCCGACCCTACCATGGTATCGTACACAGAGTTCCTTGAGATGTTCAATGATTCTGATTGGGGGTTTGGAATTCTAAGCACACTGGTGAAGCTTGAAGACAGTGATCATGTTCGCCACGGCAGCCACACCTGCTCCATATGCAGATATCCTATCATCGGTTCACGGTTCATGGAAACAAAACACTCCTTTAGCTTGTGTAACCGGTGCTACAGTGAAGGGAAGGTTCCATCAGCCTTCAAGTTGGAGGAGTACAGTTTCAAAGAATACGGCAATGAGTCGGAGGCTCTTATAGACAAGTGCATGTGCTTTAATTTGAATTCTAAGAAGCTGGAAGCTGATGCCTGATTGTTGGAGCATCGGCGTCGAGTTGTTGAGCACGAACCTGTGTATGCCCTTTGTAGTTGTGAAGATGCCTAGTTAGCTGTCCTGCCTCGCCCTCTTGTAAACTAAGTTGCTGGAGTTCGCCAAATGTGTTCCGACCCTAAGCTGTTAGCTGTTGTTCGTTCCAAGTGTATGGGAGTAAGAGCATGTGAACTCCAAATACACTCCTGTAACCACATCCCAAATCAATGGCCACCAAGGCTTTGAAGTATTTCTGAGCCGGATGTGTTGTTCAGACCAAACAGTTTTGGTCGCGCTGCATACCACAGAGTATTTTTGTGCATTTTAGGTTTAAGGTATGTACTACAGTAGTATTTTTGTGCATTTCAGGTTTAAGGTATGTACTATTTTTGTGCATTTTAGGTTTAAGGTATGGTTGCAGGAGCATAACGAAACATCAATATCTATGTTGTTTCTTTTCAACTACTTTTCTTGGCCGATCTTAAATAGGAGCTTCTTCTCTAATCTTGGTCAAAGTGGCTGCTCCCATCATTTATCTACATCATTCGCATGACAGGTGAGTCCACTTAGTGACCCAAATTTCTGAATCATTTTCGGATGGCTGCTGCAGTTCTCTGCCGCTCTACCCGTGGTTCACATGTTTTAATCAAATGGTTGGATTATCTTGCTCATGCAGATGCAGGTCGTTCCACGGTCTAAAAAATATGCAAACCACATTCGCCAATGTTGTGGCCTTGAAGGCTGTTCTCCTGCTCTGGAGATTGCTTCCGTTCAAATGTTCGGCATACACTTAGGCCTTCCACTATGTAGGCCAAAAGCGGTGTCAGATTCATTTTTTACATATTTGGCACCGGTGCCCTACGTTGCCCAGCCGATGCCAAACAAAATATTCAGGGCATAGATGGGCATAGATGCCTCTACTTGCTCCGGTGCTACATTCCTTGAGCCAATAAACTAAGCTCGTCACTGTACTTTCTCAAGCAAAGCTACAGCCGGAGACACAGGCTTGGGCTGATCTATTACTACTTTATACGTATGTGAGGTCAAGTTGGAGTCGATGCCAAATCCTCCACGTTGTGTGAGGGGTGCTAAATTTCTCTCATTTAGCATGGATATGTACCTGGGATACTTTTCAGAACTTTAGCACCGAGCATTACACCCCTAGATAGATACTAGGGCCTCTATATCTATCTCCGTCGTGTCTCTTTAGTTCTTTCATCTCCAGCTATTTTCAGTCCTTGCTTCTGTGTCCCAAGCTGCTGCTAGAGTGCTGAATAAGAGCATCTCCAACAGCCGCACTATATAAGCGCCGCGCCGCAAATTTGTGATTTTTAACGCGCGCGCAATTGCTATCCGAGTTCCAGCGGACGCGCAATAACCGCGCGCGTGGTAAAAAAAGTTCAGCGCGCGGTCCGAATCGCCATCGTGCGCCGTTTATTTGTTGCGCCCGCTACCGCGCGCCGCACGCTCGAGCGCCTGCTCGCGACTTCCACCTACCCCGACCCAGGCGCTGGCGCCGCCGCCCGCACCACCCCGGCCTATCCGGCGACCATTCCGGCGCTCCCCGGCCTATCCCCGCGCCGCCGCCGCTTCCTCCTTCTCCCTCCGGGCGCCGCCGCCCCTCGCGCGCGCCATTCCTCCGACGAACAGCGCCCGGCCGCCCACCGCCGCTCGGCGCCCACAAGGTGTTCGACAAAACGCTTGCAAGGTATATATTGCTTCAACTTCACATTTTTTACATGAATTTGGTGCATGTTGTTTGTAGTTTTTATAGCCTAGTTTAAATTGAACATTGTAGATGAGTTCGTCATATGATTCTTCCGAAGAAGAATTTGATATTAAAGAGGAGGAGGATCTTGCAATGATCCTAACTATGCACATCAATAAAAAACCGAAGCACGGTGGTTCGGTTATGGGTTGGCAGAAAATTTGGAGGGATAGGATCGATGCCCACAACAGATTGATCAGGCACTATTTTGTGGATAATCCCGTGTACCCCGAGTCGTACTTCCGGCGCCGATTTAGGATGAGCACCGAGTTGTTCAGGCGCATTGCAGAGAAACTAGCGAGCCATGATCGGTTTTTTCAGCAAAGGAGGAATGCCGCCGGAGAGCTCGGGCATAGCACCTTTCAGAAGGTGACAGCCACTTTGCATATGTTGGCATACGGTATCCCCGCTGATCTAGTTGATGATCACTTGGCCATGGGTGAGAGTCAAACCATCATGTGTGTCAAGCGCTTCGCAGTCAGAATTGTGCAAGTGTTTGGCCAGGAGTATTTGAGATCTCCCAATGCTGAAGACGCCGCAAGGCTATTGGAGATGAACAAAGCTCGCGGCTTCCTAGGTATGCTTGGCTCAATAGATTGCATGCATTGGAGTTGGAAGAATTGTCCTAAGGCATGGCATGGGCAATTCCACGGCCAAAAAAAGGGTTCCACTATAATCCTTGAAGCGGTGGCCGATCAAGAGACTTGGATTTGGCATGCTTTTTTTGGAATGCCTGGATCTTTGAATGACATCAACGTTGTTAATCGGTCACCACTGATTAATAAGATTGCAAATGATGAACTGCCATCGGTGCAGTTTGTAGCAAATGGCCATACATACAACTATGGCTACTATCTTGCGGATGGCATCTACCCAAAGTGGCAAACATTTGTGAAGCCGTTGAAAAAATCGGAAGGTAAGAAATATATTGATTTCCACAATGCTCAGGCGGCGGCTAGAAAAGATGTGGAGAGAGCTTTTGGGATTTTGCAAGCCCAATTTGCTATTGTGAGAGGACCGGCTAGATTTTGGGATCAAAAGATGCTTTGGTACATCATGCACGCTTGTGTGATCATGCATAACATGATCATCGAGAATGAGCGTGGCCAAGATTTAGACTACTCTTAGTATGAGCTCTTGGGACATCCCGTGCGAGTGCGGCGGAGGGCTGCCAGGGTGGCCCGTTTTTGTTACCTCCTATCATGTCATTTGACGTGCCGAAACGCATAATGATCTTCAGAAGAATCTCATTGAGTGGTGGGCATGGAATGGCCGACAAAGAGCATCATGATTTGTGCGTTTGATATTGTATTGTTGAACTATTTGGTCTATTGCAAGATAAACTATTTGTTTGAGTTGTAATAATGAAATTGAACTATTTATTATTGATTTATTTTGTTTGTGTTTGATCTTCTTGGTTGTGTTTGGAGTGCATATGTTGTTTGTGCGAGAGCGCGCACACAGTTTTTTTGCAGCGGCTGCTGGAGCGGCTCGCGCGCGCTAAACTTTGCAGCGGTCGCTGGAGCAAGCACTCCGCGCCGCGTAAAAACAGACGATTGACGCGCTGCAGATTTTTTTTAGGGCGCCGCGCGTTGGGCGGCTGTTGTAGATGCTCTAACTCGATGCTCTTGTTTCGTGGTACTATGCCATCTTTTTCCCAGAACGTGGATTTATCGCTGGTATTCAGTTGCTCCCCTCTTCAGTCTGTCGTGGCTGTTGCTCAACTAAAGATTCTTGCTCTTTATGCTTTGTTTAGTTTTCGCCGTCCCATGCTGATGCTGTGCAGGTCCATGAAATCCAGCATGTGCGACCCACTCCAGGGACACTTTCTGCTCTTTTTCTTTGTCGGCCTTTTTTTTTCCCTTTTTTTTTTCCTTTTTTTTTCGAAACAGAGGCAAAGATTGCCTCATCTATTAATTAAGTAGAAGAGAATTGCCCAGTTAATTACGGAAAACCGGACAAAAACCGGAACAACAAGAGCCAAGCCCACTCCCATAGACTGAAACACTCAGGGCAAAGCCCACCCTAATCGACGACAAGTCGACCTGCAGCCAGACAACGCAGCTCCGACTCTGGCGGAGAACTCAGAAGAATAAAACCAGGCACGGCTGGCGTCACGGACGATCGCCGAACGGGCCACCTGCAGCCAGTCATCGTACACCACAGGGCCCCGCCGCCGCAGCTTCGACTCCACAGCAACAAGCAAACCGAGGCAAAACCGTGGACACGCCGGAGAAGAGCCGACTACCGCAACCATTGCCGCGTCGCCGACATCGCTCCCACCATCATCGCTGCCACAGAAGTCTGGTCGCCACAGTGATTCTCTCGGGGCCGCCGCCCCGACATCCACCGCTCCGTCGCGCCCAGCGCAATCAACCGGCACCGCCTTCCGAGGCCGCCGCCCTGACATACCACCGCTCCGCTCGAGCAGCAACGCCGCACAACCCAGCTGCTCGCAGCCCACGCTGCTCAGGGCAACCGCTCGCAGACCACGAACGTCGCACCACATCCGGGGCCGCCACCCCGACGTAAAGTCAGACCGCCCCCTCTAGGGCGCATCGACCGAGCCGACACCCCTACCGCCCAAGCGGGACAAGGATGCCACCCAACCAATGCCGAGATAGAGCCCCACCTCATAGAGCTGCACTCACATTGTTCCCGAGATCGCCATCTCGGCGCACAATCAGAAACCACCCGGAGCCGCCGCCCCGACGTCCACTGTCCCCGACGACGAAGAGATCCGTGCAACCTGCAACATGCTGACTCTCCAAGGCGATGCCTCAAAGAAGGAAACGACGTAGCCGCCGTCATCGCCCGCTTCGACCATCCGAAGCTAGGGATTTCTCCCGGAGAGTCGTGTAATGGAGCTCCACGGCAACACCTTCAAGAAGGGAACGACACCATGGCCATGGCGCCGCTGTTGCCGGCACCGACCCAAGGTCAGTGCTGGACTTTCACCCGGAGCTCCTCCACACCCCCGAATCCGAGCAGATCCGAAGCACTGCGCAGCACACAATCCCCATGGTCAACGTCTACCGGCTCCACCTTCCCGCTGCGCCAATCTACCTCCGCCGTCGACCACCGCCTCCCCGGGCCTCCGAGCCGCGCCCAAGCGCCAGATCCGGACTGCCCGGAGCCCATCCTCCGCGCCCACGACGCACCGAGTACGCGCTGCGCCGCCTCGCCTGCCGCCTCGCGCCTGCACAACCACGACCGAGCTGCAGCTGCAGCTCACCCCCGCCGCGCGCCAGAACCACGCCGGCCTCGCCAGATCCCGCGCCCCCTCGGACCGCCGGAGCAGCGTCAGCCCGCGCTGGAGCAAGACCACCGCCGCGCCGCCCCTCTCCTCATACCGCCGGAGCCTCGCCAGCCCGCGCCGGAGCCGCGCCCGCGCGCCCGCCCAAACCCGCCGCGCCTTCGTGCCAGATGCGCCCCTGCGCGTTGCAGAAAGATGCCCCGCCGCCACCCTCCTTGGAGCCAGTCCGGGCTTCGCCGGCGGCCTCCTCAGGCGGCGGCGAGGTGAGGGGGTGGAGGGGGTGGGACGGGGGCGGCACCGGAGGGGATCCTCCCGTGTCGCCAGAGAGAGGCGACGCGGGGGTGGGAGAGCAGTATGTCCCAACGTGATATGAGCACAGCCCTTATTTTTCCTTGTGACCATTGGCAAAGCAACACGGTGTGACGACCCCGGCTTAATCGTGCACTAATCATACACGCAAATGCGCACGATCAAGCCTAAGGACTCACTTGAAGATATCACAACACAACTCTAAAACATAAAATAAAGTCATACAAGCTAAATATTACAAGCCAGGGCCTCGAGGGCTCGAATACAAGCTCGATGGCATACAAGCGTCAGCGGAAGCATTAGATATCTGAGTACATATATATTACAGAGAGAGAGATAAGCCTTCACAGAGGCGGGGTAAAAATAAAAACTACGATCGAAAGGCGTAGGCCTCCTGCCCTGGACCCTCCGATCCTACTCCTGGTCGTCGAACGGCTCCTCGTAGTAGTAGTACTCGCCAGGCGGATAGTAGTACGGGTCGTCGGCTGGGGCTTCTGGCTCAGGGGCTCCGTCGTCTGGTGGCATCAAATGGAAAATGGGGAAAAAAGAAAATAAAGCAAACGTGAGTACTCATCCGAAGTACTCAGCAAGCAAGGATCTACACTACATATGCATCATTGTCAAAGGAATGGCTGTATATGTGGACTGGGCTGCAGAAATGCCAGAGTAGAGGGGGAAAGCCTAGTCCTATCGAAGACTAGCATCTTCAACAATCTTCGACAGTCTTGCAGCATCAGGAGAGAGCAGATGAACATAATGTAATGTAGTAGTAGTAATATCATCAACCTCGACCTGAGATCCTTTCTCGACTCCCTGCGAGAAAGCAATCCCAGAGCCGTACTATCCAGTTCTCACCACATGTTCTAGTTGTACCGATCGGGATACAACTCCGAGTGTCCGTTACCGTAGGACAGGCTATCGATAGAAGTTTCTTCCCTGCAGGGGTGCACCAACTTACCCACCACGCTCACTTAACTCTGGCCGGACATACTTTTCTGGGTCATGCCCGGCCTCGGCTAAGCAACACGCCGCAACCCGACCTAGGCTTATAAGAGAGGTCAGCACGCCGGACTAAACCTATGCCCCCAGGGGTCTTGGGCCATCGCCCCGGGAACTCCTGCACGTTACGGGGCCACCGAGAGCAGACCTAGCAACCCCTTATACAAGCGCGGTTGAGTTACCAGTCCAACTCGGCGTGCGCCGCTCCTTACTGACGTCAAACAAGCTTCGGCTGATGTGTACGACGCAGAACGCCCATACTATGCCCACGTGATGGTTAGTGCTATCGGGCCAGAGGCCCCCTCGGATCAAATATCCAAACCGTAGTGGATTAGGAGCGCGCGGAAACGAGCAGAGACTCACGATCGATGTGACCCCGTCGCCCCGTCTCGAGGACTTGCGGCAAGGGCTAAGAATGCCCGGCCACGCCTCGTAGTTATCTCGCGGGCACCATCCAGGTCAACCCGACTCCACATCACTTCGCGTTAAGCTCGCGCGGGTACCCCTCAGGGCCGACCCGTCTTTAGTATCATGGTTTAGTGCAAGTCATAATATCCAAGGTAACTGTGTGTCTGACACCGAAGGGAACCCTGAGGAATCACCCTCGATGGAATTCCCGCTCGATGTTATCATCAAGGTGAACGAAGGAGGAATCACCCTCGAGGTCCACACTTGAGAGGTTGCGCGACGATGTCGTTATCGGGGGTGGTGTAGGAGGAATCACCCTCGCTTACCACGACCGAGTAACTAACCTACAAGGTTAACATCAGAAGTGCTAACAAGGTATCACCCTCGGCACTCGACGGTATCCCAGCAGTGTCGGCAACAAAGGGGGGGAAAGTGATGTGCGGTGCCCTGGACTGATCTTCAATCCCGATGATCGGGTCTTCTGATATCCAGCAGGGCAGTCGGGATCAAGTGGGGGTCTCTGTCGTGTCTCTACCCACCTTATACTAAGCAGTCTAGGATAACCAGTAAGGTAGCAAGGCAAGTTACAATAAATAGGCTATGCAGCAGATATAGGAAAACAGTAGCAGTAGCAGTTCTAATGCAAGCATAAGAGAGAAGAGAATAGGCGATATAGGCATGCTCAAAATGGGGGTGCTTGCCTGTTTGCTCGGGGGCAAGGGCAAGGTCTTCAGCAGTATCGTCGGGGACGTAGTCGTACTCCTGTGCGGCGTCTGCCTCGGGAGCTACGTCAACGTCGGGGTCTATCGAGAGAGAAGAGGGGGAGGAAACAGGTAAACAATATGCAATCATATGCCACACAGTGCGTGCTATGCTATGATGCAGTGCAGGGTTGCCTGAATATGCATCTAAGTCATTTTAGTTATTTTTAGAATTATTCTAGGATTTAATATCCGACGTGTGTGCACTATTCATCTGCCGGATTCGGGTCCGGAGTTACGAGTTCTTCTACGTAGGAGGTTCCGATGGAGAAACAGACGGCACGATCAGACTCGTCTCGTCGTTCTGAGCAACTTTCATGTTTTAACTTTTTCGATCCGAGCTACGGTTTAAAAGTTATTAATTTTTAAAGATTATTTGAATTTCTGGAATTATTTTATTTAACAGAAAATGAATTATGATGTCAGCATGACGCGCTGCTGACGTCAGCAAGTCAACAGGACGGTTGACCAGTCAAACCTGACATGTGGGTCCAGTGGGACCCACATGTCAGCCTCTGTTTCTTTATCCAGTGAATTAGTTTAATTACCAGGATTAATTAGGGGGGTGGACCCCACATGTTAGTGAGACATTAGGTTAATTAGTTTATTTTTATTTCTAATTTGTTTTAACTAATTAAACAGGAAGGTGGGGCCCGCCTGTCAGCGGCTGGGCCGGTCCAGTCAGCAAGGCTGACTGGTCAACTGGCCGGCCGGGCCCCTGGGACCCATGGGTCAGTGACCCAGGGGTGGGCCCCGTCTGTGCCACGTCAGCGGGGCCGGCGGCTGGTCGCCGGCGACCAAATCGCGCGGCGGCGCGTCGCCGGAGTTGGCCGGAATCGAGCTATAGGGCTCGGTTCGAGCCGGGCTTGGGTGCGTTCGAAAGCTGGCGTCCTCGCGCATCTAGCTGAGCCAACAGCCGGGCTCGGAGGTGGCCGGAACGTCGCCGGCGTTGAGCGAGGCGGACGTCCGAAGCTCGAGCTCGTCGGGTTCGACGTCCTAGCGCGCGGGCGACCTAACTAGCTAGCTGTGCGGGGCCTACGGCTCACAGGGAGCTCGCCGGAGGAGTCAAACGAGCTAGCAATAGCTCGGGAGCTTGGCTGCAGCGGCAATGGCGGCGGTGACTTCCGGGTCTCCGAGGTGCCGCGGCTACAGCGTGCAGACGGGCTACCAGAGAGGCCAGAGAGAGAGGGAGAGTGCTCACCGAGCGGCGCAAGGTGGCCCGTGTGAGGATTAGGAGCTGCAGGGGTCGAGGTCGCCGGAACCGCGCCGGAGATGCAGAAGAGGGGCGCGGCTCGATCCGCGCAACGTGGAGCTCCTCGGCCCCAATCAACGGCGCCCAAGGCCGTGGCAGTCCATGGCGATGGCGCAGGACATGGCAGAGCGGCAGGCAGGGCTCGGTGGCTGCGGGGACGAACGAGAACGGCGGCGGTGGCGCTCGGACGCCTCGGATCTGAGGAGGAAGGAGGCAGAGCGAGCGAGGGAGAGAGATGGGGAAGCCAGGGGGGTCGAGTGGCTCCGGCCTTATCTCCTCCTCCTCCTTGTAGCGTCGGTGGCGCCGCGGTGTCGCCGGCCGACTGGCGCGCGCGCGCGCGGCCACGGCGGGGACGACACGGGGAGGAGGGAGACGAGGTGGGCCTGCTGGGCCGCGACTCGGGGCACTGTGCACTAAGGCCCAGTGCACAGTGTCCCGCTTTTGATTTTCTGTTTTAGCTTCTCCATTTTCTTTTATCCTTTTCTGTTTCAAAATGTTTAGGGCACTTGTGCACTTTCGAAAAATGTGGGAGTTGGCCCAAATATTGCAATGCAATATTAGCTCTCACCAAAAAGTGGTTTGGACAGTTTTGGAGTTCATTTGAATCTGCAATGATTTTAAATGAATTAATATTGCTGTTTTGGGTGCTGTTTCATCTTGTTTGACTCATCAATCATATTCCAAAAATGTTGGTTATGATTTTGCCATGACCACTGGATTATTTGCTAATTAAATAACATTTCTCCAGCAGAGTTTGATCAACCTTATATTTCACTTATGAATTTAAGTTGATTTTAAAAATGGAGTTGATTTACTTTGGTTAACCACTATGTTTAATCACTGCATATGATATGACTTGGCATTATTAACAGCTGATCATGGTGGCTATTACATAGGGGTGTTACACACGGTGCGGCAGCCCGAAGACAGGCAGCGTGACGCGCTCGGCTGGCGGGAAGGAATGCGTAGTTTACGTACCCTTTTTGTTTACAAATCGATACTTTGTCCACTTGAATTGGCCAAATGGCTCTGAATAATAAATCCTATCGCCAATTTGTCGTGGCAAAATGTTCTCTGAGCGCCACGTGTCTCTTTCATCTAATTTCCGTCTCATCATGCTGATGAGAGATCATCTCATCATGCTGATGAGAGGTCATCTTGGAACGAACTAAAAGCAACTCTAGCGTGGTCATTGTATGGCCCTGATAACTATAATGATTGCTAATACGGTGATTTTGACCTAAAATAACACTAGCAGAGTCACCGTGGTCGCTCTAATTTATGGAGGTCGCTTAAATGATGAGTGCTACTTATAAGCTGCGTTGAGATTTCCTCGAAGAGGAGAGAATGATGCAGTACAGTACATATAAGTATTTCTCTCAGTTAAGAACCAAGATTATCAATTCAATAGAAGAACCACGTGACACCTCGTGAACAACACCTACACACAAAATAACAAATACTTATACCCAATGTGAATAAGAAGTAGTCAATCCCTTGACGGTTAATTACAAGGATCAAATCTCGTAGTGATACATAGATAAACAAAAATATAAAATAATAATAACGGTAAATAAATTGCAGCAAAGTACTTCTGAATTTTAATATATGATAAAAATAGACCCAGTGGCCATAGTTGTTACTAGAGGCTTCTCTTTTGAACATAACATACGGTGGGTAAACAAATTACTGTTGCGCAATTGATACAAAAGCGAATAATCATGACGATATCAAAGACAATGATCATGTATATATAGGCATCACGTTTGAGACAAGTAGACCGACTCCTGTCTGCATCTACTACTATTACTCCACACATCGACCGCTATCCAACATGCATCTAGAGTATTAAGTTCATAAAGAACGGAACAACGCCTTAAGCAAAATGACAAAGTAAATCCAAGCAATATGAATAAACCTCATCATTTTATTCTTAATGGGTAACAATACAAATATGTGTCTTGTCCCTTTCTGTCACTGGAATATAAAGCACCGCAAGATTGAACCCATCACAAAACACCTCTCCCATTGCAAGATAGATCAATCTAGTTGGCCAAACCAAACGGATAGATCGGAGAGAAATACAAAGCTGTAATAATCATGCATAAAAGAATTCAGAGAAGACTTAGATAATATTCATAGATAATCTGATCATAAACACACAATTCATCGGATCCCAACAAACACACCGCAAAAAAGGATTACATCGAATAGATCTCCAAGAATATCGAGGAGAACAATTATATTGAAGATCAAAGAGAGAGAAGAAGCCATCTAGCTACTAGCTATGGAGTCGTAGGTCTGTGGTAAACCACTCACACATCATCGGAAGGGCAGCAAGGTTGATGTAGAAGCCCTCCGTGGTCGATTCCCGAAAAAGGCTTCCAGATGGGATCTCGCGAGAACAGAAACTTGCGGCGGTGGAAAACGTATTTTGGGTGGCTCTCTGATGTACGGGGAATATTTAAAAATTTATAGAGGCGGAATTAGGTCAAGAGATGCCACGAGGGGCCCACAAGCCTGGGGGCGCCCCCGGGGCGTGCCTACCAAGCTTGTCGCTCCCTCGTGGCTCTTCACGTCTTCTCCCGAACCTTCTAGGGTCCCTTCCGGTCCAGAAAAAATCAATTCAAAGTTTTTTCTTCGTTTGGACCCTGTTTGATATTGATTTTCTGAGAAGCCAAAAACAAGCTAAAAAACAACAACTGGCACTGGGCACTAGGTTCATAGGCCAGTCTAAAAAATGATATATAATTGTATATAATTGCATAATAAACATCCAAGATTGATACTATAATAGCATGGAACAATAAAAAATTATAGATACGTTGGAGACGTATCAAGCATCCCCAAGCTTAATTCCTACTCATCCTCGGGTAGGTAAATGATAAAAACATAATTTTTGATGTGGAATGCACCTATCATATTCATCATGTAATCCCTCTTTTGTGGCATGAATATTTAGATTCGAGTGATTCAAAGCAATAGTCTATAGCTTGACATAAAAACAATAATAATAATAAGGCATACCAACAAACAATCATGCCTTTAAAAATATCAATGCTAAAGAACATTATCCCTACAAAATCATATAGCCTTATCATGCTCCATTTTCTTAACACAAAGTATCTATCATGCATAACCCCGATGACAAGCCGAGCAATTGGTTCATACTTTTTACCGTGCTTCAGCTTTTTCAACCCCAACACAATAGATGAGCGCAAGCCATGGATATAGCACTATGGGTGGAATAGAGTATGGTGACAGAGATAATATGGAGAAGACAAAAAAAGAAGAAAGTCTCACATCGACGAGGGTAATCAATGGGCTATGGAGATACCCATCAATTGATGTCAATGCAAGGAATAGGGATTGCCATGCAACGGATGCACTAAGAGCTATAAGTGTATGAAAGCTTAAAATAAAACTAAGTGGATGTGTATCTAACTTGCTTGCTTTAGAAGACCTCAGGCATTTGAGGAAGCCCATCATTGGAATATACAAGCCAAGTTCAATGATGAAAAATTCCACTGGTATATGAAAATAAAAGCATAGGAGACTCTCTATATGAAAAACATGGTGCTAATTTGAAGCACAAGTGTGGAAAAAGATAGTAACATTGTCCCTTATCTCTTTTTCTCTTATTTTTTTTGTTTGGGCTCTTTTTGGCCTCTTTTCTCTTGGGCTCTTTTTGGCCTTTTTTTATTTCCTCACTTGGGACAATGCTCTAATAATGAATATGATGATCATCACACTTCTTTTTATTTACAACTCAAAATTACAACTCGATACTAGAACAAAATATGACTCTATATGAATGCCTCTAGCGGTGTATCAGGATGTGCAATGATCTAGCGTAACATGTATAAAAAATGATGAATGGTGGCTAACCCACAAATATTATATCAGCTATTTTAGAAGTGGGGGAGTTGAAAACAAGAGGCAAATGGCAAATGAAAGTAAATGCAAGGAGATGAAAGTTTATGCGATGGTACTTGATAGGTGTTGGTGATGTCTCCCCGGCAGCGGCGCCAGAAATTCTTCCTGCTACTTGTGAGCTACCTTGGGATTTCCTCGAAGAGGAGAGGATGATGCAATATGATGCGGCTTGAAACTGCATCGTATTTCCCCAAAGAGGAAGGGATGATGCAGTACAACAACGGTAGGTATTTCCCTCAGTTATGAAACCAAGGTATCAATCCAGTAGGAGAACCAAGCAACACTATGTAAACGGTACCTGCACACAAAGAATAAATCCTCGCAACCCAACGCGTAAGAGGGGTTGTCAATCCCTCCTCGGTAAAAAGATAGATTGTTTTGTATGTGTTTGGATAAATAGATCTGAATAAAAAGCGAAATAAAAGATGCAAATAAAAAGTGCAGCAAAGTATTTTTGGGTTTTTGGAATAATAGATCTGAAAACAAATGTGGCAACAAATAGATCGGAAAGCAATATAATAAAAGATAGACCGGGGGGCCGTAGATTTCACTAGTGGCTTCTCTCGAGAAAATAGCACACGGTGGGTAAACAAATTACTGTTGGGCAATTGATAGAAAATCGAATAATTATGATGATATCCAAGGCAATGATCAATATATAGGCATCACGTCCAAGATTAGTAGACCGACTCTTGCCTGCACCTACTACTATTACTCCACACATCGACCACTATCCAGCATGCATCTAGTGTATTATGTTCATGAAGAAACGGAGTAATGCAATAAGAACGATGACATGATGTAGACAAGCTCTATTCATGTAGGAATAGACCCCATCTTGTTATCCTTAATAGCAACGATACATGTGTGCTTTGCTGTCCCTTCTGTCACTAGGAGAGGACACCGCAAGATCGAACCCATCACAAAGCACCTCTTCCCATGGCAAGAAAAATCGATCTAGTCGGCCTAACTAAACCAAAGATTCAAAGAAGAAATACGAGGCTATAAATAATCATGCATATAAGAGATCAAAGAAAACTCAAATAATATTCATGGATATAGATCTGATCATAAACTCAAAGTTCATCGGATCCCAACAAACACAACGCAAAAAGAGTTACATCAAATCGATCTCTAAGAGACCATTGTATTAAGAAGCAAAAAGGGAGAAGAAGCCATCTAGCTACTGCCTACGGACCCTTAGGTCTATGGTGGACTACTCATGCATCATCGGAGAGGCACCAATGAGGATGATGAACCCCTTCGTGATGGTGTTAGATTGGATCTCGTGGTTCTGGAACTTGCGGGGGCTGGAATTGTGTTTCGTCGACTCCCCTAGGGTTTTTGGAATATTTGGGAATTTAAAGGGCGAAGAGGCGATGGAGGAGACCTGCGTGGGGCCGACAACCCACCTGGGCGCGCCCAGGTGTCTTGTGGTCCCCACGGGGATCCTCTCTGGTACTTCCTTGGCTCCCAAGTTTTCTTCTGGTCCAAAAAAAATCTCCAAAAAGTTTCGCTGCGTTTGGACTCCGTTTGTTACTGATATTCTACGAAGTAAAAAACAAGCAAAAAATTGCAACTGGCACTGGGCACTATGTCAATAGGTTAGTCCCAAAAAATGATATAAAGTTGCTATAAAATGATTGTAAAACATCCAAGAATGATAATATAACAACATGGAACAATAAAAAATTATAGATACGTTGGAGACGTATCAGCATCCCCAAGCTTAGTTCCTCTCGTCCTCGAGTAGGTGAAGGATAAAACAGAAATTTTTGATGTGGAATGCTGCCTGATATGTCCATTTTGCATCATGTTTTCGTACTGTTATTTATAATGTTTTTATGCATAATAATGCTTTTTGGAGTAATTCTAATGCCTTTTCTCTCATAATATGCAAGGTTTACACAGAGAGGGAGAATGCCGGCAGCTGGAGTTCTGGACCTGAAAAAGCTACGTCAGAGTTACCTATTCTGCACATCTCCAAATGAGCTGAAAATTTACGGAGATTTATTTTGGAATATAAAAAAAATACTAGAGCAAATAACTACTGGAGGGGGGCCACCTTGTGGGTTGTCCCCAGCACGGCCACCTCCGGTGCCCATCTTCTGGTATATAGGTCATTTTAACCTAGCAAAAATCAGGAGGGGACTTTCGGGACGAAGCGCCGCCGTCTCGAGGCGGAACTTGGGCAGGAGCACTTTTGCCCTCCGGCGGAGCAATTCCGCCGGGGGAACTTCCCTCCCGGAGGGGGAAATCATCTCCATCGTCATCACCAGCAACCCTCTCATATTTGGGAGGGCAATCTCCATCAACATCTTCAATAACACCATCTCCTCTAAAACCCTAGTTCATCTCTTGTGTTCAATCTTTGTACCAGAACCTCAGATTGGTACCTGTGGGTGACTAGTAGTGTTGATTACATCTTGTAGTTGATTACTATATGGTTTATTTGGTGGAAGATTATATGTTCAGATCCATTATGCTATTTAATACCCCTCTGATCTTGAGCATGATTATTATTCATGAGTAGTTACTTTTGTTCTTGAGGTCACGGGAGAAGTCATGTTGCAAGTAATCATGTGAACTTGATAAGTGTTTGATATTTTGATGATATGTATGTTGTGATTCTCTTAGTGGTGTCATGTGAACATCGACTACATGGCACTTCACCATATTTGGGCCTAAGGGAATGCATTGTGTAGTAGTTATTAGATGATGGGTTGCTAGAATGACAGAAGCTTAAACCCTAGTTTATGCGCTACTTCGTAAGGGACCGATTTGGATCCAAAAGTTTAATGCTATGGTTAGATTTTATCTTGATACTTTTCTCGTAGTTGCGGATGCTTGCGAGGGGGTTAATCATAAGTAGGAGGTTTGTTCAAGTAAGAACAGCACCGAAGCACCGGTCCACCCACATATCAAATTATCAAAGTAGCGAACACAAATCAAACCAACATGATGAAAGTGACATGATGAAATTCTCGTGTACCCTCAAGAACGCTTTGCTTATCATAAGAGACCGGTTTGACCTGTCCTTTGCCATAAAAGGATTGGGCTACCTTGCTGCACTTTATTTGCCGTTACCGTTACTTGTCCGTTACAAATTATCTTGCTATCAAACTACTTGTTACTGACTATTTCAGTGCTTGCAGAAAATACCTTGCTGAAAACTACTTGTCATTTCCTTCTGCTCCTCATTGGGTTCGACACTCTTACTTATCGTAAGGACTATGATTGATCCCCTATACTTGTGGGCCATCAAGACTCTTTTCTGGCGCCGTTGCCAGGGAGTGAAGCGCTCTTGGTAAGTGGAAATTGGTAAGGAAAAATTATTACTACGTGCTAAAATTTATTGTCACTTGTTACTATGGAGAACCATCCTTTGAGGGGTTTTTTCGGGATATCTTCACCTCGACCGGAAGAACAATTAGTTGCCCCTCAACCTACGGCACCTACTGAAAATATTGGTTATGAAATTCCTTCGGGTATGATCGAACAACTGCTAGCTAATCCTTATGTAGGAGATGGAACTGAACATCCTGATATGCACTTGATATATGTGGATGAAATTTGTGGATTATTTAAGCTTGCAGGTTTATCCAGAGATGAAGATAAGAAGAAGGTTTTCCCTTTATCTTTGAAGGGAAAATCATTGACATGGTATAGGCTATGCGATGATATTGGATCTTGGAACTGGAATCGATTGAAATTGAAATTTCACCAAAAAATTTATCCTATGCATCTAGTTCATCGTGATTGGAATTATATATATAATTGTTGGTCTCGTGAAGGAGAAAGTATAGCTCTAGCTTGGGGGAGGCTTAAGTCAATGTTATATTCATGCCCCAATCATGAGCTCTCTAGAGAAATTATTATTCAGAATTTTTATGCTTGGCTTTCTCATGATGATCGATCCATGCTCGATACTTCTTGTACTGGTTCTTTTATGAAGAAGACTATTGAATTCAGGTGGGATCTTTTAGAAAGAATTAAATGCAACTCTGAAGATTGCTAACTCGGCGAAGTTAAAGTGTCAGGTATTAAGCTTGAATTTGATTGTGTTAAATCTTTTATGAATACCGATGCTTTTCACAAGTTTAGCACTAAATATGGACTTGACTCTGAGATAGTAGCCTCTTTTTGTGAATCTTTTGCTACTCATGTTGATCTCCCTAAGGAGAAGTGGTTTAAATATCATCCCCCTATTAAATAAGAAACCAAAGAACCAGTCAAAGTTAAGCATGAAACTATTATTTACAATATTGATCTAGTTGTGCCTACTGCTTATATTGAAAAAACACCTTTCCCTGTTAGGATAAAGGAACATGCTAAGGTTTCAACTGTGGTTCACAAAAGTAATATTAGAGCACCTAAACCTACTGAACAAATTAAAGTAGAACCTAGTGTTGCTATGGTTAAAGATATCCTGGTAGAAAATATTGATGGGCATGTTATTTACTTCTGCGATAATGTTGCTAGAATTGCCAAACCCAATGAAAAAGATAAACATAGACCTGTTGTTGGCATGCCCGTTGTCTCAGTTAAAATAAGAGATCATTGTTATCATGGTTTATGTGAATTAGGTGCTAGCGTGAGTGCTATTACTTTTACCTTATACCAAGAAATTATGAATGACATAGCACCCGCTGAAATAGAAGACATAGATGTTACTATCAAACTTGCTAATAGAGACACCATCACACCACTTGGGATTGTCAGAGATGTTGAAGTCTTGTGTGGGGAAATAAAATACCCTACTGATTTTCTAGTCCTTGGTTCCCCACAAGATGATTTTTGTCCCATTATCTTCGGTAGACCTTTCTTGAACATCGTGAATGCTAAAATAGATTGTGAAAAACAAACTGTCGGTGTTAGCTTTGGTAATGAGTCTCATGAGTTTAATTTCTCCAAGTTTAGTAGACAACCACATAAGAAAGAATTACCTAGTAAGGATGAAATAATTGGTCTTGCTTCTATTGCCGTGCCCCCTACTGATCCACTAGAACAATATTTGCTAGACCATGAAAATGATATGCATATGCATGAAAGAAATGAAATGGATAAAAAATTCTTTGAACAACGACCTTTGCTCAAACACAATTTGCCTATTGAAACTCTAGGTGGTCCTCCTCCACCTAAAGGTGATCCTGTGTTTGAATTAAAACAATTGCCTGACACTTTGAAATATGCTTATCTTGATGAGAAAAAGATATATCATGTTATTATTAGTGCTAACCTTTCAGAACATGAAGAAGAAAGATTATTGAAAATTCTGAAGAAGCACCGTGCTGCCATTGGATATACTCTTGATGATCTTAATGGCATTAGTCCCACTCTCTGTCAGCACAAGATTAGTATGGAACCTGATGCTAAACCCGTTGTTGATCATCAACGATGTTTGAATCCTAAGATGAAAGAAGTGGTAAGAACTGAAATATTAAAGCTTCTCGAAGCAGGTATAATCTATCCCATAGCTGATAGTAGATGGGTAAGTCCCGCTCATTGTGTCCCTAAGAAGGGAGGTATTATTGTTGTTCCTAATGATAAAAATGAACTTATTCCACAAAGAATTGTTACTGGCTATAAAATGGTAATTGATTTTAGAAAATTAAATAAAGCAACTAGAAAAGATCATTACCCTTTGCCTTTTATTGATCAAATGTTGGAAAGATTATCTAAGCACACACACTTTTGTTTTCTAGATGGATATTCTGGTTTTTCTCAAATACCTGTTTCACAACCTGATCAAGAGAAAACCACTTTTACTTGCCCTTTCGGAACTTATGCTTATAGACGTATGCCTTTTGGTTTATGCAATGCACCTGCTACCTTTCAAAGATGTATGACTACTATATTCTCTGATTTTTGTGAAAAGATTGTTGAGGTTTTCATGGATGATTTTTCTGTTTATGGAACTTCTTTTGATGATTGCTTGAGCAACCTTGATCAAGTTTTGCAGAGATGTGAGCAAACTAATCTTGTCTTGAATTGGGAGAAGTGTCACTTTATGGTTAATGAAGGTATTGTCTTGGGGCATAAAATTTTGAACGAGGTATTGAGGTGGATAAAGCTAAAGTTGATGCAATTGAGAAAATGCCATGTCCTAAAGATATTAAGGGTAATCGTAGTTTCCTTGGTCATGCTGGTTTTTATAGGAGGTTTATTAAAGACTTCTCTAAAATTTGTAGGCCTCTTACAAATCTTTTACAAAAGGATGTTCCATTTGTTTTTGATGATGATTGTGTAGAAGCCTTTCAAACACTTAAGAAAGCCTTAACTTCTGCACCTATTGTTCAACCACCTGATTGGAACTTGCCTTTTGAAATTATGTGTGATGCTAGTGATTATGCTGTTGGTGCTGATCTAGGACAAAGAGTTGATAAGAAATTGAATGTCGTTCATTATGCTAGCAAAACTCTAGACAGTGCCCAACGAAATTATGCTACTACTGAAAAAGAATTTTTTGCAGTTGTGTTTGCTTGTGATAAATTCAGATCTTACATTGTTGATTCTAAAGTAATTGTTCACACTGATCATGCTGCTATTAAATATCTTATGGAAAAGAAAGATGCTAAACCCAGACCCATTAGGTGGGTTCTCTTGCTACAAGAATTTGATTTACATATTACTGATAGAAAAGGAGATGAGAACCCCATAGCTGATAACTTGTCTAGGTTAGAGAATATTCTTGATGACCCACTACCTATTGATGATAGCTTTCCTGATGAACAACTAGCTGCAATAAATGTTTCTCATAATACTCCTTGGTATGCTGACTATGCTAATTATATTGTTGCAAAATACATACCACCTAGTTTCACCTACCAACAAAAGAAAAAAATTCTTCTATGATTTAAGACACTACTTTTGGGATGACCCACATCTTTATAAAGAAGGAGTAGATGGTATTATTAGACATTGTGTAACTGAGCATGAACAGTAACAAATCCTTCGGAAATGTCACTCCGAAGCTTATGGAGGGCATCATGCGGGAGATAGAACTGCTCACAAGGTATTGCAATCTGGTTTTTATTGGCCTACTCTCTTCAAGGATGCCCGTAAGTTTGTTTTATCTTGTGATAAATGTCAAAGAATTGGTAATATCGGTAAGCATCAAGAAATGCCTATGAATTATTCACTTGCTGTTGAACCATTTGATGTTTGGGATTTTGATTATATGGGACCTTTTCCTTCCTCTAATGGGTACACACATATTTTGGTTGTTGTTGATTATGTTACTAAGTGGGTAGAAGCTATTCCAACTAGTAGTGCTGATCATAACACTTCCATTAAAATGCTTAAAGAAGTTATTTTCCCGAGGTTTGGAGTCCCTAGATATTTAATGATTGATCGTGGTTCACACTTTATTCATGGTGCTTTTCGTAAAATGCTTGCTAAATATGATTTTAACCATAGAATTGCATCACCTTATCATCCTCAATCTAGTGGTCAAGTTGAACTTAGCAATAGAGAAATAAAACTAATATTACAAAACACTGTTAATAGGTCCCAAAAGAATTGGCCTAAGAAATTAGATGATGCACTTTGGGCCTACAGAACATCATATAAAAATCCTATGGGTATGTCTCTCTATAAAATGGTTTATGGAAAAGCTTGTCATTTGCCTCTAGAGTTAGAACATAAAGCTTATTGGGAAATTAAAGAACTCAACTATGATTTCAAACTTGCAAGTGAAAAGTGGTTATTTGATATTAGCTCATTAGATGAATGGAGAACCCAAGCTTATGAAAATGCCAAAATATTTAAAGAAAATGTTAAAAGATGGCACGACAAAAGAATCCAAAAGAGGGAATTCAAAGTTGGAGAATATGTTCTTTTGTACAACTCTCGTTTTAGATTCTTTGCAGGAAAACTTCTCTCTAAATGGGAATGACTATATGTTATCGAGGAGGTTTATCGCTCTGCAGTCATCAAAATTAATAATGCCGAAGGTACTAACCTGAAGGTGGTCAATGAGCAAAGAATTAAACACTATATCTTAGGTACGCCTATTAATGTTGAAAGCAATATTATTCAAACCATGACACCAGAGGAACACATAAACAAAACCTTTCGGAACACTCCAGAATCCTTAAAAAGAGGAGGTACGTGATACGGTAAGTAAACGGACTCCAAAAAATCCGCAAAAATATTTTTTGTCAGTTTTGGAATATTTTAAAAATTAGAAAAATAAGAAACAACCAGGAAGGCAACCGAGGAGGGCACAAGACACCAGGGCGCGCCTGGCTTGCCTGGCACGCCCAGGTGGGTTGTGCCCACCTCGGGAACCTTCCCAACTCCGTTTTCCTCTTGTTTGCTTGTTTCCCAAGATAAAAAATCTTTATATACCCCCTGAACGTATTGACCACCATATCACGGAGAAATCTTCTGTTCTTCTTTCTTGCTGTTTTCTGACAGATCTAGATTGCCATGGCCGCTTCGAGCTCCTCCAAGGACAAGTTCTTCGAGAACATCATCAACCCATATTTGCGGGAGGTGATGCAGCACCCTCAAGCCATTGAGATGCGTGAGGGGGTGCTCCACATCCGGGACGTCCAGGGGCCCAAGAGGACGGGAACCGTGGAGGCTAGGCTCGAAGCCATCGAGCAGGAGGTCCTCAAGTGCAAGGGGATGGTGGAACGTGGGCTCAGTGCCAATCACCTTATGATTACGGAGTTCACCCATGATCACAGGGTGGATGGCCGGTCCATGAAGGACATCGTCTTCACCCTCAACGAGCAAATCAATTTTCTGCAAAGCCAAATCTATGATCTCCAAAACCAAGTCTTTGAATATGAGGCGAGATTTAAAGGTATGAGTTTAGCCGCCCGTTGTAGGACTCGTGAGACTCGCGCTCCTTCTTATGATGGTGAGCCGCTGTCATGGAAGCCGGAGGATAAGCTCGCTACTACCTCATCACCACCACCATCATCATCTTCCCCACCAAAGGAGGCTTGAGTTCATGGTATGGGAACTCCCCTTAGCTTGTGCCAAGCTTGGGGGAGGTGTCCCGGTATTGTATCACCACCACTATCTTTGCCTTTATCTATTTTAGTTCGATCTTTAGTTATCCTATGATTTAGTTGAATAATAGCTTAGTTCAATCTATTTTCGAGTGCTTGCTTAGTGATCTACCTATCTATGTAATCGTGTGCGAGATATATAATAGAGTAGTTTGAGTTTTGTTTCTTTACTCTTATGTTTCAATAAAAAGAAAGGAAAATAAATGAAAAAGATCATATGCTAATCTTATGGTAAGTAATGACATCACATAAGGAAAAGTATAAGTGGTAAAATTTATTGGAGATTGACAAACATAGCATTGGTCAATGATGCAATTCATGAAAGAATTAATAAGGGAAGAGAAGATTCACATGCAAATACACTATCTTGGACATCTTTTATGATTGTGAGCCCCCATTAATTATTATATGTCAAAATTGTTGACGTTGGACAAGGAAGACAACGTAATCATTTATGTTTGTTTATATTCACATAGAAGTTATATTGTCATAGATCCTTCAACATGTGGTGCTTGCTCAATATCTTTGCTAGCCAAAAACTCCGCACTAAGTAGAGATACTACTTGTGCATCCAAAAACCCTTAAACCCAAAATCTTATTTTGAGAGTCCACCATACCTACCTATGGATTGAGTAAGATCCTCAAGTAAGTTGTCATTGGTGCAATAAGGCAAAAAAAATTGCTTCTAAATGTGTTGGATCATTTAGTGTAAGAGAAAATTGAGCGTTGTACGAACTTGTGATGGCAAATAATAAAAGCGACAGACTGCATAATAAAGTTTGCTATCATAAGGGGCAATACAACGTGACATTCTTTTGCATTAAGGGATTTGGCATACAAACAAAAAGCGCATGGCAACCTCTGCTTCCCTCTGCGAAGGGCCTATCTTTTACTTTTCTGTATTTACTTTTATGCAAGAGTCAAAGTATTATTCCCTATTCCTTTTATTTTCTTCTTTTTGCAAGCATCATGTCGTGAGGAAAGATCTAGGCACATATATCCAGTTGGATATGAGTGGGCATGAGTTATTATTGTTGACATCACCCTTGAGGTGAATACGTTGGGAGGCGAAACTATAAGCCCCTATCTTTCTATGTGTCCGGTTGAAACTTTTTGTTCATGGGTATGCTGTGAGTGTTAGCAATCATAGATGGTTAGATGATGGTTGAGTATGTGAACTTGCCTAAAGGCTCCGATATGTGACCCTTCCTGAAAATATGATGAATTGTAGTTGCAAAGTTGACTGAGAACATAGTTTGTTGGTTTTCAATAGAGTTTATGCTTTATACTTCAATGTTGTGATGAATTGTTACTTGTTCATGATAATTTATATGATAAAAGTTGTGTGATAAAGCTTTATGTTAAAGTTCTTTGCTGTTATAATAATAAGCATGATGCTTCTATGTCCGTATTTTGTTTTTATCGGCACCTCTCTCTCTAAGCATGTGGGCATGTTTTTCGATTTCGGTTTTTCGCTTGAGGACAAGCGTGGTCTAAGCTTGGGGGGGTTGATATGTCCATTTTGCATCATATTTTCCTACTATTATTTATAATGTTTTTATGCATAATAATGCTTTTTGGAGTAATTCTAATGCCTTTTCTCTCATAATATGCAAGGTTTACACAAAGAGGGAGAATGTCGGCAGCTGGAGTTCTGGACCTAAAAAGGCTACGTCAAAGTTACCTATTCTGCACATCTCCAAATGAGCTGAAAATTTACGGAGAATTATTTTGGAATATATAAAAAATACTGGAGCAAATAACTACCGGAGGGGGGCCACCTGGTGAGTTGTGCCCAGCACGGCTCACCTCCGGTGCCCATCTTCTGGTATATAGGTCATTTTGACCTAGAAAAAATCAGGAGGGGACTTTTGGGATGAAGCGCGGTCGTCTCGAGGCGGAACTTGGGCAGGAGCACTTTTGCCCCCCGGCGGAGCGATTCCGCCGGGGGAACTTCCCTCCCGAAGGGAGAAATCATCACCATCGTCATCACCAACAACCCTCTCATATTTGGGAGGGAAATCTCCATCAACATATTCAACAGCACCATCTCCTCTCAAACCCTAGTTCATCTCTTGTGTTCAATCTTTGTACCGGAACCTCAGATTGGTACCAGTGGGTGACTAGTAGTGTTGATTACATCTTGTAGTTGATTACTATATGGTTTATTTGGTGGAAGATTATATGTTCAGATCCATTATGCTATTTAATACCCCTCTGATTTTGAGCATGATTATTATTTGTGAGTAGTTACTTTTGTTCTTGAGGTCACGTGAGAAGTCATGTTGCAAGTAATCATGTGAACTTGATATGTGTTCGATATTTTGATGATATGTATGTTGTGATTCCCTTAGTGGTGTCATGTGAACGTCGACTACATGGCACCTCACCATATTTGGGCCTAAGGGAATGCATTGTGGAGTAGTTATTAGATGATGGGTTGCTAGAGTGATAGAAGCTTAAACGCTAGTTTATGCGCTACTTCGTAAGGGACCGATTTGGATCCAAAAGTTTAATGCTATGGTTAGATTTTATCTTAATACTTTTCTCGTAGTTGCAGATGCTTCTGAGGGGGTTAATCGTAAGTAGGAGGTTTGTTCAAGTAAGAACAGCACCTAAGCACCGGTCCACCCACATATCAAATTATCAAAGTAGCGAACCAACATGATGAAAGTGACATGGTGAAATTCCCGTGTACCCTCAAGAACGCTTTGCTTATCATAAGAGACCGTTTTGGCCTGTCCTTTGCCATAAAAGGATTGGGCTACCTTGCTGCACTTTATTTACCATTACCGTTACTTGTCCGTTACAAAGTATCTTGCTATCAAACTACTTGTTACCGACTATTTCAGTGCTTGCAGAAAATACCTTGCTGAAAACAACTTGTCATTTCCTTCTGCTCCTCATTGGGTTCGACACTCTTACTTATCGAAAGGACTACGATTGATCCCCTATACTTGTGGGTCATCACTTCCTAACATGTTCATCACATATTCTTTTCTTTTGTAGCATGGACATTTGGACTTTTAGATGGTTCAAAGCAATAGTCTATATTTGACATGATAACTTCAATACTCAAGCATATCAACAAGCAACCATGTCTTTCAAAATATCAACACTAAAGAAAGTTATCCCTAGCCCATCATGCTCAATCATTGATCCATTCATGAAACACACTCGAATATTAGTTACATCCAATGCACAAGTATGATCATAGTGCTCCCTAGTTGGTGCTTTATAAGAGAACATGGAGACTCAAATAAAACATAAAATTGCATAAAGTAAATAGATAGGCCCTTCGGATAGGGAAGTAGAGATTTGTAGAGGTACCAGAGCTCAAAGCTTAAATTGAGAGATAAATTTTTTTGAGAGGCAAGTTTTTCCCGTCAACGAAAATGATCGAGTAATTCCCAACACTTTCCATGCTAGATATATCATAGGCGGTTCCCAAACAGAAATTAAAGTTTATTCCTTTTTCCACCATACTTTCACACTCCACAGTTAGCCGTATCCACGGGTACCGTCCATACCAACACTTTCCAAGGAATTTATTATTTGACAACATAAAGTAAATTTCTTTTCATTTCGAGACTGGGTATCCCTATTACCACCATACTCTCGTGCAATGACAAGTGAATAAACACTTATCTTGAGAATAACACATATAGCATGAAAAATATTGGCCACCCCTACCGCTTCATGAGCGGTACGGGCACACAAAAAGGAAATTCATTTTGAAAAATTAGAGTTGGCACATACAAATTTGCTTAGAAAGGCATGGAAATACCGCATATAGGTAGGTATGGTGGACTCATATGGCAAAATTGGGTTGAAAGAGTTTGGATGCACAAGTAGTATTTCTACTTAGTACAAGTGGAGGCTAGCAAAAAGATTGAGAAGCAACCAACCAAGAAACGAAAATTCACATAAGCGAGCATTGAGCATAACTAACACCGAATAATGCACCACAAGTAGAATGTAATTTCATTGCATAACTATTGACTTTCGTGCTTGCATAGGGAATCACAAACCTTAACACCAATATTCTTACTAAAGCATAATTACTCACCAACATGACTCATATATTACTATCATCATATCTCAAAACTATTACTAAGAATCAAGTTTATTTTATCCAATGATCTTCATGAAAGTTTTTATTATATCCCTCTTGAATATCTATCACTTTGGGACTAATTTCATATGTTGCAATTGCCTTTGACAACCTCAAATAAATTTAAGTGAAGAACATGAGCATAAAATTTTCATCTCTCAAAATAACATAAGTGAAGCATGAGAGAATTTCTTAAAAATTTACTAACTCTCAAATTAATCTAAGTGAATCATGAGAGTATTTCTTCAAAAATATTAAAGCACACCGTGCTCAAAAAGATATAAGTGAAGCACTAGAGCAATTCCATAGCTCAAAAAATTTAAGTGAAGCATATAGAGCAATTCTAACAAATCATAGCATAATTTTGGCTCTCTCAAATAGGTGTGTCCAGCAAGGATACTTGTGATAAACTAAAAGGCAAAACAAGCAAAGGCTCATATAATACAAGATGCTCCAAGCAAAACTCATGATATGTGACGAATAAAAATATAGCTCCAAGTAAAATACCGATGGTCGTTAGAAGAAAGAGGGGATGCCTTCCGGGGCATCCCCAAGCGTAGTTGCTTAGTTATCCTTGAATATTAACTTGGGGTGCCATGGGGAATCCCCAAGCTTAGGCTCTTGACACTCCTTATTCCTTCATCCATCGCGATCTCACCAAAAACTTGAAAACTTCAATCACACAAAACTTAACAAAACCTTCGTGAGATCCGTTAGTATAAGAAAACCAATCTTTACTTTAAGTACTGTTGCAAACCCATTAAAATTTTGTTATTGTATTATATCTACTGTATTCTAACTTTTCCATGGCTTATACCCCCCGATACAATCCATAGATTCATCAAAATAAGCACACAAAGCAAAGAAAACATAATCTGTCAAAAACAGAACAGTCTGTAAAGATGCGAATTTTTCTCATACTTCTGTAACTCCAAAATTTATGATATATTCGGAAAACATAGGAAATTTGTATATCAATCTTGTGTAAAAATTTCATAATTTTTCGTCACTTCTGTGATTTTAAACAATTCTGTTACTTGACGCAAAAGTTTCTGTTTTTCAGCAGGATCAAATCAACTATCACCAAAGCTATCCCAAAGGCTTTACTTGGCACAAAAACTAATTAAAACCTAAAAACACAATCATAATAGAGGCATAATTGTGCAAACACTCAAGAACAGAAAGAAAAAGGCAAAAATAAATTTTATTTATTGGGTTGCCTCCCAACAAGCGCTATCGTTTTATGCCCCTAGCTAGGCATAATGCAAAGATTCAAGTATTGTCATCTTTGGTTTTTGCTACTTTTGTGAGGGCTTTCTCAAACCCGGGTGGCTCTTTATGCTTCCCTAAATTCTCTGGAAAAGAAACCATCTTGAGATCTAAAATATCCAAATGCTTGTTGCAAAGAGTAATCAAAGTATTCATGCGATTGAGGTTTCCACTAATGTGTTTGAGAGGTTCATTATATTTTTGCAACTCAACCAAATGTTTATGTAAATCACCCAATTTTATCTAAAATTTGAGCCCCTTCTTGTGTAAAATAAAACCCCTTTTTTGATGGTGGAACTCCCAATGTTCCCTCTAAGATTTCATAAGCGACATTAGCATCAAGCTCAATAAAGTTCCCTTTTGCGGCAAAATCCAAAAGTTGTCTATGATGTAAAGCTAGTCCTTGACCTCCAAAATCCAAAATCTTTGCATCTCCTTTCAGATTACCAATGCGATAGGATTCCATTAACCTATACCAAGCATCTTTCAAATTTTATCCTTGTTTTTGCTTGAAGTATAGAACTTCAAAGTCTGGTGACAATGGAGGGGTAGTCATGCTAGCCATAGCAACAAGGTAGGAAACAATATTGCAAGCAAAAAAAAAAGATAGATCTGACGAGAAAAAGGCGAACGAAAAAGAGAAGGCAAATAAAATGGCAAATTTTGTGAAGTGGGGGAGATGAAAACGAGAGGTAAATGGCAAATAATGTAAATTGCAAGGAGATGAGATTTATGATTAGGAACCTGATAGATGTTGATGATGTCTCCCTGGCAACGGCGCCAGAAATTCCTTTTGATGCGGCTTGAAACTGCGTCGGTATTTCCCCAAAGAGGAAGGGATGATGCAGTACAGCTACGGTAGGTATTTCCCTCAGTTATGAAACCAAGGTATCAATACAGTAGGAGAACCAAGAAACACTATGTAAATGGTACCTGCACACAAAGAACAAATCCTCGCAACCCAACGTGTAAGAGGGTGAGGGAGTCATGGACTAAGGGGTCCTCGGGGCGACGGCCCATTGGTGTGGGCCGGACTGGTGGAGCCGTATAGTGATAGGAGATCTATGAAGCCGTGGTGTGCCCTCCAAGTCAAGAAGGCGTAGGATCTCTTTAATCCCTTATTGTAATCTATCTTCGGTAACCCTAACCCTACCGGTGTCTATATAAACCGAGGGTTGTAGTCTTTAGGGCTAGAGCTACATTCATCACCTCATCTCCTTAGGGTTTAGCTCATGCTGATCTCGAGGTAGATCTACTCTGTAAACCATACTATACATCCAATATAATCAAGCAGGACGTAGGGTATTACCTCTTCGAGAGGGCCCGAACCTGGGTAAACACTGTGTTCGTCGTCCCTTGTTCCCCATCGATCCTAGATCCACAGCTCGGGACCCCCTACCCCGAGATCTGCCGGTTTTGACACCGACATTGGTGCTTTCATTGAGAGTTCCGCTGTGGGGTCACCCAAAGGATCAATGGCTCGCCTGATCATAGGAGAAGGCATCGAATCTGGGGACTTCTTCG
Organism: Thinopyrum elongatum; assembly: GCA_011799875.1. Taxonomy (NCBI): domain Eukaryota; kingdom Viridiplantae; phylum Streptophyta; class Magnoliopsida; order Poales; family Poaceae; genus Thinopyrum; species Thinopyrum elongatum. Next base: position 440,201,578 of record CM022300.1, on the reverse strand, counting down.
TCCCTGGGCAACTCTTCGTGTTTGGCAGCATCGTGTTGCACGCCGACCCAACTAGTTGTCTGGGTCAGATCAACACCTTCGCTCCCCAACACCGAATTCGATTCGGTGGTCTAAAATACATTGCGAACATCCGGGGCGATCTGGTTTTCACCGGATTCACTTCCCCCTCCCGCACCCTCGCCATGCCCGCTCCAGAGTCCCCTTCCGATCCGATCGGTAGATTGGCCTCAACAGCTTCAAGCCAGGAGAGCTCCGCTTCGAGCGGGGGCCAGACTCCGCCTTCGTCCGGACACATCATGGCTGTGGAGGACCTATCCTTGACCTTCGAGGAAGAATCAGGAGGAAGAAGCCAATAGTCAATCTTGGCTGAACTTTCCCTCCACGACGCTCACCTGGCCTTGAGCCCTTAAGACAAAGTAGCAGCCAATGGCCAGGGGTCACCCCCAGCCCAAAGCAGCTCGATCTCAAACCCCGGCGGGGAAGCCACACGCAAGGACCAAAGCCTGTCCTTGACCTCCAGTGACGATCCGGACCCCGTCAAGGATCCGGCTCCAGACCCCGAGCTTAGCACGGCCAGCAGAAACCAAGGACCGGCCAGGGCACTGACTGCCCCCCACCCCGTTACATCGGAATTTGGCCCGGAGCCCTCGAGTCCGACAACCCTCGCAATGTTAAATGAGGCGCTAGACCGAATTCAGAATATGACCATCCAAGAGGACCTGCCCTCCGCCTTCAATCATCAACCCTTCGAGGCGTGCCATAGGGAATTTTGCGTCCCACCCACCACCCACTTGGTAGCCTCTATCGACGATTTAACCGATATGCTAGACTATAATTTGGAGGATGCCGAATACATGGATGAGGAGGGCGGAGCCACGGCCAATACCGATGTTGCACCCTTCCCCCCGGTCACCGGCCGCTGGTCGGCCACATCCACCTATGATATTTACACGGTGGACACCCCCTAGGACGGCGATGGCACTCCTGATCAGGACCGAGGCAAGCCCAGAGATGAGCCGCCCAAACACCGAAAACAGCGTCGTCGATGGAAGCAACGTTGAAGCCATGTGAGAAACATGGACTCTGCGGAGAGCGGCACTGTAAATAATACGATGAACTCGCCAGAGACGCAGCCAACGAACATCATCAGGATGACCCCGCGGGGCAGGAGGACCCGCTCAATCTAGAAAACCCCAACGACTCCGAGGAGAGCAACTACCTCCCACTCTCTGAAGAGGAGGCCAGTCTCGGGGAGGATGATTTCATCGTCCCTGAAGACCCTTTGGAGCAGGAACGATTCAAATGGAGGATTTTAGCCACCGCCCGCAACCTAAAGAAACAAAAACACAAAATCAAAGCCGAACAGGACACCCTCAACGACCGATGGACTAAAGTCCTAGCTGCCGAAGAGGGGTATGCCCGCGAACAGCCAACCAAGAGTTATCCCAAGCGAAGGCTATTGCCGCAGTTCGACGATGAGGCCATAGAGCCAACACGTCCGACATACACGAGCGCCGAACAGCCGGACCGCCCCCCCTAGAGGGCGGGACAGAGAAGCTGACGAGGCTGAACACCCAGCCGCCCTACTTCGCCGTTACGGCAAGGATCAAGTGTGGCCCACTTATGAGTACGACCTTCGCCATGACCTAGACGCTCGAAGAGGCCATACCAGGTCCATCTACGGACCCAGAGAAGACCCGCCCGCTTACCGGGAATGATACTACGATCAGCTAAACCGAAACGATAGAATCCGGGAGCAGCAGCAGGCTCGGAGGGCCGAAGACCTCCGACGCGATGTGGCCCGAGTTCGGGGCGCCACACACCCCCTGTGCTTCACAGAGAGGGTAATGCAACACCAATTCCCCGAAGGCTTCAAGCCTGTGAACATCGAATCATACGACGGAACCACAGATCCAGCCGTATGGATAGAGGATTTCCTCCTCCACATTCACATGGCGCGAGGAGATGACCTCCACGCCATTAAATATTTGCCGCTAAAGCTTAAAGGTCCAGCTCGACACTGGTTGAACAGCCTTCCCGAAGACTCTATAGGCTGCTGGGAAGAGCTTGAAGATGCTTTTCAAGCAAACTTTCAGGGCACCTATGTCCGGCCTCCGGATGCTAATGACCTAAATCGCATCACACAACAACCCGGAGAATATGCCCGACAATTTTGGAACCGATTCCTGACCAAGAAAAACCAGATTGTCGACTGTCCAGATGCCGAAGCCTTGGCCGCCTTCAAGCATAGTGTCAAGGACAAATGGCTCGTATGGCAGCTTGGCCAGGACAAACCAAGAACTATGGCAGCCCTTACTTCTCTCATGACCCGCTTTTGCGCGGGCGAAGACAGTTGGCTCGCTCGCAAAAACACCAACCCTGACACACCCAGTACCTTCGAGGTTCGGGACAGAAATGGAAAGCCCCGACGCAACAAGAATAAACGTCGCCACAATGATGGCGAGGGCGAGGATACGGCAGTAAATGCCAGATTCTGGAACCAGAAGTCCAAACCCCGAAATAAAGCCCCTAAAGGCAACAGTGACGGCCCGTCCAGACTGGACACAATTCTGGACAGGCCTTGTCAGATCCACAGCACATCAGAGAAGCCCGCCAACCACTCCAACTAAAACTGTTGGGTGATCAAACAGGCTGGCAAACTCACAGCCGAAGACTCGGGCAAAAGCCCACGAAGCGAGGACGATGATGAGCCCCGCAGGCCAAATAGTGGAGGCCAGAAACCCTTCCCTTTCGAGGTCAAGATGGTAAACATGATCTATGCAACCCACATACCGAAGAAGGAGAGGAAGCGAGCGCTACGAGACGTCTATTCCGTCGAGCCAGTAGCGCCGAAGTTCAATCCATGGTCAGCTTGCCCGATCATGTTCGACCGCAGGGACCATCCCGCTAGCATACGCCATGGAGGGTCCGCAGCCTTAGTGCTCGACCCCATCATCGATGGATTCCACCTCACTAGAGTCCTCATGGACGGTGGTAGTAGCCTCAATCTGATATACAAAGATATAGTGAGGAAAATGAGGATCGATCCGTCAAGGATCAAACCCAGCAAGACCACCTTTAAGGGGGTCATTCCGGGAGTGGAGGCCCGCTGCACAGGCATTGTGACGCTTGAAGTAGTGTTCGGATCTCTGGATAACTTCCGAAGCGAGGACTTGATCTTCGACATTGCACCCTTTCGCAGCGGCTATCACGCCCTCCACGGCCGAACAACGTTCGCCAAATTTAATGTTGTTCCACATTACGCGTACCTCAAGTTGAAGATGCCTGGTCCTTCGGGCGTCATAACTATCAACGGCAACACAGAACGCTCACTTCGAACCGAAGAGCACACTGCGGCCCTAGCAGCCGAAGACCAAACCGGCCCATATAGGCCTGGATGCCGACCCGCCGTAAGGGCCGGCAACAATAGTAAAAGGGTTCGAACCCGTTCCCCGTCATGGGAACCCACATGCGTTCACCGCAAATAGGGATGCGTGCCCCACGGCACGCCCACATTCTTCGCGCTCCACGTGCCTCGTCAGCACAATTTCACACTCAAAATACCATGGGCAGCCGTGAGGCATATATCAACAAATATGAAGTATATGTTCGGCTAAACCGAACTTCGGAACTACCTCGTCTTCGGACGACCCAGGGGCCAATTCCGGAAACCCCCCAAGCATAAAGCTCCATCGGCAAGATCCTCACCCCTCAAGGTCTCATCAAAGGTCCCAACCCCTACCTCCCAGAAGCAAAGGCGCAGACCTGCAGCAGGGCAAAGTGAAGGCTTCGACTCACGCATCAAGGCCCTGTGTAAACCTTTATTCTGTAAAACTCTTTTATTTTTAATAATGCCTTGGCAGTTCAAATTGTACAGTTAGATGATTTGATCTTGCGAGAAATAATAAAAGCGCCCTTTATGGTGTTCGGATATCCGCATCTTGCGATTTTCTATCTCCTTCCTGATTCTCCACTCGCTCTTCGAACAGCCCGGCATGAAAATATATTAACTAGCCAAGCGTTCGATTTATATATCAGCTCCATATCTTCAAGTCCGGCACCGCCTTCCGCTAGGTGTTCGGCATCTCGGATATTGCATTATATGCATCAGTTCCAAACTATGTCTTGGGTCAATAGTTGGGTTGCCCGGCTCCTGTGCTTGCCTCTTATGTTTCGCATGTTCAACTAAGAGGGCAAAGGGAGAACCCCTGCGATTGTACTTCTGGCTTCCCAGTCAAGTACCTCGAGGGGAGAAAGCCAAAAACTGACCGTCATAGTAAGCGCGAACTGGTCAGCGATCCGATGACGAGGTTTGACTCCAAAAATCATTGGCGATTTCGCCGTGTCACACGAAGGGTTCGTCTTAACACAAACCATGTGATCGGAAAGGTGTTGATCCCCAAGTACATCACAATACACCGGGGGCTAGTCCTTAGCCCCCACCATCAGGCTCCTACGGCTAAGTGAAAGCAATAAAATCAAATAGTCTGATTGCTTGGTTTCGCTCGCGCACTACCGCCTCTGGGTACCAAGACGTTGGCTAAGGGTAATAGTGCGGAGAAAAAACACCCCTCGTGATATTCACTTGGGGGATGAAGCCGACGAGTGGTAGCTTTCAGACTAAACATACGTCCGCACAGGAGTCAAAATCAAAACATGATAATATAAAAAAGTCAGGCGGACGCATAATAAATCATAAGGTCCACTTGGTACAAACTTAATACAATCACTCAAGCATTACATCTTTTGAACACTGGCCCTCTATCGCCCGTGCGCCGGTCATCACCTGTGCAAAGTACTGCTCAGGTCGGCAATGCTCCTTTCCCTTGGGCGGAGGACCAGTGGCCATGTCCATTGGATTAATCTTCGGCCAATGCACCATGGTCTTCGCGAATGCAAGCCTCGCCCCCTTAAGGCACGCTAACCGCTTTACGGCATCAATCCAGAGCGGTGCCTCCCGCAGCTTCTGCACAAGGCCGAAGTAGGTGCCCGGAATGGGCTCGGCAGGCCACAGACTGACACAGAGGTCCTTCACGGCCAGCTCAGATATCCGATGCATCTCCATCAGCTGCTTCATTTGATCGCTGAGGAGGGGAGGACGCTCGGAATCCAAAAACTGTGACCAAAAGAGCCGCTGCGTGGAGTCCTCCTCGAGAGTAGCATAGTGCTCCGCTGTGGCCGCCACATTCTTCGGAAGTTCGGCGAAGACGCCTGTAGAGCGCCAGACCCGCGTTAGCAGGGCGAACCTGTTGCCTCCGAACACACTCTGCAGTAAGTATTTCTTACCATTTGCAATTTGCCCAACTTGGCGGAGCTCTTCCCGGACACCTCGCGATTCGGTCCTTACCTCCTGGAGCTCCTTCTCTGCCTTGGATAGCCGGGAGGATTGCTCCTCCTGCTCCTTCTCAAGGGCCTCCAGCTTCTTGGCGGCATCCTAGAGCTCCACTTGGACTTCGGTCACTCGAGCCTCCTGTTGATCAGCAGCGAGCTTGGCCTTCTCGAGCTCGGCCACCACCTCGTCAGCGGCTATTTTCTTTGCAGCCGCCTCTGCCTCGGCTTTCTTCAGAGCCTCCCTCAAGCCCTCGACCTCGGCGGCGGCAGCTGCAAGATTGTCACAATAAAGGATTAGCATACAGTTTGGATCGTCAATATCCGGCATCAATCAAATACACATCTTATCACAGGGCTTACCTTGCACCTAGTCAAGCCATTTGTTGACAAGGTCAAGCTCTTCATCGGAAAGCTTGAGTTCCGATCCATTTCCTCCAGCGCCGCGGCATTAGCAGCCGCGGCCACGGAAGATGCCTGCGTCAGCAAAAGAAATGTCAAGATTATTACTCGGCCTACCGAATTTGATCCTCTGCAGGCTTCTCCGAAGTCCCTGCAGAGTTCCGGGGCTGCTATGTACATGGCCTACCCAAACTAAAGATTACAACCACTCGATGAGAAAGGAGCATTACTCGACTTACCCCAAAGCCTGTTAGAAGGCCTTGGACAGCATCGTTCAGTCCGGATTGGACGGACCGAATACCTTGCATGACTGCACTCATAAGAGTGTGGTGCCCATCAACGATGATAGAGTTGTTCACCAACTCCTCCAGCGCATTCAGCCAGCCAGCCGCCGCCCGTTTGGAGGTGTTCGGCGCTGGTGTTGGCTCCCCGACCCCTTCTCCACCGGAAGGGGGAGCCTGTGCCGTCGAGGGCCTTCGTGGCTCGGGAGCGGGTGGCAGAGAGGGTCCGGATGGTCCGGACTCCCTCCCCACGGTAGCCAGGAGGCATGCATCCCCCTGGTCTTCAATGACCGAGGCGTCGGCCTCAGCCTTGGTGGCATCGACCTCCTCCCCCATGCTTGGAGGAGGAGGAGTCTTTCGTGACACCACCTCCTTAGTTTCTTCGGGGATTGAAAGGGGTGCCGAGCGTGATCCACTATCCGCCAGTTCGGCAGGCAGGGACATCCCCGAAGAGGTCTGCTCGGCGTGGTGGCCACGCGGAGGGCTGCACCACCAGAAAAACAATAAATCTATGTTCTACCAGTGACTACTAAAAGCATAAAGCAATTGAAAATGTCGCAGTATGTACCTGGCTGCTTGGGGCTTGACCCTGGGATCCTTCTTCGGAACCTTTTCGGACGCTTCGAACTCCTCGTCGGAGTCCGAGCTGTCGGACAAGACCAGCTTCGGCTGGCACTGTCTCTTCCGGGCCTGAGGATGTTGAACCTCCTCGACATCGCTAGACGTCGCCCTATTCTTAGAGTGCGAGGAGGCGCTTTCCTCCTTGTCCTCATCCCCCTCCTGTGCGTAATGGGCCACGGTGTCTCCGGACCTGCTGTCCGGATGGGCTTTACGATGGAGGCCCTCTCGGGCCTCCTGCACCTCCGTCTTCTTGCCCTTCTTGGCGGGCGCCTTGTAGGGCACCACGACCAACAGCTTCTCGAGCTGCTCGAATCAGGGCCCCTCTGGCAACGACGCTGGGCCGCTGATCTTCTCGGCCTTGGCAAGTCAGCCCTGCAAAATCTACATAAAGAGGTTCGTATCAAATTTTGTGGTGCTAATATTCAGATTTAAGATAAGACAAGTGTCACTTACCTTCCTCGGAGGGTTCGCGGCGTCAAGGCTGATGTCCTCCCCCTCGACCAGCCACTCCTTCTGCGGTTTGAATAGCAGACTCCACACTTTCTTGTGGGTCGTGCCGAAGAGGTGCTGCACGGTGGCCGGATCTTCGGGGTCATACTCCCACATTGGTTTGGCCCTCTCCTGGCAGGGGAGGAATCGGCGATGGAGCATGACCTGAATCACGTCGACCAGCTTCGCGCCGGTCTCCATGACGCTGACGACGCGCTTCTGTAGTGCCTTCAAATCATCAGCGGATCCCCAGTCTGGGCTCTTGTTGATCCATGAGGCCAGCCTGGTAGGGGGTCTGGATCTGAATGCGGGAGCTGCCGCCCAGCCGGCTCCCCGTGGCTCAGTGATATAGAACCACTCTTTTTGCCACATTCTGACGGTATCGACGAAGTGGCCCTTTGGCCACTGGACCCACATCAGTTTGCTGATCATGGCCCCGCCACAGTCCGTCTGCTCGCCGCCAACTACCTTGGGCTTGATGTTGAAAACCTTTAGCCACAGACCGAAGTGTGGCCGGACTCGGAGGAAGGCTTTGCAGAAGATAATAAAAGATGAGATGTGGAGAAGGGAGTTCGGGGCTAGATCGTGAAAATCTAGCCCGTAGAAGAACATCAGCCCCCGCACAAAGGGGAGCAGGGGAAATCCTAGCCCCCTAAGGAAATGGGGAAGAAATACGACCCTTTCACCGGGCTTGGGCGTAGGGATGATCTGGCCCTCTTCGGGAGCCCGATGAGCAACGCCGGCTGACAAATAGCCGGCCTGCTTCAGCCGCATGATGTCATCGTCGGTGACGGTGGAGGCTTCCCACTTCCCGTTGGCACCGAATCCGGCCATGGTTGAAGGAGACGGGACGGGATTTGCTGTGGAAGCAAAGAAAAGGGGCGCTGGAGCTCTAAGGATCTGCATGAGCGGGGGGTGGAAGAAGGCGTGGGATGCTGACTATAGTGGCTCCCCCTTTATAAGCTGTTGACAGGCCAGAGGTTCCTTTTTCCGCGTCGTTGGCTTCTCCACTTCCCGATATACTCGGGACGTTATGTGCGGGGAGGGGAATCAAAATCATTAACCATATCCCCGAAAGGCGGGACACGATCTCCACCTCGAGGGGACGTGCCAAACATGACGTCGGCCTCGAGCCGCGCTTCGAGAAATAGTAACTGCCCGGCGTTATGGCCGGAGGCGATTCTTCGTTGGAGGAGAAAACATTGTCAGATGAAGGCGCTATTCACACTTGAACGGTTTTTTGTCATTGCCTTCGTCGTTAAGTAAAACTGCCGTTTCAGATTTCGGACATCACTTGGTTTCGAACATGGGCAAAACATATTGAAGAACTCGCCTCGCAAGCCGAACACTGATCGGGTGAGCGGATGCCGGATACAAGCCTTGGCGTTGGAGGCAAGTTCGGGGGCTACTGAGGGAGTCATGGACTAAGGGGTCCTTGGGGCGACGGCCCATTGGTGTGGGCCGGACTGGTGGAGCCGTATAGTGACAGGACATCTATGAAGCTGTGGTGTGCCCTCCAAGTCAAGAAGGCGCAGGATCTCTTTAATCCCTTATTGTAATCTATCTTTGGTAACCCTAACCCTACCGGTGTCTATATAAACCGAGGGTTGTAGTCTTTAGGGCTAGAGCTACATTCATCACCTCATCTCCTTAGGGTTTAGCTCATGCTGATCTCGAGGTAGATCTACTCTGTAAACCATACTATACATCCAATATAATCAAGCAGGACGTAGGGTATTACCTCTTCGAGAGGGCCCGAACCTGGGTAAACACTGTGTTCGTCGTCCCTTGTTCCCCATCGATCCTAGATCCATAGCTCGGGACCCCCTACCCCGAGATCTGCCGGTTTTGACACCGACAGAGGGGTTGTCAATCCCTCCTCGGTAAAAAGATAGATCGTTTTGTATGTGTTTGGATAAATAGATCTGAATAAAAAGCGAAATAAAAGATGCAAATAAAAAGTGCAGCAAAGTATTTTTGGTTTTTGTAATAATAGATCTAAAAACAAATGCTGCAAAAAATAGATCAAAAAGCAATATAATAAAAGATAGACCCGGGGCCGTAGATTTCATAAGTGGCTTCTCTCGAGAAAATAGCACACGGTGGGTAAACAAATTACTGTTGGGTAATTGATAGAAAATCGAATAATTATGATGGTATCCAAGGCAATGATCAATATATAAGCATCACGTCCAACATTAGTAGACCGACTCCTGCCTGCATCTACTACTGTTACTCAACACATCGACCGCTATCTGACATGCATCTAGTGTATTAAGCGATGGAAATATGCCCTAGAGGCAATAATAAAGTAGTTATTATTATATTTCCTTATTCATGATAAAGGTTTATTATTCATGCTAGAATTGTATTGACCGGAAACTTAAATACATGTGTGGATACATAAACAAATACCGTGTCCCTAGTGAGCCTCTACTAGACTAGCTCGTTGATCAAAAGATGGTTAAGGTTTCCTAACCATAGACATGTGTTGTCATTTGATAGCGGGATCACGTCATTAGGAGAATGATGTGATGGACAAGACCCATCCGTTAGCTTAGCATATGATCGTTCAGTATTGCTACTGCTTTCTTGATGTCAAATACATATTCCTTCGACCATGAGATCATGCAACTCCCGGATACCGGAGGAATACCTTATGTGCTATCAAATGTCACAACATAACTGGGTGATCATAAAGATGCTATACAGGTATCTCCGAAGGTGTCTGTTGAGTTGGCGTGAATCAAGATTGGGAGTTGTCACTCCGTGTGTCAGAGAGGTATCTCTAGGCCCTCTTGGTAATGCAGCATCACAAGAAGCTTGCAAGCAAAGTGACTAAGGAGTTAGTTGCAAGATGATGTACTACAGAACGAGTAAAGAGACTTGCCAGTAACGAGATTGAACTAGGTATGGAGATACCGACGATCGAATCTCAGGCAAGTAACATACCGACAGACAAAGGGAATTGTGTATGTTGTCATAAAGGTTCGACCGATAAAGATCTTCATAGAGTATGTAGGAACCAATATGGGCATCCAGGTCCCGCTATTGGTTATTGACCGGAGAGGCATATCGGTCATGTCTACATCATTCTCGAACCCGTAGGGTACGCATGCTTAATGTTCGTTGATGATATAGTATTATATGAGTTATGTGAGTTGGTGATCGAATGTTGTTCGGAGTCCCGGATGAGATTACGGACATGAACAGGAGCTCCGGAATGGTCCGAGGTAAAGATTGATATATAGGACGATGCTATTCGGTCATCGAAAAGGTTTCGGAAAGAACCGAGTATTTATCGGATCACCGGAAGGGGTTCCGGGAGGCCCCCAGAGTTTATTGGGCCAAACGGGCCAATGAGGAAGTGCACACCTGCCCACATGGGGCTGGTGCGCCTCCACCTCATGGCACCGGCCCGAGGGAAGGAAAGGGAGAGGGCTGGCCCCTCTTGCCCTTTCTCCCACATGATAAAAAGGGAAAGGGGGCGCCACCCCCTCCTGCCTTCTGCCAAGCACCAGAAAAGGAAGGGGGCGCCATAGGGCAGGCGCCCAAGGGGGCCGGCGGCCACCCTTGGGGCACACCCTGGCTGCCTCCCCTCCCCCCACCTATATATATACAGGAGAGGGAGGGGGTAACACACACCATGATCCCCAAGCCGCGTGTGGCGCCCCTCTCCCTCTAGTTCGTCCTCGGTCATAATTTCCGTAGTGCTTGGCGAAGCCCTGCGGAGATAGTTGCACCACCACCGTCACCACGCCGTCGTGCTGCCGGAACTCATCTACTACATCGCCTGACTTGCTGGATCAAGAAGGCGAGGACGTCATTGAGCTGAACGTGTGCAGAACGCGGAGGTGCCGTGCATTTCAGTACTTGATCGGGTGGATCATGAAGGTGTACGACTACATCAACCGCATTGATAAACGCTTCCGCTTAACGGTCTACGAGGGTATGTAGACATACTCTCCCCTCTCATAGCTATGCATCACCATGGATAGATCTTGCATGTGCGTAGAATTTTTTTGTTTTCCATGCAACATTACCCAACAGTGGCATCATGAGCCAGGACTTTGCGTAGATGATATGCACGAGTAGAACACAAAGGAGTTGTGGGCGGTGATGTTCATACTGTTTACCACCAACGTCTTATTTTGATTCGGTGGTATTGTGGGATGAAGCGGCCTGGACCAACCTTACATGTCCATGTACATGAGACCGGTTCCACCGACTGACATGCAACTTGTTTTGCATAAAGGTGGCTGGCGGGTGTCTGTTTCTCCTACTTTAGTTGAATCGAATTTGACTACGATGATCCTTGAAGAAGGTTAAAACAGCAAACTTGATAATCACCGTTGTGGTTTTGCGTTGGTAAGAACGGTTCTTGCTAGTTGCCCGTAGCAGCCACGTAAAACTTGCAACAACAAAGTAGAGGACGTCTAACTTGTTTTTTGCAGGGCATGTTGTGATGTGATATGGTCAAGATATGATGTGATATATGTTAATGTATGAGATGATCATGTTTTGTAATAAGTTCACGACTTGCATGTCGATGAGTACGACAACCGGCAGGAGCTTTAGGGTTGTCTTTAATTATTGTATGACCTGCGTGTCAATCACTAAGCGCCATGTAATTGCTTTACTTTATCGCTATGCGTTAGCAATAGTTGTAGAAGCAATAGTTGGCGAGACGACCCCGACGCCACGATGGAGATCAAGGTGTCGTGCCAGTGACAATGGAGATCATGCCAATGCTTTGGAGATGGAGATCAAAAGCACAAGATGATGATGGCCATATCATGTCACATATTTTGATTGCATGTGATGTTTATCCTTTATGCATCTTATTTTGCTTAGAACGATGGTAGCATTATAAGATGATCCCTTCACTTAATTTCAAGATAAAAGTGTTCTCCCTGAGTATGCACCATTGCTAAAGTTTGTCGTTTCGAAGCACCTCGTGATGATCGGGTGTGATAGACTCTACGTTCACATACAATGGGTGTAAGCCAGTTTTGCACATGCAGAATACTTGGGTTAACCTTGACGAGCCTAGCATGTACAGATATGTTCTCGAAACATTGGAGACCGAAAGGTCGAACGTGAGTCATATAGTAGATATGATCAACATAGAGATGTTCACCATTGATGACTACCCCATCTCACGTGATGATCAGACATGGGTTAGTTGATTTGGATCATGTATCACTTAGACAACTTGAGGGATGTTGATTTAAGTGGGATTTCATTAGTAATTTGATTAATTGAACTTAATTTATCATGAACTTAGTCCTGGTAGTATTTGCATATCTATGTTGTAAATCAATGGCCCGTGCTACCGTTCCCTTGAATTTTAATGCGTTCCTATAGAAAGCTAAGTTGAAAGATGATGGTAGCAACTACACGGACTGGGTCCGTAACTTGAGGATTATCCTCATTGCTGCATAGAAAAATTATGTCCTTGATGCACTGCTAGGTGACAGGCCTGCTGCAGGAGCTACTGCAGACGTTATGAATGTCTGGCAGACTCGATCTGATGATTACTCAATAGTTCAGTGTGCCATACTTTACAGCTTAGAACCGGGACTTCAAAGACGTTTTGAACGCCACGAAGCATATGAGATGTTCCAAGAGCTGAAGTTGATATTTCAAGCTAATGCTCGAGTTGAGAGATATGAAGTCTCCAACAAGTTCTATAGCTGCAACATGGAGGAGAACAGTTCTGTCACTGAACACATACTCAAAATGTCTGGGTATCATAACCACTTGACTCGGCTGGGAATTGATCTTCCAGTTGAGAGTGTTATTTACAGAGTTCTTCAGTCACTGCCACCAAGCTACAAAGGCTTCGTGATGAACTATAATATGCAAGGGATGACGAAAATGATTCCTGAGCTCTTCGCGATGCTGAAATCGGCGGAGGTAGAAATCAAGAAGGAGCATCAAGTGTTGAAGGTTAACAAGACCACTAGTTTCAAGAAAAAGGGCAAGGGAAAGAAAGGGAACTTCAAGAAGAATGGCAAGCAAGTTACTGCTCCCGTGAAGAAGCCCAAAGCTGGACCCAAGCCTGAAACTGAGTGCTTCTACTACAAGGGAAATGGTCACTGGAAGCGAAACTGCCCCAAATACTTGGCAGATAAGAAGGATGGCAAAGTGAACAAAGGTATATTTGATATACACGTTATTGATGTGTTCCTTACTAATGCTCGTAGTAGCGCCTGGGTATTTGATACTGGTTAGGTTGCACATATTTGTAACTCGAAACAGGAGCTGCGAAATCAATGAAGATTGGCTAAGGACGAGGTGACGATGCGCTTGGGGAATGGTTCCAATGTCGATGTGATCACCGTCGGCACGCTACCTCTACATCTACCTTCGGGATTAGTTTTAAACCTCAATAATTGTTATTTGGTGCCAGCGTTGAGCATGAACATTATATCTGGATCTTGTTTATTGTGAGACGGTTATTCATTTAAATCAGAGAATAATGGTTGTTCTATTTATATGAGTAATATCTTTTATGGTCATTCACCTTTGATGAATGGTCTATTCTTGTTGAATCTCGATCGTAGTGATACACATATTCATAATATTGATGCCAAAATATGAAAGTAGATAATGATAGTACGACATACTTGTGGCACTACCGTTTAGGTCATATTGGTGTAAAGCGCAAGAAGAAACTCCATGCGGATGGACTTTTGGAATCACTTGATTATGAATCATTTGATACTTGCGAACCATGCCTCCGGAACAATGGAGCGAGCTAATGACTTATTGGAAATAATACATACCGATGTATGCGGTCCGATGAGTGTTGAGGCACGCGGCTGGTATCATTATTTTCTGACCTTCACAGATGATTTGAGTAGGTATGGGTATATCTACTTGATGAAACACAAGTCTGAAACATTTGAAAAGTTCAAAGAATTTCAGAGTGAAGTGGAGAATCATCGTAACAAGAAAATAAAGTTTCTACGATCTGATCATGGAGGCGAATATTTGAGTTACGAGTTTGGCCTTCATTTAAAACAATGTGAAATTGTTTCACAACTCACGCCACCTGGAACACCACAGCCTAATGGTGTGTCTGAACGTCGTAACCGTACTTTATTAGATATGGTGCGTTCTATAATGTCTCTTACCGATTTGCCTTTATCATTTTGGGGTTATGCATTAGAGACAGCCGCATTCACGTTAAATAGGGCACCATCTAAATCCGTTGAGACGACACCGTATGAACTATGGTTTGGCAAGAAACCTAAGCTATCGTTTCTTAAAGTTTGGGGATGCGACGCTTATGTCAAAAGGCTTCAGCCTGATAAGCTCGAACCCAAATCGGAGAAGTGCGTCTTCATAGGATACCCTAAGGAAACTATTGGGTACACCTTCTACCACAGATCCTAAGGCAAGATCTTTGTTGCTAAAAATGGGTCATTTCAAGAGAAGGAGTTTCTCTCGAAAGAAGTGAGTGGGAGGAAAGTAGAACTTGATGAGGTAATTGTACCTTCTCTCGAACTGGAAAGTAGCACATCAGAGAAAACCGTTCCCGTGATGCCTACACCAACTAGAGAGGAAGCTAATGATGATGATCATGAAACTTTAGATCAAGTTACTACTGAACTTCGTAGGTCGACCAGAAGGTTTTGTCGATCCTAAAGGTGCTAACAAAGTGTGCAAGCTCCAGCAATCCATCTATGGACTGGTGCAAGCATCTCAGAGTAGGAATATACGCTTTGATGAGGTGATCAAAGCATATGGTTTTATACAGACTTACGGTGAAGCCTGTATTTACAAGAAAGTGAGTGGGAGCTCTGTAGCATTTCTGATATTATATGTGGATGACATATTATTGATTGGAAATGATATAGAATTTCTGGATAGCATAAAAGGATACTTGAATAAGAAGTTTTCAATGAAAGACCTCGGTGAAGCTGCTTATATATTGGGTATCAAGATCTATAGGGATAGATCGAGACGCTTAATAGGACTTTCACAAAGCACATACCTTGACAAAGTTCTGAAGAAGTTCAAAATGGACCAGTCAAAGAAAGGGTTCTTGCCTATGTTGCAAGGTGTGAAATTGAGTCAGACTCAAAGTCCGACCACGGCAGAAGATAGTGAGAGAATGAAAGTCATTCCCTATGCCTCAGCCATAGGTTCTATTATGTATGCCATGCTGTGTACCAGACTTGATGTGTGCCTTGCCATGAGTTTGGCAAGGGGGTACAATAGTGATCCAGGAGTGGATCACTGGACAGCGGTTAAAATTATCCTTAGGTACCTAAAGAGGACTAAGGAAATGTTTCTCGGTTATGGAGGTGATAAAGAGTTCGTCGTAAAGGGTTACGTCGATGCAAGCTTTGACACCAATCCGGATGACTCTGAGTCTCAATCTGGATACGTATTGAACGTGGGAGCAATTAGCTAGAGTAGCTCCATGCAGAACATTGTAGACATAGAAATTTGCAAAATACATACGTATCTGAATGTGGCAGACCCATTAACTAAATCACTCTCACAAGAAAAACATGATCACACCTTAATACTCTTTGGGAGTTAATCACATGGCGATGTGAACTAGATTATTGACTCTAGTTAACTCTTTGGGTGTTAGTCACATGGCGATGTAAACTATGGGTGATAATCACATGGCGATGTGAACTAGATTATTGACTCTAGTGCAAGTGGGAGACTGATGGAAATAGGCCGTAGAGGCAATAATAAAGTTGTTATTATTATATTTCCTTATTCATGATAAAGTATTATTATTCATGCTAGAATTGTATTGATCGGAAACTTAAATACATGTGTGGATACATAAACAAATACCGTGTCCCTAGTGAGCCTCTACTAGACTAGCTCGTTTATCAAAAGATGGTTAAGGTTTCCTAACCATAGACATGTGTTGTCACTTGATAACAGGATCACATCATTAGGAGAATGATGTGATGGACAAGACCCATCCGTTAGCTTAGCATATGATCGTTCAGTTTATTGCTACTGCTTTCTTAATGTCAAATACATATTCCTTCGACCATGAGATCATGCAACTCCCGGATACCGGAGGAATACCTTGTGTGCTATCAAACATCACAATGTAATTGGGTGATCATAAAGATGCTCTACAGGTAACTCTGAAGGAGTCTGTTGAATTGGCGTGAATCAAGATTAGGATTTGTCACTCCGTGTGTCGGAGAGGTATCTCTGGGCCCTCTCGGTAATGCAGCATCACAAGAAGCTTACAAGCAAAGTGACTAAGGAGTTAGTTGCAAGATGATGTATTACGGAACAAGTAAAGAGACTTGCCAGTAACAAGATTGAACTAGGTATGGAGATACCGACGATCGAATCTCGGGCAAGTAACATACTGACAGACAAAGGGAATTATGTATGTTGTCATAAAGGTTCGACCGATAAAGATCTTTGTAGAATATGTAGAAACCCATATGGGCATCTAGGTCCCGCTATTGGTTATTGACCGGAGAGGCGTCTCGGTCATGTCTACATCATTCTCGAACCCATAGGGTCCGCACGCTTAACGTTCATTGACGATATAGCATTGTATGAGTTATGTGAGTTGGTGACCGAATGTTGTTCGGAGTCCCGGATGAGATCACAGACATGAGGAGGAGCTCCGGAATGGTCCGGAGGTAAAGATTGATATATAGGACGATGTTATTCAGTCACCGGAAAGGTTTCGGAAAGAACCGAGTATTTATGGGATCACCGGAAGGGGTTCCGGTAGGCCCCGGGAGTTTATTGGGCCAAACGGGCCAACAAGGAAGTGCACACCAGCCCACATGGGGCTGGTGCGCCTCCACCTCATGGCGCCGGCCCTAGGGAAGGAAAGGGAGAGGGCTGGCCCCTCTTACCTTTTCTCCCACATGAGAAAAAGGGAAAGGGGGGGCGCCCCCCCTCCTGCCTTCTCCCAAGCGCCAGAAAAGGAAGGGGGGCGCACCATAGGGCAGGCGCCCAAGGGGGCCGACGACCACCCTTGGGGCGCACCCTGGCTGCCTCCCCTCCCCCTACCTATATATATATACATGAGAGGGAGGGGGCAACACACACCACGATCCCCAAGCCGTGTGCGGCGCCCCTCTCCCTCTAGTTCGTCCTCAGTCATAATTTTCGTAGTGCTCGGCGAAGCCCTGCGAAGATAGTTACACCACCACCGTCACCACGCCGTCGTGCTGCCAGATCTCATCTACTACCTCGCTCGACTTGCTGGATCAAGAAGGCGAGGACGTCATCGAGCTGAACGTGTGCAGAACACAGAGGTGCCGTGCATTTCGGTATTTGATCGGGCGGATCGTGAAGGTGTACGCCTACATCAACTGCGTTGACATACTCTCCCCTCTCGTAGCTATGCATCTCCATGGATAGATCTTGCGTGTGCGTAGATTTTTTTTGCTTTCCATGCAACATTACCCAACATTAAGTTCATGGAGAAACGGAGTAATGCAATAAGAATGATGACAAGATGTAGACAAGATCTATTCATGTAGGAATAGGTTCCATCTTGTATCCTTAATAGCAATGATACATGTGTGCCTCACTGCCCCTTCTTTCACTAGGAGAGGACACCGTAAGATCGAACCCATCACAAAGCACCTCTTCCCATGGCAAGAAAAATTGATCTAGTCAGCATAACTAAACCAAAGATTTGAAGAAGAAATACGAGGCTATAAATAATCATGCATATAAGAGATCAAAGAAAACTCAAATAATATTCATGGATATAGATCTGATCACAAATTCAAAGTTCATCGGATCCCAACAAACACACCGCAAAAAGAGTTACATCAAATAGATCTCCAAGAGACCATTGTATTGAGAAGCAAAAAGAGAGAAGAAGCCATCTAGCTACTGCCTATGGACCCTTAGGTCTATGGTGGACTACTCACCCATCATCGGAGAGGCACCAATGAGGATGATGAACCCCTCTGTGATGGTGTTAGATTGGATCATGTGGTTCTGGAACTTGCGGCGGCTAGAATTGTGTTTCGTCGACTCCCCTAGGGTTTCTGGAATATTTGGGAATTTATAGGGTGAAGAGGCGGTAGAGGAGACCTCCATGGGGCCCACAACCCACCTGGGCGCGCCTGGGCTCCTGGGTGCGCCCAGGTGTCTTGTGGTCCCCACGGGGATCCTCTCTGGTACTTCCTTGGCTCCCAAGTTTTCTTCTGGTCCAAAAAAAACTCCAAAAAGTTTCGCTGCGTTTGGACTCCATTTGGTACTGATATTCTGCTAAGTAAGAAACAAGCAAAAAAATAGCAACTGGCACTAGGCACTATGTCAATAGGTTAGTCCCAAAAAATGATATAAAGTTGCTATAAAATGATTGTAAAACATCCAAGAATGATAATATAACAGCATGGAACAATCAAAAATTATAGATACGTTGGAGACGTATCACAGTACAATAGAGATAAGTAATTCCCTCAGTTAAGAACCAAGGTTATCAATCCAGTAGGAGAATCACGCGACACCTCGTGAACAACACCTACACACAAAATAACAAATACTTGCACCCAACGCGAACAAGGGGTTGTCAATCCCTTGGCGGTTAATTGCAAGGATCAAATCTTGTTGTGATAGATAGATAAACAAAAACACAAAATAAAAATAATGGTAAATAAATTGCAGCAAGGTATTTTTGGATTTTAATATATGATAAAGATAGACCCGGGGGGCCATAGTTTTCAATAGAGGCTTCTCTCTTGAACATAGCATACGGTGGGTAAACAAATTACTGTTGGGTAATTGATAGAAAAGCGAATAATCATGATGATACCCAAGGCTATCTAGAAAGAGAAGAAGCCATCTAGCTACTAGTTATTGATACGTCTCCAACGTATCTATAATTTTTTATTGTTCCATGCTATTATATTATCTGTTTTGGATGTTTTATATGCATTATTATGCTATTTTATATTATTTTTGGGACTAACCTATTAACCTAGAGCCCAGTGCCAGTTTTTGTTTTTTCCTTGTTTTTGAGTTTCGCAGAAAAGGAATACCAAACGGAGTCCAAACGGAATGAAACTTTCGCGATGATTTTTCTTGGACCAGAAAACACCCCGGAGACTTGTAGTTCAAGTCAGAAGAGCCACGAGGCGGCGACAAGGGGGGAGGGCGCGCCCCCTACCTTGTGGGCCCCACGTGACTCCACCGACCTACTTCTTCGTCCTATATATTCACATATATTCCAAAACCCTCAGAGGCATCCACGAAAAGACTTTTCCACCGCCGCAACCTTCTGTACCCGCGAGATCCCATCTAGGGACCTTTTCCGGCACCCTTCCGGAGGGGGATTCGATCACAGAGGGCTTCTACATCAACTCTATTGCCCTTTCGATGAAGTGTGAGTAGTTTACCTTAGACCTACGGGTCCATAGCTAGTAGCTAGATGGCTTCTTCTCTCTCTTTGATTCTCAATACCATGATCTCCTTGTTGTTCTTGGAGATCTATCCGATGTAATATTCTTTTGCGGTGTGTTTGTCGAGATCCGATGAATTGCGGATTTATGATCAGTTTATCTATGAATATTATTTGAATCTTCTCTGAATTCTTATATGCATGATTTGATATCTTTGTAATTCTCTTCGAATTATTGGTTTGGTTTGGCCAACTAGATTGGTTTTTCTTGCAATGGGAGAAGTGCTTAGCTTTGGGTTCAATCTTGCGGTGTCCTTTCCGAGTGACAGTAGGGGCAGCAAGGCACGTATTGTATTGTTGCCATCGAGGATAAAAAGATGGGGTTTACATCATATTGCTTGAGTTTATTCCTCTACATCATGTAATCTTACTTAATGCGTTACTCTGTTCTTCATGAACTTAATACTCTAGATGCAGGCAGGAGTCGGTCGATGTGTGGAGTAATAGTAGTAGATGCAGAATCGTTTTGGTCTACTTGACACGGACGTGATGCCTATATTTCATAATCATTGCCTTGGATATCGTCATAACTTTGCGCTTTTCTATCAATTGCTCGACAGTAATTTGTTCACCCACCGTATTATTTGCTATCTTGAGAGAAGCCTCTAGTGAAACCTATGGCCCCCGGGTCTATTTTCCATCATATTACTTTCCGATCTACTATTTTGCAATCTTTTATTTTCAGATCTATAAACCAAAAAACCCAAAAATATTTACTTTATCTTTTGTTTAGTTTTACCTATCTCTATCAGATCTCACCTTTGCAAGTAACCGTGAAGGGATTGACAACCCCTTTATCGCGTTGGGTGCAAGTTGTTTGATTGTTTGTGCAGGTGCTAGGTGATTTGTGCGTTGTCTCCTACTGGATTGATACCTTGGTTCTCTAACTGAGGGAAATACTTATCTCTACTTTGCTGCATCACCCTTTCCTCTTCAAGGGAAAAACCAACGCAAGCTCAAGAAGTAGCAGGAAGAATTTCTGGCGCCGTTGTCGGGGAGATCTACGCCAAGTCAAGACATACCAAGTACCCATCATAAAACTCTCATCTCTTGCATTACATTATTCGCCATTTGCCTCTCGTTTTCCTCTCCCCCGCTTCTAAAACAATTTTCGAAAGGATTTGCCTTTTTATTCGCCCTTCTCTTTGCCTTTTTCTTTGGCTTTCTTCAGTTCGTTTTCTCCGTTTGCTTTCGGTTTGCTCGTTTGCTAGATTGGTTTGTTGCCACAATGTCTGAAATTGGGGAGGTTATCGCTGAAAAGGATAGTAGTAACGATGGGGGAAACTTTGATGCTTTTGCTAATACTAATCCTCATGAAGAATCTACTATCTTGCACACTAAAAAACTTCGCATAGGTAGCGGCAATATTATTGGAAAAGGGATTATTCAAGATTTCTTTACTTGTGCTGGTGCGCTACCCACATTAGGTGGATCTATTCTTCATAAAACTAGTAGTCTTGCGGATGCTATATCTTTGCTTGTGGTTGAACTTGAAAGACAATTTATTCATATGCATCCATCCATACAAAGGATTTTTCTAGAGTTTTCTAATAAATTGAGCATTCTTCTGTTAAGCGCGCCGCTACTATATTTGTAGCCCATGAGTTTAGGTTTATTATGAAAGAAGATAGTGAAATTTTCGCGCATTATAAATTAGACGGTGGTCGTCCTCCCATAGAGGGCATTCTCTTTAACCAAGAGGACATAATGCGTTTACGATCTCTAGATCATGTTGCTTGCAATGAAAATTTAAGAAAGAGGGTCCCTACCGATGTTTTAGTTGATAAGATTTCTGAACTTAATGATAATTTTGCTATACAAAACAATGGACTGGGTTTCTCTCTTGGACACAAGTCATGACTTTTTGCCAAAAGAACGCTTATAATGATGAGTTGGTCATACAATATGAGGGGCCAAAGGAGGAACAAATTCCTCCCGAGCTTGATCTTGGGGATCCTTATCCCATTAAATTTAGCCCTTTTGATTACTTTTGCTTACCTCAAAGAAAACTTGCTGCTGAACGAAGGGAGTATGAGATGAGTTTTCAAGATTTGCCTTATCATTATTATGACAATACCTAGATCTATTCGTGTTTTTATGCCTAGCTAAGGGCGTTAAACAATAGCGCTTGTTGCGAGGCAACCCAATTTTATTTTTGTTTTTGCTTTTTTGTTTCTGTTTTGCTTTGAATAATTCATCTAGCCTCTGGTTAGATGTGGTTTTGTGTTTTAATTAGTGTTTGTTCCAAGTAAGACCTTTGGGATGGCTTACGGTGATAGTTGATTTGATCTTGCTGAAAAACAGAAACTTTTGCGTCCAGTCACAGAATTTTAATAATTCACTGGAGTGTTGAAAAACCCTGAATTTTTATAAGAGATTTATACACAAATTTACTCTGTTTTCCTAATGTTTCAGAATTTTTAGAGTTACAGAAGTATTAGAACAATTCGGATCTTCACAGACTGTTCTGTTTTTGACAGATTCTGTTTTCTTTGTGTTGTTTGCTTATTTTGATGAATCTATGGGTAGTATCGGGGGGTATGAACCATGGAGAGGTTGGAATACAGTAGATATTACACCAATATAAATAAAGAATGAGTTCACAACAGTACCAAAAGTGGTGATTTATTTTCTTATACTAACAGAGCTTATGAGATTTTCTGTTGAGTTTTGTGTTGTGAAGTTTTCAAGTTTTGGGTAAGGATTTGATGGACTATGAAATAAGGAGTGGCAAGAGCCTAAGCTTGGGGATGCCCAAGGCACCCCAAGGTAATATTCAAGTACAACCAAGAGCCTAATCTTGGGGATGCCCCGGAAGGCATCCCCTCTTTCGTCTTCATCTATCGGTAACTTTACTTGAGGCTATATTTTTATTCACCACATGATATGTGTTTTGCTTGGAGCGTCTTGTATGATTTGAGTCTTTGCTTTTTAGTTTGCCACAATCATCCTTTCTGTACACACCTTTTGAGAGAGACACGCATGAATTGTGATTTATTATAATACTCTATGTGCTTCACTTATATCTTTTGAGCTAGGCAATTCTGCTCTAGTGCTTCACTTATATCTTTTTAGAGCACGGCGGTGGCTTTATATTATAGAAATTATTGAACTCTCATGCTTCACTTATATTATTTTGAGAGTTTCTAAACAGCATGGTAATCTTCTTTGGTTATGAATTTAGTCCTAATATGATACACATCCAAGAGGGATATAATAAAAACTTTCATATAAAGTGCATTGAATACTATGAGAAGTTTGATTCCTTATGATTGTTTTGAGATATAAAGATGGTGATATTAGAGTCATGCTAGTGAGTAATTGTGAATTGGAGAAATACTTGTGTTAAGATTTGTGAGTCCCGTAGCATGCACGTATGGTGAACCGTTATGTAACGAAGTTGGAGCATGAGATATTTTTTGATTGTCTTCCTTATGAGTGGCGGTCGGGGACAAGCGATTGTCTTTTCCTACCAATCTATCACCCTAGGAGCATGCGCGTAGTACTTTGTTTCGATAACTAATAGATTTTTGCAATAAGTATCTGAGTTCTTTCTGACTAATGTTGAGTCCATGGATTATACGCGCTCTCACCCTTCCACCTTTGCTAGCCTCTCTAGTGCCGCGTAACTTTCGCCGGTACCAAACACCCATCATATACCTTCCTCAAAACAGCCACCATACCTACCTATTATGGCATTTCCATAGCCATTCCGAGATATATTGCCATGCAACTTTCCACCGTTCCATTTTATTATGACATGCTTCATCATTGTCATATTGCTTTGCATGATCATGTAGTTGACATCGTATTTGTGGCAAAGCCACCTTTCATAATTCTTTCATACATGTCACTCTTGATTCATTGCACATCCCGGTACACCGCCGGAGGTATTCATATAGAGTCATATTTTGTTCTAAGTATCAAGTTGTAATTCTTGAGTTGTAAGTTAATAAAAGTGTGATGATCTTCATTATTAGAGCATTGTCCCATTCGAGGAAAGGATGATGGAGGCTATGATTCCCCCACAAGTCAGGATGAGACTCTGGACGAAAAAAAGAGGGCAAAAGGCCAAGCAAAAAAAATGAGAAAAAAAATGAGAGAAAAAGAGAGAAGGGGCAATGCTACTATTCTTTTTCCACACTTGTGCTTCAAAGTAGCACCATGATCTTCATGATAGAGAGTCTCCTATTTTGTCACTTTCATATACTAGTGGGAAATTTTCATTATAGAACTTGGCTTGTATATTCCAACGATGGGCTTTCTCAAATTGCCCTAGGTCTTCATGAGCAAGCAAGTTGGATGCACACCCACTTAGTTTTCTTTTGAGCTTTCATACACTTATAGCTCTAGTGCATCCGTTGCATGGCAATCCCTACTCACTCACATTGATACCTATTGATGGGCATCTCCATAGCCCGTTAATACGCCTAGTTGATGTGAGACTATCTCCTTCTTTTTTGTCTTCTCCACAACCACCATATTCTATTCCACCTATAGTGCTATGTCCATGGCTCACGCTCATGTATTGCGTGAAAGTTGAAAAAGTTTGAGAACACTAAAAGTATGAAACAATTGCTTGGCTTGTCATCGGGGTTGTGCATGATTTGAATATTTTGTGTGATGAAGATGGATCATAGCCAGACTATATGATTTTGTAGGGATAAGCTTTCTTTGGCCATGTTATTTTGAGAAGACATAATTGCCTTGTTAGTATGCTTGAAGTATTATTGTTTTTATGTCAATATTAAACTTTTGTTTTGAATCTTATGGATCTGAACATTCATGCCATAATAAAGAAAATTACATGGAAAAATATGTTAGGTAGCATTCCACATCAAAAATTCTGTTTTTATCATTTACCTACTCGAGGACGAGCAGGAATTAAGCTTGGGGATGCTTGATACGTCTCCAACGTATCTATAATTTTTGATTGTTCCACGCTATTATATTATCTATTTTGGATGTTTTATATGCATTATTATGCTATTTTATATTATTTTTGGGACTAACCTATTAACCTAGAGCCCAGTGCCAGTTTCTGTTTTTTCCTTGTTTTTGAGTTTCGCAGAAAAGGAATACCAAACGGAATAAAACTTTCGCGATGATTTTTCTTGGACCAGAAGACACCCCGGAGACTTGGAGTTCAAGTCAGAAGAGCCACGAGGCGGCGACAAGGGGGGAGGGCGCGCCCCCCTGCCTTGTGGGCCCCACGTGACTCCACCGACCTACTTCTTTGTCCTATATATTCACATATATTCCAAAACCCTCAGAGGCATCCACGAAAAGACTTTTCCACCGCCGCAACCTTCTGTACCCATGAGATCCCATCTAGGGACCTTTTTCGGCACCCTGCCGGAGGGGGATTCGATCACGGAGGGCTTCTACATCAACTCTATTGCCCTTCCGATGAAGCGTGAGTAGTTTACCTTAGACCTACGGGTCCATAGCTAGTAGCTAGATGGCTTCTTCTCTCTCTTTGATTCTCAATACCATGTTCTCCTCGTTGTTCTTGGAGATCTATCCGATGTAATATTCTTTTGCGGTGTGTTTGTCAAGATCCGATGAATTGTGGATTTATGATTAGTTTATCTATGAATATTATTTGAATCTTCTCTGAATTCTTATATGCATGATTTGATATCTTTGTAATTCTCTTTGAATTATCGGTTTGGTTTGGCCAACTAGATTGGTTTTTCTTGCAATGGGAGAAGTGCTTAGCTTTGGGTTCAATCTGGAGGTGTCCTTTCCCAGTGACAGTAGGGGCAGCAAGGCACGTATTGTATTGTTGCCATTGAGGATAAAAATATGGGGTTTACATCATATTGCTTGAGTTTATTCCTCTACATCATGTCATCTTACTTAATGCGTTACTCTGTTCTTCATGAACTTAATACTCTAGATGCAGGCAGGAGTCGGTCGATGTGTGGAGTAATAGTAGTAGATGCAGAATCGTTTTGGTCTACTTGACACGGACGTGATGCCTATATTTCATAATCATTGCCTTGGATATCGTCATAACTTTGCGCTTTTCTATCAATTGCTCGACAGTAATTTGTTCACCCACTGTATTATTTGCTATCTTGAGAGAAGCCTCTAGTGAAACCTATGGCCCCCGGGTCTATTTTCCATCATATTACTTTCTGATCTACTATTTTGCAATCTTTTATTTTCAGATCTATAAACCAAAAAACCCAAAAATATTTACTTTATCTTTTGTTTAGTTTTACCTATCTCTATCAGATCTCACCTTTGCAAGTAACCGTGAAGGGATTGACAACCCCTTTATCGCGTTGGGTGCAAGTTGTTTGATTGTTTGTGCAGGTGCTAGGTGATTTGTGCGTTGTCTCCTACTGGATTGATACCTTGGTTCTCTAACTGAGGGAAATACTTATCTCTACTTTGCTGCATTGCCCTTTCCTCTTCAAGGGAAAAACCAACGCAAGCTCAAGAAGTAACAGTTATGGACCCTGTAGGTTTGTGGTAAACTACTCACATATCATCGGAAGGGCAGCAAGGTTGATGTAGAAGCCCTCCGTGGTTGATTCCCCCTCCGACAAAGTACCAGAAAAGGCCTCCAGATGGGATCTCGCGAGAACAGAAACTTGCGGCGACGGAAAAAGTATTTTTGATGGCTCTCTGATGTACGGGGAATATTTGGGAACTTATAGAGGCGGAACTAGGTCAAGAGGTGCCACGTGGATCCCATAAGCCTGGGGGCGCCTCCTGAGCTTTTCGCTCCCTCGTGGCTCTTCAGGTCTTCTCCCGAACCTTCTAGGACCCCTTCTGGTCCAGAAAAAATTAATCCAATTTTTTTTCTCCATTTGGACTCTGTTTGATATTGATTTTCTGAAAAGCCAAAAACAAGCAAAAAATAGCAACTGGCACTGGGCACTAGGTTAATAGGTTAGTCCCAAAAAATGATGTATAATTGCATAATAAACATCCAAGATTGATACTATAATAGCATGGAACAATAAAAAATTATAGATATGTTGGAGACGTATCAATGACTATAGTGATTGCTAATATGGTGATTTTGACCTAAAATGACACTCTAGCAAAGTCACCGTGATCGCTATAATTTATGGAGCTCGCTTAAATATGAAGGTTGTGGAGGCCCCATTGATGCCCGTACCATATTCAACCCCCAGCATGGGAGAAAACTTTCAGCTTCTTCCTTCTCTCGCCAACGCCGGGATTTTATAGAGCGCTCCTCAGGCACACGCACCACTGCGCAAAGATAATCACTAGCAAGTGGGTTGACGAGACAACTAACCATCCGCGCATTGATGGTGTGCCCGTTCACCACGAATTCCTGAGGCATCCGTTTGGATGGCCTGACATCACCCGGGGTTAAAAATATCGGTGTCAACACTTTCCCATCATTGAAACCCTAGCTGCCACCTTCCCTTCCTCGTTGTCTCCTTCCCTGCCCATCTCTGGCACGATGCGGACACACCGAAGGGGCGCAACCCATTGGCTAAGTCGCTCGTCCCAATTGTGGCACACTAATAGCGGAAACTCCCCCAGGGCGCACTAGCCATGGCAACCGATGATTCATCCTTCGATGGCGACACACATGGCGATTCATCCTCCTGTGGCAAATCCATCGGCTCCCTCGGCGGCGGGCGGCATATCTGGCACCTCGAATGCCATCGTACATGTCAACGAGGCCATTCCCAGCGACACCACTGCCCCATCGCCTCCGAGCCCCCGATCGACATCGTGTTGTGGCTCTGTGCCCACAAAGCTCACAATGATGAGCACAATTCTGCCCGACAACCACCCATGAGGAGGAGCAACAGCGTGACTACCGCTCGTGAGTCCGACACTAGTACGCCTACCTTGACGATTCTCTCGGAGGAGGTCGATGTCAATGTTGAATAGTGACATTGCATATTATGAAAATGACGTCAAACAACGTTTCACTGGCTAATTATATGTAATGCGACACATTTTGGCCACTAAATATAGTTGTTATTAAGTTATTGTGCTGATACATGTGTTTGGTAAGATTAAACTGAGCTTAAATTGCCCCTATAAAATTGAAGAAGATAAAAAAAAGATATTTATGGAGGCAACAGTTTTGGCGATTTTCTGTTTGCACACAAGTGCGATAGCCTCCAAATATGTATGGAGCAACGACCCACTATAATGACTCTGCTAAAGTTGCTCTAGAAAAGAGCGAGAGGAGAAAATGAAGATGCCTCTTTTCCTCTACTATTAAACTTTGGCAAAAATAGCAGGATATTTAAGACACAACCGACCATGAAATATTGGGTTTGGTAACATATATATGTAGCACTAAGTTATCCTAAAATGCCAAATGGAGACCGAGCTTCATGAAGGCCTTAATTCAGAAACTTTAAAATTCAAACTTTTTAGTCTAATCTTTTTACCTAGAGACATAATGTAGATGTGTGTAAATTTTCAGGTCAAAATAGGTAACGAGAGCTACAAAAAAATATGTGGCTTCTTAGCGTGTACTATTCATCCTTAAAGTCCATGATTTTTTTGCAGCTCATAATTCAAGGTATTTCATCCCAAAATTTTACCCACATGCACATTACATCCATGTATACATGTGTACTTTTTCAAAATGTTTTGAAACTGTGAAGTTTGAATTTTGAATTTTCCAAAATTAAGGCCTACATGAAGCTCGGTCTCCATGATGCTCTAGTTGTCACACAAGAGACAAGCTGCTCTTGGTTGCTGTACTCCAAGCTCTTTCAACACAGTTTAAACCTACTCCCTCCGTTTCTAAATATAAGGTTTTTTAGAGATTTCGATATGGACTACATATAGAGCAAAATGAGTGAATCTACACTTTAAGAATATGTCTATATCCATCTGTATGTAGTTCATATTGAAATCTCTAGAAGGGCTTATATTTAAAAACGGAGGGAGTAGATAATTATAGCCTTCTTACATTACTAGTGAAAACCCTAGTATTCCCTAGTAGTGGCGCGGGGTAAAGGCCTACCAGTAGCGCGGGGCCCACGCACTGCTAGGGCACTACATCTAATTGTCAGCAGTAGCGCGGGTCGGACCCCACGCTACTACTACTGGTGTTAGCAGTAGCGTGGGGATGGATCCGCGCTACTACTAAATAGCAGTAGCGCTTGTTTTTACCCCTCGCCACTACTATTAGTGTGTATTTTATTTCTTTATATTTACTATATTTATACACCGTCATACAATTTTTATACAATAGCAATGAAGAGGTTGTGGAAGAAACACGGATTAGATTAAAGTGGTTCATTCGACACTTGTGTGCCGTCCCAACATCATATCGTCCCACTAATTCAACTTGCTCTCTTGGATCCATCCACTTTAATATAATTCATGTTTCTTTCACCCCAATGATATAACAACTCATCATTCATAGTCATATGATAATAACTCATCATCATCATCCGTAGTCATATAACAACTCATCATCCGTAGTAATATATATAATAACTCATCATCATTCTAGCACATGACAAGTAGTATGACCTCGTCATCATCATCGTCGTAGTCATATAACAAATCAATCCACCTGTCTCCAACTTGTGGCCTGCGCACATTCATATTGTCTTCAATTGGTTGCCTGCGCGCATTCATTACTTTGCTCCATCCTTTGATTTTCAGCCTTTCATCTTTTAGAGAAATTGAGTATGCACTGTGGAAAGCCACCAACGGATTTGGCCGTAAGCTAACCATACTCATCTGACCTTCGGTATACATCAGGTCAGACACAACATCCTTCGGGAGCTTCTGTTGAAGAACATAAGAGTAATATAGTTAGCAATGCAGTTTATTTAAGAAGAATGTATGCAACCATAGTTAACAAAATCTTACCATGCTATTTACACTGATGTTACCATCACTCAACTCGTGGACTAGTGACACGTATCCACTATAATTTTGACCAATTTCATATTTGATCTCAAAAGTCTCAACATCATTAATAAATGAGACAAGAGAATTTTTCTCCTCCTAAGTTAGGTCTGAGCCATAACGGTAGTAGGTCTTGTCTACAACCTTCCGTGTATTTCTTGGAGAAAAGAAATAAGCTGTCAATTATAAATAAACAAGTTTAGTAGGGATGAATAAACTATTTTTAAATAAACAATATAAATTACTTAACAAATTTGTTTGACAAACTCACATAAAGGTAGAACTGGAATCATGTCCACATCCACTCAAATGTCGATATTATCTTCAGGACCAAGATCGAAGGTTATTTTCATATCCTCCTGAAATCCGTAGGCCTTGCATAGTGCTCTCCAATTTGAACAACCAAAATGTGAGTGATTTACTACATTGTAGAGCTTAACCGCAAAAATAAAACCATGTTTCGTCCTTAGGTGAGCTTTCTCCGTCTCCATACTCTCCCTATCTTCGAAACCAAGCT
The DNA here is from genome assembly GCA_011799875.1 of Thinopyrum elongatum. Classification (NCBI taxonomy): domain Eukaryota; kingdom Viridiplantae; phylum Streptophyta; class Magnoliopsida; order Poales; family Poaceae; genus Thinopyrum; species Thinopyrum elongatum. Next base: position 440,171,616 of record CM022300.1, on the reverse strand, counting down.
TCTCTAAGACATACGACCATGCATAGCAGGGGATGCACTAGTCGAATTGTAAAAAACCCAGAAATTACACGTTAAAGCAAAAAAGCACAAGTCATGCTTAATTACGAAAAAAATACTTGCCATCGTTACATACCGTAAAATGGTCGAAGGCCTCCTTCAGCGTGAGGGTGAAGCACCTATCGTTATCCAGGTGAGGCCTCTTGCACATACCCCCGTTGTCGGTGTAGTAATCGCACTCAGGGATCCTATCGTCGTCAGACATTTCCTGTGTTCATAATTCAAAGATTAAAAATTGACGGCAATTACCGTTCTGGCAAATCACGGGCACTCGATATATCGAGTAATGACATAAAAAATAGCCTATGTTTTGCCGGAATGTCGTTTAATTCTAGTTCCGGCAAATCAGGGCATTCAATATGTCCTACTTTCTAGCACAAGTCATGCCAAAGTTCACGAAAAAAATTGGCATGACCGTTGCTAAAAACAGGATATACCGAGCGCCTGAAATTTACCGGAACGGAAATGAATCACCATTCCAGCAAAACATAGGCCACTCGTAGTTTCCCTGCGATAGAAAGAGGTATATGTGGCCATCTTTCGCACCACATACACAACGGCTCAAGATCAACATGTCCATACACATACACATGTTCAAATAGTACAAAGTATCAACATTGAAATGATCTCATACAAACTTTGTATATAAATATTGGTCATTTTCATGTCTACTTCTAGTGTGCATACTTTGCTACCATGTTGATATGTCTCCATCGTAGCTACTTTTCCAAACACTTTTGCTCTTGTTTTGGACTCTAATTTTCATGATTTGAATGAAACTAACCCGGGCTGACACTGTTTTCAGCAGAACTATCATGGTGTTGTTTTTTGTGCAAAAATAGAAGTTCTCATAATCGGACGGAACTTTCTGAAGATTTTTTATGAAATAAAAGAAATACTGGAACAAAGACCCACCAGAGGGGGGCCACTTGTTGCCCACAAGGCAACAATGCACGACCACCCCCTAGGGCGCGCCCTGTTACCTTGTGGGGCCCACGAGGCCCTGCTGACCCTAATCTCAACTCCATAAATACCGTCTTCCCGAGAAAAAAATAGGAGAAGAAGTTTCATTGCGTTTTACGATACGGAGCCGCCGCCACCTCCTGTTTTTCATTGGGAGGGTTGATCTGGAGTCTGTTCGGGGCTCCGGAGAGGGGATTTCGTCGCCATCATCATCAACCCTTCTTCATCAACAATTCCATGATGCTTACCATCGGGGGTGAGTAATTCTTTCGTAGGCTTGTTGGACGGTGATGGAGTTGGATGAGATTTGTCATGTAATCGAGTCAATTTGTTAGGGCTTGATCCCTAGTATCCACTATGTTCTGAGATTGATGTTGCTACGACTTTGCTATGCTTAATGCTTGTCACTAGGGCCCGAGTGCCATGATTTCAGATCTGAACCTATTATATTTTCATGAATATAAGTGTGTTTTGGATCCTATCTTGCAAGCTGTATGCACCTATTACGTGTTATGATCCGCATACCCCAAGGTGAAAATAATTGGGATTCTTTTCGGTGATGACCGTAGTGTGAGGAGTTCATGTATTCACTATGTGCTAATGCTTTGTTCCGGTTCTCTATGAAAAGGAGACCTTAATATCCCTTAGATTTCCTTATGGGCCCCACTGTCATGGGAGGGTCTTAGACTGATGGGATAATCCACCACGGAATGCTACATCGAAGAATAGATAATTTTTACTATGAACAAAACTTGGAATCAAAAACACAATCATATTAACAATGACGAACTAAAATCTTCAGGGTTAACTACAGATTTTCATAATCAATATGATGTTAATACATAAATTAATGATAATTATGTTAATCCTAATATTAATGATCATGATGTTAATGCCGAAATCTAAGAATATAATGTATATGATCACGAATATGCCAAATATGTTGATAAGTTAAACAAACTTGCAACTGAAATAGATAAATTAAACAAACTTTAGATATTGTATCACAAATATTATATGCAGAATACGCTATTGGGTCCTAAGGATAACCCTATCAGAGATTTAGTTAGGGAATCAAGGGAGGACAAAAGATGTATGCAAGTTCTTATTATAAGCACGTATGACTATATACGGAATACATGCCTACATTACATTGATGAATTGGAGCTATTGTGTATCGATCTAGGTTGTGACTGTAACATGATGAATATCATCCAACATAAATATCCATTGTTGATCCAATGCCTACACTTTTCTCGTATTGGTCTTTTGCTAAGTTACTACTGTTGCTGTTACAATCTACAAAACTGCTACTGTTACTGTTTCCGTTACTATTGCCACTGTTACTATTGCTATCAAACTATCATACTATTGTGCTACTAAACACTTTGTTGTAGATATTTAGTTTTCCAGGTGTGGTTGAATTGACAACTCAACTGCTAATACTCATAAATATTCTTTGACTCCTCTTGTGTCGAATCAATAAATTTGGGTGAAATACTACCCTCGAAGATTGTCGCGATCCCCTATACTTGTGGGCTATCATATGTCTACCCTAGTGATTGGTATTGATTCGGAAACCCTATCAAAACAGTATCTAGACCTACCAACGGTGGTGGGTAAGTCAAAAGATGGTTCATTTAAGCATGTGAGGGAAAGTTGAAAGGCGATGATGTTCTTAATTTAGGCAATTAGCTAGAGTAACAATTAGTAGTTATGGTTTAGCCTTGAGTTATTAGCTAGAGTAACAATTTAGGCAATTAGCTATATCAATTAACTACTGAAATCGTACAAAGTACCTGAAAGCACAAGTGCTCCCTTGGTGATTTTGCTAATTAATGTCAACATATCTTTTGTTGGACTAATAGTTTTATCTAGTATGTTTCAGATAAGCTCAACAGTGGCGTGGCAAGGACAAGAGGATGTGGAACCCCTTCAAAATGCTAAGGACAAGGATTGGCAAAAGACCAAGACTCTACATTTTTGTTTAAGTGATCCAAGATCACATTGAGTCCATAGGAAAGCCAATACTATTAAAAGGGGATGAGCTGTTGCTTAATGGTCTTTTTGCTCAAGTACTTAGTGATATTGCTCCAAAACCCTCAGCCACTTTCTCTATCCAAATATGTTTGAACCCTAAATTCCAACTTGGCCCCACCAATATTTCCTACCCGGAGCCACCGAGTTCATCTGGACTTAGCCACTGCCAAAACCCTAATAATTCAGTCTCACCGATATGGATCTCGGCCCCACCGAGATGGCCTTGTCAGCTCTCTGTTGCGTGTTGCAATTATTTCGGTCCCACTGAGATGTTGCAATCGGTTTCATCAAGATGGCTTGACTGATTCTCTGTTGCCTTGTTGCTTCACTTCGGTTCCACCGAGATGATGCGATCGGCGCACCGAGATGAGATTTGCCCTAAGCCCTTGCACATCGGTACCACCGAGTTTTTCCAGTCGGTCCCACCGAGATTCCTAGCGTTCATCTTCTTACACAGATCGGTGCCACCGAGATGGGTCAAAAGTGCGTAACGGTTGGATTTTATGTGGAGGCTATATATACCCCTCCACCCCTTATTCCTCATAAGGGAGAGCCATCAGAACGTGCCTACACTTCCATCATTCATTTTCTGAGGGAGAACCACCTACTCATGTGTTGAGATCAAGAATTTTCATTCGTACCATTTGAACCTTGATTTCTAGCATTCCCCAAGTTGCTTTTCACTCAAATCCTTCTTCAACCATAGCCAAATATGCGAGAGAGAGAGAGAGAGAGAGAGAGAGAGAGAGAGAGAGAAAGGGAGAGAGAGAGAGTTGAGTGTTGGGGAGACTATCATTTGAAGCACAAGAGCAAGGAGTTCATCATCAACACACCATCTATTACCTTTTGGAGAGTGGTGTCTCCTAGATTGGTTAGGTGTCGCTTGGGAGCCTCAGACATGATGTGGAGTTGAACCAAGAAGTTTGTAAGGGCAAGGAGATCACCTACTTCGTGAAGATCGACCCGAGTGAGGCAAGTCCTTCGTGGGCGATGGACATGGCGGGATAGACAAGGTTGCTTCTTCGTGGACCCTTCGTGAGTGGAGCCCTCCGTGGACTCGCGCAGCCGTTACCCTTCGTGGGTTGAAGCCTCCATCAACGTGGATGTACGATAGCACCACCTATCGGAACCACGCCAAAAAATCTTCGCGTCTCCAATGCGTTTGCACACTCCAATCCCATCCCTTTACATTCTTGCACTTGCATGCTTTACTCTTTCCGCTGCTCATACTCTTGCTATGCTTGTGTAAAATGTATTGTGTGCTCTTTAACATGTGCTAAACTCAACCTTAACTTGAAGAAACTAAAAACTGCCATTTTTACTTGTTAAGGGTCTAATCACCCCCCCCCCCCTTAGTCCCCTCTTCTCGATCCTTTCAGTACCAACATTCTTTCTCTTTCCCTATGCTTTTATTTATCTTGAGTTGCACTTTTACTTCTTCCATTCATGCTCAAACCTTTCCCATAAATCCTCCATTTTGTATTCAGCCACCCTCCCAAGTTTCAACCCATTTGAACCTCATTCAAATCGGTTTTCAAAGTAGAACATATCAGTTATATTCAACATGGTTGGATTTTACTTCTCCCAGTAATTCCCCTCAAATGTTCATAAATCACATTCCATCTAAATGGTTTTATAAGTTCACACAGTTTGAATAAATGCATCCATCCATCTAAAAAACTAAACCTAAAAGTAAACACAGAGGAGAGGAAGGTGCTCACGGTGTGGGCGGGGCAAAGCCGAAGAGGGGGCGCAGTCACCGGTCGACGCGTGCGGGGAGGGCCGGGATGGGGGAGGGCGGCCAAGCAGGGAGGGCCGGCCGGGATGGGGGAAGGCGGCCACGCGGTGCCAAGTGCTAGAGCAAGGAGAGGGAGAGAGAGTGTGAAAAGTGGAGGGAGAGTGACAGCAGGGAGAGGATAAGGCCGCTTAGCAGTAGTGCGGGTAACAACCAGCGCTACTGCTAAGGGCACTACCTGTAGCGCGTGCCACTGAACCCGCGCTGCCGTTAAGTGAGACCCACCAACTGGCTCGTGTAACAACATGCCACTGAACCCGCGCTGCCGCTAAGTGAGACATGAGACCCATGCTACAGCTACAAGGTTAGTTGTAGCGCGGGCTCCAAAACCCACGCTACTATGGCTCGACCCGAAGGTACCGTTGGGACCACTTAGCAGCAGCGATGGCTCTGTCCACCCGTGCTACTACTATACTCTACCTGTAGCCTTGGATTGCCGCCCACGCTACTACAGTTTGCAGTAGCGTGGGCGCTTGCACAGCGCTACTGACTGGTAAGCATCTATTTCCTAGTAGTGTTACAAACTGAAATTGCACTCACCAGAACAGAGCTTGACATGTCTATTCGGATCCTTAACTCTCGTAGTATTTCAAATGTATCTCATAACTCTCTTAACACGCCCATGTAAATGTAATGATGTACATTACAAACCAATGCAGATGCATCGTAGTCACGCATAGACAAAAAACAACGAAAACAAGATGTTATGAGACACTTTGACACATGCGATGAGAAGATACATGTGAGATTTTTACTCCTGATAAAAAATCAACTTATTCCCATGAATTAGAGCTAAACCTACTCATAGTCACAGTATACAAGACATGGTAGAGAGGAGCTTCTAAGCTCTGCGGAAAAGCCACAGAAAACAACCTCTTAAGCCTTTTCTACTAACAAGGAAAGATGAACCAAAAATTATGAAGGGACCTTCAAGTAAGTTGCCAGCTATACCCGTTATGTATAGAACCTGCTCAGTTTCTTGGTCTAGCAATCTTTGATATCATAAGGTAATATACAGAGATGAAACTTTCTTAGCACAAGCTTGCCGACCAACACAATCTACTGTTGTAAGTACAGGGCAAGGTACCAGCAAAGAAATGGCCCATCACAATCGTCAAAGAACCACCCCCATCAGTCATCATCGTCCGAATCTGCATTGTGAAGAAATTCATCATTTAAATGATCACAACTAACAAAAACCTGGGTTGATATAGTTTCTGGTGCAATTCAAATCTTTATAACTGATTATGATGGAAGGGGGTCTCCCAAACAATGTATCGGAGCCAGTTACCATTAGGCAATCTGATCAATATGTGATATTATGACTGTACTATTCATGCAACTATTCAAAATTGAAATGTGTGGTTCATTATTTCATTATATATGCCATATGGGTCTCCCCTACTGATTATGCAGGGCTCTCCTGTTTCATGCAGGAATTTGACGACAAAGTTAGACGTTGTATTATCTGGAAGAGAAGGGGGGAACCCAAATTTCACAAGAAAAAAGAAGTATGTAGATATCCTAGTACCATCTGTGAGTTCGTGAAAAAAACACGTCAGTCAGGATGAAAAAGGGTGAATGCAAATCAAACAAGTGATTGCAGCAAAGAAATAAAACCTTACCAGATCGAACATCCTCTCCAACTTTTCCTTTATTATTCAATTGTTTCATTATCATTGAAAATATGAGTTTCCCCCAATACACATGAAACACAAGTAACGTGAGAAGCATTGTGTTGAAAACATAGTACAAGGTCGTTGGGAACCTATCCAGCTTCCTCAAGGATATGATAGACTGGTAGCTGGCATTGCAAGAACAAGAACAGTGAGTTCTAACCTTGGGATGTAAAAGGAATACAAGAAATTATGTATCAAAGGAGCAAACAAACCTTGAGGTTTTGATTATCCAAAATGGGAAGTAAATCAGACGCAGTAGGAGCCACGAGAGAGCAAAAAGCCCAAAAAATAAGCTAGCCCCTAGTTCTTTTTCAGTGTACTTGCACAATTTGGCAGTTTCAAGGAACACATCACTCGTGTCATGCAACGCAAGAATAATTGTCCCAATTCGAAAAAATCTGCAGAAATGTAACTTTAGTTGTCTCTGAATGATCATAATCAACGTTAAGAAGTAAAAATAAATGAATGCCCCTGTAGCACAGCGATTTTCAGAAATAATTATGTATTGTGAGATTACATAGCTGTGCTGCATGAAAAGAAAAGCGAAATTAAAAGAAGGGAGTGCAGTACCCTTTGTTCTAATGAAGCACAATGAATTTCAGAAATATCTATGTACTGTTACATGGCATGGCCAAATTAAGCACAGCTTACTAGAACCTTCAGATCAATCAACAGCAAGAGTTAGATTCATCTATTATTGGCATTATAAATTCTGCTTTCCAATTTCTATTTTTTCACACACAATCATATTTATTTATCGAATCAAACCAGTAGGTAACTAGAAAGATCTAGAGAATTGCCAAGCTTCAGTGCACACTGCAGAGTCACTGAATTCCAGCGTAAGTGATTGGTAATTGATGATTTTTTTATGCATAATGACCAACTGACCATAAATAGGACACATCAGAATATAACAGAAGTCCGTCTCCATACAATTGCAATCCAGAAAATACACTATTAAAGAGGCTCAAGAAATATTTACCCAGTCAGAAATGAATATCCAATAAGAGCAGATGTTACTACATGATGAGACATCATTACAGCAAAATCTTTTCTCCGGGTTTCCCACGCAATAAGAGCAAAAATGCTGTAGATATAAAATCCACACTGGCACATGTAGAAAAGTCTCAATGAGGACCTGAGAGACAGATATCAATATATATATTAGAGCAAAGAACAAAATATCGGTCCGCTCCAAAGAATAGGTTAAATGGTTTCAAACAAATATGCCCGGGAGTGTTTCAGAGTTACTGTTAATATATCTAAAATCTATAAAATCTGAGCCATTTGTTGTGTGTGATGATGAACACAGCAATTGGTGTTCCGAGCATCATGTCATCAAACAATGAACGAAGAACAGCATCATGAGTATGCATCTTCCCCTCTAAATGGAAGGTCACGCCAGGTAAACCTTACCCCTCACATTTCCTAGAAAAGCTAAGACTAAGTAAAAGGATGAGAGAACAATAATTTATCATGGTCATAGCTGGTAATGGTTAAATGAAGCAGGATTCCTTTATCAAGGTAAGAAAGCTATTATAAGATCACATGTAAAAAAATTAATGTGAAAATGGGTACAGTAAAGCATGTGGTTGCTAGATAATATATTCTTTGCAACTCATGTACATGCCTCCAAGAGTCAGTTATTTAAAGTAATTGTAGATAGGGTTTAAGGGACTCTCTATGAGACAGTAACAGACCATATGCAACAAATGGTGTGGGAATCTACCTAACTTCCTTGACTATAAATAAAGATATCAATACTAATAAATAAATAATGTCAATGTATGAAAAGTAAGAATGTGCATAAATATTTCTTCCAAGTGCCAGTACAAGATAATGGTACCGTAGCAACACCCTCAAGGGTGTGCCAAACAGTTTGCTTAATACTCATGAAAGAGAGGATACATAGAAATGCTTTGAGCATGGTCAACCTTATCATGTTAGCTTAATAGCAAGGTAAGCGAGTTTACGTTTTCTTATATATAATAAAATTACAAGATAATTAAATATTTTATGATCTGGAATATTCTGAAATTCATACTTTCGAGTACATTTAGAGGTTATAATATCAAAATAACATAGGTTATTTCTCTTCAACTTTAAAGAGATTGAAGAGACCATGTATCAGGGCAAAAAGCTCATGCAGCATATATATATTTAAGAAAATAATAGAAGTATATACTTTGCACTCACGGGATGGGTTGATTTGGCCAGCCATCGAAGTATTGCAGTGTATCCAACGACCATGGTTCCTGCTTTATTATCAATAGGACCCATGCCTGAACAGAAGCATAGTATGTCAGCTTCCAAGTAGACTCTGAGAACTTGACAATCTTTGCTTGCCTGGCCTCATCATTCATCAACTTAGAAGCCTTGCTAGTGAAAAAGTAAACTGCCAATGGCTGAAATGACATATACAGACGGCCAAACATCAGATGTGAAGGTTAAAGTGACGAATACTTGGGGATGTAAAAAATTGTTCATGGTGAAATTTCAGAAAAGTTGGACAGAAATAAATAAACATATACTACATAAAAAAAACTGAGATAACCTAGGGGCCTGGTGAGGTAGATTTATAGGAAAAATAAAACAATTGTACTATTCAGTAGCCTGCAGCATCATGTAAATGAATTTAGGCTGTGCAGCCAATGTCCGTGTCCTCACGTTTTCACCACGCTCACATCACCTGGATTTGAACCAAGTTTTCAGCCAAAGCCCCCCAGAGAAATCGATTGGTCAGCCATACTACTGCATATGGATTTTACAGTGGCTTCAAAATCGACGATAACAATCAAGTGCAGTAATGTGACTTGTACACGGATTGATGGTACATACATTTGCTCACTACAGAGTACATGGGCCACCAGAAGACATGTTAACAGACAAGCAAGCTGAGCTGATTAGTAAGTGTAGTAGTACAGTACAGACAAAGAGGAAGCCTAGGCAGCATCCATCAGTAAGGCAATTAATGACAGTCTCCATTCGGGGGACGGTCGCCGCGCGTTGCACCACATGCGCACGGAACGGACGGTGCGTGAAATTAGCCGGATCACATTGATCGATTACGAATTCGCCAGCAACACCAACGAGCATTGAGCAGCAGCGCCTAGCGCTCGCGTCCCCGCGGAGAGCGCACGGGGGCAGCGCGAGAGATCTCGCGGAACCCAACGCGAATCTGGGCGGGAAGAGGCGGCGGAGGAGGAGCTGGTTCCGTACCTTGTACAGTACGCGGTCGAGGACGAAGCGTGCGCAGAAGAAGCCGAGGGAGAAGAGCAGCGTCATGGGGAGGACGGACGCGGCGTCCGGGCCGCGGATCGCCATCGCCGGCCTCGACGGCACCACCACCAGCAACAGCGGCGGCGCCCCCGGCCGGGCAGTCCGCGCACGCGGATAATGTGAAGGGGTTGGATTGGGTTAGGGAGCAGGCGGTTGAGGGGTTGAGCGAGAGGCCCAGGCGGACGGACAGACGTGCACTGCTCTTTCCCTCTGTATTTCTACTGCTGCTCGCGCAGCCGCCGCGGCGCAGGTGGGAGGAGGAGGCGGGCAGGAGCAAGGGAGGAGGGCAGCAGGACGATGCGCGTGAAGACGACGGCGTGCGGGCGTGCGGGGTGTGGGATCTCTGGACTCTGACGCCTCTGCCTCTGCTCACCCTAGATTATTTAAGTGTCCGGTCGTATTTGTGATTTAACTAGGGCTCCTCCTGGACTAATTAAGACTCCAGTCTTGAATTGATGACACCTCTCCAAAGAATGTTGGGCTGATGGTTTGTTCCGCTTTCGCCATCTCTCCTTCGCTTGTAAGCGAACCTATGCCCAACCATCCATACCTGCGGGGAAATATCACGTGCTCCCATCTCTCAAATGCTCCCCATGCTTTAATTTCAAAATATTAATTTAAAAGTTTTAAAAAATTTGGAAAAAAATATGAATGTTCACAAGGAATGTGACTACAACCCCTAGAAATTTCAGATCCAAACTCAAAATGTACATTGCGAAACAAAAAAGACAAATTCAAATGTGAATAGCGTCAAATATTGTTTTTGTCTTTTTTTCAATACTATTCATGCTAAGATTTCACTTTTTTTTCTCAACGTGCATCTAGAGTTTCGATCTGGAATTTTTAGGAGTTGTAGTCAACTAATTTGTCTCTAGAAGTTAGTTCATTTCTTAACATGTGAAAAATGATCCATGTCCTCAACAACGGTGTGACTAGTTTGTTTGTGTAGCTTTCACCCCGTTTTTCTGGCTCATGCTCTTTTTGTTGTCAGCTAGTAGTTTGCGTGCACGGATCCATGTCTTCCTTGACCGTTTTATGGCATACTTGGAGGGTTTGAATTCTTATGAATTCATTTTTATGATCGTTTCTAGAGGATTCCTTGGACTCTAGTTTAGCAATCCTGTTTGTATTTTTTTTTCTCGTAATGTGTCAAGCACTCATTGATGTTCATTACCCCTTTAAAGAATGCTGGAGTTCCTGCCAACCGAGGCCATCCGCGGCCTCGCGCACCCCTGCATCATCCGATAGATTCACATCGCCCCTATCCGCCTGCCAGATGGCCTTCGTGTTGTCCAATCTTGTTAGTCCGTTCCTCACCACCGCGCCGGATCTAGTGGTCCATGACCAGTTGGCCGCATTCGCGTTGCCCCTCTAGCTTGGCGTCTTTTGCCTCGTCCCTGCGTGTGCGTTTCTGGGAGCACGTGCCGGGACCTCTTATATGGCGCCTTAAGCACCAGTTGTCCCGTTGGCGCTCACGCGCTTGGTGAGTTGGGCCGGCCCATTAGCAAGAACGGTCACTCGATTCCTCTGTCGTCGACACGCAGGCTCGCTCGCTCGCTCGATTCTTTGTTGGCTCGGTTGGTCATTCTGTTGTTGACCCTTGACCATTCAGGTGTCGAAAATAAATAAAAATGAAATAAAAAAATAGAATTTGAAAAAGTTTGCAAAATACTGAAAATAATGAACTAAAAATGCGAATAAAAAATGGCAAGGATTAGAAAAAAGTTCATGAAAAATAAAATAAAAACACGAATTAAGTAGTTCACAGATACACCAAAGTTCACGAATTTGAAAGGAAAATTTTGCAAATTTTGGAAAATAATGTCCATGAATTTGCATAATTCACAAATTTGAAAAAGGTCCACGAATCTATAAAAGTCTAGAAAATGAAAACAAAATTTCATGAATTTGAAAAAAGTTCATGAGTACAAAAAATTCACGGATTCTAAAGGAAAAGTTCATGAATATGAAAAAAAATCATGAATTTCAAAAAAGTTCACGAATTTAAAAAAACATAGATTTGAAAAAGTTCACGTATCTGAAAAAAAAAGTTCATGATTTTGAAAAACAAATCTCGGATTGGAAAAAAGATCATGATTATTGAAAAAGAGTTCACGGATTTAAAAAAGTTGATGAATTTAAAAAATGATAACAAAATTCAAAAAAGTTTGCGAATATGAAAAAACTTCATAAACTTTCAAAAAATATTTGTGAACATTTAAAAACTTCGCCAATTTGAAAAATGTTCTATAATTTCAAAATTGTTTTTGAATATGAAATATGCTCATGAATTTTCAAAAATTCTCACAAATTTGAACAAAGAAATTGAGAAAAATTAAAATGAAAAAAATGACAGCGTAAAAGGAAAAAAGTCTGAAAACTGGCCAGGAAGTAGATACAAACCAGGAACGATAGTTGAATGTTGGTGTGTGTCGCGTACCATTTACCCTTTAACGGGTGTTATAAGCGCTGAATAGGATTTGCGGCCGCGCCTATACATCACTTACAGCGTCTGTTCCCTGATCTGGCGCTCACCCGCTCCCCATCTTGCAGGGCCATCTATTGTTACCTCGTCTGAGTTTTTTCCAGTTGACTATTGACCACCAAAAATAAAAAATACATAAATTATACAAAACAAAAATTTGAAAATAAAAAAAAATCACAAATTTGAAAAAACCTCACTAAAATTGTAAGAAAATCACGAAAACTAAAAGAAGTCATGAAATTTGAAAAGATATTTATGAATTTGGAGAAGTTCATAAAATTTGAAAAAAGGGTGAAAATGAGAAAAGTTTGCGAAATTCACAAAAAAATGTCTTGCACTGGTGGGGCAATGTCGGGCTTAATCACCGGTTGGGTCTCGTTCGGGGGTGGGGGTCGGTTCTTGTCTGCCCAGTTGTTAAGTGCCTCTTGATCGGCTCCCTTGCTGTCTACCCGGTTGTTGGATCCCACCGGGCCTAACCGGTCGTCGACCGTCATGATCGGCCCCCTTTATGCCTACTCCTTTGTTGGATCCCGACGGGTCTACCCGGCGGTTGGGTGTGTTGCGTCCTCAAATGTGCGTGTTCCTAGGGTCATACAGTTCGTGTCTACCTAGCTAGTGAATGCTGCCTGATCGACCATGTTTCTCTATTGGGCATCGCGAGGTGTAGGTAGTTGTTCGTGTCTACTCCTCTGTTGTATCTCGACATGTGTACCTAGCGGTTGGGTGTCGTCGGCGGCGCATCCCCAGACGGGCGTGTTCCGGGGGGCGTGTTGTTCATGTCTACCCAGATAATGAACGCCGCATGGTCAGCCCTCTTTCTTTGTTTGGTGCCACCAGGTCTGCCCATTAGATATTGTCGAGTTGGCGCATTATCGGTCGCTACATATCATTGGGTCGGCGCATTACTCCTATAAATCACATTGATCCTATTTACATGGCTACTGAATGTCGCCTGGTCGGCATCTTTCTCTGTTGGGCACTATCCGGTCTGCCTGGACCCACCAATCACTTCACTCGGTTCTCTTTTGGGGTTTCAATAGGATGTCTTGACGGTCGCACTAGCCGTTATGAGCGAAGACATGTCAAAGTAGCAAAAGCTAAAACTCTCTAAACAAAACTCGAGTGTAAACCCTAAATTTGATTAGCTATTTATTACAAAGGACCCTGCAGCGGATGTCTCTTGTTGTTTTCGGAGTCTTGGCACTCACGAAAGCTAGGCAGGCCAATGCCTTCGTGTATAGGGACTGCCAGCCCAGGCGCTGACGAAGGCTAGGCAAGCATGTATGATGTCTTGACTAGTATAGATCCCTTGGATGCAGGTTAGACCTGGCCATGGGCAGCCCGGCCCGGCCAGCCCGACCTGGCCCGGCCCGAAAAAGCCCGACCCGACCTTGCCCACGGGCTAGGCTTAGGCCTAGATTTTGAGCCTGATGGCCGGGCCCGGGCCCGTCGTATTTGCAAATTAAGGAAGAGGCCCGGCCCGAGGCCCGGCGGGCTTTTTGCGTGATGGGCCGGGCTTGGGCCTGATTTTTAGGCCCAACGGCCGGGCCGGGCTCGGGCCTAGGTTTTCTGCGCCGGGCTTAGGTAGGCCCGGCCCGAAGCCCGGCCCGGCCCGACAGATGGCCAGGTATAATGCAGGTACATGAGCTCCTCCTGCTTGGCTTGACCACAGGTATTGGCTTCTAGTATTTACATACTCATGTGCTTCAAAAGCTTCATAATCACACCTTTTAATATGTAGCGTATACATGTTTCTAATAATTCAGCATAAAGCACAAAAATATAGTATTTTTGCCCCCTGTAATGAAATATAATATTGTATAATTATCAATAGAAACTACTTGAAAATGTGTCTATGTGTAGTATATTCAGTTGTATATGCGCGAGTGATGTTCTTATTTGCAGGTTTTCCTTCTTTTCCTTGATCGTCTATTGCAGTGTCACTCCTTGTCACCGACTTCACCACGTCAATGTTTATTCCTTTGCTTTATTTAGAGACAATTTCCTGCTAATTTTTTTTAAGTAATACATTTTTTTATAAATTTGAAAAATAATACGCAGTTTGAAAAATTTGCAAAAATAATACACCGTCGGCCTACCAGAGGCCGACTGGCACTAATCGTTTTACTATAGACCAATTAGTATCCAGTCGGCTTATAGTAAGACGATTGGTGCCAGTCGGCCTATAGTAAGACGATTGGTGCCAGTCGGTCTATAGTAAGACGATTGAGACCCTGTCGTCCCCATAGTTTCTTCTCTCTCCCCTCGGTCAACATGTGTGACATTGCTCGGAGCCGTGCGCAGGTTCCCTGTAGCAGAGGTGACGGCGGACGTGGAGCAGCCATATCCGCTGATCCTGACGACGGTGCTCCGAAGAGATGTGAACGGAGCAGGATCAGAATGTGCCATGTCGCGGGGGCAGAGTGAGGCCAGCGGCGATGGGGGTGCCCCTGGCGGCAAGAGGAGTTGTTCGCCTGGTAGATCCGTCGAGTCCACAGGGAAAGTGAACCTAGAGGCTTCTAGATGGACAAAGAGGTTCGTGAAAGAAATAGCCATCCATTTTGTGTGCCTCGTACTGTCTTTTTGGTAGCTGATGATGAATTTGCTGACAAACAAAATCTATGCATTAGCACACCCTTTGGTATACCATATGCTTGCCTATGGTGATCTGGATTAGGTTCGCGCTTGCATTATAACTGCAAAAATGGTCTGAAATAGCAAAAGAGAGGTGTTGTAGTTTCAGTTAGAATCCGCTGGCCTCGCTCTGCCCCCGCGACATGGCACATTCCGATCCTGCTCCGTTCACATCTCTTCGGAGCACCGTCGTCAGGATCAGCGGATATGGCTGCTCCACGTCCGCCGTCACCTCTGCTACAGGAACCTGCGCACGGCTCCGAGCAATGTCACACATGTTGACCGAGGGGAGAGAGAAGAAACTATGGGGACGACAGGGTCTCAATCGTCTTACTATAGGCCGACTGGCACTAATCGTCTTACTATAGGCCGACTGGCACCAATCGTCTTACTATAAGCCGACTGGATACTAATCGGTCTATAGTATGACGATTAGTGCCAGTCGGCCTCTGGTAGGCCGACGGTGTATTATTTTTGCAAATTTTTCAAACTGCGTATTATTTTTCAAATTTATTAAAAAATGTATTATTTAAAAAGAATTAGCCAATTTCCTACCCTTTGCATGCCTAATGGAATTGATTTTTTTCCTGTTGGTTTATCCGAGTGATTTGTTTGTGTACGATTTTTCCTATAGCTTGTTACATTTTCTTGTCGATTCATTTGTACAGGATGTGTTTCGTTGTCTCTTTTATAGTCCCTATTTTGAAGTCTGTGGCAACGTAATTTTCTTTGCCAGCACTTTCTTACGTTTGTGAGATTGCTGAGGATGGGACTGTGTTGGCTGGGGTAGAGATCGAATTGTCTGGGGATGGTGTCACTCTGTCGGCACAGAGGACAAAATTTGGAGCATTGCTTGGGTGTCCTGCATGCGTACAAGCAGGCTGTCATGCGGGCCATCAGTTTTTTGCAGGGTTTGTATGCTTTTGTGGTGAGGGATTATAACTATGATTGTATGTTGGTGTATAGGAATTCAATTTCGTACTGTTGTCGTTGTGGCCGCGGCCGCATCTGTTGTGTGTTACGCAGGTTGTGTGGAGAAAGTCGTTGATGCCTTGCACCTTCTCTCTCGACATCAAGGCATCTTCACCATTGGTGAACACTTTCACCATCGGTTTGAGCTGGCGCCCTTGTACTCACGCCTCTTGGCATCTGTGCACTCCGTTTTGTTAGTTAGTTAGTTTGAATGTTTAGTTAGGACATGGACATTACTTTGTTCATGTCACGAAGAAAGCTGCCTTGACTCCTCTTCTATGAGTGTAGGCAATATATTTTATCTTCTTCTTTGTGAATACATAGGGGTGACATTAACATTTTCCATTCCCTTACTAGATTGATTGACTTGTGTTTCATAGGTTTTGAGCATGCCTTACATGGCCTTGCCCCCCCTAGATGTGTTTCGGCATGGATCTTAATGTGTGTGTGCGCGCACGCGCGTGCATGTGCATGCGTGTGTGTTGGCTCGGAAGCTGCTTGTGACCCAATGCAAAAAAATCTGTTGTCGGTTGGCTTTACCATCCTCCCTATGAAGTGGTTTTGTTTTCTTTCTTTTAGCTGGTTCCTTCTTGATGGATCTACATATGGTCTTATTTTTTCTCAAAAAAAAAAAAATGGTCTTATTTTCTCTTCCTCATGTATTTCCTTTTACCTTGCAGTTGGCCTCAATACATAGTTTTTGGGTTGCCATTGATGCTCCACTTGTTAATGGGCGTGGGTTATCATCAACTTAAATCATAGGGTTCGTGCCCATTCTCGTAAGGGTGCGGAGCCATCTAACAATCCTTCTGCTTGTAAGGCTCGAATCCGTCTCCCTGCTCATGAGAGACTGTTGTCAACGTGTTGTGCTTTTTGAGCCACCGAGAAATGAAGTCGCGGACGAGTTCGTTGTCACCCTGGATGCAATTGTGGATGTTATGCGCTTTGTCGGGGTGCAGGTACGTTTCGTCAAAATTATTAATGAAGGCACTCTCGAAGTCGGTCCAGTTGTGGATGGAGCTTAGCAGAAGCCTATTTATCCATGTGTGACCCGACCTTGTTAGGCATAGGGGTATGTATCTGAGGGCGTTGGCCATGTTGCCCCCCACCATGTCGACTGTTGTAAGGTAGTCGCTGAGCGAGTGGTCCGGCTTCGAATCTCCCAAGTATATGTCGATGTCGCATATGTGAGAGTCCGGTTTAATAGGGATGGTATACTACTCATATCAATAAGGAATTCCTTCTTTTCCGGGAGCTCATTCGGAAAGAACCCAAATTTAAGAGTGCTCAGCTTGGAGCAATTTTAGGATGGGTGACCGACTAGGAAGTTATCTCAGATGCGAATGAGTGAGGACAAAGCGCGCAGAAAAGACTAGTGTTGATCTATGGGGCCAGTCTAGATCCCGCCAGGAGTAACGGTCAGTAACTGATGGGTATGTCCGGGGAGTTACAAGTTGGTATCAGAGTCGACCCTTGCGGTTACACGGATGTTTGCAGGTCAGGTGCGCGGCCATGTTGTGCATGACGATTGTGACCCATCATAGCACACGACATGGCGCATGTGCAGGACTACACGCACAGACGTGTGCCATGAGGGAACATTCCTGTGGGCCGACGAGGACGTCGGTTCCTTTGAGTGGGGGTGTATGTGAGAGCCTGACTTAATAGAGATGACAAACTACTCATATCAATAAGGAATTCCTTCTTTAATTGGAGCCCATTCGGAAAGTACTCCAAAGTTAAGCGTGCTCAGCTTGGAGCAATTTCAGGATGGGATGACCGACTGGGAAAACATATGATGAAGTGCTTCGGGAAAGGATGGGTTATCACCTCGTAGGCAAAGCATGGAGAGGTGATACTACCGGTCAACGGTGCTAACCATGGCGCCGGGGGCTTGTAGTTGTACCCATACCGTTCCTTCTCCCAAGCCCTGGTATGACCGTGGAGGTCGGTATGATGGCCTAGGTGTTCGTGCACAGGGGGGCCGTGATGGAGCTGCCGGGTGCCAGCCTATGACAGCTGGGATCTATTGGTATAGGTTCCTGGGCTCCATCTCTGGTGGTGCCATCACCCTGGACTAAGAGCCCTGTCGATTAGGCTATCGTGGGTGACCTGCGGCGAAGAGGACGTCGTCGGAGTCAGCGAGGCGAAGCCTTGATTAGCTCACTTTCTCCTGGAGCTCGACGACGTTTCGCAACACGGTTCCGAACCAGTTGATGATGTGTGCATCTGGTACGCCCGAGGTAACTTGAAGCGGGTCAGCAAGTACTTCGGTTGCTTTAAGGTTTAAAGCCAGGGTTTGGATGAACACGGGCTCCTCGATGTTGTCAATGTCGTTACCGATCTCACGCCCTCGAGCTACGAGGCACCTAGGTCACATGTGCTGCTCATTGGCTATGGTTTCTCGTTGCTGTGCGGTGACCTCCTCCTTTTCCTTCTGTATCTGCTGGTGGGTGGCCATGGTGGCGTGCCTGATGGCCTCCATGGCCCTGATGGTGGGGTCGTCCTCTGGCAATGGTGCGCCGAGCAGCCGCAGTGCCTCATCTGTGAAGATCGGCGGGGTCACTGTTGGTGTAGCAAAGACCGAGGGTTGGCTCCAGCAGGCATTAACCTCGGGGGTGCGGTGCCTAGTGCTCAGAAGCTGAGAAGCCGAGAGACCCACAACCCATCGGTGTGGAAGACGGGGGTGTTGAAGGAGCAGGGGTGAGGAAGCCGACGGACTATCTTTGTGGGTGTGGCTTGGCTGGTGTTGGTGACTGACGTGGCTTAGACTGCGTCGGTATTTCCCCAAAGAGGAAGGGATGATACAACACAGCTACGGTAAGTATTTCCCTTAGTTATAAAACCAAGGTATCAATCCAGTAGGAGAACCAAGCAACACTATGTAAACGGTACCTGCACACAAAGAACAAATACTTGCAACCCGACGTGTAAGAGGGGTTGTCAATCCCTCCACGGTGAAATAGATAGATTGGTTGTATGATTTTGGATAAATAGATCTGAATAAAACACGAAATAAAATAAGTAAAGAAAAAGTGCAGCAAGGTATTTTTGGGTTTTTGGAATAATAGATCTGAAAACAAATATGATAAAAGATAGATTTGAAAGCAATATGATAAAAGATAGACCCGGGGGCCGTAGATTTCACTAGTGGCTTCTCTCAAGAAAATAGCATACGGTGGGTAAACAAATTACTGTTGAGCAATTGATAGACGAACAAATAATTATGACGATATCCAGGCAATGATCATGAATATAGGTATCACGTCCAAGATTAGTAGACCAAAACGATTCTACATCTACTACTATTACTCCACACATCAACCGCTATCCAGCATGCATCTAATGTATTAAGTTCATGGAGAAATGGAGTAATGCAATAAGAACGATGACATGATGTAGACAAGATCTATTCATGTAGGAATAGACCCCATCTTTTTATCCTTAATAGCAACGATACATACGTGCCTCGCTACCTTCTACTTCTTGAGCCTGCGTTGATTTTTCCCTTGAAGAGGAAAGGGTGATGCAGCAAAGTAGAGATGACTATTTCCCTCAGTTAAAAACCATGGTATCAATCCAGTAGGAGGCACAAGAAAGTCTCCAATCTATGCACCTGCACAAACTAACAAACACTTGCACTCAACGCGAAAAAGGGGTTGTCAATCCCTTCATGGTCACGAACAAGAGTGAGATCTAATAGAGATAGGTATAAAAGATAAATAAAAGAGCAAACTAAAGTAAATATAAATAAATTGCAGCAAGGTATTTTTCGGTTTTTTGGTTTATAGATCTGAAAATACATGATGGAAAATAGACTCGGGGGCCATAGGTTTCACTAGAGGCTTCTCTCTTGAAGATATCATCGGTGGGTAAACAAATTACTGTTGAGCAATTGATAGAAAAGCACAAAGTTATGATGATATCTAAGGCAATGATCATGAATATAGGCATCACGTCCGTGACAAGTAGACCGAAACGATTCTGTATCTACTACTATTACTCCACACAACGACCGCTATCCAGCATGCATCTAGAGTATTAAGTTCATAAGAACGGAGTAACGCTTTAAGTAAGATGACATGATGTAGAGGGATAAACTCAAGCAATATGATATAAACCCCATATTTTTATCCGTGATGGCAACAATACAATATGTGCCTCGCTACCCCTTCTGTCACTGGGTGAGGACACCGCAAGATTGAACCCAAAACTAAGCACCTCTCCCATTGTAAGAAAAACCAATCTAGTTAGCCAAACCAAACCGATAGTTCAAAGAGAAATACAAAGATATCTTAATCATGCATAAAAGAGTTCAGAGAAGACTCAAATAATATTCATAGATAATCTGATCATAAATCCACAATTCATCGGATCTCGACAAACACACCGCAAAAAAGTATTACATCGAATAGATCTCCAAGAACATCGAGGAGAACATTGTATTGAAGATCAAAGAGAGAGAAGAAGCCATCTAGCTACTAGCTATAGACCCGTAGGTCTGTGGTAAACTACTCACACATCATCGGAAGGGCAGCAAGGTTGATGTAGAGGCCCTCCGTGATCGAATCCCCCTCCGGCAGATCGCCGGAAAAGGCCCCAAGATGGGATCTCATGGGAACAGAGACTTGCGGCGGCGGAAAAGTATTTTTGTGGACGCTTCTGATGTTGGGGGGATATTTGGGAATTTATAGTGCAAAGATTAGGGTTGGAAGACCTCCGAGGGGCCCACAAGCCCTCAGGGCAGCCCCCCTAGGGTGCGCCTTGCAGGCTTGTGGCCTCCTCGGGAACCTTCTGGCCCTCTCTCCAAGTTACGTAAGTGTCTTCTGGTCCAAGAAAAATCATCGCGAAAGTTTTATTCCATTTGGTCTCCGTTTGATATTCCTTTTCTATAAAAGTCAAAAACAAGGAAAAAACAGAAACTGGCACTGAGCTCTAGGTTAATAGGTTAGTCCCAAAAATAATATAAAATAGCATATTAATGCATATAAAACATCCAAAACAGATAATATAATAGCATGGAACAATCAAAAATTATAGATACGTTGGAGACGCATCAACATCCCCAAGCTTAATTCCTGCTCGTCCTCGAGGAGGTAAATGATAAAAACAGAATTTTTGATGTGGAATGCTACCTAACATATTTATCAATGTAATCTTCTTTATTGTGGCATGAATATTCAGATCCATAAGATTCAAAACAAAAGTTTAATATTGACATAAAAACAATAATACTTCAAGTACTAATAAAGCAATCATGTCTTCTCAAAATAACATGGCGTAAGAAAGTTATCCCTACAAAATCATATAGTTTGGCTATGCTCCATCTTCATCACACAAAGTATTTCATCATGCACAACCCCGATGACAAGCCAAGCAATTGTTTCGTACTTTTGATGTTCTCAAACTTTTTTAACTTTCACGCAATACATGAGCGTGAGCCATGGATATAGCACTATAGGTGGAATAGAATATGGTGGTTGTGGAGAACATAAAAAAGAAGGAGAAAGTCTCACATCAACTAGGCGAATTAATGGGCTATGGAGATGCCCATCAATTGATATCGATGCAAGTGAGTAGGGATTGCCATGCAACGGATGCACTAGAGCTATAAGTGTATGAAAGCTCAAAAAGAAACTAAGTGGGTGTGCATCCAACTTGCTTGCTCATGAAGACCTAGGGCAATTTGAGGAAGCCCATCATTGGAATATACAAGCCAAGTTCCATAATGAAAAATTCCCACTAGTATATGAAAGTGACAAAATAGGAGACTCTCTATCATGAAGATCATGGTGCTACTTTGAAGCACAAGTGTGGAAAAAGAATAGTAACATTGTCCCTTCTCTCTTTTCCCTCATTTTTTTCTTCTCTCTCTCTCTGGGCTTCTTTGGCCTCTTTTATTTTTTATGAAGTCTGGAGACTCATCCCATCTTGTGAGGGAATCATAGCTCCCATAATCCTTTTCTCACATGGGACAATGCTCTAATAATGATGATCATCACACTTTTATTTACTTACAACTCGATACTAGAACAAGATATGACTCTATATGAATGCCTCCAGCGGTGTACCGGGATGTGCAATGATCAAGAGTGACATGTATAAAAAATATGAATGGTGGTCTTGCCACAAATACTATGCCAACTACTTGATCATGCAAAGCAATATGACAATGATGGTGCGTGTCATAATAAAACAGAACGGTGGAAGTTGCATGGCAATATATCTCGGAATGGCTACGGAAATGCCATCATAGGTAGGTATGGTGGCTGTTTTGAGGAAGGGTATATGGTGGGTTTAATGCACCGGCGAAAGTTGCACGGTACTAGAGAGGCTAGCAATGGTGGAAGGGTGAGAGTGCGTATAATCCATGGACTCAACATTAGTCATAAAGAACTCACATACTTATTGCAAAAATTTATTAGCCATCGAAACAAAGTACTACATGCATGCTCCTAGGGGTATAGATTGGTAGGAAAAGACCATCGCTCGTCCCCGACCACCACTCATAAGGAAGACAATCAAAAAATAAATCATGCTCCGACTTCATCACATAACGGTTCACCATACGTGCATGCTACAGGAATCACAAACTTTAACACAACTATTTCTACCAATCCACAATTAATCACTAGCATGACTCTAATATCACCATCTTTATATCTCAAAACAAATGCAAGGAATCAAACTTCTCATCTATTCAATGCTCTTTATATGAAAGTTTTTATTATATCCCTCTTGGATGCCCATCATATTAGGACTAAATTCATAACCTAAGCAAATTACCATGATGTTTAAGACAATCAAAATAATATAAGTGAAGCATGGGAGTTCAACAATTTCTATAAAATAAAGCCACCGCTGTGCTCTAAAAAGATATAAGTGAAGCACTAGAGCAAACTGCCTAGCTCAAAAGATATAAGTGAAGCACATATAGTATTCTAATAAATTCACGATTAATGCGTCTCCCTCTCAAAAGGTGTGTACAGAAAGGATGATTGTGGCAAACTAAAAGCAAAGACTCATATTATACAAGACACTCCAAGCAAAACACATATCATGTGGTGAATAAAAATATAGCCTCAAGTAAATTTACCGATGGATTGAAGACAAAAGAGGGGATGCCATCCGGGGCATCCCCAAGCTTAGATGCTTGGTTCTCCTTGAATATTACCTTGGGGTGCCTTGTGCATCCCCAACCTTAGGCTCTTGCCACTCCTTATTCCGTTGTCCATCAAATCTTTACCCAAAACTTGAAAACTTCACAACAGAAAACTCATAAGATCCGTTCGTATAATAAAATAAATAACCACTTTAGGTACTGTTGTGAACTCATTCTAAATTTATATTGGTGTTATGTCTACTGTATTCCAACTTATCCATGGTTCATACCCCCCGATACTACCCATAGATTCATCAAAATAAGCAAACAATACATAGAAAACAGAATCTGTCAAAAACAGAACAGTCTGTAGTAATCTGGAAATTTTGTATACTTATTTAATAACAAAAATTATGAAAAATAAGGAAAATTTAGTAAATTTGTATACCAATCTTGTGTAAAAAATGCATATCAAAAGCACGTTTCTGTGATTTTTTAAATTTCTGGCAATGAGCGCAAAAGTTTCTGTTTTTCAGCAAGATCAAATCTACTATCACCGTAGACCATCCCAAAGGTCTTACTTGGCTCAAAAACTAATTAAAACACCAAAACACAATTACTACAGAGGTAATAATGTGTATTTATTAAAAAACAGAACCAAAAACAAAAAAAATAAAAATAAAATTGGGTTGCCTCCCAACAAGCGCTATTGTTTAACGCCCCTAGCTAGGCATAAAACATAGATCTAGGTATTGTCATCTTTGGTATGCAATCCATAAGTAGCCCTCATAATAGATTCATATGACAACTTAATTTTCTTTCTTGTAAAGTGTTCCATGCCCTTCCTTAACGGAAATTGAAATCTAATCTTTCCTTCTTTCATATCAATAATTGCACCAATCGTTCTAAGGAAAGGTCTACCAAGAATAATAGGACATGTAGGATTGCAATCTATATCAAGCACAATAAAATCTACGGGCACATAATTCCTATTTGCAACAATAAGAATATCATTAATTCTTGCCATAGGTTTCTTAATAGTGGAATTCGCTAGATGCAAATTCAAAGAACAATCATCAAATTCACGGAAACCTAGCACATCACATAGAGTTTTCGGAATAGTGGAAACGCTAGCACCCAAATCACACAAAGCATTGCACTCATAATCTTTAATTTTAATCTTAATAGTAGGTTCCCACTCATCATAAAGCTTTCTAGGGATAGAAACTTCCAACTCAAGTTTTTCTTCAAAAGATTTCATCATAGCATCAACGATATGTTTAGTAAAAGCTTTATTTTGATTGTAAGCATGAGGTGAATTTAACATGGATTGCAACAAGGAAATACAATCTATCAAAGAACAATTATCATAATTAAAGTCCTTGAAATCCAAAAGAGTGGGTTCATCGCTACTTAAAGTTTTGACCTCTCCAAACTCACTTTTATCAATTTTTTCATTAAGATCTTTAAACTCCAAATTATTGGGACGCCTTCTAGCTAAAGTTGACTCATCTCCAGGCCCATGTTTATCAAGATTTATATTAGAAAACAAATATTCAATAGGAGTCACACCAATCACTTTAAGATCTTCATCATTATTTTCACAAAAACTAGAAGAACACGCTTTTACAAACCAATCTCGCTTAGCACGCATCCTTGCGGTTCTTTCTTTACATTCATCCATAGAAATTTTAATAGCTTTCAGAGATTCATTAATATCATGCTTGGGTGGCATAGATCTAATCTTCAAAGAATCAATCTCAAGAGAAATTCTATCAATGTTCCTAGCCCAATCTTAAGCAACTTTTCTTCTACCATAGTATTGAAATTCTTTTGAGAATTAATGAAATCTTTAATATTATGCTCAAGATCAGAGGGTATTTTATTATAATTTCCATAAGAGTTGTTGTAGGAATTATCATAATTATTAGAGGAATTACTAGGAAACGGCCTAGGGTTGAAATTACCTCTATACGCGTTATTACCAAAATTGTTCCTACCAACAAAATTCACATCCATAGATTCATTATTATTCTCAATCAAAGTGGACAAAGGCATATCATTATATTAGGATCAATAGGAGCACTCTTACTAGCAAACAATTTCATAAGTTCATCCATATTTCCACTCAAAGTATTAATTTCTTCAATCGCATGTACTTTTTTACTAGTAGAAGATCTTTCGGTATGCCATTGAGAGTAATTTGCCATAATATTATCTAGGAGTTTAGTAGCTTCTCCTAATGTAATTTCCATAAAAGTACCTCCCGCGGTGGAATCTAAAAGATTTCTAGATGCGAAATTCAATCCGGCATTAAAATTTTGTATGATCATCCATAAACTTAAACCATGAGTAGGGCCATTTCTTATCATCAATTTCATCCTCTCCCAAGATTGTGCAACATGTTCATGATCAAGTTTCTTAAAATTCATTATATTGTTCCTAAGGGAGATGATCTTAGCGGGAGGAAAATACTTGGAAATAAAAGCATCTTTACACTTATTCCATGAATCAATACTATTTTTAAGTAAAGATGAAAACCAAGTTTTAGCACGATCTCGTAGTGAGAACGGAAATAGCTTCAATTTAACAATATCATTATCCACATATTTTTTCTTTTGCATATCACACAATTTAACGAAAGTATTTAGATGGGATGCGGCATCTTCACTAGGAAGGCCAGACAATTGCTCTTTCATAACAATATTCAACAAAGCGGCATTAATTTCATAAGATTCCGCACTAGTGGCGGGAGCAATCGGAGTACTAATAAAATCATTATTATTAGTATTGGAAAAGTCACACAATTTGGTATTTTCTTGAGACATCGTGACAAGGCAAGCAATCTAGCACACGAACAAACGAAAAGCAAAAAGATGAACGAAAGAAGGGCGAATAAAAACGCAAATATTTTTGTGTTTTTTTTATGAAAACGTTTTAGAAGTGGGGGAGAGGAAAACGAGAGGCAAATGGAAAATAATGTAATGCAAGAGATGAGAGTTTATGATGGGTACTTGGTAGGCTTGATGTAGAACCTCCCCGGCAACGGCGCCAGAAATTCTTCCTGCTACTTCTTGAGCTTGCGTTGATTTTTCCCTTGAAGAGGAAAGGGTGATGCAGCAAAGTAGAGATAAGTATTTCTCTCAGTTCAGAACCAAGGTATCAATCCAGTAGGAGGACAAGCAAGTCTCCAATCTATGCACCTGCACAAACTAACAAACACTTGCACTCAACACGAAAAAGGGGTTGTCAATCCCTTCACGGTCACGAACAAGAGTGAGATCTAATAGAGATAGGTATAAAAGATAAATAAAAGAGCAAACTAAAGTAAATATAAATAAATCGCAGCAAGGTATTTTTAGGTTTTTTGGTTTATAGATCTGAAAATATATGATGGAAAATAGACCCGGGGGCCATAGGTTTCACTAGAGGCTTCTCTCTTGAAGATAGCATACGGTGGGTAAACAAATTACTGTTGAGCAATTGATAGAAAAGCGCAAAGTTATGACGATATCTAAGGCAATGATCACGAATATAGGCATCACATCCGTGACAAGTAGACCGAAATGATTCTGCATCTACTACTATTACTCCACACATCGACCGCTATCTAGCATGCATCTAGAGTATTAAGTTCATAAGAACGGAGTAACGCTTTAAGTAAGATGACATGATGTAGAGGGATAAACTCAAGCAATATGATATAAACCCCATCTTTTTATCCTTGATGGCAACAATACAATACATGCCTCGCTACCCCTTCTGTCACTGGGTGCGGACACCGCAAGATTGAACCCAAAACTAAGCACCTCTCCCATTGCAAGAAAAACCAATCTAGTTGGCTAAACCAAACCGATAGTTCGAAGAGAAATACAAAGATATCTTAATCATGCATAAAAGAGTTCAGAGAAGACTCAAATAATATTCATAGATAATCTGATCATAAATCCACAATTCATCGGATCTCAACAAACACACCGCAAAAAAGTATTACATCGAATAGATCTCCAAGAACATCGAGGAGAACATTGTATTGAAGATCAAAGAGAGAGAAGAAACCATCTAGCTACTAGCTATGGACTCGTAGGTCTGTGGTAAACTACTCACACATCATCGGAAGGGCAGCAAGGTTGATGTAGAGGACCTTCGTGATCAAACCCCCCTCCGGCAGATCACCAAAAAAGGCCCCAATATGGGATCTCACGGGAACAAAGGCTTGCGGCGGCGGAAAAGTATTTTGGTGGACGCTTCTGATATTGGGGGAATATTTGGGAATTTATAGTGCAAAGATTTGGGTTGGAAGACCTCTGAGGGGCCCCACAAGCCCTCAGGGCGTGCCCCCTAGGACATGCCTTGCAAGCTTGTGGCCTCCTCGGGAACCTTCTGGCCCTCTCTCCAAGTTACGTAGGTGTCTTCTGGTCCAAGAAAAATCATCGCAAAAGTTTTATTCCGTTTGGACTCCGTTTGATATTTCTTTTCTGTAAAAGTCAAAAACAAGGAAAAAACATAAACTAGCACTGGGCTCTAGGTTAATAGATTAGTCCCAAAAATAATATAAAATAACATATTAATGCATATAAGACATCCAAAACAGATAATATAATAGCATGGAACAATAAAAAATTATAGATACGTTGGAGACGTATCACTACCCCTTCTGTCACTGGGTGAGGACACCGTAAGATCAAACCCATCACAAAGCACCTCTTCCCATTGCAAGAAAAATCAATCTAGTTGGCCTAACTAAACCAAAGATTCAGAGAAGAAATATGAGGCTATAAATAATCATGCATAAAAGAGATCAAAGAAGACTCAAATAACTTTCATGGATATATATCTGATCATAAACTCAAACTTCATCGGATCCCAACAAACACACCGCAAAAAGTCATTACATCAAATAGATCTCCAAGAGACCATTGTATTGAGAATCAAAAAGAGAGAAGAAGCCATCTAGCTACTGCCTATGGACCCGTAGGTCTATGGTGAACTACTCACGCATCATCGGAGAGGCACCAATGAGGATGATGAACCCCTCCGTGTTCGTGTTAGATTGGATCTCGTGGTTCTGGAACTTGCGGTGTCTGGAATTGTGTTTCGTCGACTCCCCTAGGGTTTCTGGAATATTTGGGTATTTATAGAGCTGAGAGGTGGTGGAGGAGTTTTCTGTGGGCCCCATGATACATCAGGGTGCGCCAGGGGCTTCTGGCGCCCTGGTGTATCGTGGGCACCACGGGCCTCCCCCCAGGTGCTTCCTTGGCTCCCAAGTTGTCTTCTGGTCCAAAAAATCTCCAAAAAGTTTTGCTGCATTTGGACTCCGTTTGGTACTGATATTCTGCGAAGTAAAAAATAAGCAAAAAACAGCAACTGGCACTAGGCACTATGTCAATAGGTTAGTCCCAAAAAATGATATAAAGTTGCTATAAAATGATTGTAAAACATCCAAGAATGATAATATAACAGCATGGAACAATAAAATATTATAGATACATTGGAGACGTATCAGCATCCCCAAGCTTAATTCCTGCTTGTCCTCGAGTAGGTAAATGATATAAACAGAATTTTTGATGTGGAATGCTGCCTAACATGTTCATCACATATTATTTTCTTTGTAGCATGGACATCTGGACTTTTTAGATGGTTCAAAGCAATAGTCTATAATTGACATGAAGACTTCAATACTCAAGCATATCAACAAGCAACCATGTCTTTCAAAATATCAACACTAAAGAAAGTTATCCCTAGCCCATCATGCTCAATCATTGATCTATTCACGAAACACACTCGAATATTAGCTACATCCAATGCTCAAGTATGATCATAGTGCTCCCTAGTTGGTGCTTTATAAGAGAAGATGGATACTCAAAATAAAAAATAAAATTACATAAAAGTAAATAGATAGGCCCTTCACAAAGGGAAACAAAGATTTGTAGAGTTGCCAGAGCTCAAAGCTTAAATTGAGAGATAAAAATATTTTCAGGGGCATGCTTTTCTCGTCAACGAAAACGACCGAGTAGTTCCCAATACTTTCCATGCTAGATACATCATAGGTGGTTCCCAAACATAAAATAAAGTTTATTCCCTTTTCCACCATACTTTCACACTCCACGGCTAGCCGTATCCACGAGTACCATCCATACCAACACTTTCCAAGGAATTTATTATTTGACAACATAAAGTAAATTTCTTTTTCATTTTGGGACTGGGCATCCCTATTACCGCCGCACTCTCGTGCAATGACAAGTGAATAAACACTCATCTTGAGAATAACACATCTAGCATGGAAAAATATTGGCCACCCCCTGCCGCTTCATGAGCGGTACGGGCACACAAAAAAGGAAATTCATTTTGAAAATTAGAGTTGGCACATACAAATTTACTTAGAACGGCACGGAAATACCGCATATAGGAAGGTATGATGGACTCATATGGCAAAACTTGGTTTAAGGATTTTGGATGCACAAGTAGTATTTCTACTTAGTACAAGTGGAGGCTAGCAAAAAGATTGAGAAGCAACCAACCAAGAAACAAAAATTCTCATAAACGAGCATTAAGCATAACTAACACCGAATAATGCACCACAAGTAGGATGTAATTTCATTGCATAACTATCGACTTTCGTGCTTGCATAGGGAATCACAAACCTTAACACCGATATTCTTACTAAAGCATAATTACTCACCAACATGACTCACATATTACTATCATCATGTCTCAAAACTATTACAAAGAATCAAGTTTATTTTGTCCAATGATCTTCATGAAACTTTTTATTATATCCCTCTTAAATATCTATCACTTTGGGACTAATTTCATATATTGCAATTGCTTTTGATAAGCTCAAACAAATTTAAGTGAAGAACATGAGCATAAAAAATTTCTTCTCTCAAAATAATATAAGTGAAGCATGAGAGAATTTCTTCAAAAATTTACTAACTCTCAAATAAATCTAAGTGAAGCTTGAGAGCATATTTCTTCAAAAATATATTAAAGCACACCGTGCTCAAAAAGATATAAGTGAAGCACTAGAGCAATTCCATAGCTCAAAAAATTTAAGTGAAGCACATAGAGCAATTCTAACAAATCATAGCATAATTTTTGGCTCTCTCAAATAGGTGTGTCCAGCAAGGATAAACGTGTCAAACTAAAAAAAAGCAAAACAAGCAAAGACTCGTATAATACAATATGCTCCAAGCAAAACTCATGATATGTGACGAATAAAAATATAGCTCCAAGTAAAATTACCGATGGTTGTTAGAAGAAAGAGGGGATGCCTTCCGGGGCATCCCCAAGCTTAGTTGCTTGGTTCTCCTTGAATATTAACTTGGGGTGCCATGGGCATGCCCAAGCTTAGGCTATTTTCACTCCTTATTCCTTCATCCATCGTGATCTCACCCAAAACTTGAAAACTTCAATCACACAAAACTTAACAAAACCTTCGTGAGATCCGTTAGTATAAGAAAACCAATCTTAACTTTAAGTACTGTTGCAAACCCATTCATATTTTTTTTATTGCATTATACCTACTGTATTCTAACTTTACCATGGTTTATACCCACTGATACAATCCTTAGATTCATCAAAATAAGTACACAATGCAAAGAAAACAGAATCTGTCAAAAACAGAACAATCTGTAAAGACGCGAATTTTACTCATACTTTTGTAACTCCAAATTTTTTGAAAAATTAGGACAACAGAGGCAATTTGTATATCAATCTTGTGTTAAACATTCAGAATTTTTTGTCGCTTCTGTGAATTTAAACAATTCTGTTACTGGACGCAAAACTTTCTGTTTTTTCAATAGGATCAAATCAACTATCATCCAAGCTATCCCAAAGGCTTTACTTGGCACAAACACTAATTAAAACATAAAAAACACAATCATAACAGAGGCATAATCGTGCAAACACTCAAGAACAGAAAGAAAAAGGCAAAAATAAATTTTATTCATTGGGTTGCCTCCCAACAAGCGCTATCCTTTTATGCCCCTAGCTAGGCATAATGCATAGATTCAAGTATTGTCATATTTCTTCATATCCTCCATAGATGTGGTTTTGTCATGAGGTTTCTCAAATATAACTTGAAACACATTGTCCATAGAAATTTTAGCATTACCAAGTTTTCCTTCCTTATATCCCCTTTGATTCCCGGCTACAATCCAAGAATATTGTTGATTAACATCATTAAAAACTTGTTGCATCACATCCAAAACTGGGATTTCCTTTTTAAGGTTCTCATAAAAAATTTGATTATTTCCAAGCAAGTGTCTCAACATATAATCACTATTGAAAAGGATCTCATCTATTAACGGTTTTTCATGGTTAATGCCATAAAAATCAAAAATTTCCCTAGCTTCCCGTACTATGTGATCAAATTCATTCAAAAGAATAAGGATGGCTAACTTCTTAGCTTTTGGATCCTTTATAATGGGTAGCCCATAAAACAATCTTTGCAAGGTAGGATGAGTACGTATAAATCTATTTTCAAGTTTTAGAACTAGTATTGAAATAGCTTCCGCATAAGTTTTAGTTATTTTAAGTATAGGAGCATCATCACAAGTCAAAGTTCCAACACAATTGAAAAATTCTTGGATAGTTTCTTTTCATATAACTTTCCCTTGTCCCAAAACAAAAGTTTTAACATCTAGATTGCCATAACGTCAATTTTAGGAGTCATGCCATCATCCGTTTCTGCCATACCAAAGTCAGTCATGATGATAGATTCGAGCAAACAAAAGATCGAACAAGAAAAAGGTGAACGAAAAAGAAGGCGAATAAAAAGGCAAATTTTTGTGAAGTGGGGGAGATGAAAATGAGAGGCAAATGGCAAATAATGTAAATTGCAAGGAGATGAGATTCGTGATTAGGAACCTGATAGATGTTGATGATGTCTCCCCGGCAACGGCACCAAAAATTCCTTTGACGTGTCTTAGACTGCGTCGGTATTTCCGCAAAGAGGAAGGGATGATGCAACATAGCTACGGTAAGTATTCCCCTCAGTTATGAAACCAAGGTATCAATCCAGTAGGAGAACCAAGCAACACTATGTAAACGGTACCTACACACAAAGAACAAATACTTGCAACCCGACGCGTAAGAGGGGTTGTCAATCCCTCCACGGTAAAATAGATAGATTGGTTTGTATGATTTTGGATAAATAGATGTGAATAAAACACGAAATAAAATAAGTAAAGAAAAAGCGCAACAAGGTATTTTTGGGTTTTTGGAATAATAGATCTGAAAACAAATATGATAAAAGATAGATCTGAAAGCAATATGATAAAAGATAGACCCGGGGGCCATAGATTTCACTAATGCCTTCTCTCGAGAAAATAACATACGGTGGGTAAACAAATTTCTTTTGGGCAATTGATAGAAGAACAAATAATTATGACGATATCCAGGCAATGATCATGAATATAGGCATCACATCCAAGATTAGTAGACCGAAACAATTCTGCATCTACTACTATTACTCCACACATCGACCGCTATCCAACATGCATCTAGTGTATTAAGTTCATGAAGAAACGGAGTAATGCAATAAGAACGATGACATGATGTAGACAATATCTATTCATGTAGGAATAGACCCCATCTTTTTATCCTTAATAGCAACAATACATACGTGCCTTGCTACCCCTTCTGTCACTGGGTGAGGACACCGTAAGATTGAACCCATCACAAAGCACCTCTTCCCATTGCAAGAAAAATCAATCTAGTTGGACTAACTAAACCAAAGATTCGGAGAAGAAATACGAGGCTATAAATAATCATGCATAAAAGAGATCAAAGGAGACTCAAATAACTTTTATGGATATAGATCTGATTATAAACTCGAACTTCATCGGATTCCAAGAAACACACCGCAAAAAGTCATTACATCAAATAGATCTCCAAGAGGCCATTGTATTGAGAATCAAAAAGAGAGAAGAAGCCATCTAGCTACTGCCTACGGACCCGTAGGTCTATGGTGAACTATTCACGCATCATCGGAGAGGCACCAATGAGGATGATGAACCCCTCCGTGATCGTGTTAGGTTGGATCTCGTGGGTCTGGAACTTGCGGCGGATGGAATTGTGTTTCATGGACTCCCCTAGGGTTTCTGGAATATTTGGGTATTTATAGAGTTGAGAGGCGGTGGAGGAGACCTCCGTGGGCCCCATGATACATCTGGATGCGCCAGGTGCCTCTGGCGCGCCCTGGTGTATCATGGGCCCCATGGGCCTCCCCTGTGACGCCCCCGGCTCAATCGTGCACTAATCATACACGCAAATGCACACGATCAAGCCTAAGGACTCACGGGAAGATATCACAACACAACTCTAAAACATAAATAAAGTCATACAAGCTTTATATTACAAGCCAGGGGCCTCGAGGGCTCGAATACATAAGCTTGCGTACAAGCGTCATCGGAAGCCTCAGATATCTGAGTATAGATATGAAACAGAAACAGAAATGACTTTAGAAAGGCGGGGCAAAAGAAAACACTATGATCGAAAGGCGCAAGCCTCATGCCTGGGACCCTCCGATCCTACTCCTGGTTGTCAGCCAACTCGTAGTAGTATCCACCCTTGGGGTAGTAATAGCGATCGTCGATGGGACAGCTGTATCCGGGGCTCCGTCATCTGGTCACGACAAACTGATATGGGGAGAAAGGAAAACAAAGCAACCGTGAGTACTCAGAAGTACTCAGCAAGCAAGGATCTACACTACATATGCAACATTATCAAGGAGAGGCTGTATATGTGGACTGGGCTGCAGAAATGCCAGAATAGAGAGAAGGCCTAGTCCTATCAAAGACTAGCATCTTCAGACGTCTTGCAGCATTAGAAGAGTGTAGATTAGTACCGTATAAATTAGTAGTAATGATATCAACCTCACCCAAAGATCCTTTCTCGACTCCCTGCGAGAAAGCAATCCCAGAGCCATACAGTCATCAACCTCGTCCTGAGATCCCTTCTCAACTCCCTGCGAGAAGCAATCCCAGAGCCATATATCCAGGTCTCATCTCATGTTCCAGCTGTATCGATCGGGATACAACTCCGAGTGTCCTTTACCGTAGGACCGGCTATCGATAGAAGTTTTCTTCCCTGCAGGGGTGCACCAACTTACCCAACACGCTCGATTAACTCTGGCCGGACACACTTTCCTGGGTCATGCCCGGCCTCGGCCAAATGATACATCGCAGCCCTGGGATTTGGGGGGAGTGGGTGGCCCTGTAGCCATGCCCATCTTGTCGTAGTGGTTGAGTGCAGACTTCGAGGGGAGGATGGGCCGTCTGCTAGGAGCTGGCCTTCCCTGAAGCCGCCTTCTAAGATAGAGCCGTCTTCTAGGAGCCGGCTGCTTGGGCCTAGCCGGCCCAAGGAGCTGGCTGAGAGTCCGGAAGGTGCGAGGGGCTTTGCTAGCCCAGATGTCTTGAAATGCTAAGGGGTGTGGATGAGGCTACCCGTGGTCAATCCCTCCGACAGTAGTCCCCGAAGCTGGTGAGGCGCCGCGGCTCAAAAGTCGGAGTGCCTCAGCAGTTTCCTCCTCCGAGAGATCCTGTGCCCTTGTTTTGTCTGGCTGGAGAAGCCGTCCGACAGGAGCCGGCCGAGGCAAAGCCAGCCGTCTGGTGAATTTGAACTGTCGTGGCGGGCGCCGAGCTGACACCACCGGGTGGCGCAGTTGCCACCCGTTGCTAGCTTGCCACGCATCGCCAGCAGGCTAGGCCAGCCTGCCAGCCCACGCGCGCGACAGGACATCGCCGCAGGCCCGGGCCCGCCACTACAGGGCCTCGGCACGCGCGCGGATCTGCTGCGGCCGAGGTGGGCGGTTGCCCTTCCGGGGCATAATGATCACGCGTCTTTAAGGCATGGGATTTACGGGGTCGTGCGGGGCATGGGTGCAGTTAATCCCCATGTTCCCCATGACCTGCCGCTGCGGCTCCGCCGCCGTTGCCGTATAACTAGGAGGGAGGGGGTGCGGCCGAACGCACGTGCCCCCCTCCGCTCTTCTTCTTCTTCTTCTGGCTCCTTGCTGCCGCTGTGCTGCTACGCCACCGACCACCGAAGTGCCACCGCAGCTCATTATCGCCCAGCCTTGCCGCGCCACCGTAGACTCGCCGCCACCCGACCTCGCCGCGCCGCCGCCAAGTCACCACGAACCATGGCGCGAGGCGAGTGGGACGGCTCAAATGTCCATGATGGGCACGTCGAGTTCCTCCGTGCGACGTGGCGGATGCCCAACGAGGCATGCGTGGGGACAAGCCTTTCGGACGCGCGGGAGATCTCACCGGCACCGCAGGCCAGTGAGTACGTCGTCTTCCGCAGCCACTTCCTCCGTGGCTTCGGCTTGCCGGCGAGCGCCTTCCTCCGTGAGTTCCTCGACTTCTACTGCCTTCAACCTCACCATCTCACGCCCAACACGATGGTCCTCCTCTCCGCCTTCGCCACTTTCTGCGAAGGCTATCTCGGCGTCCTGCCCACACTCGAGATGTGGGGCAGGTTCTTCTACCTTAAGCTCGGCACCGCGGCCAAGGGCAAGCCGGCCCAGTGCGGCGCTTGCGTCGCCGTGCGGCGCACCGGTGCCGGGACCCGATTTCCCCCCGTCGTCTTGCATGAGTCGGCGAAGTTGTGGCAGAAGTCATACTTCTACGTCCGCAACGTCCACCCGACCCGTGATTACGTCAACCTGCCGGCCTTTGTGCCTGGCCCGCCTGCTGAACCGCGGAACAATTAGGGGCAGCAGCCCAAACCATTGTCGGCTGCCATCACCAACGCCCTCGACCGGCTTCAGGAGATGACGGACTCGGAGGGGCTCCAGCCGGCGGACCTGCTGGCCGCATTCGTCTACTGCCGAGTGTCGCGCCTCCAATTCCGGCCGCATCTGATCTGCGACATGAGCGGCCGCCGGAACACCTGCCGGATGTCGACGAAGGAGCTGCCAACTGTTGAGGTGGTCCGGCATGTTAATTATTTTTCCAACAGCCAACTGAGCGAGACCGACTAGAGCTTTGGCAAGCCACCGTATAGCCGTGCCAACCCGCCGCCTGCGGTTAGTATCTGGTCCCCTTTCTTTTCTCACACTGTGCTCTTCGTCTGCCCTCACCACCCGAATGCGGCGCAGCGCTTCGCCGGCCAGGCAGCAGCCGCCGCGCCGGCTCCTGGCCACCAATGGATGGTGGACCGGGAGGTGAGCGACATGGGCGACCCCGAGCTGGAGGCTGCCGCGTTGGAGGAAGACGACGCCACCGGGGGAGGCGGCGCTGGAGCAGGCGGAGCCACAGGAGGCGGCAAGGGAGGTGACGTCCGGGACTGGCCGGATGATGATGAGGACGGCGATGGGCAACGCCGCCCTGAAGGCGCCGACAGGGTGGGTGCCAGCTCCTCGGCGGCGCGGCCGATAGGCGGGGCGCCGACTGGGGCACCCGGTGCGTCTAAGCGCCGCGCCGACGCGGGGATGTTCGGCAGCAGGCTGACCAAGAAGGCCAAGTCGATGGCCGCCACTAGGCAGCAAGAGGCCGCGAAGCGGCTGCCGTCCGGAGGACCCCGAAGGAACGCCCACTGGTGTCCGCGTGAGTGCTCTTACTGCTCTTGTCTTGATTGTTTTGTCTTGTCTTTTCCTCTCTTGCGAGTTTCTTATCTTTGCTTGCTTTGCCACGCAGGGCTCCCCTTTCTGTGTCACGGGCTTTGTCTGCCTCGCATATCGGAGCAGCAGGCGGCTCTGAGGAGGCCCACCGCGTGGACCCGGCCGCCGCCCATCGGGAGGCGACGGAGAGGAACACGCGAGAAG
Organism: Thinopyrum elongatum; assembly: GCA_011799875.1. Classification (NCBI taxonomy): domain Eukaryota; kingdom Viridiplantae; phylum Streptophyta; class Magnoliopsida; order Poales; family Poaceae; genus Thinopyrum; species Thinopyrum elongatum. The sequence goes on along the minus strand of CM022300.1, from coordinate 440,134,836 downwards.
CATGGGAGGAGCGGGAGGCCACGGCGCGACTAGAGGCCGAGGCGGCCACCACGGCGCAGGCGGAGGCCGACGCCGCAGCCAAGGCGCAGGCGGATGCGGCGGCGAAGGCGCAGGCGGAGGCCAACGCCAAGGCCGCGGAGGACCCGGCCCGCAGCGTGGTTCCGGAGGCCACCGACTTGCAGCAGTCGGAGCATGCGGTGGTGGAGGATAGGGCGCCGAATGGAGCAGCCGGAGCTGACCAGGCGGCCCCGGAGCGAGAGGGGACCGACCCATCATCCCGGAGATGGAGGTGGCCCAGCGCGCGCCGGATGCTGGCGAGCGAGGTGGAGGCCATCCTGAAGGGCCGGAGGTGCCGCCAGCCAGCACCGAGCTGGTGACGAGCCGGGCCATGACGACACATGCCTCCGCGCACCTGCGCCCATCACGGGCGACTTCCGCGCCAAGGCCGGCAGAGGCCGGGGCCGTGAGCTCACCGGGAGCCGACACCAAAGCCTCGAGCTCTGCTCTGCCTGGTTGGACACCAGGAGCCGGCCCGGCCGCCCTGAACCTCGTGGTGCAGGATGTCCTGGACAAGTTCTCCATCCACGACGCCACCCTCCTGAAGGCGAGGAGCGAGATGGTGGCGATGCAGACGTCTGTCCGGGTATGTTATTAGTCTTGCTTTTTATCTTTGCAATCTTCAGTGGGGGCGCGCCAGCGCACCCACTGGGTGTAGCCCCCGAGTTCCAAGCCGGCTGCTGAGCAGGCGGGTTAGAACTTTTAAGGCGTGTTTCTGAATGCTGAAGTGTTGCTCTTGCCGCAGGACTACCACAAACTGCGTGCGGCCGCCTTCAATTAACAGAACCAGCAGCTTGCCAACTGGACCACTAAGTTAACCAAGAGCCGATGTACGTAGGCCAGCCATCAGTGGGGGCGCGCAAGCGCACCCACTGGGTGTAGCCCCCGAGATTCGGACCAACTGCTGAGCAGCCGGGCCTGATCTTCCTGGTGACTTCTTGTCTTTGTTGATGCTGACGATTCTTCCTTGTCTTTGCAGAGGCCGCCGCCAATCTGCGGAGCCGCATGCATGAGCTCGAGAGCCAGCTTCAGGCCAAGGAGCTGGAGCGCAGCCAGGCGGCTGCGGAGCGCAACCGGCTTGAGAAGGAGCTGGCTGACCAGGCGACCCGGCATGCGGACCAGGTCCGACAGCTGAAAGACGGGGAGGCGCTCCTCAAAGCCGAGTTCGAGTCTCAGCGCTCGGACTGGGCCGAGAGGGAGAAGCTACTGTCAGAAGGTTATGAGGTGATCGAGGCCATGCTCGAAGGTAACTTTTATTTCTTGCTTGGGGTGCCGGCTGTTGCTAGAAGCCAGCCTCTTATTCCTTTGTTTTCTTTTCGCGCAGAGTGCTTTCCGGACCACGCCGGCGTCATCAGCCAGGCGATCGAGGCACGACGCGAAGAGCAGAGGCGGATGGGTGAGGAGATTGCACCGGACCGGCCTCGGACTATGGGCGAGCAGTTTCGGGCTGTCCAGCTACGCCTTGTGCCGGTCGACCGGCTGCTCCGCCGATTTCAGTGCGCCGGGTCCCAGGTCTTGGAGGGGCTCTGGCCGGGTGTGCAGGTGCCCCGGACTCCCAGTCAGACCGTCGACTGGTTGGAGGTGGCGGCCGAGCGGCTCGACGCTTGGAAGGGTGCTGCGGTATGGGCAGGCGCCAGGGCGACACTGGAAGTCGTCAAGGCGTGGTACCCAGGTGTGAGTTTGGCTCAGCTGGCCACTTTTCACCAGGAGGCAGCGCCAGAGCTGGAGGCGGAGCGCGAGGCGATCGCCGAACACGCGACAGCCCTTGCCGACTATGCCGACGTCAGTGTCTTCATCCCGGAGCGGGCGGAAGACGGCACTAAGGTGCCGCCCTCTTGGTTCGGGCTGAACCCGGACGAGGGGGAGGACCTGATGGAGGAGATCGCCTCTAGCGACGAAGGCACGGAGGAGAGCGGGGACGAGGAAGGCGATGACGTCGCACCAGACGGCGGAGCGGCCAACCAGACTCAGCCCGACCCGGCCTCGGCCAGCGAGCCACGAGAGACTATGTCAGCCGCCGCCGCCGACCAGGCCGAGACCCGCCAACCGGAAGCCCCACCAGCCGGTGCCTCAGCCACCGCCGACCTGTCCAAGCAGCCCGCCACACCTTCGGCCTAGGCGGCCTTTTTATCTTCTTAAATTCTCTGTCTTGTACTTAAGAACAAGTTAATCGTGCGCAGTTCCACCCACTGGGGGTGTATTAAACTCTGATGAATGCTGGCCTTGGGCTTTTTGCAATGTAAATAACTTATTTTCACATGCTTGTCTCTCTGCCGGGCTCTGGCTCAGTTTTGCCTTTGCTCTTGTTGGCTTTTTCTTTTGCCGCGTTCCTCTGGCCGCTGCCCTGCCAACCGAATAGCCGCGCTGCGGTCTGTGGCCGGGTCATGGACTTGGCCGTTTAGAATAGGCAAGTTACTTCAGCCGCCTAGAGCGTAGCTAGTCGAGAGAGAAGCCGGCCGGCCTGCTGCTGGGTAGCCGGATGGGTGAGGCGAGGAGCTGGCTTGGCCTGTATTGGCGTTCTTCCTTAGTCGTTTTTCGTGTGGACAGCGTTTCCGGCCTTTAGCTCTTGCCAGCCGAATAGTCGCGCTGCGAGCTGTAGCTGAGGCGAAGAGAGGGCCTTGGCGTCGGCACACTACTTAGCCGACTTCGGGTGGTGCCAACTTAGGTCAAGGCGGCGAGCCCCCGGGCCGGCTGACCGGACCCGGACAGGGCGGAAGAATGAAAGAACATATTCATAGGCGAAGCTTATCATATAGATAAAAAGGTAGCCCCCGAGTGTGCCTCGGGGGACCTGTTGTCTTTGCTTAATACAAAGGGTAGCGTGGTACATACACTGCATCAACTGTAAAATGGGCGGAGAAGGTTCGCGTTCCACGGGAGCTCCGACTCTTGGCCGGCATTGTCCCTCTTGCACGCCCTGGGCTTTTGTGCGTCGATGAGGTAGTAGGAGTCATTGCCCAGGGCCTTGCTGATGATGAATGGCCCCTCCCAAGGAGCCGAGAGCTTGTGCTGGCCGGCTGTTCGCTGGATCAGCCGGAGCACAAGGTCGCCCTCGCGGAAGGCGCGCGGCTTGATCTTCTTGTTGTGGTAGCAGCGTAGGCTCTGCTGGTAGATGGCGGACCAGCTGAGTGCTAGCAGCCGGGCCTCTTCTAGCAGATCGATGTCGTCCTCTCGCGCCTCCTTGGCTTCCGCCTCCGTGTACATGGTGACGCGAGGTGAGTCAAACTCGATGTCAGTTGGGATGACAGCCTCGGCCCTGTACATGAGGAAGAAGGGTGTGAAGACGGTTGCTCGATTCGACGTAGTCCGAAGACTCCAAAGGACGGCCGGCAGCTCCTCGATCCAGCAGCCGGCCGAGCGCTCCAGAGGATCGACCAGCCGGGGCTTGATGCCGGACAGGATGAGGCCGTTTGCTCACTCCACTTGGCCGTTTGACTGTGGATGGGCAACGGACGCGAGGTCCAGTCGGATGCCCTGCGTCGCGCAGAAACGGGCCAAGGCGCCTTTGGCGAAGTTCATGTTGTTGCCGGTGATGATGCTGTGCGGGATGCCATATCGAACGGTGATATCCGCGATGAATGTGACAGCAGTCGGACCATTCAGCTTCTTGATTGGCCTCGCCTCAATCCACTTCGTGAACTTGTCCACGGCAACCAGCAGATGGGTCATGCCGCCGTGTGCTGTCTTGAATGGGCCCACCATGTCCAGTCCCCATACGGCAAACGGCCAAGTGAGGGGAATGGTCTTGAGTGCAGAAGCCGGCAGGTGCTGCTTGGAGCTAAAGCGCTGACACCCCTTGCACTTGTAGACCAACTCCTTGGCGTCGTCCAAAGCAGTCGGCCAGAAGAAACCGTGGCGGAAAGCTTTGGCGACGAGGGCTCTGGAGGCGGCATGGTGGCCATATTCGCCTTGATGAATATCCCTGAGGATTGCTATGCCCTTCTCTGGCTCTACGCAGCGCTGGAAGACACCAGTCACGCTGCGCCTGACAAGCTCTCTGTTGACAATTGTGTATGCGGCCGCCGGGCATTACACCTGCCGGGCCAAGATCTCGTCGGCTAGTAGCTCTCGGCTTACCAGAAAGTTGAGGATGGGTTGTGCCCAGGATGGAGCTTCTACCACCGTCATGACGGCAACCGGTGCTAGGGCGGCCGGGTTGGGAGGCAGCGGGTCGCAGCCGGCCGCTGCTTGCTGAGTCGCTGAAGTACCCGGGCCGACTGCGGCAGTCCCTGGGCTGGGTTCTGGGGTCCCTCGGCCGAGTGTGGGTGCTGCAGCCCCCGGGCCGCCTGTAGAAGTCCCCGGGCTGACTGCTGAAGTCCCCGAGCCGGATCCGACTGTTCCAGGGTCAGCCGGCATGAAGATGGATTCTAATTCCGGTGAGGGTTTGACAGATGGCTTGCGCAGGCACTCGAGGGAGACACCAGCTGGTATGGCCTGCCGAGTGGAGCCAATCCATGCCAGGGCATCGGCTGCTTCGTTGTTGGCCTGTGGCACATGGAGGAACTCGCACCCGTCGAAGTGTCCGCTCATCTGCTAGACGAGGAAGCGGTAGCTAGCCATGTTGACGTCCTTGGCGTCCCAGTCGCCAGAATACTGTTGGACCACCAAGTCCGAGTCTCCGTAGCACAGAATACGGCGGATGCCGATCTCCTTGGCTAGCCGGAGCCCGTGGATGAGCGCCTCATACTCGGCCATGTTGTTGGAGGCGGCAAAGTTGAGCTGTAGCGTGTACTTGAGCTTGTCGCCTTTGGGAGAGGTGAGGACGATGCCGGCTCCTAAACCAGTGCGCATCTTCGAGCCGTCGAAGTGCATCTGCCAATGCGTGGAATCCGGCGCTGGCGGCAGGTACTGGGTCTCGGCCCAGTCGACAAGGAAGTCGGCCATCGCTTGGGACTTGATGGCGGTTCGGGGCTGGTAGAGGATGGTGTGGGGAGCCAGCTCGATGGCTCACTTTGCCACCCGGCCTGAGGCGTCTCTATTGCCCATGATCTCAGCAAGGGGGGCGGTGCAGACGACCATGATGGTGTGCTCCTGGAAGTACTGCTTCAGCTTCTTGGCGGCAAAGTACACGCCGTAGCACATCTTCTGGTAGTGGGGGTAGTTCTGCTTGGAGGCAGACAACACCTCGCTCAGGTAGTAGACCGGCCTCTAGACCGGTTGTGCCTTGCCGTCTTCTGGGCATTCGACAATGATCACGGTGCTGACGACCTGGCTGGTAGCGGTGATGTAGAGGAACATGGGCTCTTTAGCAGTCGGAGCGGCCAGAACAGGTGGCATGGACAGCATCCGCTTGAGCTGGAGGAACGCCTCGTCCGCCTGGTCGGTCCACTCGAAGCATGTGGTCTTCTTCATCAGCTGGTACAGAGGGAGGGCCTTCTCGTCTAGCCGACTGATGAACCGGCTGAGGGAGTCTAAGCACCCGGTGAACTTCTGGACGTCCCGCAGCCGGGTCGGCTTCTTCATCCGCTCAATGGCCTTGATCTTCACGGGGTTGCACTCGATCCCGTGCTCAGAAACAAGGAAGCCAAGGAGCTGGCCGGCTGGTACTCCGAAGACACACTTCTCCGGGTTGAGCTTGATCTGGAAGCGGCGCAGGTTGGCGAAGGTCTCCTTGAGATCCTCCAAAAGGGTGCCGCGCTTCTCCGTCTTCACCACAATGTCATCCACATAGACGTGGGCATTCCTGCCGAGTTGCTTCAGGAGGCACTTCTGCATGCAGCGCTGAAAGGTGGCGCCGACATTCCTCAAGCCGAACGTCATGGTGATGTAGCAGAAGGCGCCTTATGGGGTGATGAAGGCGGTCTTCAGTCGGTCGGCCGGGTCCAGCTTAATCTGGTGGTAGCCGAAGTAGGCATCCAAGAAGGACAGCAGCTCGCAGCCGGCCGTGGAGTCGATCACTTGATCTATCCGGGGCAAGGCAAAAGGGTCCTTGGGGCAGGCTTTGTTGAGGCTAGTGTAGTCGATACACATGCGCCACTTGTTGTTTTTCTTCAAAACGAGGACTGGGTTGCCAAGCCAGTCCGGGTATAACACTTCCATGATGAAGCCGGCTGCCAGAAGCCGAGCGATTTCTTCACCAATGATCCTTCTCTTCTCCTCTGATAGGCGGCGGAGGGGCTGCTTGACCGGTTTTGCATCCGATCTCCCTTGTAGCTTGTGCTTGGCGAAATCCGTCGGAACACCCAGCATGTCTTTGGGGGACCATGCGAAGATATCCTGATTCTCGAGGAAGTTGACGAGCTCGCTTTCCTATTTGCTGTCAAGGGCGGACCCTATGACAGCGAACTTCTTTGGGTGCGCCGGGTCCAAGATGTTCTTCTTGGTTTCCTTTGCCGGCTGGAAGGAGGCCCCGGCCTCCGCATCCTTGGGGTCAGATGGTATGGCCGGCTGCTCGCTGGCCATAGCCACAGCCCGATCAAGGAGACGCTTCTCTTTGGCGATGATGAGGGACTCGGCCAGCCGGCTCTGGCAGCGGCGCACGTGAGCGACTTCTGGTAGTCACCGGCAATGGTTATGATGCCCTTGGGACCCGGCATCTTCATCTTCAGGAAGGCGTAGTGCGGCACCGCCATGAATTCGGCCAGCGCAGGCCGGCCCAAGAGCGTGTGGTAGGGGCTGTCCAGGTCGATCACTTCGAACCAGATCGGCTCGCGGTGGTAGTGGGTCTTGTCGCCAAACAGGACATCAATCTTGATCTTGTCGATTGGGGAGCAGGAAAGCCCGGGGACGATGCCATGGAACACGGTCCGGCTGGGCAGGAGCTGCTTCTCCTTGATGCCCAGCTTCTCCATGGTGTTGCGGTAGAGGATGTTGATGCTGCTACCGCCGTCTATCAGGATCCGGGAGAAACGGCAGGCCCGCCTCTCCGTTGAGAAGGTGGAGTCCAGCACCATTGCATAAGCACCCGGCGAGGGCATCACGGCCGGGTGGTCATCACGGCTCCAGGAGATGGGCCTCTCGGACCAGTGTATGAATTGGGGGACGTCTGAGGCGACAGCATTCACCTCGCGGTGGTGAAAGTGCAACTAATCCCCGGGTGGTTTTGGTAATTCATAACAACATATAGCTCATCGAACTAATATCCATTCAAGATTAATGTTTCAGAAAGTTCAATGATTGGTATGGCATGGACTAGAGATGTGGACCCCTCAAAATGCTAAGGACACATATTGGCAAAAGCTCAAGACTCTACATTTTCAATTTAGTGATCCAAGATCAGATTGGGTCCATAGGAAAAGCCAATACTATTAAAAGGGGATGAGGTGTTGCTTAATGGCTTGCTTGCTCAAAATGCTTAGCGATATGCTCCAAAAGCCCTCAACCACTTTCTCATTTCCACATATGTCCTAATCCTAAAGTCAAACTCGGCCCCACCGATTTGATCTATCTGGCGCCACCGAGTTGACTTGACATAGCCATTGCCAGAAACCCTAATCAGTTCGGTCCCACCGATAGGGATCTCGGTCTCACCGAGATGGGATTGCAAACTCTCTGTTTCCCTTCGTAACATTTCGGCCTAACCGAGATGAGCAATCGGTCCCACCGAGTTGGTAATGCAAACTCTCTGTTTCCTTTTCGTAACGTTTTGGTCTCACCGAAATGAGCGATCGGTCCCACCGAGTTTGCCTGACCAAGTCTCTGTTTGCTTATTACTGAAATCGGTCTCACCAAGTTCATGTGATCGGTCTCACCGAGATGAGGTTTCGCCCTAACCCTAGTGCATCGGTCTCACCGAGTTGGTATTGTCGGTCCCACCGAAATGCCTAATGTTCACATTTTGAACCAGGTTGGTCTCACCGAGTTTCACTATTCGGTCCCACCGAGTTTGGTAAATTGTGTGTAACGGTTAGATTTTGTGTGGAGGCTGTATATACCCCTCCACCCCCTTCTCCATTAGAGAGAGAGCCATCAGAACGTGCCTACACTTCCACTACTCATTTTCTGAGAGAGAACCACCTACTCATGTGTTGAGACCAAGACATTCCAATCCAACCACAAGAATCTTGATCTCTAGGCTTCCCCAAGTTGCTTTCCACTCAAATCATCTTTCCACCATATCCAAATCTGTGAGAGAGAGTTGAGCGTTGGGGAGACTATCATTTGAAGCACAAGAGCAAGGAGTTCATCATCAACACACCATCTATTACCTTTTGGAGAGTGGTGTCTCCTAGATTGGTTAGGTGTCACTTGGGAGCCTCCGTCAAGATTGTGGAGTTGAACCAAGGAGTTTGTAAGGGCAAGGAGATCGCCTACTTCGTGAAGATCTACCCAAGTGAGGCAAGTCCTTCGTGGGCGATGGCCATGGTGGGATAGACAAGGTTGCTTCTTCGTGGACCCTTCGTGGGTGGATCCCTCCGTGGACTCGCGCAACCATTACCCTTCGTGGGTTGAAGTCTCCATCAACGTGGACGTATGATAGCACCACCTATCGGAACCACGCCAAAAATCTCCGTGTCTACATTGCGTTTGCTCCCTCCAAACTCCTCCCCTTTACCTTCATATGCAATGATTTACATTCCGCTGCTATACTTTTAGAATTGCATGTGTAGGTTGATTGCTTGACTTGTGTTAAGTTGCTAAAATCTGCCAAGACATAAAATTGGGAAAAGGCTAGATTTTTATTTGGTCAAGTAGTCTAATCACCCCCCCTCTAGACATACTTTCAATCCTACAAGTGGTATCAGAGCTTTGGTCTCCATTTGCCTTGATTTCCATAGCTTTGGTGATCATAGCCTTGGTTTCACAACCTAGGAGAGTATGGCATCTAGCGAGGGAAATTACCACCGTAGAGGTCCGTACTTTGATGGTACAAATTTTGCTAGTTGGAAGCATAAGATGAAAATGCATATTATTGGACATAACCCCGCCATTTGGGCTATTGTGTGTATTGGTTTGCAAGGTGAATTCTTCGATGGGAGAGAACCAAATTGCGAAGCAACTGCGGAAGAGTTGAAAATGCTGCAATACAACGCTCAAGCTTACGATATCCTCTTCAATGGATTGTGCCCCGAAGAATTCAACAAAATCAGCCGTCTTGAGAATGCAAAGGAAATTTGGGATACTTTGATTGATATGCACGAAGGTACCGAGTCCGTCAAGGAATCCAAGTTGGATATGCTTCAAAGTCAGCTTGACAAGTTCAAAATGAAGGATGGTGAAGGTGTCGCTGAAATGTACTCTAGGCTTGCTCTCATCACAAATGAGATTGCCGGCTTAGGAAGTGAAGAGATGACTGACAGATTCATCATCAAAAAGATCCTAAGAGCCTTGGATGGAAAATATGATACCGTGTGCACATTGATCCAAATGATGCCCAATTACAAAGATCTCAAGCCAACGGAAGTCATTGGAAGAATTGTTGCTCATGAGATGTCACTCAAGGACAAAGAAGAGCTTCACAACAAGTCTAGTGGTGCTTATAAAGCCTCATGTGATGCTCCTGCCACATCAAGTGAAAAACAAGTCTTCAATAAGGAATTGAGCTTAATGGTGAAGAACTTCAACAAATTCTACAAGAGTAGAAGCAAAGAGAGAAGTTCCAAATCAAGATCCTACCATGACAAAAGATCTTCTAGTCGTGAACGTAATTGCTACAATTGTGGAAGACCCGGACACTACTCCAATGAGTGTATGGCCCCATACAAAAGAAAAGAAGACTCGCGTAAAAGAAGAAGTAGAAGAGATGAATCACCTCCAAGAGAGAGAAGGAGTAGAGATGACCGTTATGAACGAAGAACCTCTCGCATAAGCAAGGATTCGGAAAGGAAGGACAAGTCATCAAGGAGCTATACAAAACGAAGACATCAAGCTCATGTTGGTGAATGGGTATCCAGTTCTGACTCCGACCACCACTCCGAGAGAAGTTATCACTCCGACTCCGAATATACTCAAGATGAAGGTGTTGCCGATCTTGCACTTGTGTCAACCAACTCCTATGACATATTTGACTCACCAAATGAAGGAATTGGAAGATGCTTCATGGCTAAAGGCCCCAAGGTATCACACCCCGAGTATATTTATTTCAATAGTGATGAAGATGATTTGCTAGGTGATGATAAGTTACTTGTTGACAAAGCTAGTGATGAAACTACTATTAATCATGCTAATCGAGATGAAACGAATGAAAATGATAAGAAGGAGATTGAGCGTCTAACTAAAGAACTAAACACTCTAAAGTTAGCTCTTGAAACTACTTTAGAAAATCATCGAGAACTTTTAAAGACTCATGAGAAGCTACGCTTCGAGAAGCTCAACCTAGAGCAAGGACATGGGTTCTTAAAAGCTATCAATGATGATCTTCGGAAGAAAAGTTCTTCTTACATTGCCAAGCGTTTACTCTTGTCTACTTACATGCCACAAGTAAAATCTAGCAACAAGAGTAAGAAAGATTCTTCTTCTAGTAGTAACAATAATCATGTTAAATCCAATATTTTTGCTTCTAGTAGTTCTCTTGATTCCACTAATGATTCTCTTAGCCAAGTTACACTTGAGCAAGAAAATAGCTTATTGAAGGGAATTATAGAGAAAGGTGTTTACAAGAGCCTTGCCGGAAGTAAGCAATTTGAGCAAATTGTACGCAAGCAAGGGAGGCAACGGAAGAATCAAGGTGTTGGTTTTGAACGAAAGTTCAATGCCAATGGAGTTGAGTGGGAAGAAGATCAATACCCCAAGACGAAGTTTGTTCCTCAACAAGAGAAGTATGATCCTACTTCCTTCAAGGGGACACAAGCTCAAGATGATCTTCCACCACAAGACCACAAGCTAAAAGGCAAGGACAAGCTTCAAGAGGAGATTGATGCATTTGAAGAAGCTCCAAAGGCCTTGGTCAAGTGGGTTCCCAAGACTACGTCAAGTTCTACTTCATCAAGTACATCTACAACCCCAAGGATTCCCATCAAGATGATGTGGGTCCCGAAGAAGAAGAACTAGAGAGCTCATGAGGGTGACTCCGCCAACATACTTCACTCATATTCATATTGGCAAGGACAAGTGCAATCAACTTCCACATCTTGCACTAGTTGAAGGAGTCACAAACCCTCTTGTTGGTAAGTCAAGGGACAAGGTAACCTAATGCTTTCATGGACATCATCTTATGTGTACTTCACTCTATGTCTATGGATATCCTTGTTTGTTCCTTGTGGGACTAACCCATGTAGGTATTGAAAGTACAACTCACTCAAATGGATTGCTCCAAATAAACTACATCAACATTGAGCATCCACATCTTCAACATCTACATGAAGTCATCATCGACGAAACCCAAGGTTAGTTCATCCCTCTAAAAGGGGGATATCACATCTAGGGGGAGCTTTACTCTAAGAATTGAGCTAAAGCAACTCTAATGGTGTGAACACAACAACGCTTTATGTAAAAGTGGTAACCCCACTTGTGCTTAAACGATGAGTATGACCTATGATCAAATGTTCTCATTTGACTCCTAAGTCAATATACTCATATATAGATGACCTAGTCATCGCCAATTGCTTGATAGATGCTAGAGTGTTTGTGCATGCTTTGCCACATATTTCATTTGCCATCTTATTGTGTGAGCTTGCTGGATGCATAATTTTCTTCATTCAAGGACATCCATTGGTTGCTTTGATTGTTTGGTCTTTTCTTTTGCCAAATGGATGGACAACAATGCCTAAGTACTCCCTCTAGCTATCTATGCTTTTCTCGTCTCAAACTCTATTCATACTACATCACAAAGTTTGATCAAGTCAGATTCGAACCCTTTGGGTGAGGAGCACTCGGAGCCACCGATTCGTCATAGACTTAAACTTCCAAAACCTCTCGATGTATTTTGGTCTGACCGATTAATTCCTTTCGGTAATACCGAGTTCATTGAGTTGATCTAGGTTTCAATCTCGGTGCCACCGAGTTGCTCAACTCGGTCACACCGACAGGGTCTGGATATATATACCCACGAGTTGAATTTTGGAAATTTCTCTGAAACCCTTCGCCCGCGCCTGTCCAGCTCTGCCGACTCGAGGTCTCTGGATCATCTCCTCCATCGCCAGCGACCTCCTGCCACTGGTCTCTGCCGCCGTCAACGGAATCTTCGCCGCCGTTGTCGCTATAGCGAGTTCACCACCGAGTTAGGGTATGAACTCGACCCCTTTGTGCAATCTTTACCTCTGATTCCTGCACTTAGGTCAATGCCATGAATCTTACCATGTTTGAGATACTTCTATCCAATCAAAAACTCATTTAGATTACTTTTGATTCGAAAACTTAGGGCTAGGTTTCCGCCGAATTCATCTCGGACAGACCGAGTTGTAGAAATCGGTCTCACCGATTTGGCCCAGGCCATTGCACTTGTGATTTTCGGTCTGACCGAAACTTACAAATCGGTGTGACCGAGTTCGATTCTCACTGAAACCCTAGCAATCTCGGAGTCACCGAACTGTGTCTCGGTCTGACCGATTTCACTAGTTTAGACTCTAATATTGCTTCAGTGTCACCGAGTTTAACAAATCGGTAGCTCCGAAATGACTTCTGTAGAAAACTAAAACTAAGTTTTTGACTCATTTGTTTTGCAAAATCTTTGTACTTTGTGATGCTCATCCACTCAGTCTCAACTATATCTATTCACAGGGTCAGCTTTCAGCCATGTCAGACAACAGTGACAGCCAAAATAGGTCTGAGGAACAGGTTCACTTAAGTGAGGGCACTAGTCCCTCTGACAGCTATGATGATGGGAGCAGAAGTACTCCTAGCAACCTGCCTAAGGCTGCTACTAGGCAGAGGAGGAAAAGGAATTCAGATTCAGAAGATGAAGATTTTGTGGCTGATGAGGAAGCCACTTCAAGGAAAAAGGTTGCCAAGAAAGAGTTTGGCACATCAGCTTCAACCAAGCCAGGTATGAAGAAGAAGGAACTAGCCAGAAGGATCCCAATGTCCAAAGCCAGAGCCTCAACACAGGAAAACATTGGGTTCACTCTTGAACCAAAGGAGGCTGGTGAAGGCAAGAAGAGGAAGGAAAGGGTCAAGAAGACCATGGCCAGAGTAATTGGCAGACCATCCATGGTCAGGGATTCAGATGAGGATGAAGAAGATGCTGCACCAGTTCCCAAAGCTCAGAAGTTGATGGGGGATGCCATCAAGTCAGGGGCTGCTCCATCAAAGCCCAAGACTGCCCCCAAGGCTGCTGCTGCTGCTGCTGAAGCTTCTAAGCCTGCAGCACCCAAGAGATCAACTAGGAACATACCAGCTACTGAGAAGAACAAGGCCCCAGTGCCTGAAGTGGAAGAAGAAGAAGAAGAAGAAGCCCAAGTGCTTCGAAAATTGAAGCCCAAGATCCCAGATCATGATGATACACATCCTGTGGGTGAGAACATGAAGCTAAGAAAGGATGTAGGTCTTAGGCTATGGAGGCAAACAGACCCATATGCCACCAGAAGGAGGACTGCTGTAGACTACAGGTTCCACACAAAGGAACAGCAAGATTTCTATGAGACTGTGCTCCTGGACAAGAAGCCCATAGTCAGTGATATGAGATGGGTTGACTGGACTTACATTGACAACAATGCAGATCACTTCCCAGGAGTTCATGACAGCTTCAGACTGACTGGAGTTGACAAATTTGTTGGCCAGAAACTCACCAAGTGGAATGATGAGATGGTGATGCAGTTCTACTCCACAGCACATTTTTACCCAGATGGTAAAATTGCTTGGATGACTGAGGGTACTAGGTACCAGTCTACAGTTGCTGAGTGGGCCAAGCTTATCAATGCCCCTGAAGAGTAAGAGGATGACACAGATGTGTATGCCAAGCCAAGGAAAGGACACAACTCCATGGCACACATGTACAAGGAGATTCCTGATGCTGCCCTGGATACTCACAAGTTTGGCTCTGTGTACTATCTGCTGTCTGGACTGCCCACAATCAACACTATCCTCAGGCACACATTGTTGCCCAAGTCTGGAGATGATAGGATGAAAAGAGGACATTCCATCAATTTGCTGCACATGTTTGACATACCAGAGAAGTTCAAAGTGATGACATTGATTGTAGAGACAATCAAGAGGACTGCTGCTGATCAAAATAGATCATGTGGATATGCTCCACACATTTAGATGCTTATCAACTCCAAGATGGGCAAAGGCACATATCTCTTGGACAAGGAGCACATTTCCTTGTTGCTTGAATTTGAAGACAATGAAGTTGTCATGGATGCTACACATCCTACTTCAGTAGAGGCTCAGGAGAAGAGGGAGAAAGCTAAAGCAGAGAAGGCAGCACAATCTTCACAAGTTCCAGATGCTTCAACTGCTCACCTCAAGACCAAGCAGGATCAGCTGAGCTATCTGCTTGAGGCCACTGTCAAAATTGAGAAAGGATTAACAACCCCGACTCAAAATCAAGAGAGTCTTGAGAGGATCATCGAGACAAAGTTTTATGATCTAGACTTGAAGGTCACAGAGATCCAGACTGCAGTTGAGCAACTTCAGGATGAAGCTGAAGAGAGAAGAGGGAGAGCTACCATTGAAGCTTGTCAGAGAGTGCCTAGGGCACAAAGGTCTGTAGCTGTGCCAGCCAGTGACACAAGGGCTACTACATCAGCACCAGCAGCTACAGCCTCTGTTGTCCCTCCAGTTGCTACTCCACCAGCTCCACAGACCTCTTCGAATGCATTCGTTGCAGGACTCCTCTCCATGCCACCTTCGCACTCCGGAGCTCCCGGCGATCGTGCTTAGAGAGCCGCATAGCAATATGCATTTTCAAGCTTTTTGGTAACTTGTTGCCAAAGGGGGAGAAAGTGTATAGATCATAGGCTTCGAGAGAGAGAGTTTTGCTTCTTTTGCCTCTCTTGCTACTTTATTTGCTTGCTTGTTTGGTTGATACTCTACTTATGTGTGTGTGAGATACTTATATGATCATGTGCTTGATCATATCATACTTTAATGTTTGTGCTTGAATGATGATATTGTATCTCTCATATATGATCATTCATATCTTGTCTTGGTAATGAGTGCATATTTCATATTCTATCATTTTGAGCGCTCCACCAAGATGTATGTGACATGGAAGAGTAACCCATGATCCTAATCGATTATGCATTTGCATTCAAAAGCAAATTTTAAATAATGCACAAATTTAGGGGGAGCTCTTGCTTATCACATACTTCTCAAAGCGACGATGTACTTCATTTATATTATCATTTATCGAAGCTTTGATCTATATGTTGTCATCAATTACCGAAAAGGGGGAGATTGAAAGTGCAACTAATCCCCGGGTTGTTTTGGTAATTCATAACAACATATAGCTCATTGAACTAATATCCATTCAAGATTAATGTTTCAGAAAGTTCAATGATTGGTATGGCATGGACTAGAGATGTGGACCCCTCAAAATGCTAAGGACACATATTGGCAAAAGCTCAAGACTCTACATTTTCATTTTAGTGATCTAAGATCACATTGAGTCCATAGGAAAAGCCAATACTATTAAAAGGGGATGAGGTGTTGCTTAATGGCTTGCTTGCTCAAAATGCTTAGTGATATGCTCCAAAAGCCCTCAACCAATTTCTCATTTCCACATATGTCCTAATCCTAAAGTCAAACTCGGCCCCACCGATTTGATCTATCTGGCGCCACCGAGTTCACTTGACATAGCCATTGCCAGAAACCCTAATCAATTCGGTCCCACCAATAGGGATCTTGGTCTCACCGAGATGGGATTGTAAACTCTCTGTTTCCCTTCGTAACGTTTCGATATAACTGAGATGAGCGATCGGTCCCACCGAGTTGGTAATGCAAACTCTCTGTTTCCTTTTCGTAACGTTTCGGTCTCACCGAAATGAGCGATCGGTCCCACCAAGTTTGCCTGACCAAGTCTCTGTTTGCTTATTACTGAAATCGGTCTCACCGAGTTCATGTGATTGGTCTCACCGAGATGAGGTTTCACCCTAACCCTAGCGCATCGGTCTCACCGAGTTGGTATTGTCGGTCCCACCGAAAAGCCTAACGTTCACATTTTGAACCAGGTCGGTCTCACCGAGTTTCACTATTCGGTCCCACCAAGTTTGGTAAATTGTGTGTAACGGTTAGATTTTGTGTGGAGGCTATATATACCCCTCCACCCCCTTCTCCATTAGAGAGAGAGCCATCAGAACGTGCCTACACTTCCACTACTCATTTTCTGAGAGAGAACCACCTACTCATGTGTTGAGACCAAGACATTCCAATCCAACCACAAGAATCTTGATCTCTAGCCTTCCCCAAGTTGCTTTCCACTCAAATCATCTTTCCACCATATCCAAATCTGTGAGAGAGAGTTGAGTGTTGGGGAGACTATCATTTGAAGCACAAGAGCAAGGAGTTCATCATCAACACACCATCTATTACCTTTTGGAGAGTGGTGTCTCCTAGATTGGTTAGGTGTCACTTGGGAGCCTCCGTCAAGATTGTGGAGTTGAACCAAGGTGTTTGTAAGGGCAAGGAGATCGCCTACTTCGTGAAGATCTACCCAAGTGAGGCAAGTCCTTCGTGGGTGATGGCCATGGTGGGATAGACAAGGTTGCTTCTTCGTGGACCCTTCATGGGTGGAGCCCTTCGTGAACTCGCGCAACCGTTACCCTTCGTGGGTTGAAGTCTCCATCAACGTGGATGTACGATAGCACCACCTATCGGAACCACGCCAAAAATCTCCATGTCTACATTGCGTTTGCTCCCTCCAAACTCCTCCCCTTTACCTTCATATGCAAGGATTTACATTCCGCTGCTATACTCTTAGAATTGCATGTGTAGGTTGATTGCTTGACTTGTGTTAAGTTGCTAAAATCCGCCAAGACATAAAATTGGGAAAAGGCTAGATTTTTATTTGGTCAAGTAGTCTAATCACCCCCCTCCAGACATACTTTCGATCCTACAGGTGGTGCTGGCGCTGACTGTGTTTGTTGTCGGCTTCACTGGTGAAAACGACGTAGGTGGCGTTGGCATCAGGGAACACGTCTTGGAGCATGCCGATTGGGCGGGCCGCCGGCTGCTGAGGAGGCGGAGCCGCCGTGCCAACAGGAGGAGGCGGTAGGCCCTCACCCTTGGCGATTCTGGCGAGCCAGTTGCACTGCTGGGTGGTGTGGTTAGACGGCTTCGCGCCGCTGTGGAACTTGCATTGAGCGTCGAGGGTCTGCTCAAAGGAGAAGGCCGGCAGCCAGGCCCCCTTGTCGCCCCGCTGATGCTTGGGGCCGGGTTGGCAAGCCGGCTGCTCGTCCTCGACGGTCGCCACCTGCTGGCTGTTGGTAGCCGGCTGCTGGGCCTTGCGCTTGTTGTCGTTCGGCTGTTGACGCCGGTTGGAGTCACCAGCCAGCATTTGGGGAGCCGGCGGGAGCACCTTCCCGGACATGTCAGCCCGGATCTCCGACTTCATGGAGGAGTCGGCGGTGGCGTACTTGTCCGCCACGACCAGGAGCTCGTCCAATGTAGTCGGCTTGTCGCACAGAAGCTTGTGCTTGAGCAGGGTGCCCTCTCTGCACCCAGCGGTGAAGTACTCGATGGCCTGCACCTCGTGCACCCCTTCGCAGGAGTTGTGCAACTCGGCCCAGCGCGTCAGGTAGTCGCGGGTGGACTCGGTCGAGCCCTGAATGCACATGGAGAGCTGGCGTGGCTTGGGGGGCCACTTGTAGGTGCTGGTGAAGTTGCGGACGAAGACGTCGACGAAGTCCAACCAGCTGTTGACGCTGTAGGGTTTGAGGCTGTTCAGCCTTGTCCGGGCCGTGCCCTGGAGCATGAGCAGAACATACTTCACGGCAACGCGCTTGTTGCCATTTGCTATGCTGACTGCCTGTAACACCCCAAAAATATTTTTCCAAATATTTGAAATCTTTCCTTTAAAAATAAAAGTTTTGAAAATCATTTGGGCATATCACCTTTCTTCAATTTGAAAACCTTTTCAAATTTTATTTGGGTTCCAATCTTCTTTAAATATTCTGGTTGAAGAGTTTAAAATTATAAGGATAATTATTTTGGGGTTTTCAAACAATTTGTTTTTAGCAAGAAAAGTTTTGGGATAATTAAAATTTTCAAAGGAAATAACCTTTTCACCTCCTTTAGCCCTACTAAAATCCATCCAACAAACTTTCTGCCACTCCAAAATTATCCCACAAGTCACTCACCTCATCTAGGACAGAATCCAACTCTTTCCTACTCCACAAAAATATTTTTCACCACCCAAATAAATTCCAAAGTTGGAATTCATATATTCCATCATTTCTTTGGTTTACAAAGGAACCACCATTTCTACAAGGATGCCACCTCCACCAAAATTATCCCAGCAAATATATGGTACCCACAACCCATTTTTCCAAAAACATGGGGTGCCACAGTTCAAAATTTTCAAATTCCACTCAATTCAAATTTGGACCAGATTCAATATTTCTGATCCAAACATATTTTTAAATGCTCCAAAAATTCCCAAACTTTGCCAGGCCCTCTCATTTGCATCAACACATCACCACAAAAATCCTCAAAATTCAAAAAAAAAATCCCTAGCACCCTCTGCCATGGGATCATATGAGTGTATGTGCACTGTTCATAGCTGAATAAGATTCAGTTAACTGAATCTTCAGGGGACAGGGGGTGATCGAGCCGTGCACTGCACTCCATCCATCCTCTTCTCCTCCACGCCTTCCCTCGCTTTAAGTGTGCAGCCGCGGGGCCTCCTCGTCAGCCCCTCGCCGTAAACAGGCCGGAGGCTGGCCGGTGCAACAGCCACCACGCTCGGCCACGGCAGGACGAGCGGATCAGCTCGCGCCACCAGCCTCATTCACTGCATCGTACCCTGCTAACCTACTTCCCTCTCCACGCGTCGCTTCCCTCCGCAGCTCCGCGCACTGACCAAACCTCTGGACCCCATCCGGCAGTCGCCGGAGACGGGCACGTCCGCCGCACCCGTACACCGACCTCGCCGTGGATAAGGCACCCGAGCTCGAATTCGTCCGCGCTGGCGCTTCGGGCAGCTTCCTCCACCCTCACTGACACTCACCGACCACGACCACCGCCCAAACCGACCTCGCCGACCATCATAACTCCGGCGTAATCCAAACCCCGCCGGACCGCCTCGGGATCGCCTATATAAAGGCCCCCGAGCCCCGTTCTTCTCACCCATCGCCTCCACCACCTCCCAATCGCCCCTACACCACCCACCCGACCTCGAGGAGGTCTTCTTCTTCCCCTTCAATCACCGCTCCGCCGCCACTGTCACCGATCCGTTCATCGTCGTTACTCCACCTCAACTGCTCAAATCTTGCCAGTAGTCGTATATTCCACCAAATCATCGATTCCCCGCTTCAATTCCACTCCCCGAGCTCTCTCCGATGAAGTCCCAACGCCACCGAACCACCGTCCGCCACCGTCGACCTCGCCGGCGTTCAGGTGCTTCCCGGCGACCACCATCACCTCCCTCCGACGCGACACTCCTCCTTGGTCATGTTCCGACCATCGCCGCCTTCCAAGACCTCGGCGATCACCGCCGGTGAACGCCGTCTCCTCTCTGTTTCCGCGCGCAGGTTCAAATATTTGAACCTGACGGGTGGACCCCACCTCGCGCTTTTTCTTTTCTTTTTCTCTGTCTAAAAACGAAGGCGTAATCTCGACTTTTACGCCTTCCGCGCTGAGAAGCGTATTTTGGCCCGAAGCGTTTTCCTTATAAACGCACAGGGACTGGCTTTTTACAGAAAAACCCCTGGTTTTGAAAGTTTAATAACTTTTAAACCACAACTCCGTTTGAGTTGAACTTTTTTTTGAAATTCTTATTTTTCTCTCTAGTTTTTTTAGTATTTATTTAAAAATGTTTTGGGACAACTTTTTGTACTATTGCCAAATTTTTTAATTTGAGTTGATTTTGAATTTTCGGAAAAATAAGAGGGAAGCTTTGCCGAGAATTTTGAAGGGTTTTCACCTGACTACTTTGGACAAGGCAAGCATTATTGAACTTGGGATATGGTGATTGCATCTGCTTTTGCATGTTGCATCGGTTGATATTGCACCGTATGGGTAGTATGTCACTAGCACTTGCATGCATGGTCATATCTCTTTTGCTCATAACTTGCACATCACTCAAGCAAGAGATTCTTCTGACACGGTAAAGTTGTGGAAATACGGGAGAGTGTCTCCTGCTTTGGACGTGCTGGTGGGCATGGGCCATTTTGTTTGACACGGTGGTGTCATGTGACTTAAGTGGATTATTCCGGTGATGTTAATTAACACCTTCTGAGTCGGCCTAGATCGAGTCTTGTTCCGTTACACCTAGCTGGATATCGTGCTGCCATGGGTCCTTCCGCGAGGAAGGTACGACTGAGTAAGTTGTTAACCCCTGTCTAGGTACACACCGTACAGAGGGCCACGATGAGGGTTTCCAAAGGCCTTGGACTAAATCCTGTCATCGGGCCAGGGGGCATGGGTGTTTCCGGTTGTGACTGAGAGGGGGGCACCCCTTGTAATCCATGCGTAATAATAGTGATCCCATGCAGGACGTTGGTCTCTCCGTCTCAGAGTTTTTCTTGAACGATGCTTGGGTGATTCCTGGCATCCGGAAAGTTATTCTGGTGTGTACTGGTCAGGTGTGTTTTCAACCCAAAGACCATAATGGGAATTAGTCAGTGTCACGGTACTGACTAAAGAAATCCTTTACTTGTGGGTAAAGAGTACACCCTCTGCAGAGTTAAAACTTTACGAATAGCCGTGTCCTCGGTCAAAGGGCGTAGCTGGGTGGGTCAAGTGTCGGTCCCGGTATCGGTCTCCGGAGGAAATAATTAAAATATGTCTGACTCATTTTTGCAGTATAATTGTTGATACCCTGTTGCTACCTTGATTATTTTATGCTTAATAAATATTATTATGGCTATATTGAGGACTAACCCGTTTCTCTCAATTTAGTTCCTTCCTGAGTGTCTCAGGGGCTGGCTAGACTACCCCGGGCACTCAACTATTATTTTTAAGACCTCTCGTGGCGTCTCTCGAGTTAACAGGCGGTTTATCTCGCCACTACTCTTGTGGACACCCGATTGGCATTTCTCTTCAAGTCCAACCGTGGCGTCACTTGACGCCCAACAGGCATTTCTTTTCAAGACCTCTCGTGGCGTCTCTCGAGTTAACAGGCGGTTTATCTCGCCACTACTCTTGTAGACACCCGACCGACATTTCTCTTATTTTTTTTCTGAATGTCACTTGGGCTGGCTAGATTACCCGTGGCATTCGCTTGCTTTTATTTTCTTAGTAGACTGGTTATGGCTAACATGTTTTATTTACTCCCGCATTATTTTATAATTATGTCATGACCAGGATTTTAGTCAGCATGAGCATGTCATTATGTTCCTACATGAGCATGTGCATCCATTATATCTTTTGTTCAAAATGTTTGCGAGTACATTCCAACGTACTCACTGGCTTGTCCCTGGCTATTTACTTGACCAGACTTGGAGGAGGACGAGCTTGTGGAGAAGGATTGCGCTAGCGAGCCCGACGCTTAGAGGAGTCCCAGTCAGTCAACCTGTGAGATAGGAGTCTACCACTTGTATCATCCGCTGAGCTTCTGCTACACCAATAAAATAGTCAAGCCTCACTCTGACGCTTGGCTTTACGTTATTGTATCAGAGATGTATCACCACCACACCACTGTCTTATTCTGCCACTGCCATATATTTGGCGAGTTTGTAATAATTTTGTTGAGCCTTCAGACTCAACCCTGTGTAATATTATTTGTACTGGTTATCTGTATCAAGGAAGTCCACCAGTTGTGTTGATCTTGGGGTTGGTGTGACTTAGGGCCTTTTCTGAGATTTATTCCCAGAAAGGGGCTCGACGGGACTTGGTACCAGAGCCAGGCTGACTGTAGGAAACCCTAGGCACGATCGCTAGCACTCGAGTCAATACTAACATTTTTTTTAGCATGCATTTCATGCATCGTAACAAATTTTCCTTAGTCATCATATTTTTATGATATGACTATTTGGATTTTTGTCTACTGATGTAGATGTCTGGCGGCAGCTGCCCATCCCAGATTTTTGCCAACGAGCCGGCGGGATTTTCCCGTCTTCTTGCCGTCATCGCTAGGGATGCGATGAGGTCTCCGAGTCATCCTGAGTACACGATTTTTCCTGACAGGGTCACAGACACTCTGACTATGTACCAGGCTTCGGTATATATTCGGGGTGGAAGTAACCTGTCCTTCCGCAACTACCGTTTCATGGGGAGAGTCATGACCTTTGAGAGGCATGCTATCCAGATGGCCACACGTGAGGCTATTGCACGTCTTAGGGACATCCTGCCCATTATGCAGACTCGTCCCTATCACTACCTTCCGTGTCATGTTCCTTATACCAACCATTACGCTTTTTCCTGCACCGCGGGAGAAAGGGAGGGGGCGATTGAGCCACTTGTTCAGTACATCATGGCACTCGAGTCGATCTTTACCGCACTGGTGGACGACCACCTTGCTGCACGAATGGACCTGGCTCGTGCGAGGATCACTCGCAGGAGTGAGTTCCGTTCACCTTCACCACGTACCCCTCGTATTCCGACTCCACCACACTACTCTCCTACTCAGCCCACGGTTCAGCACTCATCCCCGAGTGATGAGGCTAGTCGCTTGGCTGCTCCTGTTCCGACTAGTGCTCCACTTTTGACGCACATGGTGCCACCTCAGACATGCATGGCATCAACCGCTACATGACTGGAGACCATCCCAGAGGAGGAGGAGGTTGAGTCTCGAGAGCCACAGCTGGGACTCACCCTCAGCGGTGCTTACAGTGTCTCAGACACTCCGTGAGGACTGATCGAGCGTCAGCACCGTAGTAGTCTTTTTATGATGACATGGTTGTAAGATATTTATTTTCTGTTTCTTCTTCTTTTCCTTCTTTGTAAGATGGCGAATAATGGACTCGGACCACAGCTCGTTGAGAGGACGAAGTAGCACGCTAGTTGAAAAAGTGGTCTTGTAGTATACGGTTTCTGCAAGCATCTTGTATAATTAAGTCCTGCTTGTATAATTAAATCCTGCGTGTATGATATAACCTGTTGTACTTGCATCCTGGGGGGGGGAGATTTATTTTCAGTCTCTTAATTTTTTTTTCTTGTTGCCTTTATAATTTCTTTTCTCATTGGTGTTACACAAATACCCCCAGAAAGAAAATGCATCGCCCCTGGACCCGTTCTATGCCAAATCCGCCAGAGAACAACCATGGACAGATGGGAAATAATTTTACACAAGGACAGAGTAGTCAACAGGACAGTGACACAGCATTTTCACAAGTGTGCCGTCTGTACGAGCAAAGCCAGCAACAGCACCAAGAAATGATGCGACATTTAATCAATATGGGAAACCACCAAGGACAAAATCAGAACAAGTCAAAATTATCTGAGCTCCAGAAGACCAATCCTACTGTGTTTTCTCACACCGACAAACCATTGGAGGCAAATGATTGGCTACGTGATATTGAAAGAAAATTGGTTATTGCCCAGTGTACGGACCGGGAAAAAGTACTTTATACCCCATACTATTTTTCTGGTATAGCAGCATCATGGTGGGAAAACTTATGCCACACTCATCCCAACGGAGCCAATATGACATGGGGACAATTCAAGGAAAATTTTCGGGGAACACATATCCCCAATAGTATTATGAAACTGAAAAAGAGGGAGTTTGAGGATCTCAAGCAGCGAAGCACCACGGTGACACAGTACCTGGATCAGTTCACTCAGCTGGCCCGGTATGCCAACAATGAATATATGACCAAAGACAAAAAGATGGAAAAGTTTCTCGATAGACTTATTCCGTCTTTAAAATGCCAACTGGTGGTCCACACCTTTCCTGATTTCAAGACACTGGTGGACAAGGCAATTATACTGGAGAACGAGCATCATAACATGAACGAGATACGCAAACGCCGTATGAACCAGTCATCTCAGGTTCGCAACAATAAACCCAAGAATGAGTTTCAGAAGCCCACAACACACCGACCAGCAACACTAATACCTCGACCACCGCAGCAGAACCGCAGTGCTTTCAACAACAGAACCAGAGATACAACATACTATCCGGGCATCACCTGCTATGCCTGCGGAGGAGAAGGGCATTACTCCAGGCAATGCCCAAAGCAGGGAAATAATACTACTAAGCCCAACAACAATGGACGTGGTACAAACACAGCCCCCAAGCACCACAACATCAACCACAATAACAACCAAAGGAAGGGACAAGTCAACCACGTGACCTTTGAGGAAGCACAAAATACACCGGATATTGTGTTTGGTACGTTTCCTGTCAACTCAATTAATGCTACAGTTTTATTTGATTCCGGAGCTTCGCATTCATGCATCTCTAAAAAGTTCGCCACGGAGAATCGATTTTCTTTTTCGCCTTTGCAAAATTCCATGGTTATTCAGTCCCCGGGATCGAAGCAAAGCACACAATGGTACTGCAAGGATGTAAATACCGAGATCAAAAGAATGGTATTTTTAGCCAACCTTATTGTTCTGGAAGCAGTCGAACTGGATGTTATTCTGGGAATGGATTGGTTAACCAAAAATAAAGGTTTCATAGACTGCTACAACCGCACGATGACTCTTACAAGCTGCCAAGGAGAAACAATAAAATTTGGCACAAGGAGGATTTCCGCATCACAAGGAAAATTAAATCAAGTGGATGCGGCAGAATTAAGTAAGGTCCTTGTAGTCTGTGAATACCCCGATGTATTTCCAGAAGAGCTACCAGGCATGCCACCTGATCGGGAAATTGAGTTCGTTATTGAATTAGCACCTGGAACGGCTCCCATTTATAAGAAGCCGTATCATATGGCTCCAACCGAATTGGCTGAACTAAAGAAACAAATTAAGGAATTAATGGAAAAAGGGTACGTCAGACCCAGCTCGTCACCATGGGGATCGCCAGTTTTATTTGCTAAGAAAAAGGATGGTACCCTCAGACTATGTATTGATTACAGGGCTCTCAATATGGTCACCATCAAAAATAAATACCCGCTGCCCAGGATAAATGACTTGTTCGAACAGCTAGCAGAAGCCAAGGTATTCTCAAAAATAGATTTGACGTCAGGCTACCACCAATTAAAAATCCGATCGTCAGATATACCCAAGACTGCATTTACTACCAGATATGGATTGTACGAATTTACAGTGATGCCGTTTGGCTTAACCAACGCTCCCGCTTATTTTGTTCATCTCATGAACAAGGTTTTCTTGAAATATTTGGACAAGTTTGTGGTCGTATTTATTGTTGACATACTTATCTACTCCAAGACACCCGAAGAACACGAACAACACCTATGAATAGTCCTGGAAGAATTGAGGAAAAACCAACTTTATGCCAAATTCAGTAAATGTGAATTTTGGTTACGAGAAGTTGGCTTGCTAGGACACGTTCTGACACAGGATGGGATAGCAGTAGACCCAAGCAAGGTAAAACCTGTCCAAGAATGGAAACAACCCACCAACGTGACTGAGGTCAGGAGTTTTCTTGGTCTGGCAGGATATTACCGAAGATTTATCGAAGGATTTTCCACCATAGCTAAACCCATGACCCAATTGCTTAAGAAGGATAAGAAGTTTGAATGGACTGAAGCTTGTGAGAAAAGTTTCCAAGAATTGAAGAAAAGATTAACAACGGCACCCGTTCTGGTCACACCCAATGTGCACAAAAAGTTTGAGATATACTGTGACGCGTCCAGGAAAGGCCTTGGATGTGTATTAATGCAAGAAGGAAAAGTCGTGGCTTATGCCTCAAGACAGCTATGACGACACAAGGAGAATTATCCTACACATGATCTGGAGCTAGCTGCGGTAATACACGCACTCAAAGAATGGCGAAACTTTCTTCTCGGTGAGCGATGTGAAATATACACGGACCACAAAAGTCTTAAGTATATTTTCACCCAGCCGGAATTAAACTTGAGACAGCATCGCTGGCTTGAGTTAATAAAGGACTACGATATCGGAATTCATTATCATCCGGGTAAAGCAAATGTTGTGGCAGATGCTCTCAGCCAAAATCCCTGCACCAATAATAATAGTGTGTAATTTTCACAACATGAGTTCAACCAGGAATTTGCCAAACTCAATATGGTCTTAATCACAGAAGGAACCATTAATCAACTGGAGATGAAACCAACATTAGAGGATCAGATCAAAGAAGCCCAAGAAGGACACCCAAGTATTGAGGGGATTAAGAGGAAAATGAAACTGGGCAAGGCGCCCGAGTTTACCGTTGATGGTCAGGGAATTTTATGGTTCGGGAAAAGAATATGTGTGCCTAATAAGGAAGAATTAAAGCAACAAATTTTGGCAGAAGCCCATACCACTCCATATTCTATCCATCCAGGAGGAACAAAAATGTACAAGGATTTACAAGAAAATTATTGGTGGCACGGAATGAAAAGAGATATAGCCGTATATGTCGCACGTTGTGATTCATGCCAGCGTATAAAAGCAGAACACCAGAGGCCAGCAGGATTATTGCAGCCACTCAGAGTACCTGAATGGAAATGGGACGTAATAGGAATGGATTTTATCGTCGGACTGCCAAGGTCACGACATAAAAATGATGCTATCTGGGTTATAACAGATTATTTGACCAAGGTGGCACACTTCATTCCGGTAAAAACCACATACACCACACAATGACTCGCCAGATTATATCTCTCCCGAATTGTTTGCCTACACGGAGTACCCAAGACCATAGTCTCTGACAGAGGCACCCAATTTGTCTCTAGATTTTGGGAGCACCTACAGCAAGCCCTAGGGACTCAACTGACGTTCAGCACAGCATACCACCCGCAAACCGAAGGACAAACTGAGCGGGTAAATCAAATATTGGAGGACATGCTAAGAGCATGTGTGCTCACCTACGGAGTTAGCTGGGAAGACAGTTTACCATACGCGGAATTCTCTTATAACAACAGTTATCAAGCCAGTTTAAAAATGTCACCTTTTGAAGCCCTGTACGGACGGAGGTGCCGCACCCCACTCAATTGGTCAGAAACCGGAGACAGTCGAATTTTCGGTCCCGAAGTTCTTAAAGAAGCAGAAACAAAAGTGAAGCTTATTCAAGATAGACTGAAAGCAGCTCAGAACCGTCAAAAGAGCTATTACGATCAAAAGCACCACCAAATCAGTTTTGAGCCCGATGAATACGTGTATCTCAGTGTATCTCCAACTAGAGGACTACAGAGATTTAAAGTCAAAGGAAAATTGGCACCAAGATTTATTGGACCATTCCATGTAATCGCAAGAAGAGGCAAGGTTGCTTATCAACTAGAACTACCGGCAGAATTATCAGATGTCCACGATGTGTTTCACGTGTCACAACTAAGGAGATGTGTTAGTAACCCAGACAAGCAAGTGCAACACCAAGACTTGGACCTTCATCCAGACCTCACATATAGGGAGCATCCTATAAAGATTTTAGAGGAGTCTGAACGGAGGACCCGGCAGAATGTAATAAAATTTTACAAAGTTCAATGGAGTAATCACACTGAGGAAGAAGCAACATGGGAAAGAGAGGATCATCTGAAGACTGAATATCCATACCTGTTTAAGGGACAGCTGAAATCTCGGGGACGAGATTTTTCTTAAGGGGGGTAGGTGTTGTAACACCCCAAAAATATTTTTTCGAATATTTGAAATCTTTCCTTTAAAAATAAAAGTTTTGAAAATCATTTAGGCATATCACCTTTCTTCAATTTGAAAACCTTTTCAAATTTTATTTGGATTCCAATCTTCTTTGGGATAATTGATTTTATGCCCCTACTTGGGTCACACTCGGCTGGTTTACCCCTAGTTCCCGAAAACACGCGTTCCTGCCCAAACCACTTTGCTTGTCTTATGGTTTTGCCCTTTGACCGTTTGACTATCATTTTGAAAATTTCATAACAAATTCATACTAACTCAGAAAAATGCAAATAATATATCAAAATGTTCAGAAAAACATCACCTATCTGTGCATGACATTTGCATTCATGAGAAAAATGTTGGAAAGTCCCCATCTCAATTTTAGCTCATACAGGTGATGAGGACTTTCTAACACTTTTGTCATGAATGCAAATGGCATGCACATATAGTTGATCTTTTTCTAAACATTTTGATATTTTATTTGAATTTTTCTGAGTTAGTATGAACTTTTTAAGAAGTGTACAAAATGATGGTCAAACGGTCAAAGGGCAAAAGCAAAAGATGAGCAAAGTGGTTTGGGCAGGAACACGTATTTTCCGAAACTAGGGGTAAACCAGCTGAGTGTGACCCAACTAGGGGCATAAAAGCAATTATCCCATCTTCTTTAAATATTCTGGTTGAAGAGTTTAAAATTATAAGGATAATTATTTTGGGGTTTTCAAACAATTTGTTTTTAGCAAGAAAAGTTTTGGGATAATTAAAATTTTCAAAGGAAGTAACCTTTTCACCTCCTTTAGCCCTACTAAAATCCATCCAACAAACTTTCTGCCACTCCAAAATTATCCCACAAGTCACTCACCTCATCTAGGACAGAATCCAACTCTTTCCTACTCCACAAAAATATTTTTCACCACCCAAATAAATTCCAAAGTTGGAATTCATATATTCCATCATTTCTTTGGTTTACAAAGGAACCACCATTTCTACAAGGATGCCACCTCCACCAAAATTATCCCAGCAAATATATGGTACCCACAACCCATTTTTCCAAAAACATGGGGTGCCACAGTTCAAAAATTTCAAATTCCACTCAATTCAAATTTGGACCAGATTCAATATTTCTGATCCAAACATATTTTTAAATGCTCCAAAAATTCCCAAACTTTGCCAGGCCCTCTCATTTGCATCAACACATCACCACAAAAATCCTCAAAATTCAAAAAAAAAATACCTAGCACCCTCTGCCATGGGATCATATGAGTGTATGTGCACTATTCATAGCTGAATAAGATTCAGTTAACTGAATCTTCACGGGACAGGGGGTGATCGAGCCGTGCATTGCACTCCATCCATCCTCTTCTCCTCCACGCCTTCCCTCGCTTTAAGTGTGCAGCCGCGGGGCCTCCTCGTCAGCCCCTCGCCGTCAACAGGCCAGAGGCTGGCCGGTGCAACGGCCACCATGCTCGGCCACGGCAGGCCGAGCGGATCAGCTCGCGCCACCAGCATCATTCACTACACCGTACCCTGCTAACCTACTTCCCTCTCCACGCGTCGCTTCCCTCCGCAGCTCCGCGCACTGACCAAACCTCTGGACCCCATCCGGCAGTCGCCGGAGACGGGCACGTCCGCTGCACCCGTACACCGACCTCGCCGTGGATAAGGCACCCGAGCTCGAATTCGTCTGCGCTGGTGCTTCGGGCAGCTTCCTCCACCCTCACTGACACTCACCGACCACGACCACCGCCCAAACCGACCTCGCCGACCATCATAACTCCGGCGTAATCCAAAACCCGCCGGACCGCCTCGGGATCGCCTATATAAAGGCCCCCGAGCCCTGTTCTTCTCACCCATCGCCTCCACCACCTCCCAATCGCCCCTACACCACCCACCCGACCTCGAGGAGGTCTTCTTCTTCCCCTCCGATCACCGCTCCGCCGCCACTGTCACCGAACCGTTCATCGTCGTTACTCCACCTCAACTGCTCAAATCTTGCCAGTAGTCGTATATTCCACCAAATCATCGATTCCCCGCTTCAATTCCACTCCCCGAGCTCTCTCCGACGAAGTCCCAACGCCACCGAACCACCGTCCGCCATCGTCGACCTCGCCGGCGTTCAGGTGCTTCCCGGCGACCACCACCACCTCCCTTCGATGCGGTACTCCTCCCTGGTCATGTTCCGACCATTGCCGCCTTCCAAGACCCCGGCGATCACCGCCGGCGAACGCCGTCTCCTCTCTATTTCCGTGCACAGGTTCAAATATTTGAACCTGACGGGTGGACCCCACCTCGCGCTTTTTCTTTTCTTTTTCTCTGTCTAAAAACGAAGGCGTAATCTCGACTTTTACGCCTTCCACGCTGAGAAGCGTATTTCGGCCCGAAGCGTTTTCCTTATAAACGCACAGGGACTGGCTTTTTACAGAAAAACCCCTGGTTTTGAAAGTTTAATAACTTTTAAACCACAACTCCGTTTGAGTTGAACTTTTTTTTGAAATTCTTATTTTTCTCTCTAGTTTTTTTAGTATTTATTTAAAAATATTTTGGGACAACTTTTTGTACTGTTGCCAAATATTTTAATTTGAGTTGATTTTGAATTTTCAGAAAAAGAAGAGGGAAACTTTACCGAGAATTTTGAAGGGTTTTCACCTGACTACTTTGGACAAGGCAAGCATTATTGAACTTGGGATATGGTGATTGCATCTGCTTTTGCATGTTGCATCGGTTGATATTGCACCGTATGGGTAGTATGTCACTAGCACTTGCATGCATGGTCATATCTCTTTTGCTCATAACTTGCACATCACTCAAGCAAGAGATTCTTCTGACACAGTAAAGTTGTGGAAATACGGGAGAGTGTCTCCTGCTTTGGACGTGCCGGTGGGCATGGGCCATTTTGTTTGACACGGTGGTGTCATGTGACTTAAGTGGATTATTCCGGTGATGTTAATTAACACCTCCTGAGTTGGCCTAGATCGAGTCTTGTTCCGTTACACCTAGCTGGATACCGTCCTGCCACGGGTCCTTCCGCGAGGAAGGTACGGCTGAGTAAGTTGTTAACCCCTGTCTAGGTACACACCATACAGAGGGCCACGATGAGGGTTTCCAAAGGCCTTAGACTAAATCCTGTCATTGGGCCAGGGGGCATGGGTGTTTCCGGTTGTGACTGAGAGGGGGGCACCCCTTGTAATCCGCGCGTAATAATAGTGATCCCATGCAGGACGTTGGTCTCTCCGTCTCAGAGTTTTTCTTGAATGATGCTTGGGTGATTCCTGGCATCCGAAAAGTTATTCTGGTGTGTACTGGTCAGGTGTGTTTTCAACCCAAAGACCGTAATGGGAATTAGTCAGTGTCATGGTACTGACTAAAGAAATCCTTTACTTGTGGGTAAAGAGTACACCCTCTGCAGAGTTAAAACTGTTCGAATAGCCGTGTCCTCGGTCAAAGGGCGTAGCTGGGTGGGTCAAGTGTCGGTCCCGGTATCGGTCTCGAGAGGAAATAATTAAAATATGTCTGACTCATTTTTGCAGTATAATTGTTGATACCCTGTTGCTACCTTGATTATTTTATGCTTAATAAATATTATTATGGCTATATTGAGGACTAACCCGTTTCTCTCAATTTATTTCCTTCCTGAGTGTCTCAGGGGCTGGCTAGACTACCCCGGGCACTCAACTATTATTTTTAAGACCTCTCGTGGTGTCTCTCGAGTTAACAGGCGGTTTATCTCGCCACTACTCTTGTGGACACCCGATTGGCATTTCTCTTCAAGTCCAACCGTGGCGTCACTTGACGCCCAACAGGCATTTCTTTTCAAGACCTCTCGTGGCGTCTCTCGAGTTAACAGGCGGTTTATCTCGCCACTACTCTTGTAGACACCCGACCGGCATTTCTCTTATTTTTTTTATGAATGTCACTTGGGCTGGCTAGACTACCCATGGCATTCGCTTGCTTTTATTTTCTTAATAGACTTGTTATGGCTAACATGTTTTATTTACTCCCGTATTATTTTATAATTATGTCATGACCAGGATTTTAGTCAGCATGAGCATGTCATTATGTTCCTACATGAGCATGTGCATCCATTACATCTTTTGTTCAAAATGTTTGCGAGTACATTCCAACGTACTCACTGGCTTGTCCCTGGCTATTTACTTGGCCAGACTTGGAGGAGGACGAGCTTGTGGAGAAGGATTGCGCTAGCGAGCCCGACGCTTAGAGGAGTCCTAGTCAGTCAACCTGTGAGATAGGAGTCTACCACTTGTATCATCCGCTGAGCTTCTGCTACACCAATAAAATAGTCAAGCCTCTCTCTGACGCTTGGCTTGACGTTATTGTATCAGAGATGTATCACCACCACACCACTGTCTTATTCCGCCACTGCCATATATTTGGCGAGTTTGTAATAATTTTGTTGAGCCTTCAGACTCAACCCTGTGTAATATTATTTGTACTGGTTATCTGTATCAAGGAAGTCCACCAGTTGTGTTGATCTTGGGGCTGGTGTGACTTAGGGCCTTTTCTGAGATTTATTCCCAGAGAGGGGCTCGACACTGCCGTAGAGTAGTCGGTTAGCCAGTCCTCTTGCTTCACGGAGCCGGTGTACTTGGGAGTGTCTCGGGGGAGCGAGAACCCTTTGGGGAAGGGCTCATCGCGGATGCGGGGGCCGAAGCAGGCCGGGCCGACAGTGTCCTCCTCCTCGACTACCAGGGACCAAGCTAGCTGCTCGATCCGGTGGTGGGCATCATTCTTGCCGACTCCTTAATGGGGGCCTAGCCGGCCCCCGAGAATCGGGTGGTCTATCGGCGCCGGAGAGGCCAGCCTTTCCCTGCGAGGGGGAGGCGGACGCTCATCCTGCTGGCGTCGGTCCTCCACTCTTGGAGGAACTTGCCAGCTGTTGACAACTGTCAGGCGGGTGCGCTGGCTGCGGCTAGCAGCCGGCTCAGGGTTCCGCTGGCCACGGTCGCCACCGCTTGAGGACCGGGAGGTCGCTCCATGCTCGCGGCGGGGGGGGGGGGATGGTTTTCGGCTTTCTTGCCGGCTTCCACCGCGCGGTTGCATGCATCTTGCTGCGTATTCGCAGCGTCGAGGAGCTCCTGGAGGCGCACCATCCGGCTGCGTCGCTCGTCGCCCTCCAGGTGTTCCAATTCTTCTGCCGCCGCCTGGGCGGCGCGTAGGTTCTGCGCGTGGGTGGCGTAGATCGGGCGTCTGACCCCCAGCATGCTGGCTATGGCCGCGCCACGTTGCCGAACGGCGCCGGCTCGGCTGGGCTCGCTAGCAGCCAGCATGCCGCCTGCGAGGCGGTCAATCTCGCGCTGGTTGGCCTCTGCGTGGCGCTTCATGGCCGCCATCTTATTGGCGCTGTCAAGGAGCGTGACACGGAACGCCTCTAGTGTCGCCCCATCGGCGTTGGCAGCAACGGGAGTGGCCAGGCCCTGCATGGCCGCTTGCAATGGGTCCTGGGGGGCCCCATCGGAGTCCCCGCTGTGGCTAGTGACCAGCACCTCTGCGACGATGCCGGCGTCGGCGTCACTGGCGACAGGAGGGAGCGGATCATCAACGACCACCACGTCGGCGGGGAACCCATCGATGGAGGCCATGTCGGAGACGGTGAGCTTCTTGAAAAGCTAGGGGAGGGGGTCAACGGAGCGAAGGGCCTCGGCGTCGGAGAGGCTGGCCTTGCCGAAGAGGTCGACAAGGCAGCTCACGGGGTAGGCTGCCCTCGCGTCGGGCGGTGCGCTGGTGCAAGCACAAGCGAGTGCGCCGGGCTGGCTGATCAGGCCGGCCGCGACATGCTCGCTGGAGAGAAAGAGGGTTCCCGTCCAGAACGTGTCTCCGGCCGAAGCTGCGTTAGGCCCCACGATGGGCGCCAATTGTCGGGGTATTCTCGCGACAGATGCCAGGGGGTGGCTTATCATGGGTGGAGCCAAGAGGACGTCGTCGGGCCCTGGAAGCGGGAGTGAGCACGAGCTCGATCGCACGCGAGACGTAACCAGGTTCGAGGCTCTCCTGGGAGATAACACCCCTAGTCCTGCTCTGCGGGGTCTCCGCATGATGACTATGATCAAAGGGAGTACAAGATTGCTCCTTGAGCTGTGTTGCTAGAGGAGGAAGAAGGGCAAGGCTAGCTATCTTCTCCTAGCTATGGTGTATGGTGGAATGAGGGATCAACCCTTTGCATGGGTGATCCTGGGGGGCTTATATAGGCTTGCCCCCAGGGGTACAATGGTAACACGACCGGGTGTAGGACCCGGACATCAGTGTCTAGGGTCGCCAGGTTCTCCGCCGGCTGCTGGGGCCCGCCTCCGGAGGGCCCCACCGGCTACCGAGAATCCGGCCGACAGGTAGGGCCCACCACCTGCGGGCCACACTGATTGCCTTTTGCTGTAGCGTTGTAATTGATGACAGAGGCCGCGTGAGGAGTCGTATGGCTACATTCCCGCTGCTTGGTCAGCGCACACTGTAGCCATGCTCCGTCTCGTCGAAGTAATTGAGCGTGGACACTGAGGGGAGGGGAGGGCCGGCTGCTGGAGGCCGGCCCGCCCCCGAAGCCGCCTTCTTGGGGAGCGCCGTCTTCTGGGAGCTCACGGACAGGTAGGGCCCGCCGCCTGTAATCCGTACTGATTGCCTTTTGCTGTAGCATGACCCTGGCTGACAAGGGCCATGTCGTGGGTCGCATGGCTACAGTCCCACACCTGGCAGGTGGGTGACCGCTTGGTCAGCTTGCATTGTAGCCATGCTCCCCTGAGATTTGGGGGGAGTGGGTGGCCCTGTAGCCATGCCCGTCTTGTCGTAGTGGTTGAGTGCAGACTCCGAGGGGAGGATGGGCCGTCTGCTAGGAGCCGGCCTCCCCTGAAGCCGCCTTC
The DNA here is from genome assembly GCA_011799875.1 of Thinopyrum elongatum. Taxonomy (NCBI): domain Eukaryota; kingdom Viridiplantae; phylum Streptophyta; class Magnoliopsida; order Poales; family Poaceae; genus Thinopyrum; species Thinopyrum elongatum. The sequence continues at coordinate 440,100,298 of CM022300.1, read as the reverse complement.
TAAGAGCGCGCTGTCTTCTGGGAGCCGGCTGCTTGGGCCTAGCCGGCTGAGAGTCCGGAAGGTGCGAGGGGCTTTGCTAGCCCTGATGTCTTGAAATGCTAAGGGGTGTGCATGAGGCTACCCGTGGTCAATCCCTTCAACAACCAAATAAATAAGTGAATGATCATACACAAGTAATCATAGAGGTAAGCATAAATCACACATTAAGCATAGTATGATCAACCACACAACCAAACGTAGTATCTCACGAGCATAAAAACGAACAAGTAGCACACATCAAAAGATCATAGTGGCAATAACTCGAGAAAAACCAAGAGCAAAAGGGAAGACACACTCTCTCTCTCTTGAAGCCTATGATCTATGCAATTTTCTCCCCCTTTGGCAACAAGTTACCAAAAAGCTCGAAAAAGGTATAGTGCTAATCGACTCTCTAGACACGATCCTCCAGAGCTCCTGAAGGGGTCTTCTGGCTGGTGGCTCTGATGTGCGTAGATGGTGTTGAGATAGCTGCATCTGCAAAAGCTTCGGCTGAAGTCTGCTGAGCTGGTGGTGTAGACACTGGAGGTGACACAGTAGCGGTGGCGGCAGGTGCAGAAAGAGTGGTCCTCGTGTCTGCAACTGGCACAACTGAAGATCTGGTCATCCTAGGCACAGACTAAAACCTGTCAGTAGTCGGCCTGTCATCTCCATCCTCAACACCATCTCTCAGCTTCTCCACAATAGACTGTATCTCTGTGACCTTGACATCCAAGTTGTATATCTTGTCCTCCACAATCCGCTCTAAGCTCTCCTGGTTCTTGGCTAAGTTGGTTAGACTTCGCTCAATCCTCAGTGTTGCTTCCATTAGATACGTCATTTGGTCTTGCTTGGATTTGAGATTTGCTATTGAGGCATTTGGTGCAGATGCTTCCTTTGCTGCCTTTGCTGCTGCTGTTGCCTGAGCCTTCTCTTGAGCATACACAGATGTAGGGTGTGAAGAATCCATCACCACTACATTATCCTTGAACTCTGGATGAAGAGGAAGGTGCTCGCGATCAAGTAGATATGTATCTGTACCAACCTTGGAGTTGATAAGCATCTGAATGTGAGGGGCATATCCACAAGACCTTTTCTGGTCAACAACAGTCCTCTTGACTATCTCAACAATTAAGCTCATAACTTTGAACTTTTGAGGGGTGTCAAACAAGTGAAGCAAGTTTATGGAGTGGCCACGGATCATCCTCTCATCTCCAGATTTGGGCAACAAAGTGTGCCTCAAAATGGTGTTTGTGGTGGCCAAACCAGCTAGCAAATGCTTGATTGACCCAAGCTTATGGCTCTCAAGATCCTTTGGAGGGATCTCCTTGTACATGTTTTCCATAGTGTTGTGATCCATACGGGGCTTCCCATATACATCAACATCATTTGCTTCTTCCTCAGGGGCATTCAGAAGAGCAACCCACTCAGAGATTGATGACTAGTACCTTTGACCCTCAGTCATCCATGTGATCCTCCCATCTGGATAGAAGTGTGTTGTGGAGTAAAACTGCATGATCATCTCGTCATTCCACTTTGTAAGCTTCTGTCTAACAAATGCATCTACTCCAGCAAGTCTGAAGCTCTCATGAACATGGGGGAAATAGTCTTCATTTGTATCGATGTACTCCCAGTCCACCCACTTCATGTCACTGACAATGGGCTTCTTATCAAGTAGCACTGTCTCATAGAAGTCTTGTTGTTCCCAAGTGTGCAAATGATAGTCACATGCTGTCCTCCTCCTCACTGAATATGGATCCACTTTCCTCCATTCTCTCAGACCTTTGTCCTTTCTTAGCATCATGTTCTCAGCAACTGGATGAGCATCATCATGATATGGAATCTTGGGCTTAAGCTTTCTGAGAACTAGTGGCTCATCATCATCCTGAGCTTCAGGCATTGGGGCCTTGTTCTTCTCAGCAACTGGAATGTTTCTAGTTTACCTCTTGGGTGCAGCAGCTTTGGGTTTGGACTTGGAGGGGTTGGCAGATTTCATAGCATCAGACATCAATTTTTGAGTCTTAGCAGGAGGTGCTTCTGCCTCAGGTTCTTCTTCCTCTTCCTCCTCATCAACCATCATGGATGGTCTGCCAATCACTCTAGCAGTGGTCTTCTTCACCCTCTCCTTCCTCTTCTTCTTGCTGGCATCACCTTCAGCACCACTTGGTTCCATGGTTTCTTGTGTGGCTGAAGTTTTTCTAGGCTTAGACATTGGCACTCTCCTAGCAGCTGTCTTTTGCTTTGCACCTGGCTTGGTGGCAGCTGCAGAGCCATACTCTTTCCTCAGAACAGTTTTCTTTTGTTTGGAAGTGGCCTCATCTGCCACAAAATCTTCATCCTCACTGTCAGAAGTTCTCTTCTTTCTTGTCCTGGTGGCAGCCTTCGCCAAGTTACTTGGAGTGCTCCTGCTGCCCACATCATAGCTGTCAATGGGGCTTGGACCCTCACTGAGATTGACGTTTTGCTCTGACTAATTCTGACTATCACTGGCATCTGACATCTTGCAAAGTTGACCCTGTTAATAGATGGGTATGCGCAGAGTAGATGAGTATCACAAAAAAGCAGATTGTTTTTCAAAAAAAAAATTGAGTCCAAACTTTACTTTTAGTTTTCCATAGAAGGCATTTCGGAGCTACCGATATAATCATCTCGGTGACACCGAAGCACACACAGAGCCTAAACACACAATTTTGGTCAGACCGAGTTGTGGTTTGGTGGCCCCGAGATGCTAGGGTTTCACTGAGATTTTACTTTCGGTCTCACCGATCAGTACATTTCGGTGGCACTGAGTTGTACTTGTGCAATGGCCTGAGCTAATCGGTGGGACCGAAAATTTCATTTCGGTCGGTCCGAGATGAATTCGGCGGAAACCTAACCCTAAAATATTTCTTCAAATCTATTCTAGTGGAATTTTCTGGTGGATAGAAGTATCTCAAATGTGGCAAGAAGTATGTCATTTTCCTTGTGCATTGAATCGGACGAGGAAGGCACGATCCTCTACAGTGGCAACAGCGGAGTTGAATGCCATTGACGGTGGCGGATTCCTACGGCGGAGACGCACAGGACACGACAGAGATGATCCGAAGACCAAGGGGGGGGCAGCAATGGGGCGTGGGCACGTTACATTTGAAGAAATTTTCAACCGTATGGGCCGCTTGATATAAGTACCCATGTGCTGTCGGTGACACCGAGTGGAACGAATTGGTGGCATCGAGATGCGAAACTGCGTGCAGTTATGATGTCTACTACACAACTTGTTCTTGTAGACTCGTGTTGGGCCTCCAAGCGCAGAGTTTTGTAGGACAGTAGGAAATTTCCCTCAAGTGGATGACCTAAGGTTTATCAATCCGTGGGAGGTGTAGGATGAAGATGGTCTCTCTCAAACAACCCTGCAACCAAATAACAAAGAGTCTCTTGTGTCCCCAACACACCAAATACAATGGTAATTTGTATAGGTGCACTAGTTCGGCAAAGAGATGGTGATATAAGTGCAGTAATGATAGTAGGTATTGATTTTTGCAATAGGAAAAATAAAAAACATCAAGGTAGCAATTGATAAAACGGAGCACAAACAGTATTGCAATGCTTGAAAATGAGACCTAGGGTCTGTACTTTTGCTAGTGCAATCTCTCAACAATGCTAATATAATTGGATCATATAACCATCCCTCAACATGCGATGAAGAATCACTCCAAAGTTCTTATCTAGCGGAGAACATAAGAAGAAATTGTTTGTATGGTATGAAACCACCTCAAAGTTATCTTTTCCGATCGATCTATCCAAGAGTTTGTACTAAAATAACACCAAGTTATCCTTTCCGATTGATCTATCTAAGAGGTCGTACTAAAATAACACCATATGATACACATCAACCAACTCTAATGTCACCTAGATACTCCAATGTCACCATGAGTATCCTTGAGTTGATTATACGATATGCATCAAACAATTTTAGATTCATAATACTCAATCCAACACAAAGAACCTCAAAGAGTGTCCCAAGATTTCTACCGGAGAAACAAGGATGAAAATGTGCATCAACCCCTATGCATAGATTACCCCAATGTCACCTCAGGAATCCGCGAGTTGAGTGCCAAGACATAGATCAAGTGCTCTCAAATCCATAAAAGTATTCAATCCGATAATAATGAAATCTCAAAGGGAAAACTCAATTCATCACAACAAGATAGAGAGGGGAAAACACCATACGATCCAACTAATATTAACAAAGCTCGTGATACATCAAGATCATGCCAACTCAAGAACATGAGAGAGAGAGAGAGATTAAACACATAGCTACTGGTACAAACCCTCAGCCCCGAGGGTGGACTACTCCCTCCTCATCATGGTGGCCTCCGGGATGATGAAGATGGCCACCTGTGATGATTTCCTCGGAATGGGGTCTAGATTGGTTTTTTGTGGCTACAGAGGCTTGTGGCGGCGGAACTTCTGATCTAGGGTTATTTCTCGGGGTTTGTGTATTTATAGGATTTTTTTGTGTTGGCTTCACGTGAAGATGGGCCTCGAGGTGACCACAACCCACCTGCACACAGGCAAGGCCCCTGGAGCACCCTGGTGGGTTGTGCTCACCTCCTTCACCTTCTTCCCCCCCCCCCATGAAGCTTCTAGTGCCTCTTTTGTTCCAAAAAAATCATCAAAAAGTTTCATTGCGTTTGGAGAACTTTTATTTGTGCACAAAAAACAACACCATGATAGTTCTGCTGAAAACAACGTCATTCCGGGTTAGTTCCATGCAAATCATACCAAAACCATATAAAATTGTTGTAAACATGACATGAATACTTCATAAATTATAGATACGTTGGAGACTTATCAGCATCCCCAAGCTTAATTCCTACTCGTCCTCGAGTAGGTGAATGATAAAAGAAATAATTTATGAAGTGTGAATGCTAGCATAGTGCATAAGTTTGATCAATGATAATTTCAATCACTTTTCCTAGCATCATAACAGCAACCCTTTCTCATAAAACTCATCATGATAAAGTAGCAATTGAAAACAGAATTTTTTGTTGTGGAATGCTACCTATCATATTCATCATGTACTCTCTATTTTGTAGCATGGACATTTGGACTTGAATGATTCAAAGCAATAGTCTATAATTTGACATGAATACATCAATACTCAAGCATACTAACAAGCAACCATGTCTTTCAAAATATCAATGCTAAAGAAAGCTATCCCTAGCCCATTATGCTCAATCGTTGATCCATTCGTGAAACACACTCGAATATTAGCTACATCCAATGCACAGGTATGATCATAGTGCTCCCTAGTTGGTGCTTTATAAGAGAAGATGGGGACTCAAATAAAAATAAAAATTGCATAAAGTAAATAGATAGGCCCTTTGCAGAGGGAAGCAGAGATTTGTAGAGGTGCCAGAGCTCAAAGCTTAAATTGAGAGATAAAATATTTTGAGAGGCATACTTTTCCCGTCAACGAAAACGACCGAGAATTCCCAACACTTTCCATGCTAGATACATCATAGGCGGTTCCCAAACAGAAAATAAAGTTTATTCCTTTTTCCACCATTCTTTCACAATCCATGGCTAGCCGTATCCACGGGTGCCTTCCATACCAACACTTTCCAAGGAATTTATTATTGAACAACATATTTTTTTTTGCATTTCGGGGCTGGGCATCCCTATTACCTTTTCCACACTCTCATGCAATGACAAGTGAATAAACACTCATCTTGAGAATAACGCATCTAGCATGGAAAATATTGGCCACCCCCTGCCGCTTCATGAGCGGTACAGGCACACAAAAAGGAAATTTATTTTGAAAATTAGAGTTGGCACATACAAATTTACTTGGAACGGCACGAAAATACTGCATATAGGTAGGTATGGTGGACTCATTTGGCACAACTTGGTTTAAGGAGTTTGGCTGCACAAGCAGTATTCCCGCTTAGTACAAATGAAGGCTAGCAAATAGATTGAGAAGCGACCAACCAAGAAACAAAAATGATCATAAACGAGCATTAAACATAACTAACACCAAATAATGCACCACAAGTAGAATGTAATTTCATTGCATAACTATTGACTTTCGTGCTTGCATAGGGAATCACAAACCTTAACACCAATATTCTTACTAAAGCATAATTGCTCATCAACATGACTCACATATTATTATCTCCATATCGCAAAACTATTGCAAGGAATCAAACTTATCATATCCAATGATCTACATATAAGTTTTTATTATATCCTTCTTGAACATCCATCACTTTGGGACCAATTTCATAGCTTGTGCAAATTGTTATCACTATTATCAACTCTCAAAATAATATAAGTGAAGCATGAGAGTGTTCGACAAACTACTCCAAAAAGATATAGGTGTGTCGGTGCAACAAACCTTCACGTATGTTGCCCAGACTGTACACGGGCGCAATGGCGAGGATACAACAGCACCAAGCTCCCAAGACTAAACCAAGCCAGAGAGATAGCTCTTTGAGGAATCAAAGGGCGGATCAAGAAGACAAGACAAGCCAAGGGAATGAGATATCACTAAGAAAAGACCTCCCTTACTGGGCAGGCAAGCCTGGTCAGTGTCGGCGTTCTGGGAACCAGGGTACCCAGACTTGCCTGCCTGCGGCCCACGATGTGGCTCCATCAACGGCCTGGTACGGCCCACCTCCAAAGCTATCAAGACAAGACCCTCGCGAGGGGCCGAGCCTCGCGAGGCGGACAACACCAAGACCTCCCAAGGGAGCGGCCTCCCCGGGCGGCCTCCCGAGGAGCGGAGATTTCTATGCAGGTACCCAGCCTCATGAGGCTACCATGACGTAAGCCATGACGACCAAGGCTAAGCGAGCACCAGCAGGCACAGAAAGAGGCAGTTTCCTCTTTGGTGCTAAGGAGGCAAGCGCAGGCGCGGGTTCCCAAGGAATCTGGCAAAGGTTTCCATTCTGGTGCAACGAGACCAAGGCCACCGGCGCGGCAGGATGGATGTCATTGCCGAGCCCACCACTGCATCACGACCAGAAGCTTTGAAGGCGAAGACCACCTTTCGTCAGGACAAGATGTACTACTTGTCCCCTTTCAAATTGGCCACTGTGGGATCCCTTCCCGCCTACATTTTGGGGGAAGAGGACCAAGGCCACTATAAGTATAGGTTAGCCACCACCGTAGAAGGGGATCGAAACCCGGATCCAAACCTCATCGACTGATTCCCTCACCCATAGACCTCGCGAGGTTGTTCATCCCTTGTACTAGTTCATCCTCAGCCCCTCGTGAGGCCAATCCACCACAAAGCAGGAGTAGGGTCTTACACCGCAAGGTGGCCCAAACCTGGGTAAACTGCCGTGTTCATCTTCTTCCTTGTTCGTGTGCATCGAGCTAGGTCGTAGGGCGACGAGCTGGTTGGCTGGATAGGTTGAGTCCTTCGCACACGCCCCAGAGTTCGAACCGTTCTTGGGTCTGTGGAGCCTTGAATCCGACATTTGGCGCGCCAGGTAGGGGCGTGTCGAAGCTCTGCCTCTTCACCAGCCACGCTCCGCCCGAGCTGCATGGTTCCCATGGCTGGTGCCGCCCCACCCCCCGAGCCGTTGGGTGCATTCGGAGGAGTCATGGGCATCCGGGCCTTTTCCCCCGCTCTACGGCAGGTGCGGTGGCCGCCGAAGTTCAGGCCGGCGTTGCCCCCGCGGTACGACGGCGCGGTAGACCTCGCGGAGTTCCTCTAGGCATACGCGCAGGCCATCTGGGTGGCGGGTGGTGACGACAAGGTCATGGCGAACTGGCTCCCTATGGCCCTCGCGGGCGTGCCGCGCTCCTGGTTGCTCAGCCTGTCGGAGTCTTCGGTGGCTTCTTGGGAAGAGTTGTGAGGCCTGCTCATCGCGCATTTCGCGGCCCCGGCGCCCCATGCGGTTGCGACCATCCTCGGCGGGTCGCAGGCACCGGCCTCAGGCCGCCACGTCAAGCAGCTTCTTCGTCGGGTCGGGACTGCTCGGCCGCGGCAGGAGGCTCCTCCGGGCCGCGTTGTGCCTAAGACCGCCATCACCTTCGACTCCAGGGATCACCCCAAGACCACGGCAGGCGTCGGCGCCTTCCCGATGTTGTGCACACCCACCATCAGCAACGTCGTGGTCAACAGGACCCTCATCGACGGCGGTGCTGGCCTCAACGTCCTCTCCATGGAAGCCTTCGACCTGCTCCAAGTGCCCTACGACCAGCTCGCCCCCCCAGGCCTTTCTCGGGGGTGGTTGACGGCTCCACTTCTCCCCTAGGCCAGATCTGCCTCCCTGTCACCTTCGGCATGCGCTACAACTACCGCACCAAGCTCATCGACTTCGACGTCGCTCGCATCGGCCTCCCGTACAACGCCATCCTAGGGTATCCAGCCCTCGCCAAGTTCATGGCAGTGACACACCCCGACTACAACGTTGTCAAGATGCCGGGGAGCAGTGGCATCATCACCGTGGTGGGGGACACCAAGGATGCACTCCTGGCCCTCAAGCTCGCTTTCAAGGCCGCGGCAGCCGCGCGGCCAAACGCTGAGGACTCTCCAGAGACGTCGGAGGCCGCCCCCACGAAGAAGAAGCAACTGTTCTCCCAAGACTGGGCCGAGACAAAGCAAGTGTCGGTCGACGACGGAGGATCAGGCACCACCTTCACCATAGGCGCTGGCCTCCCCCGGGACAAGAAGAGGCGTTGGTCAGTTTCCTCCACGCTAACAGGGATGTGTTTGCATGGGAGGCAATGGACTTAGTCGGCATACCGCGGGATGTGATCGAGCACCATTTGATGGTGTGCCCCAGCGCGCGCCCGGTGAAGCAGAAGGCATGGCGGTAAGCTCCGGAGAAGCAATCATTCATCGTTCAGGAGGCCCGCAAGCTGCAGGGAGCTGCAGTCATTCGAGAGGTGCGACACCCAGATTGGCTGGCAACCCGGTGATCGTCCCCAAGAAAGGCGGGAAGGAGCGCATGTGCGTCGACTTCACGAGTCTCAACAAGGCGTGCCCTCAGGATCCATTCCCTCTTCCGCGCATCGATCAGATCGCTGATTCCACTGCCGAGTGCGACCTGGTGTGCTTCTTGGATACCTTCTCAGGATACCATCAGATCAAGATGGCGGTGCAGGATGTCGAGAATACGGCCTTCCTCTCTCCATGTGGGGTGTACTGCTACACCTGCATGCCCTTCGGATTGCGAAACGCTGGCGCAACCGTCCAGCGAATGATGCACATCGCTCTGGGACAGCAGCTCGGGAGGAACGTCGAGGCGTACATCAACGACATAGTGGTCAAGTCGCGGGAAGCAAGGACCCTTGTTGAAGATCTGGAAGAAACATTCACCAACCTGCGCAAGGTAAACCTGCGACTCAATCTAGAGAAATGCGTGTTCGGTGTCACGTCCGGCAAGCTGCTGGGTTTCCTGGTGTCGCACAGAGGGATCGAGGCTAACCCGGAGAACATCAAGGCAATAGAAAGGATGAGCCCGCCGCAGACGCTCAAGGAGATGCAGAAGCTCCTGGGCTGTTTAACTTCGTTGGGGCATTTCATCTCCAAGCTCGGCGAGCACGCCCTCCCGTTCTTCAAGCTGATGAAAAAGAAGGGCCCCTTTGAATGGGCTCCGGAGGACGAGGCGGCCTTCCAAGACCTCAAGAGGTATTCACCAGCCCGCCAGTGATGGTGGCGCCTCGTCCTCTTGAGCCCCTGGTACTTTACCTGGCCGCCACACCCCACTCTGTTAGCGCATCGCTCGTGGCGGTCCGGGAAGAGTGCGCAGGGGCGGGTGCGCAGTGCAACACCCCACGCGCAGCCACGCCATCGCCGCCTCAGGATGGCGCTCCTAAGGCCTCGGCTACTCCACCAGACAATAAGGCTCCCGAGGCTTCCTCGTCCCAAGCGGAGCGGGACACCATCGACACCTCTTCCCTCGTCGAGCACCCCGTGTACTTCGTCAGCATGGTGTTGCGTGACGCACGCGCGTGCTACCCCATGCCACAGAAGCTCCTGCTCATGCTTCTCGTCGCCTCCAGGAAACTGTGACACTGTTTCCAAGGCCATCCCATCAAGGTCATCTCCGCGTACCCCCTGGAGAAGGTGCTCCGGAGCCCCAATGCCGCTGGGAGGGTTGCTGAGTGGAACATCGAGCTGCAAGCATTCCAGCTAGAGTTTATAACCACCAGGGTCATCAAGGGCGCAGCCCTCGCTGACTTCGTGGAAGAATGGACAAATGCCCCTGACCGAGGGATGGGTGAAGACCGCTCCCTCACGCCCGGAGACGAGACACCCAACGGCTGGGTCATGTACTTCGACAGCGTGTTCGCGCGCCAGGGCACGGGGGCCGGAGCCGTACTCATCTCGCCTACCCAGGACAAGCTCTACTACGCCGTGCAGCTCTGCTTCCAGCATGGCGAGAAGGTCTCCAACAACATCGTGGAATACGAGGGCCTGATCGCTGACCTCAGGGCCGTGGCGGCCCTGGGGGTCAAGCGTCTCACCATCAAGGGCGATTCTCAGCTCCTCGTCAACTTCTCCAACAAGGCATACAAACCTAAGGACGAGCACATGGAGGCATACTTAGAAGAGGTACACAAGATTGAAAAACGATTCTTGGGTTTGGAATTGCAGCACGTCCCGCGTGGCACGAATAAGGAGGCTGATGGCATCGCCAAGAGGGCGTCCCGATGCGAGCCCCAGAAGCCTGGCGTCTTCAAGGAATGGCTCTTCAAGCCATCGGCAGCCCCCCCGCTGCAGGCCCTGCACTGCTTCGGGAGGAGTCGCCCCTGGCCCCTTCCACGGGCGCCCCGGCCTGCGGTCCGACCTCTGGAGCCCGCCTGCTCCTGGTGTTCAAACCTCAGGAGGGATGCTGGACCGAGGAGCTCAAGGCGTACCTTCTCCGAGGCACCCTGCCGGAGAAGGAGGAAGATGCAGAACGCGTGGCCCGTCAGGCCACCGCTTACTGCTTACAGGACGGTGAGCTCTACCGAAGGCGCCCAAACAACATCTCCCTGCGATGCATCTCCAAGGAGCAAGGGTGCGAGTTGCTGGCTGACATCCATGGCGGGGATTGTGGGCACCATTCTTCGTCGCGCACCCTCGTGGGCAAGGCATTCCGCAGTGGGTTCTACTGACCCACGGCGCTCAACTACGCCACCGAGCTGGTGCGATCCTGCGAGGCCTGTCAATTCCATGCCAAACAGATCCACCAGCCCGCTCAGGGCCTGCAGACCATTCCGCTCTTGTGGCCGTTCACGGTCTGGGGGCTGGATATCCTGGGCCCGTTTCCCCGAGCAGCCGGGGGCTACTGCTACCTCTACGTCGCCATCGACAAATTCACCAAGTGGGTGTAGATGGAGCCCGTGCGCACCATCCCGGCCGGCTCGGCCGTCAAGTTCATCAAGGGCCTCGTGAGCCGCTTCGGGGTCCCCAACCATATCATCACTGACAATGGCTCTCAGTTCACAAGCAATCTCTTCAAAACATATTGTGCTAACCTTGGAACGCTGATATGCTACGCTTCAGTGGCGCACCCACGGAGTAACGGCCAAGCCGAACGCGCCAACGCGGAGGTCCTAAGGGGCCTCAAGACGAGGAGCTTCAAGAAGAAACTTGAGGCCTGCGGCAGGGGTTGGCTCGATGAGCTTCAGTCTGTGCTGTGGTCCATCCGCACCACTGCGACTAAGCCCACCGGCGAGACCCCGTTATTCCTTGTCTACGGGGTCGAGGCGGTCCTCCCTCACGAGGTCAAACATCACTTCCCATGGATCTTGGTGTTTGACGAGGCACGCCAGGACGCCTCACGGGGGATGGACCTCGTGCTCGGGGAGGAGGGCCGCCGCCAAGCCTCGCTCCGTGCCGTGAGGTACCAGCAGGTGCTGCGATGTATCACTGCCGCAGCATCCACTCCAGGACCCTCGAGGTGGGCGACCTCGTCCTTAGGCGGCTGCTCTCCAGGGAGGGGCTTCACAAGCTCTTGCCCATGTGGGAGGGCCCGTTCAGGATCGCTCGTGTCTCCAGGCCTGGCGCCGCGCGCCTGGAGACGCAGGACGGGGTCCCCATCTAGAATGCGTGGAACATCCAGTACCTCCGGAAGTTCTATCCGTGACCAACGAGCGCCATGCGCCTCTCAAGTCTTCGCTTGTGACACTCTCACGTAATAATGAGTGGGGCTATACACGCCCCGGAGTCTCTTGAGTGCTGCCCCTGAGCCTCACGGGGGCTCCCACCCACGTCTTAGTGGAAGCCCCATGCTCCGCGCTGGCAGGAAGACCAGAAGACTAGTGTAGGTGCCGGACGCGGCTGTTCTTTCGCTTGCTTTCTGTAGCTGGTTTTGCCACTTTTTGGAATGAAATTCGAAACTCTCGCGTCTTTATTTGAAAGGGTGGGAATTTTTCTCCTTGCAGCATTTTAATCTTTCGAGTCTCGCCTTAGGAAGAGTGGCAGTTGCCCGTCGCTCTTTCCCGCGCGTCTCGCGAGCGGGGGATGGGTATGGTGTGTACGCCTGGGCTCGCCCACGAGCACACCTCGCCAAAGCCGTCATGTCCTAATCTTTGGTGACCTAATCCTCGTGCGACGCCCTTAAACGAGCCAATGGGCATGTACGGCTTCCTGAGTACGCACCTCCTGGCCTCGCCGGACATCACGACCCGGCGTACCAGCGATGGTTGGTCCTCGCTCAGGGGCTCGCACGGGGCGTGGCGCCCTGAGGGGCAGCTCCGGAGGCCCCATATCCACATGACTCACTGGAGACCTCGTGGCCACTGAGCTTCTCCTGAGGCCAGAGAACCTTCAGGTCCATGAGAAGGAAACCCCCAGCAAGATCTCTCTAGAACGAGGGGCGCACAGGAGATCCAAGCTCCAGAGAAGCACGCCCTCGCGGCACGGGAGTCTACCGCAAGCACACTAAGCTAAGTTATCCTAATCGCGATCAGCAAGAACCCGTCAATTAGTAGTGACACGAATGCCAGGATGCGATATAAAAACGTTAATATAACGACGCAAGCACCATGGTTCATTACATGGCCCGGCAGGGCCTTCTACTTCTTGATGCAGGGAAAAGGAAAAAAAAAAGAAGCAAAAGCGACCTCGCGACCACCGCGGCTCCTGAGACCCGGCTCCAGCAATGCCCGCGCTTAGTCGGAGTCCTCCTCCTGCTTCACAGGGGTGCGGTGGCGAGGCGGCTCGTCGCCCTCCCCGGTTCGAGCTCGGTGGCGAGGCGGCTCGTCGTAGTCGCCGTCGCTCGTGCTCTCCCCAGAGGAGGAGCCGCCACTGCTAGAAGCATCGCGACCGTTGCCAAGGGGAAGTTCACCGCCGGAGATGCTACCGCCCCTTCGGCCATCATTGTCGGAGGGGTGGATGTCGTCGTCGTCGCTGTCGCTCTCCGGGCAGCACCTCAGGTGTCTGCCATCCTCCTCGAAGATCCTGACGTACATGGTCGCAGCGCCGTTGTGCCTGAAGTGGAGGGTACACCTCCCCTGCAGGCCGCGCGCGTGGGCGAATGGCTGCCACCCGCGGTTCAGGAACACATTGCCGGCGGGGGTGACCTCGACCTCCACCCATGAAGCCTTGCTGCATCAACTGTCGGCCTGCAGCCAGAGGCCGCCAGGCCCTCCGGTCGACACCGCACCCACGAAGAAGCGCGGGAGCTGGAACCAGGTGCCTGCCGGCCTCTCTGCCCACACCACGAACTCCGAGGACGCATCGGCCGAATGGGATCGCGGGCGCGGTGGCTGAATGGCTGCCACATGCCTCCCTCCTTGGCCGCGCCCACCTCGGCCGCGGTAGCCTCCGGCGTAGGAAGGGGCACCCCACGACTGCCGGAGGCAGTGCCAGCCTTCGAGGGGGTGTGCCCATGCCCTTGGGGAGCCACCACCGGCATCGCGGCATACTTGCGGGGATGGCCACGGCCCCTCTTGGGCGGTGGCTAGCCTGGTCCCTCCTTGGGGGCCTTTCCCTTCTCGGCGGCCGAGAACCTCCTCACTGGCGCCATGGGTGCTCTGGCAAGATGGCGGTGCAGTAGAGAAGAAGAAGGAGCAAGCAGCAAGAAGATGAAGATGGGCTGGGGGCTCTGCCCCCCTTCCCCCATTTATAGCCGGAGGAAGGCTAGTCGGCGGCCTCTCACGTTCCAAGCCATGATGGCCCCGCTGCATGCGCCAGGCAGTTGTCAAGTCGGGCAGTTGCCGAGGCGACGTGGGGAAGCGGAGGCGCCCAAGCCCCGTCAAGCGCCACACGTCAGCCCGGCCCGCAGGAGATTGGGGCCTACGGCGCTTCGCCCTTGCCCTTTGGCTTCGCCTCGAAGCCAAGTCCGAGCGCGCCTTGGGCCCGGGGGCTACTGTCGGCGTTCTGGGAACCAGGGTACCCAGACTTGCCTGCCTGCGGCCCACGCCATGGCTCCATCAACGGCCTGGTACGGCCCACCTCCAAGGCTATCAAGACAAGACCCTCGCGAGGGGGATGACACCAAGACCTCTCGAGGGAGCGGCCTCCCCAGGAGCGGAGATTTCTATGCAGGTACCTAGCCTCATGAGGCTACCATGACGCAAGCCATGACGACCAAGGCCAGGCGGGCGCCAGCAGGCGCAGAAGAGGAAGTTTCCTCTATGGTGCTAAGGAGGCAAGCGCAGGCACGAGTTCCCAAGGAATCTGGCAGAGGTTTCCATTCCGGTGCAACGAGACCAAGGCCACCGACGCGGCAGGATGGGTGTCATCGCTGAGCCCACCGCTGCGTCACGACCAGAACCTTTGCAGGCGAAGACCACCTTTCGTCAGGATAAGATGTACTACTTGTCCCCTTTCAAATTGGCCACTGTGGGATCCCTTCCTGCCTACGTTTTGGGGGAAGAGGACCGAGACCACTATAAGTATAGGTTAGCCACCACCGTAGAAGGGGATCGAAACCCGGATCCGAACCTCGTCGACTGATTCCCTCACCCATAGACCTCGCGAGGTTGTTCATCCCTTATACTAGTTCATCCTCAGCCCCTCGTGAGGCCAATCCACCACAAAGCAGGAGTTGGGTCTTACACCACAAGGTGGCCCAAACCTGGGTAAACTGCCGTGTTCATCTTCTTCCTTGTTCGTGTGCATCGAGCTAGGCCGTAGGGCGACGAGCTGGTTGGCTGGATAGGTTGAGTCCTTCGCACACGCCCTAGAGTTCGAACCTTTCTTGGGTCTGCGGAGCCCTGAATCCAACAGTCAGGTCGAGGCCTCACCAAGAAAGTCCCAAGATTTCCCCGGCAGGCTTGCCGGGGCCGCCAAGGGCAAATCTCCCCGCCAAGACTCCACCGCTCCACCGCACAGTGACGCAAGTCACTTATCAGTGTGGTGTCGATCCCCCAAGTGATTAAGTGGCTGTCATTTGGCACGTGGCAGCCATTTGGAAGGGAGATTCCCCCTATATGACACCCGTCCAGAGGCGTGTCATGCAGACAGGTAGAAGATGATTAAGCGGCGCGGCAGGCCTGCCGGGCGGCATCCTCAGTGTGACACCTAGCAGTGTATTTAATGCACTTTGTCCTAACTGCCAGAGTTAGGTATGATAGCACTGTTGGCTATCTAATCAGTAGATTATGACTGTTTTGCCACTGTGGTAACCCCTTAGCCTATAAAAGGAGGGCCTTGGCGACCTAAAAAAGGATTCAGACCCTTGTGTACTCATACTCGCGTAGCTGCTCTCCCCGAGGCGACCTTTCCGGGCTTGAGCGCTGCGTGACCACCACGGTCCTCCCTTCAATCCACCAAAGCAGGAGTAGGGTTTTATGCTTCTCAGCAGCCCGAACCTCTGTAAAAACCACCAGCATCACCACTGTCGTGCTGTTCCATGGCTTCCGCTCTTTGTGCTACATGATCTCCCCCCTGCCGAACCACAAGGGGCTGATGGCCCCATAGGTGATCATGTTCCACCATGACATCTTTGGCACGCCAGGTAGGGGGAAGCACCTGCGCGAACCCGAGGTTGTGAACAGCGCGTCAATCTTCATCATCATTAGCTTCATCATCCATGGCGCCCAAGAAAAAGTTCGGTGCAACAGCTCGCCCTTCCACCTCGAAGGCCCCCTCGCATGCAACCACCGATACTATGGGTGCTGCTGCGGCGTTGGGGGACGCAGACGCCGTGTGGGACGTGACCGGCGCAGGCGGCGCTGTCATCGTTCCCCCTGCGACCGAAGCGGGAGCGGAAGAGACCGGGGGAGGGCGGCATCAACAGCGTCCCGACGGCTGTGTTCCACAAGGCGCGGGTGGGGAGAATGTTCAGTCTCCACCTCCCCACCATGCTAGGGGGCGCAGTCGCAGCGACAACGCCCGCTTTGGCACGAGTCGCGACCCCCTAGCTGTCCCTGTTACAGGCACAACTACGGGGCACGCGCCTTCCCTAAGGCAGGGTAACCAAGACGAAGCACCAAATGGGGTCATCAACCCCCAGGCGCGCCCTTCTCGCCACCGTACCGTCATGGCGGCTGGCTCGCAGCGACGAGAACATGACGCCGCAACTACTGGTACTGTCAGGAGTCGAGTGACGTCGTGATCTGTGTCATCATCTATGCCAAGCACTGCTTCGGAAGCCATGGCACGAGCCCAACTCCTGCTGAGATTCCCACCAGTGGCTGACCAAATGGATGAGTGGAGAGCCACCATTCAGAGTTTGATCGGTTTTGCTGAAGAGGAAGGGTCATAGCGGGCAGGACCGCCACGGCGCCCGCAAGCATCAACCACGGCCCGAGCTGCTGACCGTGTCGAGGGGGCCACTCCAATGGTGCAATCCCCTCCACGACAGCCAGCGCAGAGGCTGCAACCCGAACCATGCGGCCGGGAGCCCGACGAGGCATCAATGGCTTCATCTGATCCTTGGGCCCGTCGAGATCAGCGACACGTCCTGGAAGATCGGCGGAGAGAATACACGCGCGTCATCATAGAACGATGCCGCGAAACCCACCGCCAATCTGACAGGCGCAATGGCCCAGACATCGACGAACCCGCGCTCAGTGAAGGCGGATACTTTCCTTTCGAGGTTGGGTGCACTGCCTTCACTCATGAGCTGCGGCAAGTCCTGTGTTTTCAAACCAGAGATACCAAAAAAGTATGATGGAAGGCTGAACCCGGCAGAGTTCTTGAGCATCTACACCATCGCTGTTCAAGCCGCCGGAGGGAGAGATGAGAAGGTGTTCGCCAACTACTTCCCTTTGGCGCTTAAGCCAAACGTGAGGTCATGGCTGATGCACCTGCCGGAGAATTCTATTTTGTCCTAGGCTGACCTTTGCAATGAGTTTGTTGGTGCCTTCACGGGCCGCCATCAAGAACCAGGACGGCCCAACGATTTGCAGCTCCTTCCACAAAAGGAAGGGAAGAGTTTGCGGAAGTACATGCAGAGGTTTAGCCGGGTGCACAGGAACATTCCAGATATCCACCCGGCAGCTATGATTGCCGCATTCCAGTCTAACATGCGCAACAGGAGGATACGTTCCAAGATGAACGTGTGGTTGCCCAAGACTGTGAATAAGCTATACACCTTGGTGGATAAGTGTGCCCGTACAAAGGAAGGGAGGCGACTCCCCGGAGGAGAGGACGGCATCGAAGTTGACTCAGAGGATGACGACGATGCCACTAACCCGAAGAGGAAGAATAAAAAGCGCAACAAGATGCGCAAGGAGAAGGCGGTGCTGGCTGTTGAGGGTTCTGGCACTCCTAGTACCGGCAAGAAGGCCAAGACCAAAGCCCACGGCAAGGAAGTTGCTACGTGCACTGATTGCCGGGAGGCTGCGGCGACCGAAAAGGCTGGGAAGGCTGACGGACCATACTGCAAGATCCACCGGACCAAGGGCCATGACCTCCAAGAGTGTCACCAAGTTGAGCAACTTGTCAAGAAGCAGAAAGCTGAGTACGAGAAGCGTGATAAGGAAAGAGACCAAGAAGGTGCTGGCGGGAAGGGCCGACAGTGGAGGCCGCCGCGGCAAGATTCCTCAGCATCAAGAAAAACCTGCTAGAGGTCGTGAGAAGAAGGAAGGTGATGAAAAAAGTGATGAAGGGGATGAAGAAGAAACCAGTGAGCAAGAGTTCCAGAAAGCCACTGAGGCCCTGTGCATTGACAAAGGCGCATCTTTGCAGTCCTCTCACCGCCAGCTTAAACAGTGGGCGCGTGAGGTCAACGCCGTAGAGCCAGCAGCAGACTCCCAGAAACCACTCAAATGGTCCCGCACGCCCATCATCTTTGACGAAGAGGATCACCCCGACCACACCACCGTGGTAAGGTGCTTGCCGTTATTGTTTTCACCAAAAATCCGCAACCTCAAGGTCACAAAGATGTTGGTTGACGGTTGGGCAGGGTTGAATCTGCTTTCCCCCAAGGTACTCAGCAAGTTGCAAATATCAGATGAAGAGCTCAAGGTTACTGGCACTTTTCAAGGAATCAACCCCGGCAGGAGTCGTCCTAAGGGAAAAATCACACTGCCAGTGACGTTTGGAGGAGAGTTGAACTACCGGACCGAGAAGGTTGTGTTCAACATGGTCGAGCTTCCTTTGTCGTATAGTGGGATTGTTGGTCGTCCAGCTCTGGCAAAATTCATGGCGGCCTCTCACTATGCCTATAATACTCTGAAGATGCCAGGGCCGATGGGCATCATCTCCATCACGTCAGACAAGAAAGACGCAATCATATGCGTGGATAAGATGTACCGGGATGCGGTCGCTGCCGATGCCGCAGAAGCCGCAGTTCCCGCCAAGGAAAACAAGAAAGGAAAGAAAGCTAACGGGGATGCCGGCAAAGAATCCGGGAAGCGCGCCTCTCCGGAGTGCGCTGCACCCATCGATGATTTGCCAGAGAGTTCCACTAGCAAGAGATCCAAAGTTGCTTCGCCTGCTGTGAAGAGGGTCCCGGCATGGTTGGTTGGCGCTGATGGTACGTTCACCATCAGCTCCACCCTTGATGACAAATAGAAAAGTGCGCTCCTTGCCTTCCTGCGGGTGAAATTCGATGTGTTTGCTTGGCAACCATCTGACACCCACGGCGTTCCCAAGAAGGTAATCGAGCACCACCTTGCTGTCTGCCCTCATGCTCGGCCCGTCAAGCAGAAGGTCAGAAAACAAGCTTTAGAATGGCAGCAATTCATTGCCGAAGAGATCAAGAAACTTGAAGCAGCTGGTTTGGTCAGAGGAGTGTTGCATCCAACATGGTTGGCGAACCCGGTGGTGGTGCGCAAGGCGAATGGGAAATGGAGGCTTTGCATAGACTTCACAGACCTGAACAAGCATGCCCAAAGGACCCATTCCCCTTGCCGCACATTGATCAGATTGTGGATTCCACTTCTGGGTGTGATCTGCTTTCCTTCTTGGATGCGTACTTCGGATACCATCAGATATTCACGTTTAAGGAAGACGAGGAGAATACCGCATTCATAACCCCATGTGGCACGTACTGCTTTGTGCGGATGCCCTTCGGGTTAAAGAGCACCGGGTCCACTTTTGCAAGGGCAGTGCAGATTGGGTTTGAGTCTCAGTTGCACAGGAATATTGAAGCTTACATGGATGACATAGTGGTCAAAACCAAGGACAGATCAACGCTCATTCAGGACTTGGAAGAGACCTTTGCAAACCTACGCAAGATCAACTTGAAGTTGAACCCTGAGAAGTGTGTGTTTGGCGTTCCCTCCGGCAAGCTACTTGGCTTCTTTGTGTCTCACCGGGGGATAGAGGCCAACCCCAACAAGATCAGAGCGATCGAGCAGATTCAAGCACCCAAGACAGTCAAGGATGTGAGGCGTTTAACTGGATGTGTTGCGCACTGAGTAGGTTCATTTCCAAGTCTGCCGAGCGCGCCTTGTCATTCTTCAAAATTATGAAGAAGGCAGGGCCCATGAAGTGGACCCCGGAGGCAGAAGCAGCGCTGCGGGACTTAAAAGCCTATCTTTCCTCTGCTCCCACCTTAGTCGCTCCTAAACCACAAGAGCCGTTGCTGCTATATTTGGCGGCAACCAATCAAGTGGTTAGTGTAGCGCTGGTGGCACAGTGGGAAGTAGATGAAGGAGTAGCCGCAGCTACTGTCCTCCCCGGAGAAGGAAGCGAACCAGTCGCGGCAAGCTTGGGTACGAATCAGGAGAAAGAAGCACAGGGTGGTGAAGGCAATCCCATGGCCACGGCAAAGAAAAAGATGGTGCAATGACCAGTTTACTTTGTTAGCTCCCTGTTGCAGGGGGCTAGGTCAAGGTACCCTGGAGTGCAGAAATTGATCTTCGGCCTCATCATGGCCTCAAGGAAACTGCGCCACTACTTCCAAGCCCACGAGATCACAGTTGTCACCCATTTCCCTTTGCAACGCATACTGAGGAACCCTGAGGCCACCGGCAGAATAGTTGAATGGGCATTAGAGTTGTCGAGTTTTGGTCTGAAGTATGAAAGTACCTCAACCATTCAGAGCAGGGCACTGGTGGAGTTCATTGCAGAATGGACACCTACTCCAGACGAAGAGACGCCAGAAACAGTTATCCCCGGCAAGGAGGCACCCCAAGTGTGGATCATGTACTTTGATGGTTCCTTCTCATTGCAAGGTGCAGGGGCTGGCGTGCTCTTCATCGCGCCCACCGGAGAGCACCTCAAGTATGTGGTCCAAATGCATTTTCCCCGGGAGAAGGCTACCAACAACACTGCAGAGTATGAAGGGCTCCTTGCCGGACTCAGAATTGCAGTAGAGTTGAGGATCAAGAAGTGGATCATCCATGGAGATTCGCAGCTTGTGGTGAGACAGGTTAACAAGGATTACCAGAGTCCATTGATGGAGGCATACGTCAAAGAAGTGAGGAGGTTAGAGGAACACTTTTATGGATTGCAAAGAGAGCACGTGCCGCGTGGGGAAAACAACACTGCTGATTATTTGTCAAAGTGTGCCGCACAAAAGCTCCCTGTGGAACCAGAGACCTTTGTCCTTCATCGGACACAACCATCAGTATCTCCGTTGGTGATGGCTAGGAAAAGGAGGAGCTGGACTCCGGCAAGCCTTTACCGGCAGGGCCTCCAGAGGTCACCGGTAGAGAAGCTGCCGGGAACAACTCCACTTTGCTTGGTGAGCTGCACTCTACCGCGGGACCACAGGTCCTTGCGGTCGAGGTAGGCGCTCCCACGAGTGAGGACGTGCCGTTGGTCCTAGTTGTCGAGCCACAGGCTCCAACTTGGACGCGACACATCATCCGCTACCTCCAAACTGGAGAACTTCCCGAAGAGCAAGAAGAAGCTAAAAGAGTAGCCCGGAGGGCCAGTATGTATCGGTTTGTCGATGACACATTATACAGAAGGAGGCCCAACAGTGTGAAATTGAAGTGCATTTACCGGGAAGAGGGAAAGGAACTGTTGGCAGAGATACACAAAGGCGTGTGCGGCTCCCATATTGGATCAAGAGCCTTGGTTGGAAAAGCTTTCCGGCAAGGTTTCTACTAGCCCACGGCTCTCCAAGATGCAATTGAGCTAGTCACCAGATGTGAAGCCTGCCAGTTCCACTCCAAGAATATCCATCAACCTGCTCAAGCTCTCCAGACAATCCCTTTGTCTTGGCCATTTTCGGTCTGGGGGCTCGACATCTTGGGCCCCTTCCCCCGTGCTACCGGGGGCTTTGAATTCTTGTACGTTGCAATCAACAATTTTACAAAGTGGCCAGAAGTGGAACCTGTGAGGAAGGTAACCGCACAATCAGCTATCAAGTTCTTGAAGGGATTGGTGTTCCATTTCGGAGTACCCGCTAGAGTTATCACTGACAATGGCACCCAACTCATAAGCCACGCCTTCCTGCAATACATTCAAACCCTCGGAAGCAAGGTTTCATTCACCTCTGTTGCTCATCCCAGGAGCAATGGACAAGCTGAGAGGATGAACATTGAAGTGTTGCGTGGGCTCAAGACAAGGACTTTTGATAAGCTGCAAAAGTGCGGCAGCCGCTAGATCGACGAGCTGCCGGTGGTTCTTTGGTCCCTCCGTATGACACCAAATCGAGCTACCGGCCAGACTCCCTTCTCCCTAGTCTATGGGGCAGAAGCAGTGCTCCCCACGGAACTCATATATGGGTCACCTCGAGTATTTGCCTACGATGAAGTAGAGCAAGGGCAGCACCAGCATAACGATGCCGTGCTCCTTGAGGAGAACCATCTCCGGGCCGCTGTGCGTGCTGCTTGCTACCAGCAGGCCATGCGCCGCTATCACAGCCGCAGGGTCCATGCCCGGAGCCTTGAGGAAGGCGACCTTGTCCTTAGGCGTGTTCAGTCTGCCAAGGGTACCAACAAGTTGACGCCGAAGTGGGAAGGCCCTTACCGGGTAGTACGAGTCACCAGACCTGGCGCAGTCCGTCTGGGGACCGAAGATGGCATCAAAATGCAAAACTCATGGAACATTGAGCATCTTCGCAAGTTCTACCCATAAGGCGCGGTTGTCGGGCCCTGCCCCGGCAGCCACCCTTTTGTACAAGCCTTGCCGATGCACATGTAACCCTTTGTACAAAGCCAGGCACAGACCCTGAGCACAGATAATAAAAGAAAGCGCTGGCGCCCTAAAAACATGCATGCATGATTAGCTTAGCATAGACTTGCCATGGTCATTTAGATGAGGTCATATGCTGTTATGTTTTCCCCTGCACTAACTACCGGGCTCTTGCCGCGAACTTGATCCTAGGAAGAAGAGATGGAAAACAAGCTTACATATCGATCCCTGACAAGCCAAACAGATAAGTTTCTTTTTATCCATACGTGTCTCTATAAGAAGAAAACTTGTGCATAGAGAAACCTTGTCACCTTCAAAACATTTGTGCTCCCATCCTTTGATCCGAACGTTGTTTCGGTCAAGATGGTTGTAGTGGCATTTGACAGAGAAGGGTCGATAAGGAGCTAGTTCCCTTCTGTAGTTTTAAGCTCAGCAGGCCACGCCCCGAGGCAACAACGGAGGCCACCGGTAAGATAGCTTGCTGGGAAAACTTGTCTACTTAAAAGTATAGAGGCATTCCTCCTCTGCATGGATAAGATACATGCACGAGTACCCGGCAAGGCTTGTCTTTTTCATTAATATGCGGATAAACAAGTACAAACCTTACATAACACAAAGCATGGATAAAAGAGGTTACATATTTAAGACTGAAATTTGGCATATGCCTACATGTTTTAAGACTGAAAAAAAGATAAGTGCCCCGTAATCCCTTTCTTGTCCCTCTCCTCCTAGGAACTACGGTGGGAGGCGAAGAGGGTAAAAGGAGTGCTTGGGCAGAAGCCCAGCCTGACCCCGTCAAGACCCACAGGACGCAACCTGACAGATCGAGAGGGTGCGGACGAAGGTGATGGGTGGGGAGAGCGGCTAGGAGATGCCCTGGCCACCGCCACCAGGGCTAGCAGAACACAGCAGCATGGGCACCAGCAGGAAGGACGAAGCCGGAGTCCACGGGGAAGCCTGCCGGGGTCCAGCTGGAAGACTGTTGGAGGAGGCGGAGACACCATCCACACCCAACACCCCGGCAAATCGCCTTGCCGGGGAGAAGATGCAGGTGCAGATGGTGGTGCTGCTGGCCTTCCGCTGACGGTGACGGTGCGGCTGGTGTTCAGCCGGAGTCAGAGCCATCGTCCTCCCCATCGGTGCTGCTGTCATCGCCGTCACTGTCCTCCTCGTCGCTGCCGCTAGAGGAGGAGCTTTTGTCGTAGCTCTCCACACGGCACCCTAAGCGAGCACTCGAACGCCCAAAGACCTTGACGGAGAGCAGGGTGGCGTCCATTAACTTGAAGTGAAGGACATACCCCGCCTCCAAGCTATGGGCACGAGCGAAGGTCTTCCAGCCACGCCGGAGAAGCATGACGTGAGGTGCAGGGAAGTCTACGTCCGCCCGCATGCTGCCATTACAGCAGCCCCTCATGTGCATCCTCAGCCCCCGGTGGCTGTTTAACCTCCATCACTCTTGGGAATGGAGATGGAAGCCAAAGACGACTACGCAGGGGCCCGCGCAGCTTGACGATGAATTCCAGTGGCTGGTCCCCGACGTGGCCTTCGTTCGGGCCCAGGGCGACTGGAGGAGCGATCATGACACCGCCCCTCCCTCCTCGCCCCCGGGCGCCACGACGGCCACGTCCTCGTCCTCTACCACCTCCTCCTACACTGGACTCCGCCCCTGCATCCCCAACGGGAGGAGGGAGGCATTGTCGAGCAGAAACCCTCATCGCCACTGCTGGGGTACCACCACGCCCTCTCCCCTTAACATGGTGGAGAGAAGACGTCAGAAGGAAGGAGGAGGAGATGGGTGTGAACTAGCACCTCGCCCACGTTCCTTTAATAGGCGAACGGAGCCGGGGGCTGGTCCCTCACCCAGGAGGCAACTGCCCCGCTCCACCAATTCGACTCCTCTGCGTCACCAATGGCGCACAGAATCAAGACCGACCTCCTGCGCCTATCCGTGGTGCCTGGCTTTCTGCCATGACACTCATTCCTGTGCCCTCCACGTTCGCCACCAACCCTGCGCAATGCATGCAGCATACGTGGCAAAAATGACAGGGACAGGGGAACTAATGGAATGGCAGTTACCGCCCCGTGAACATGGGACATAAATCGTGGCATAAATCTCCCCCACTACATCTTGCATGATGCACGGAAAAACCGGAAACAGACTCAAGCACAGGTTAATGGAGAAGCGAGGAAAAAATCAAGAAGAGTGCCACCGCAAGCACCCTGCCTGTGTACCTGATAGGGCCTACCCCAAGGGTGCTCGACAGCATGTTCGGGCCAGGCCCGGGGGCTCCTGTCGGTGCAACAAACCTTCACGTATGTTGTCCAGACTGTACATAGGCGCAATGGCGAGGATACAACAGCACCAAGCTCCCAAGACGAAACCAAGCCAGAGAGATAGCTCTTTGAGGAATCAAAGGGCGAATCAAGAAGACCAAGACAAGCCAAAGGAACAAGATATCACTAAGAAAAGACCTTCCTTACTGGGCAGGCAAGCCTGGTCAGGTCGAGGCCTCACCAAGAACAAGTCCCAAGATTTCCCTGGCAGGCTTCCCATGGCCGCCAGGGGCAAATCTCCCCGCCAAGACTCCACCGCTCCATCGCACAGCAACGCAAGTCACTTATCAGTGTGGTGTCGAGCCCCAAGTGATTAAGTGGCTGTCATTTGGCACGTGGCAGCCATTTGGAAGGGAGATTCCCCCTATATGACACCCGTCTAGAGGCGTGTCATGCAGACAGGTAGAAGATGATTAAGCGGCGTGGCAGGCCTGCCGGGCTGCATCCTCAGCGTGACACCTAGCAGTGCATTTAATGCACTTTGTCCTAACTGCCAGAGTTAGGTATGATAGCACTGTTGGCTATCTAATCAGTAGATAATGACTGTTTTTCCACTGTGGTAACCCCTTAGCCCATAAAAGGAGGGCCATGGCAACCTAAAAAAGGATTCGAACCCTTGTGTACTCATACGCGCGTAGCTGCTCTCCCCGAGGTGACCTTGCCGGGCTTGAGCGCTGCGTGACCACCACGGTCCTCCCTTCAATCCACCAAAGCAGGAGTAGGGTTTTACGCTAATCAGTGGCCCGAACCTGGGTAAAAACCACCAG
Organism: Thinopyrum elongatum; assembly: GCA_011799875.1. Lineage (NCBI taxonomy): Eukaryota > Viridiplantae > Streptophyta > Magnoliopsida > Poales > Poaceae > Thinopyrum > Thinopyrum elongatum. The sequence continues at coordinate 440,074,765 of CM022300.1, read as the reverse complement.
CGTCACCACTATCGTGCTGTTCCATGGCTTCCGCTCTTTGTGCTACGTGATCTCCCCCCTGCCGAACCACAAGGGGCTGATGGCCCCATAGGTGATCGCGTTCCACCACGACAAGGTGAAGATCAAATGAGTAGTTAAGTAAATAGGTAGCTATGTGAGGACTCTCTCTCATTTAAAATTTTCCAGATCTAAGTATTTTATTAAAACAGCAAGCAAAACCAAATAAAATGACATTCTAAGAATAGCACACATCATGTGAAGAAGCAAAAAACTTAGGCTCAACCGACGCTAACCGATAATTGTTGATGAAGAAAGGTGGGATGCCTACCGGGGCATCCCCAAGCTTAGATGCTTGAGACTTCTTGAAATGTTATCTTGGGATGCCTTGTATTGGTGCAATATCTGCGTACCTTGTGTTTTGGAGATTGTTGACAGAAACAGGTATGGACTGATTTGTTTGCTAGTGCATACAAAGAGAAATAGTCCATACAGAACCGAAGAGAATGCTGTCTCCGGTGCTAAGTTCGAAGAACTTCACCGAAGTATATCTGCGTTGCAGAGAAGAACGGGCTATATCTGATGAAGATATATAGAGGAGAAGGTTGATGTGAAGGAATTATCCCCTCGAACATTTACTACTGAAGCGAAGCATATGTTTCGGTATGGTCGTCCGAAGAAATTGACCGCAGCGAATGGAAGTCGAAGACAAAGTGAAGACGTAGTATTCATTTCATTGTTCTTCTTCTATTTATTTGAGTCATAGGACCTCCGTACTATTAAGAGGGGTATAGGTTCTCGAAGCTTAGATCCGCTATGAGGCTTAGCCAAAACCTATGAAAGTTGCGAGAGAAATATCTTTGTGTTCCGAGAAAATACTTGCCAGCAAGAGACCATGATCTTCTTCGTTGCGAGAGATTTGTCTCAGACCGAGGAGTTAGCATTACTTGCTCTGCAAGTAATGTTACCATTGTGCTCAAATCCTACCGTTCGACTCGTGTCGTTCGGCCATTGGCTGCTCTCGATGTCCAATTTGGTGTTTTCCCATCAGGGAAGGCTGCAGCTATAAATAGCCACCCCGCTCCAACATTGTTCGTTGGCTGCTACGCTTAAGATTTCTAAGAAGATTGATTTGAGCAACCCCTCTCCAAGTGATTTGAGTTTAAGATCCACCAAGAGAAAATCAAGAGCCCATACTTAGACAGTGGTTTAGCATCACAGTAGTTCTGAGTCAGAGTTCTTGTACCTATTACTCTTGAGAGCTGCGCACTCTCTAGACAGATAGGTTTCCGCTCGAGTGTTGAAGAGTTGTTGTCTTCACCGAGCTAGATCTTCAGCAACCAAGAGTGATTGTGGTTCGCGAAGGTCGACTGAAGGTTTGGAGACCGCCGACAAGGATCTATCACAAGTGCAATCAACTGAAGTCTGGTCAGCTTTGAGTTGAAGGAGAATAGGGTGAAGAGAGTTTATCTTCCGTGTTAAGTCACAGCCCCTCCAACCAGACGTAGCCCTTTGGCAGAAGGGTGAACTGGTCTACCAAATCTCTCTGTCGCCATCGAGCACCACTAGTTCATTCTAGTTTACTGCAATTCCTTTAGCAGTTTTCATTCGTGCTCTGTGTTGATAGATTACCTGATCGTTATCTCTCATTGTAGTTTTATATCATATCTATATCTGTGTTGTTCACTTAAGTTTATCTTCCTATCTCATTTCTTTGCATTTTCATCATCCTGTTTAGCCATTCTCATTTCACCACTGTGTACCTTCTTGCATATCGTTCACTGCCCATATCATGTTGTATCTCATTCTACTGCATCTGTTCGCATGTTGCATTACTCTCATCATACTTAAACCTGTGATTTCCCACGCTCGTACTGTTATCACATCTTTCATCGAGGAATGTGCCTCCGAAGATGAAGACTAACTTAGTTCATTTCCATCGTTCTATTATTTCGCTGCTGTGATTGGGATCGGTTTCAAAACATTCGAAAGAATTTTTGAATCTCCCATTCACCCCCTCTGGTCGATATACTCTCGGTCCTAACAATTAGTATCAGAGCAGGTACTCCCTGTCTCTGTTTTTCAAGGTCTAACGTCCTTGGAGTTTTGAGTATGTCATTTGCAGGTAGATCCTCGCACTCTGAAGATTTCCCATCTTCGATGGAAATGACTATCTCTACTGGAAAGAAAGAATGAGAATCAGAATTCAAGCAATCAACTATGATCTATGGCAGATTGTGGAAAATGGCTACACCATTCACCAACCGAATGATCCAAATTCCGATGATAAAGCAAATCTGCAGTTGGATGCTCAAGCAAGAGCCATTATCTATGAAAGTATCTCGAAGAATGTTTTTATTAGGTTCCGAAAGCTTGACACTGCAAAGCAACTCTAGGATGCCATTAAAAATGTTCACGAGGAATCCATTGCCAGATCATATCCGCACACTCAAATGATCCGTGCCATGTTTGCTCGTTTTAGAAGTCTGCGAAAGGAAAGTGCTATGGAACTTACTGATCGATTGGCAAACATTGTCGAAAGACTTCACCAACGAGGAGTGACTGATATCACCGATAGAGATGTTGTCAACAAGCTGCTGAGCGCTCTTGATCCATCCTTCAATTCCATCATAACAGAAATCAAGAAAAGACCAGACTATGAAGAACTTCACTATGTAGAGGTCATGACGCTATTGTCAATTCATGAAGAAAAGATGGAGCTTGAAAATGCAGATCAAGAATCTTCTTCAGAAAGTGAAGGAGAAATCCTTTCTCACTATGGTAGCGAACACGAAGAAGAAGACATTGAAAATCAACACACTATCACAAGGGAACTTGAAATGCTCACAGAAAGGCTAAGTGGTCTCAGAAGGCAAAATTTGTGCCTGACAAATGATGATGAACTTGACTTGCCTGAACCATCAAGAAGGTTATCTCCGAAAGAAATGAAGTGCTTCAAGTGTAAACAATTCGGTCATCTCATTGCAGACTGTCCCTGCTGGGAAGGAAAACCTAGCAACATATGGAAATATCTTCACTGCAGTGGATTCACACGAATGGATCGTCATTCTAAGCTCTCGAAGAAAAATGAATGTTCCTCATCTTCTTTGATGAGACCAGTCACTGACATGAAAATAAGAGCAACAATCAAATCAAATATGAAGAGAATATCACGGCTGAATAGAGCATGTGCTGATATAACCCTGGACTCTGAAGATGAGGCAACAGACTCTAAATCAGCTGAAGAAGAATTTCAAAGAAGAATAGGAAGGAGCAATGCCTTCATTACCTATGAATCTTCAAAAGATTCACTCAATTCAGACTCCGATGATGATGCCTCAAGTGATGATGAACCAATCGCATTTTGTCTCATGGAAAAATCATCTAAGGTTCAGGTATCAGCAAAACACCAAAAATCCATGAATGGATATTCTCCTGAATACATTGCCTATGCTAAACTGGTTAAAATTGCTAAATATCAACAAGATGAGCTTGAAATGCTTGAGAGAAATCTTAGAAAAACCGAAGGATTGCTGGTCGAGGAGATGGAGAAGAATCAAAAGTTGATCGAAGAGCAAGATGCTTTTTCCTCAACTATTGATGATCTTACCAATCGATATGATTCCCTTACAGTTGACTATGAGAGTTTATCAGATGAACTCCTTAACAGGAATCAAGAACTCGTGTCACTGAAAGAATCTCATATCAAGCTGGTGTTAGAAAAAGCTTCTCTCTTTATCGAGCAATCTAATCGTCTTCCTGATGATTTTGTTCCTCCATGCTTAAAATGCTTAGAGCGTAGTAATGCTGATTCACATGCTAAAATCTCTAATGCTATCATCGAGAAAATTGCATCAGTTAAGAATGATAACTCTAACCCCTCCTCCGAGGAATATGCTGCTTTTGCTGATGAAAATTGCAGGCTAAAGGACTTGCTTGAGACAGGAATGCTAAGAAGCCTAAAAGGCATCAAACCCTATGTGATGTGCTCAGGAAGTCAATAATGCACGAAAACCTTCGAAAGGAAGGATTGGGTTTTGAAAGGAAACTCAATGTTGATGGAACTTACTGGACTCCCGAGCAATAACCTCGAATGAGTTGGGTTCTTGCTACAAGCAAAACACTCGAACCTGCAATTCTGTCAGGATATGATTCTTCCATTCCTGCCATTTCTGATGAGTCTGATGACTCAAATTACAAATTGTTCAAACAACAGAATGTTAAGGTTTTCGCTTGATATATTGGGACTAACTGCACGTCTGGTTCACCCAAGAAGCAAATCTGGGTGAAGAAATGCATCATTGAAAATATGTCTGTCACTGCTAACTTGAACATGCAGAGTAATTCCATTCAAGACAATGATTATCATTCGTAGAATGGTTCAGGAAAATTCTTGAATGGGTATCGATCTAACCTTCGACAGAAGGAGTACATGCGTACCTATTCAAATCATTATACTCATGTCTCTGGAAATAACTTCAGTGCTTATTCATATGATTACTCTCGAAGTGCACAGGTGTCTCACAGATCTCGTTGAAAGAATGCTACTGCTCAAATGAAGAAAATGAGATCCTCGTTGCCCACACAAGTGTGGGTTGCAAAAAAGAACTAACCTCTTCATGCAGATAACATCTCAGGATTTCCTCTCGCCTATATTTTATCCTGAGATCTATATTGTTGGTGCTAGTTCAGTATGTTTTTCTCTCGTCCTTTTGTTTTTCGCTGTGTTTGTGTTTTTTTTGAATGACAACTCACTCTGAGCTCTTTGGTTTTGTGTTTTCCTTCATTTAGCTGAGTGTTTTTGTTTCGGACCCTGCTCTTTCTCTTGTCCAATCTTTGTTTCTCATCATAAACATGCAACTTGATCTGAAGAAGATTTCAATCCGGCGTCCTTGGTCGCGAATGAAATCAACTTCGAACATTTATCTATTTTGGCGCTTGCCCTTCTTCAAACCCTTCGGCCTTTCGTTCAGTTACCAAGATTTTCGCAGGAAACGGCTGACACGTGCCCACGATCTCACGATTGTGATCTCGTCCGTTGAATGTGGAACGTCCCATGTTTTTTGGCCATAGATTTCGGAGCAAGCAGTTTTGCCTTTGGGCTATATAACCCCCCTCCAGGCGTCTTCTTCCTTTGTTCTTTCTCAATTCATTCTCAAACCCCCTCTCGCTCTCCGCCCGAGCCCGAGCTCGAAGCAGCGCAGTCGTCACGTCTCGTCGTGCAACTCTGGTGAAGCCTCGCCGTTGTTGGTCGCGCGAGTGCGGTACTTCTTCTTCTATGCATTGCCTTAGTCGATCTATGCTGCCAAGTTAGGGCGCACAGATCTGGAGCTAGCCCTGTCTATTTCTCTATTCTAGGGCTGTTCTTACCGTCGCGAATTTCTCCTGCTTTATTTTCTTGCGGTAGATCTTTAGGGCTCTCTAAGTTATGGCTTGTATGGTTTGTAGCTTTTCCCTCGTACTAGTCTTTTGAGATCTAGGGTTCATGTATATTATTCCGAAAGATTAGATAAGTTGTTACTCTACCTTATGGTGCTCTGCAATTCTATCGATGATATCTTTCAAATATACATACCGTGGATTCCTTTGCTGCTTCCGAAAAACTTGTCTTTTTCAGTAAAATGCTTCTATGCATGTTTATGACCCCTTCCTGTTTTCCCTCGCATTGTTGTTTTTCTCTCAAGAGTGGTCATGGATCATAGTTCGAAAGAGCAGTCGGGGTCTGAAGAAGAAATACCTCAGCTGCCGCGTATGGCTGAAAGAGCAAAGTTGGCTGGTGAAAGAAAAGCATCTAAGCCGCCAAAGATTCTGAAGAAGAAATCTGAATCTGAGTCTGAAGATGAAGAAGAAGATGATATTCCCTCGGCTCACAGTCAGCCTGAGGATGAATAGATCACCGATTCAAAGACCCTGTTCTCTGATGGAAATCCCAAGAAGGGTGGCTGCGGTACAGAAAGGAACACTGCCGCTGAGATGCCTGATCCCGAGCCTTACAAAACTCCACTTGGAGTTGAAACTGCAACCAAAAGAAATAACAGGTTGCAAAGGATTAGCCGTCACTGGGCGAAGAAATGGTTCAATCATGAAAATGTCCGAAGAAAATATCAAATATTGTTCGCTTTCACTCCACCCTGGGATGACTGCATAGCTGAAGACTACCTCGGTCCAGATGACGAAAAAGTCAGGTCACCTCCTCCTGTGAAAGCTCATGCTGATTCAATGAAAACCATTGCTGATTTTCCCAAAGAAGTGGAAAAGAGAGCAAAGGCCAAGGCCAAGGCAAAGCGTGAAGCCAAGGCCTCGAAGAAAAATCAAGTGGAACAAAGAAATGTTGAGTTAACTCAGCAAGATGTGCAAGAGAAGAAGGATCGGGCTTCTGCCCGAAAGGAAAAGAAGAAGAGAAAGTATGTTTCCCCTCGAGCTTTGAGAAAGAAATCAGTTGCCAAAAAATCAAAGAATGCAGCTTCTGCCTCATCTGATGATTCTTCTGATGATAATGTTGCTGATGAAATTCCAATGTACGATCAACGAGCTCTTCTGGACAATCCATATCAAACTCCCTCACCGGCAAAATTTTCACCTCCGTTGAGGATGTCACCAAGGTTTGCACCTGCTCCAGTCTCAGATAAACCTTCGGGTTCTGCTGCCCCGTCTGCGAAGAGAAAGCTATTGCCCGAAGAAAAAGCTCCTGCTTCTGTTAAGAAAGCCAAATTAAGTGTTCCTTCTCCCACAGAGGAACTGAAGTATGAGCTTGATCTTATAATTAATCTCATTGAAAGTGCTGCCTATTATGCAAAATCAGCTGATCTGGGCAGTTTGGGTCTTCCTGATGATGTTACCAAGCTAGTAGCAAAACACTTCACTGAGCTGGGAGAGATTACCAAGGAACTAAACCAAGCTGTCGAGGACAAGAAACTCCTCGAGCAAATGAGGAAGGATGCCAGCACTGATTCTAAAAGGAAAGAGCTGAACAAGGAGATTCTTAAGCTTACCAAAGCCCTCACTATTATGAGGAATAATAAGATTGAGTGGCACTCAAGGCTGAAGATGGATGTTTCTCAGCTTTGTGATCGAAGAAATGATGAGATTAAGCGTCAAGCAGATCTTGCTCGACGAAGAATACATGAAGAGAAGCATCAGTAAGCTAAGGCAAGAGCTAATAAGCCAAAGGCTATCAAATATCACCGTATTCAAATTGTAGCAACTGATGGTCCTGTCGATGCAAGTGCTCCACTACAGCAGATACCACCATCCCCTCGTCATGAGGAAGCAACCATGCAACAAGCTGAGCCTGCGGTAGTCATCATTCCTACCACAGCTGCTCAAGAACCTGATGTGGTGGATATTTTTCTGAACAAGACTGACGAAGAAATTGTCGTGCCCAAACAGCAAGCCTCTGAAGAGAAAGTTAACGAGGAGATTGAGGTTGAGGAGGTAGTTTCATCGCCGCCGAAATAAATGCAAGTTGAGCCCTCCAGATCCACCAAGGAGGATGATAAGGTTGAGGGGGAGCAAGATGCTTCTCGAGGAAATACCACCCCGGTCACCTCATCTGGTGCTCCTACCCAGATGGAGGTTGATCCTGCTCCTGGTTCTACGACTTCATAACCATAACAGGAAGAAAATATAACTGAAGAGCCCATGGCTCATGAACAAGTTGTACCACTAGTTGTGCCCCAGGAGACCGAAAAAGAAGTTGTAGTGACCCAAATGTCCGAAGAGGTTGTCATGCCTCCCACTGTTGAGAGTTCACCGAAAGTAAAGGCCCTAGTGCCTGATAGCCAAAAAGCTGCTGAAGGAGTTCCAGCGAAAGAAATTGAAGGTCAGACTAGTGCCCCAATGCCATCAACACCAGAGAAAGTGAAAAGGCCTCTTGCTCCACTAAAGCCAATCGATGAAAATGTGCCAGCTTCTGATGATGTTCAGCCGATGGAAATTAGCGATGAAGAAAATTGAAAAAATCCCCAGGAATCATTTCCTTTGTTTCCTGCTGAATATGGCCCAAATGGTCCTGCATTCAATGACCAGCTTCATCTCTCAAAGCTAGCATTCTTCGGGACAAGCCCTTACGAAGGAGAAAGAACTTCACTGTCACCGAGGTTTTGGACTGAAGAACAAGCTATTTATTATTCTCGAATCTTGTTTGGCAAGAATAGAATTTTCAATCACAAGATATTAAACTTCACTGAGCTCGAAGAAATGCCCTGCTTCCTCCATGCAATCGAGCATATTGAACATGCCCTCCTGAAAGGATTCATGTGCTTCAATCATGGCTGGAACAGAGAAATTATCCTTCAGTTCTATGCCACTTTGTATATCTCAGGTGAGCTTGGAAACACCTCAACCTGGATTCTCGAATGGATGACAGGCAGAGAAAAGATCAAATGCTCGGCAAATCAGTTTTTGGCCAGGATAAATCTTCCTCGGTGTGAGTTTGAAAAAGATAGAGAGCAAATGCTGCATTATTGGGAAGTATCCGAAGCACAACTCCACATTCTGATGGATCCCAACTTGGTTGGTGACTGATGCTTGCTTGAACTACGTCGGTATTTCCCCAAAGAGGAAGGGATGATGCAGCACAGCAACGGTAGGTATTTCCCTCAGTGATGAGACCATGGTTATCGAACCAGTAGGAGAACCACGCAACACCACGTAAACAGCTCATGTACACAAAGAACAAATACTTGCAACCCGACGTAAGAGAGGGGTTGTCAATCCCTCACAGGTAAAAGGATAGGTAAAATTGTAGTAGATTGGATAAATAGATCTCGCAGGAACGCGAGATAAAATAAATAAGTAAAAATGCAGCAAGGTATTTTTGTATTTTTGGATTAATAGATCTGAAAATAAAAGTTGCAAATAAATAAAAGAGCGAATAGCAAAATAGATCTTGAAGGCAAATATATTAAAGAAGAGACCCAGGGGCCGTAGTTTTCACTAGTGGCTTCTCTCGAGAAAAATAGCAAATGGTGGGTAAAGAAATTACTGTTGGGCAATTGATAGAACTTCAAATAATCATGACGATATCCAGGCAATGATCATTATATAGGCATCACGTCCAAGATTAGTAGACTGACTCCTGCCTGCATCTACTACTATTACTCCACACATCGACTGCTATCCAGCATGCATCTAGTGTATTAAGTTCATGGAAAAATGGAGTAATGCAATAAGAATGATGACATGATGTAGACAAGATCTATTGATGTAGAAATAGAACCCATCTTGTTATCCTTAATAGCAATGATACATACGTGTCGTTTCCCCTTCTGTCACTGGGATCAAGCACCATAAGATCGAACCCATCACAAAGCACATCTTCCCATTGCAAGATAAATAGATCAAGTTGGCCAAACAAAAACCAAATATCGGAGAAGAAATACGAGGCTATAAGCAATCATGCATATAAGAGATCAAAGAAGACTCAAATAACTTTCATGGATAAAAACATAGATCTGATCATAAACTCAAAGTTCATCGGATCCCAACAAACGCACCGCAAAAAGAGTTACATCATATGGATCTCCAAGAGACCATTGTATTGAGAATCAAACAAGAGAGAGAAAGCCATCTAGCTACTAACTACGGACCCGTAGGTCTACAATGAACTACTCACGCATCATCGGAGAGGCACCAATGAGGATGATGAAACCCTCCGTGATGGTGTCTAGATTGGATCTGTGGTTTCTGGAACTTGCGGCGGCTGGAATTGATTTTCGTCGACTCCCCTAGGGTTTCTGGAATATTGGGGTATTTATAGAGCAAAGAGGCGGTGCGAGAGGTCTCCGAGATGGGCACAACCCACGAGGGTGCGCCTGGGGGCCCAGGCGCGCCCCGGTGTCTTGTGCTCACCTCGGGCCCCTCTTCGGTACCTCTTGGGACCACTGGATGAAAAAATTCTCCAAAAAGTTTCGCTGCGTTTGGACTCCGTTTGGTATTGATTTCCTGCGATGTAAAAAACATGCAGAAAACAGCAACTGGCACTGGGCACTATGTCAATAGGTTAGTACCAAAAAATGATATAAAATGATTATAAAATGATTGTAAAACATCCAGGAATGATAATATAACAGCATGGAACAATAAAAAATTATAGATACGTTGCAGACATATCAGCATCCCCAAGCTTAATTCCTGCTCGTCCTTGAGTAGGTAAATAATAAAAACAGAATTTTTGATGTGGAATGCTGCCTAACATGTTCATCACATATTATTTTCTTTGTAGCATGGACATTTGGACTTTTACATGGTTCAAAGCAATAGTCTAGTTTTGACATGAGGACTTTAATACTCAAGCATATCAACAAGCAACCATGTCTTTCAAAATATGAACACTAAAGCAAGCTATCCCTAGCCCATTATGCTCAATCATTGATCCATTCATGAAACACACTCGAATATTAGCTACACCCAATGCTCAAGGACGATCATAGTGCCCCTTAGTTGGTGCTTTATAAGAGAAGATGGAGACTTAAGTAAAAATAAAAATTGCATAAAGTAAAAGAAAGGCCCTTCGCGGAGGGAAGTAGAGATTTGTGGAGGTGCCAGAGCTCAAAGCTTAAATTGAGAGATAAAAACATTTTGAGAGGCATACTTTTCTCACCAACGAAAACAACTTAGAGTTCCCAACACTTTCCTTGCTTGATATATCATAGGCGGTTCCCAAATAGAAAATAAAGTTTATTCCTTTTTCCACCATTTCTTTCACTTTCCATGGCTAGCCGTATCCACGGGTACCCTCCATACCAACACTTTCTAAGGAATTTATTATTTGACAACATAAAGTAAATTCATTTTTCATTTCGGGACAGGGCATCCCTAATACCTTTGTCGTACTCTCGTGCAATGACAAGTGAATAAACACTCATCGTGAGAATAACACATCTAGCATGGAAAATATCGGCCACCCCTCACTGCCTCGCGAGCGGTACGAGCACACAAAAGAGAAATTTATTTTGAAAATTAGAGATGGCACATACAAATTTGCTTAGAACGGCATGGAAATACCGCATATAGGTAGGTATAGTGGACTCTTATGGCAAAACTGGTTTAAAGGGTTTTGGATGCACAAGTAGTGATCATACTTAGTGCAAATGAAGGCTAGCAAAAAGATTGAGAAGCGCCCAACCAAGAAATGAAAAATCTCGTAAGCAAGCATTAAGCATAATTAACACCGAATAATGCACCACAAGTAGGATATAATTTCATTGCATAACTATTGACTTTCGTACTTGCATAGGGGATCACGAACCTTAACACCAATATTCTTACTAAAGCATAATTACTCATCAACATGACTCACATATCACTATCATCATATCTCAAAACTATTACTAAGAATCAAGTTTATTTTGTCCAATGATCTTCATGAAAGTTTTTATTATATCCTTCTTGGATATCTATCACTTTGGGACTAGTTTCATATGTTGCTTTTGATAAGCTCAAACAAATATAAGTGAAGAACATGAGCATAATATTTCTTTCTCTCAAATTAATCTAAGTGAAGCAAGAGAGAATTTCTTTAAAATTTTACTAACTCCCAAATAAATCTAACTGAAGCATGAGAGAATTTCTTCAAAAATAACAAAGCACACCGTGCTCAAAAAGATATAAGTGAAACACTAGAGCAATTCCAAGGCTCTAAAGATTTAAGTGAAGCACAGGAGCAAGCATAGCATAATTTTTGGCTCTCCCAAAAAGGTATGTCCAGCAAGGATTCAAGACTTAAAATAAAAAGCAAAGCAAGCAAAGACTCATATCATACAAGATGCTCCAAGAAAAACTCATAATATGTGCCGAATAAAAATATAGCTCCAAGTAAAATACCGATGGTCGTTAGAAGAAAGAGGGGATGCCACTTGGGGGCATTCCCAAGCTTAGTTGCTTGATACTTCTTGAATATTATCTTGGGGTGCCTCGGGCATCCCCAAGCTTAGCCTTTTGCTAATCCTTATTCCTTCATCCATCGTAATCTCACCCAAAACATGAAAACTTCAATCACACAAAACTCAACAAAACCTTCGTGAGATCCGTTAGTATAAGAAAGCAAATCACTACTATAAGTACTGTTGCAAACCCATTCATATTTTATTTTGGGATAATTGTATTTATACCCTTAGTTGTGTCCCCCTCAACCGAATTGCCCCTAGTTTTTGAAAAGACGTGGTCTTGCCCAACCCACTTTGTCGTCTTGTGCTTTTGCCCTTTGACCGTTTGACTGTCACTTTGAAAACTTCATAACTAATTCATACTAAATCAGAAAAATGCAAATAAGATACCAAAATGTTTGGAAAAACATCACCTGTATGTCAATGTCACTTGCATTCATGACAAAAGTGTTGGTAAGTGCCCATCCGAGTTTTAGCTCTTACATACCACCATGAACAGGAAAATCTAAAAAAATTCAAAAAATTCAAGAAAAATTTGGTAGCAAAGAATTGCAAATGTTTTAAGTGCTTGCCAAGTTTCATGAGGGAATGACATTCATGGAAGTCGTGGCAAAAAAACAATGAACACTCAAAAATAGATTGTTTTTTTGCCACGACTTCCACGAATGTCATTCCCTCATGAAACTTGGCAAGCACTTAAAAAATTTGCAATTATTTACCACCAAATTTTTCTTGAATTTTTTTAGATTTTCCTGTTCATGGTGGTATGATAAGAGCTAAAACTCGGATGGGCACTTACCAACACTTTTGTCATGAATGCAAGTGACATTGACATACATGTGATGTTTTTCCAAACATTTTGGTATCTTATTTGCATTTTTCTGATTTATTATGAATTAGTTATGAAGTTTTCAATGTGACGGTCAAACGGTCAAAGGGCAAAAGCACAAGACGACAAAGTGGGTTGGGCAAGACCACGTGTTTTCAAAAACTAGGGGCAATTCGGTTGAGGGGGACACAACTAAGGGTATAAATACAATTATCCCTTTTATTTTTTCATTATATCTACTGTATTCCAACTTTTCTATGGCAAAAACTCTTCAAAGGAAACCATAGAATCATCAAAACAAGTACACAATGCAAAGAAAACAGAATCTGTCAAAACAGAACAGTCTGTAGCAATCTGAAAACTTCAAATACTTCTGTAACTCCAAAAATTCTGAAAAATTAGGAAAACGTGAGAAATTTGCTTATCAATCTTATGCAAAAATAATCAAATAAAAAACACTCTTATGTTAAAAATAAGAATTGTTTTCCTGAGCACAAAAGTTTCTGTTTTTCAGCAAGATCAAATCAACTATCACCCAAATCAACCCAAAGGCTTTGCTTGGCACAAATACTAATTTAAACCACAAAAACACATCTAATCAGAGGCATAATTGGGTATTTTATTGAAAATAGCAAGAAAACCAAAAAGCAAAAAGATACAAGTTGGGTTGCCTCCCAACGAGCGCTTTCGTTTTACGCCCCAAGCTAGGCATAACTCAAAGGATCTAAGTATAGTCATCTTTGTTTCTAGATCCATATGATGCCCTCATGATTGATTCATATGGTGGACTAATTCTTGTTCTAGGGAAGTGTTCCATACCCTTCCTTAGTGGAAATTGAAATTTAATATTGCCTTCTTTCATATCAATCATGGCACCAATAGTACGTAAAAGCGGTCTACCAAGAATAATTGGACAAGACGGATTGCAATCAATATCAAGAACGATGAAATCTATGGGCACATAATTTCTATTTGCAAGAATAAGAACATCATTAATTCTTCCCATAGGCTTTTTAATAGTAGAATATGCCAAGTGCAAATTTAAAGAGCATTCTTCGATATCGGTAAGACCAAGCACATCACATAAAGATTTCGGAATTGTAGAAACATTAGCACCCAAGTCACATAAAGCAAAACACTCATAATTTTTAATCTTGACTTTGATAGTAGGTTCCCATTCATCATGTAATTTTCTAGGAATTGAAACTTCTAATTCCAACTTTTCTTCAAAAGCTTTCATCATAGCATCAACAATATGTTTAGTAAAAGCTTTATTTTGTTCATAAGCATGGGGTGAATTTATCATGGATTGCAGCAAAGAAATACAATCAACCAAAGAGCAACTATCATAATTAAAGTCTTTGTAATCCAAAATAGTGGGCACATCACTAGTTAAAGTCTTGACCTCTTCAAACCCACTTTTATCAAAAATTTCAACAAGATTTTCACCCTCCAAATTATCGGGACGCCTTCTAGCTAAAGTTGACTCTTCTCCAGTCCCTTTATCATCAATCTTAATTTTACTAAACAAGGAATCAATAGAAGAAGCACCAATTATTTTAAGATCTTCATCACTTTTACCTTCTAACGAGATTGGTTTAGCGGCCATTTGATTTACTAGGGTAGCTTGTGCATCGGATATTTTACCTAGCAAACTTTCGGCAAAAGCATACTTAGATTGGAGATTGCAAACTTCTCTACTGATATCATCAAGTTGTTTTGTTATAGCATCTAGCACAACGGAATGCTCCTTGAGTACTTTGGTGAAATACTTATTATGCTCAAATTGTGTAGTCATATATTCCTTAGTGCTTTTCTCGATCTCAAGCAAAATATTTGGGTAAGGAACATCATAATATTTTCTTTGAGGCAGCATAACTACACAAACAAGATTGCACTCAAAAACAGATCTGGCGAGAAAACAATGAACAAAAAAGAGAGCGAATAAAACGGCAAATTTTTGTGAAGTGGGGAAGAGGAAAACGAGAGGCAAATGGCAAATAATGTAAATTGCAAGGAGATGAGATTTGTGATTAGGAACCTGGTTGATGTTGATGATGTCTCCCCGGCAACGGCGCCAGAAATTCCTTTTGATGCTTGCTTGAACTACGTCGGTATTTCCCCAAAGAGGAAGGGATGATGCAGCACATCAATGGTAGGTATTTCCCTCAGTGATGAGACCAAGGTTATCGAACCAGTAGGAGAACCACGCAACACCACGTAAACAGCTCCTGCACACAAGGAACAAATACTTGCAACCCAATGTAAGAGAGGGGTTGTCAATCCCTCACGGGTAAAAGGATAGGTAAAATTGTAGTAGATTGGATAAATAGATCTCGCGGGAACGCGAGATAAAATAAATAAGTAAAAATTGCAGCAAGGTATTTTTGTATTTTTGGATTAATAGATCTGAAAATAAAAGTTGCAAATAAATAAAAGAGCGAATAGCAAAATAGATCTTGAAGGCAAATATATTAAAGAAGAGACCCGGGGGCCGTAGTTTTCACTAGTGGCTTCTCTCGAGAAAAATAGCAAACGGTGGGTAAACAAATTACTGTTGGGTAATTGAAAGAACTTCAAATACTCATGACGATATCCAGGCAATGATCATTATATAGGCATCACGTCCAAGATTAGTAGACCAACTCCTGCCTGCATCTACTACTATTACTCCACACATCGACCGCTATCCAGCATGCATCTAGTGTATTAAGTTCATGGAAAAATGGAGTAATGAAATAAGAATGATGACATGATGTAGAGAAGTTCTATTTATGTAGAAATAGACCCCATCTTGTTATCCTTAATAGCAACGATACATACATGTCGTTTCCCCTTCTGTCACTGGGATCAAGCACCGTAAGATCGAACCCATCACAAAGCACCTCTTCCCATTGCAAGATAAATAGATCAAGTTGGCCAAACAAAACCCAAATATCGGAGAAGAAATATGAGGCTATAAACAATCATGCATATAAGAGATCAAAGAAGACTCAAATAACTTTCATGGATAAAAATATAGATCTGATCATAAACTCAAAGTTCATCGGATCCCAACAAACACACCGCAAAAAAAGTTACATCATTTGGATCTCCAAGAGACCATTGTATTGAGAATCAAACGAGAGAGAGAAAGCCATGTAGCAACTAACTACAGACCCGTAGGTCTACAATGAACTACTCACGCATCATCGGAGAGGCACCAATGAGGATGATGAACCCCTCCATGATGGTGTCTAGATTGGATCTGTGGTTTCTGGAACTTGCGGCGGCTGGAATTGATTTTCGTCAACTCCCCTAGGGTTTCTGGAATATTGGGGTATTTATAGAGCAAAGAGGCGGTGCGGGAGGTCTTCGAGATGGGCACAACCCACCAGGGCGCGCTTGGGGGCCCTGGCACGCCCCGGTGTCCTGTGCTCACCTCGGGCCCCCTTTTCGGTACCTCTTTGGCCCACTGGATGTCTTCTGGTCCAAAAAAATTCTCCAAAAAGTTTTGCTGCGTTTGGGCTCCGTTTGGTATTGATTTCCTGTGATGTAAAAAACATGCAGAAAACAGCAACTGGCACTGGGCACTATGTCAATAGGTTACTACCAAAAAATGATATAAAATGATTATAAAATGATTGTAAAACATCCAAGAATGATAATATAACAGCATGGAACAGTCAAAAATTATAGATACATTGGAGACGTATCAGTGACGAATGCATTGATCTTGATCCCAAGAAGTTGGCCTATGACAACAAAGTGATGTTTGGACATGGAGTATTTGATCCCGAGCTCATATACTCCATGAACAGTAAAATCCAAAAAATAGTAAAAAATTTCAAAAAAATCTGTATTTTTTGTGATGAACATTGATAAATTTTCTAACTGTGTGCAAAATTTCAGGTTGAAGTGACATTCGTGGAGGTCTAGGCAAAAAAATAAAATTGATGGCCCAAAAAGACTATTGTTGGAAGCATTTTGGAGCATCAATTTTGTAATTTTTGTCCAGACGTCCACAAATGTCATTTCGACCTGAAATTTTGCACACAGTTAGAACATTCATCAATGTTCATCATAAAAAAAATTCAAATTTTTTTGAATTTTTTTACTATTTTTTTATTTTACTGTTCATGCGGGAGCATATGAGCTCAGGATCAAAAGAGGACTTTTGGTGATGTTTCACATTTTGTGCAATACTCTCACGCCAACGAACAGACCAAATTCCATCAATGGCATTATGGGAAATGTACTTCTGGCCATCTCTCAAGGTATTTGGTTCGATGTCCCAGATCTGTTCATTCGCAATATGGTGTGTGCTGCCGACAACCCTCAATCATTGAAGCCATATGCTCCATGGATCATGTTTGCAATCGAGCAGCTCATCAATGAGAAATTCTTTTGGGCTTATATTCCGAAAGTTTTCATGCCACCAGTACGTGATACTCTCCATATGGTGAAGGATATTGGAAAAGGGAAGGAACCTGTTGATGCTGCTGGCACTGCGTCTGCGTCTGAAAATGCTCCTAAGGTCAAGAAAGCCAGGGTTGAAATCCCTCGTGAGGAAAATCCATCTCTTTATGAGATTTGCATTCGCACACAATAGGCATTGGAGAGCCACATCAAGCTGGATTGAAAGGAAAAGCTGGAGTTGATGATTGAGCTGAATTTACTCCATAATCATACTCGCCAAATTCTTCTGTATGAGAAGGAAGCGAAGAAACGCTCCTGGACTCTGATGAGACAACATTATTCTTGCAAGCAGCTGCTTGCCAAGGGCATCAAGAAGGAGTATGACTACCTGGACTTACTTGTTGTTCCTCGCATCCGAAGGCAAACTCCTGTGCTCCCACAGTGTTCTGCTTCCACGGACCTGCTGTTTGTTGGTCATGATGATGAAATTGTAGACACAACCGGTACTCTCATGTACAAGCCAGATGTTCATCGCTCCAAGTCTTCCAGATCCCATGCTGCCACTCCTGTTTCTGCCTCGACCATTCCTCACTCTTCGAATTCTGATTCGTCGAGTGGTTTTAATTCTGATTCTGAGGATACTCCGGAAGAGTAGTTCCTCGTATGTTTTCTCATTCCTTTTTGACACTTGTTGATGAAAAGGGGGAGAATTACATCGAGTGATAGATTATCGGTTCATTTGCAGGGTGTTTTTCATTCGCCATTTGGTTTTCCCTTGAACAATTTGCTTGATGAACTTAACGCACCACTTGTGGTGTTGAAATACTTGGTCGCCATGTAATGTTAATAACCCCCTCTGCAATGTTATTTTCTTCGTACTATCTGTTTGCAGGTACCATCGTGTGATAGCACAAATGGGAGAAGTACATCGAGTACTATATGAACCATATCTGTCATGGTTGGATATGCTATGATTATTATCCTTCGATTATCTAACCTTGCAGGAAAAGGAAGTCAGTAACTTGAAAGCTATCCTTATGTCCGACAAAATGTTTTTTCCTCGTATATATTCTTCGTATCATCACTATTTCAGGAAAACTACATCTGAAGTTTATCCACTCCGAGCAATTCACTCATGCTTATTTTTGCTCTGATCGTACTCGAATATCTAACATGCAGGAAAATTACATCTCGTGTGGATTGAAATTGTGTTCTGAGAAAACCTTCATGTTATATCCTTCGTCACGAACTTTCATAGTATATCTTATATCTAATTCTTTTCGAAGATTATGTGACATAAATTACCTCAGACACCGTCGAGTGCATTGAAAGAAGTCAAGTATAAGATCATTTGTCAATGACACTCATACGAAGAATTACATCACCAACCCTCCGGTTTACTTTATGCTCTGATGCATATCTTCAGGGGGAGCATGTTTTATCTTCGTAAATATCTCTCATCTTTTATTATCCTTCACATTACATTCCATTCATTATCTATCCTTTGATGTGATCTATTTTGTCAACAATCATCCAGAAAGGGGGAGATTGTTGGTGCAATATCTGCCTACCTTGTGTTTTGGAGATTGTTGACGGAAACATGTATGGACTGATTTGTTTGCTAGTACATACAGAGAGAAATAGTCCATACAAAACCGAAGAGAATGTTGTCTCCGGTGCTAAGTTCGAAGAACTTCACTGAAGTATATCTGCGTTGCAGAGAAGAACGAGCTATATCTGATTGTAGCGACCCGACCCAAATGGATCAAAGTCTCTGTGCTTAAGTGTCATCCCTGGATCGGTATGCTGACACACACAGTACTCGAGGAATTATAACAGAGTTCAATCACACAGTTTATTACATCGAGGTCCTCAACAGAGTATTTATTACAATAACATGGCCAAAGGCCATCTAAATAAAAATAACTGCGGAAGCATCGAAGGTAAATGAGTCCATTCAACTCCACGGCAAACTGAGTGCAGAACAATGACCTATCGCACCTTTAATCCTTGTCGGAAAAGTCTGCAACATGAGACGTTGCAGCCGTGTAGGTCAGCACATGGAATATGCTGGCAATTTCACACCATAGAATAATAATGAACAATATTTATCCCTACATGCATATCTGGCTGGTGGAGGCTCTAAGTTTAATTCTGCATAAAGCTAATTTTTCCCTACAACAAAGGAATAAATTAAAATGCCATTATTGAGAAGGTTCCTCCAACTCAATTCCAAAATCCCAAGTTATTAGTAACCCAATAATTCCATTAAAAAGAGTGATGAGATCAACCAATAATTCACTTCTAGATACTCAAGTTGTCCATAACCGGGGACATGGCTAATCATGATTAGTTTGTACACTCTACAGAGGTTTGCGAACTTTTCCCCACAAGACTCGACCACCTCCATGATCGGAAGATCGAGACATAGCCTTTCTGAAGTATTTCCTCCAAACCCTGGGTAGACCGGTACACCTACTTTCCCCTACATCAGCTAGTCTACCACGGAAAGAGGCCACACAACTTACTCAGCTATGCCAGAGCCCATAATGGCTTGTGGCTACACACGGAAGTTTCTAGGCATGAAATATCTTATGATCCCTTTGAGCCTGGGTGGCGGACCTAGGGTAATCGCACGGGTACTCTGGGATCCCCTTGGGCAACCACTGGTTTCTCCAGGTGCCCCAAACAATCCACCCAGATGTGTATTAAAGTTGCCACCTTATGTTGTCCCAAAATTATTATCTCTCGCAACTTGCATGGATCACACATACCAATCCCCGTCTACTAGCATGGCTAAGCAATATATGACATAACGAATATTCCCGGGGTGATCAAAGGTCATAGGTTCTTACCACATGAACTACAAAGCATAACCACATGTTCCCAATCCTACTCATGCAATCTTTGAGGGTTAAACTAATGCATAGTAAAAACTGGGTATTGAAAAGTATGATCAAAGTGTGAACTTGCCTTGCTGACGTTCGTTGAACCCTAAAGATTCGTAGTAGCAAGCTTCGCACTCCGGACGATCTAGCGTAAGTAAGCAATAACATACATAAGCATACAAGCAAAGATCCAAAAAGAAAACAAATAAAAGACTTCAGAAAATTCCAAAAACACCCAAATAAAGTTTCTGTACAGAACAAAATTTTTACAGCAACAAAAATAAATGGTTTTGGTTTTAACAGAAAGTACATGTCACAAGCTTCGATTTGCAAAAAGAATCACCCAAAACGGAGTTACGAAACTCAAGTTATGGCCTAACGAAGTTTGAATTCAAATCTGTTTGAATTCAAATTTTAAAATTTTCAAAAATATTTTTCGTTTGGTTCTCTGGATAGAGGATATTTTATGAAACTGTAGGAAAAAGAATCAACTAAATCGGATCTATAGATTAAAAGATATACTAGAAAGGAGAATTGGTACAGAATCTGAGATTGGAAAATACTGGAAAAAGAAAAAAAATTCGGCCAGAGACAAGTGGCGCTCTCTGATTGGCTGGCTGGGTGCTCACCGGACTTGTCACCGGTGACGAGGAAGAAGGCGGCTCCGGTGTGCTTCGGCGAAGGACGCGTGCGGGACGGTGAAGAGCAACGTGAGGCGGGTCCAAGGAGTAGTACCGCGGGGTCGGTATAGTCTCCTGGCGCGGTGGAGAAGCCGCCGGAATCCAAGAACTCCGGCGAGCAATTAAACGGGATGGGGAGGGAGAAAAGCTCCAAAAGGAGAGGGCTTCGGACGAGGGTTGAGAGGGGCTCCTAGGGGTGCTTTATATAGGGCAGGGGAGGGCAGAAGGTAAGCGGGACGTCGTTGGATTTTATGATGTTAATGGTGGCTATTACTTGTGCTTCTAATGGCCATTAGTGGGGGAATTAGGGCGCACTAGTGAAGGGGAGGGGTCGAGGGAGGAGAGGGGAACCGGTTCTGGTGTTTAGTGGGTGCGGGGAAGGAAGAGGGGTGAAGGAAGAGGTGGAGGCGCCATGGACGTAGCCTCTGTTCGTGTTCCTCTGAAGATGAACGAGGAGGAAGAAGAAGCGTGTGCGTATGGGCCTTATTAAAAAAATCAAGTCCCAAGAAAAGAAAGACAGAAGAAAAAAAAATAGAAAATAAAAATATTTTTATATAGGACATATATATATCAAAAAAATCAGAAAAATAAATCCTACAAGATGAACTATTTTTCAGAGGCTAAATAAAAATTTATAAAAAACATTTTTCTAAAAAAATCCAAATGAAACTCAAATTTGAATTCAAAACTTTTGGCATTATTTTCTTCTGACTTTTTGGAGTGTCATGTTAGCTCCTCTCATACTTTTGAAAAAGTATTTGTCAGGGATTTTTTTGAAATAAATTTTAAATGCCAAGTTGAATTCAAAGTCAGATAAAACTCAAATGCCTCTGAAATTTCCAAATGCCACTCAATTCAAACAAAATGCATAGATGCTTAGCTAATAATTGTAAAACATTCCAAATTGAAAATTTGGGATGTTACAAACCTACCCCCCTTAAGATGAATCTCGTCCTCGAGATTCGGGTTGGCTAGCAAAAAGGTGTGGGTGGTCCTGTCGAAGATCGTCTTCGCGTTCCCAGGTGGCTTCCTCCTCGGTATGGTGACTCCACTGAATCTTGCAAAACTTGATGACCTTGCTGCGGGTAACCCTGCTTGTTGTTTCAAGAATCTTGACAGGCTTCTCCTCATAGGTCAGATCGCTATCCAACTGTATGGCCTCCAGCGGCACTGTATCTCTCAAAGGAATATCGTCCATCTCTGCATGGCACTTCTTCAACTGGGAGACGTGAAACACATCATGAACTCCTGACAAGGCTTCGGGTAATTCCAATTTGTAGGCAACTTCACCCATGCGTTCTAAAACTCTGTATGGCCCCACAAATCGTGGTGCTAGTTTGCCTTTAACTCCAAACCGTTTAACTCCTCGAAGTAGAGACACATGAAGATATGCTCTATCTCCGACTTCGTAGGTTACCTCCTTGCGTTTAGTATCGGCATAACTCTTTTGTCTGGATTGGGCTACCTTGAGTCTGTCGCGGATCAGCTTGACTTTCTCCCTTGAATCTCTAATTAAATTTGGTCCGAATAATTTACGATCTCCAACTTCATCCCACATCAATGGTGTCCTGCACCTCCTTCCGTACAAAGCTTCGAAAGGGGCCATCTTCAAGCTGGTCTGGTAGCTGTTGTTGTATGAGAAATCTGCATAAGGTAGATTGTCATCCCAACTAGATCCATAGTCTAGCGCACAAGCTCTCAACATGTCCTCCAGAATCTGGTTGACTCTCTCGGTCTGCCCATCTGTCTGCGGATGAAAGGTTGTACTAAACTCTAGCCTGGTACCCAAAGTTTCGTGTAACTGATTCCAAAACTTTGAGGTAAACTGTGTTCCTCTATCTGATATGATGGTCCTCGGAACTCCATGCAGACATACAATCCTGGTCATGTATATCTTGGCCAACTTAGCACTTGTATATGTGGTTTTCACGGGGATGAAGTGAGCTACCTTGGTTAAGCGATCAACTATAACCCAGATGGAATCATATCCTGAATGAGTCCTGGGCAATCCGGTGATAAAATCCATGCCAAGCTTATTCCATTTCCAATCTGGTATTGCCAAAGGCTGAAGTAATCCTGCTGGTTTCTGATGCTCAGCCTTAACTCTCTGACATACGTCGCATACTGCTACATACTCGGCAATATCCTTCTTCATACCTGTCCACCAGAAATTTTCCTTCAAGTCCAAATACATCTTGGTGTTGCCTGGGTGTATCGAGTAAGGCAAATCATGAGCCTCCTGAAGAATCAACTTCCTGATCTCTGGGTCATTTGGCACGTAAATACGCTGCTCAAACCATAAGGTTCCGTGTTCATCCTCACGAAATCCTTCTGCCTTTCCTTGGTCCATCCTTCCCTTTATCTCCGCAATACCTTTGTCTAACTTCTGGGCTTCCCGGATCTTTTCCAACAAAGTGGATTGAATTTCCATTGCGGCAACAAAACCTCGTGGTACTATCTCCAATCGGAGATCTCTGAGATCATCAATTAACTCCTGAGGTAATCCTCCTGCTGCGAGGGTATTAACATAGCTTTTGCGGCTCAATGCATCTGCCACAACATTGGCCTTTCCTGGGTGATAATGCAATCTCATGTCATGATCCTTTATGAGCTCCAATCATCTCCTCTGCCTGAGGTTCAACTCCTTCTGTGTGAAGATGTATTTCAAACTCTTGTGATCCGTGTAAACATCACACCTATTTCCGATAAGAAAATGTCTCCAGGTCTTGAGTGCGTGCACTATGGCTGCTAACTCCAAATCATGCGTTGCGTAGTTCAACTCATGAGGTCAAAGTTGACGTGAGGTATAGGATACTACTTTTCCTTCTTGCATAAGAACACCTCCAAGCCCCTGACGTGAAGCGTCGCAATATACTTGGAAATCCTTGCATATGTTCGGAAGGATTAGCACTGGGGCTGTGACCAAACGTTTCTTCAGCTTCTGGAAACTGGCCTCACATTCGTCGGTCCAAACAAACTTAGTGTCTTTCTTCAATAACCCCGTCATGGGCTTCGCGATCTTGGAGAAATTCTCAATAAACCTCCGGTAATATCCTGCAAGTCCAAGAAAACTGCGAATCTCTCCGACTGAGGTGGGTGCCTTCCATTCGGTGACGACTTCAACCTTCGAAGGGTCCACTGCTATTCCTTTCCCTGATATAACATGTCCGAGAAATCCGACTTCCTTTAACCAGAATTCGCACTTGCTGAACTTTGCATATAACTGATGTTCTCTGAGCTTCTCCAGCACCAAGCGCAAATGTTCCTTGTGTTCCTCTTCATTCTTCGAGTAAACCAGTATATCATCAATGAACACGGCGACGAACTTATCCAAAAACTCCATGAATACCTTGTTCATCATACTCATGAAATAGGCAGGGGCGTTAGTCAAACCAAAAGACATGACCGTGTACTCATAAAGCCCATATCTCGTGGTAAAGGCTGTCTTGGGTATATCATGCTCTCGAATCTTCAGCTGGTGATATCCTGATCGAAGATCGATCTTGGAGAAAACTTTTGCTCCTTGTAGCTGGTCAAACAAATCATTGATCATTGGCAGAGGGTACTTGTTCTTGATCGTCACCTCGTTCAACGAACGGTAATCCACAACAATTCTCATGGTTCCGTCCTTCTTTTCTACTAAAAGAACTGGGGCTCCCCAAGGTGATGAACTCGGTCAGATATACCCTTTCTCCAGTAATTCCTTAATCTGCTTCTTAATTTTCTCCAAATCATTGGCGGGCATCCGATACGGTCTCTTGGATATCGGTCCTGTGCCTGGCAATAGCTCGATCAAAAACTCAATGTCTCGATCCGATGGCATGCCGGGCAATTCCTCTGGGAAAACATCGGGATAATCCTTCACAACTAGTACTTCCCCTGAACAACTCCCGAAAGAGAATTCATCTGAGTCCTCCTTGGTGTAAGTTGCGGAACTCACGCTTCTTCAGGCTCATAGCTCCGGCTGAAACATGTGCGGTACGGAACGCCTGCTAGAACTGATCCCAAGTCACATTGGCTATGGGGAATGTGGTGGTGTAATTCTCCCACCACGAAGCTGCTGGTCCATCCAGTTGATGTGCGGCAAAGCGCACCTTCTCAGCGTCAATGCATCCTGCGGTGGTCAGCTCCCTTCCGATCTTGCGAAGCCAGTAATCTGCAATGATTGGCTCCGTGCTGCTAGAGAACACGGGTGGGTTCAACCTCAGGAAACGGGTAAGGTTGTCGACCGGGGGTGGTGGCGGTGGGTTGTTGTTGTTGTGGTTCTGATTCTGGATGAGCATCTGCATGAGGGCATTCTGGTTCTGGATCAACTTGGTAAGTTCCGGTGGGAATTTCGGGTCACGTCTCGAAGGCATCTGTTCGGTTTAAGTGGATGAGAAATTAGAATAGAATAAGGGCCTAATGAGAGAAATCACTACCCATATGCTTATGATAGCAAGAAAACTCCAAATCAAGCAATTCACACAGATCACACCACACAAGCAAAACCTACAGGTAAGGTCATATCCACAAGAGATATGATCTCTTCATACTACCGCAAATCATTAGTTGGACTCAACTTGGTAGTGGTGGTCTGAACTAAATCTCCTCAAATCAATGTCAACTCTAGCTTCTTCTTCGTCATTGTTGTCTTCATAGGTCATGGTCTCATCGGGCTAAGCAACTTGGTCATGGGGTTCAACAACTATTTTATTGAAGTGGAGAAGAGATAGAAATGAATAGAGAAGAGTATAGACCAACCGATATATAAGGAAGTCGTAGAATAGAGTTTTCTTCCTATGGCTTTCCATTTCCTAGTGGTCGCGTCCTACAGTCAGCGTGGGCTCTGATACCATCTTGTAGCGACCCGACCCAAATGGATTGAAGTCTCTGTGCTTAAGTGTCATCCCTGGATCGGTATGCTGACACACAGTACTCGAGGAATTATAACAGAGTTCAATCACACAGTTTATTACATCGAGGTCCTCAAAAGAGTATTTATTATAATAACATGGCCAAAGGCCATCTAAATAAAAATAACTGTGGAAGCATCGAAGGTAAATGAGTCCATCCAACTCCACGGCAAACTAAGTGCAGAACAATGACCTATCGCACCTTTAATCCTCGTCGGAAAAGTCTGCAACATGAGACGTTGCAGCCGTGTAGGTCAGCACATGGAATATGCTGGCAATTTCACACCATAGAATAATAATGAACAATATTTATCCTTACATGCATATCTAGCTGGTGGAGGCTCTAAGTTTAATTCTGCATAAAGCTAATTTTTCCTACAACAAAGGAATAAATTAAAATGCCATTATTGAGAAGGTTCCTCCAACTCAATCCCAAAATTCCCAAGTTATTAGTAACCCAATAATTTCATTAAAAAGAGTGATGAGATCAACCAATAATTCACTTCTAGATACTCAAGTTGTCCATAACCGGGGACACGGCTAATCATGATTAGTTTGTACACTCTACAGAGGTTTGCGAACTTTTCCCCACAAGACTCGACCACCTCCATGATCGGAAGATCGAGACATAGCCTTTCTGAAGTATTTCCTCCAAACCCTGGGTAGACCAGTACACCTACTTTCCCCTACATCAGCTAGTCTACCATGGAAAGAGGCCACACAACTTACTCAGCTATGCCAGAGCCCATAATGGCTTGTGGCTGCACACGGAAGTTTCTAGGCATGAAATATCTTATGATCCCTTTGAGCCTGGGTGGAGGACCTAGGGTAATCGCACGGGTACTCCGGGATCCCCTTGGGCAACCACTGGTTTCTCCAGGTGCCCCAAACAATCCACCCAGATGTGTATTAAAGTTGCCACCTTATGTTGTCCCAAAATTATTATCTCATGCAACTTGCATGGATCACACATACCAATCCCCGTCTACTAGCATGGCTAAGCAATATATGACATAACGAATATTTCCGGGGTGATCAAAGGTCATAGGTTCCTACCACATGAACTACAAAGCATAACCACATGTTCCCAATCCTACTCATGCAATCTTTGAGGGTTAAACTAATGCATAGTAAAAACTGGGTATTGAAAAGTATGATCAAAGTGTGAACTTGCCTTGCTGACATTCGTTGAACCCTAAAGATTCGTAGTAGCAAGCTTCACACTCCGGATGATCTAGCGTAAGCAAGCAATAACATACATAAGCATACAAGCAAAGATCCAAAAAGAAAACAAATAAAAGACTTCAGAAAATTCCAAAAACATTCAAATAAAATTTCTGTACAGAACAAAATTTTTACAGAAACAAAAATAAATGGTTTTGGTTTTAACAGAAAGTACATGTCACAAGCTTTGATTTGCAAAAAGAATCACCCAAAACGGAGTTACGAAACTCAAGTTATGGCCTAACAAAGTTTGAATTCAAATATGTTTGAATTCAAGTTTTAAAATTTTCAAAAATATTTTTCGTTTGGTTCTCTGGATAGACGATATTTTTATGAAACCGTAGGAAAAAGAATCAACTAAATCGGATCTATAGATTAAAAGATATACTAGAAAGGAGAATTGGTACAGAATCTGAGATTGGAAAATACTGGAAAAAGCAAAAAAAATCGGCCAGAGACAAGTGGCGCTCTCTGATTGGCTGGCTGGGTGCTCACTGGACTTGTCACCGGGACGAGGAAGAAGGCGGCTCCGGTGTGCTTCGGCGAAGGACGCGTGCGGGACGGTGAAGAGCAACGTGAGGCGGATCCAAGGAGTAGTACCGTGGGGTCGGTATCGTCTCCTGGCGCGGTGGAGAAGCCGCCGGAATCCAAGAACTCCGGCTAGCAATTAAACGGGATGGGGAGGGAGAAAAGCTCCAAAAGGAGAGGGCTTCGGACAAGGGTTGAGAGGGGCTCCTAGGGGTGCTTTATATAGGGCAGGGGAGGGCCAGAGGTAAGCGGGACGTCGTCGGATTTTATGACGTTAATGGTGGATGTTACTTGTGCTTCTAATGGCCATTAGTGGGGGAATTAGGGCGCACTAGTGAAGGGGAGGGGTCGAGGGAGGAGAGGGGAACCTGTTCTGGGGTTTAGTGGGTGCGGGGAAGGAAGAGGGGTGAAGGAAGAGGTGGAGGCACCATGGACGTAGCCTCTGTTCGTGTTCCTATGAAGATGAACGAGGAGGAAGAAGAAGCGTGTGCGTATGGGCCTTATTAAAAAAATCAAGGCCCAAGAAAAGAAAGACAGAAGAAAAAAAGATAGAAAATAAAAATAATTTTATATAGGACATATATATATCAAAAAAATCAGAAAAATAAATCCTACAAGATGAACTATTTTTCAGAGGCTAAATAAAAACTTTATAAAAAACATTTTTCTAAAAAAAATCCAAATGAAACTCAAATTTGAATTCAAAACTTTTGGCATTGTTTTCTTCTGACTTTTTGGAGTTTCATGTTAGCTCCTCTCATACTTTTGAACAAGTATTTGTCAGGGATTTTTTTGAAATAAATTTCAAATGCCAAGTTGAATTCAAAGTCAGATAAAACTCAAATGCCTTTGAAATTTCCAAATGCCACTCAATTCAAAGAAAATGCATAGATGCTTAGCTAATAATTGTAAAACATTCCAAATTGAAAATTTGGGATGTTACACTGATGAAGATATGTAGACGAGAAGGTTGATGTGAAGGAATTATCCCCTCGAACATTTACTGCTGAAGCGAAGCATATGTTTCGGTATGGTCGTCCGAAGAAATTGACCGCAGCGAATGGAAGTCGAAGACAAAGTGAAGACATAGTATTCATTTTGTTGTTGTTCTTCTATTTATTTGAGTCATAGGACCTCCATACTATTAAGAGGGGTATAGGTTCTCGAAGCTTAGATCCGCTGTGATGCTTAGCCAAAACCTATGAAAGTTGCGAGAGAAATCTCTTTGTGTTCCTAGCAAATACTTGCTAGCAAGAGACTGTGATATTCTTCGCTGTGAGAGATTTGTCTCAGACCGAGGAGTTAGCATTACTTGCTCCGCAAGTAATGATATCGTTGTGCTCAAATCCGACCGTTGGACTCATGTCGTTCGGCCATTAGCTGCTCTCGATGTCCAATTTGGTCTTTTCCCATCAGGGAAGGCTGCGGCTATAAATAGCCACCCCGCTCCAACATTGTCCGTTGGCTGCTACGCTTAAGATTTCTGAGAAGATTGATTTGAGCAACCCCTCTCCGAGTGATTTGAGTTTAAGATCCACCGAGAGAAAATCAAGAGCCCATACTTAGACAGTGGTTTAGCATCACAGTAGTTTTGAGTCAGAGTTCTTGTACCTATTACTCTTAAGAGCTGCGCACTCTCTAGACGGATAGGTTTCCGCTCGAGTGTTGAAGAGTTGTTGTCTTCACCGAGCGAGATCTTCAGCAACCAAGAGTGATTGTGGTTCGCGAAGGTCGACCAAAGGTTTGGAGATCGCCGACAAGGATCTACCATGAGTGAAATCAACTGAAGTCTGATCAGCTTCGAGTTTAAGGAGAATAGGGTGAAGAGAGTTTATCTTCCGTGTTAAGTCACAGCCCCTCTAACCAGACGTAGCCCTTTGGCAGAAGGGTGAACTGGTCTACCAAATCTCTCTGTCACCATCGAGCACCACTGGTTCATTCTACTTTACTGCAATTCCTTCAGCAGTTTTCATTCGTGCTCTGTGTCGATAGATTACCTGATCGTTATCTCTCATTGTAGTTTTCTATCATATCTGTATCTGTGTTGTTCACATAAGTTTATCTTCGTATCTCATTTCTTTGCATTTTCATCATCCTGTTTAGCCATTCTTATTTCACCACTGTGTACCTTCTTGCATATCGTTCGCTGCCCATATCATGTTGTATCTCATTCTACCGCATCTGTTCGCATGTTGCATTACTCTCATCATAGTTAAACCTGTGATTTCCCACACTCTATAACATCCTGATTTTTTGAGAGTTCAATTTTTTTTCTAAGCCAAGGGATGTTGCGACGTAATCTTATATTATATATTTTGGAGATTGCTCAAATTAATACCAAGTTGTTTGGAATTAATTTAGCACATGTCAGGTGGAAAATACTTTCCGTAATTACCTGAGTCGATTTATTCGTTCGTAGTATTTCATTTAAATTCTTCTTGCCTATTTTGTTACTTGGATTTCTTGGATTCTTGAAGACTTTTAAGTTGTCTTTTGTTTTTGTTCCTCTTGTAGCAATCCTAATAAAAGAAATCAATATTATATTATATTGATTTTCTTTTCTTCTCTCTCCTTTAGTTTCTCTCTTTTTATTGGTCCTTGAACTAATACACGTATCCTAGCCTAGCCCATCGTTGGTATATCTCACATATGCACCAAACCATTGGACCATCACGTACTTGATCTTGACATGGGTTAGCTAACGCACGTACGCATATGCACCGAACCATCCCTAGTCTCTATTTTTTTTTCTTTTTAATGGTCCAGACACCAAACCAACTTGGCCCAAGGCCCATTCCAGTCAGCAACAGCAGCCTCTAGGCCCAGCTAGCAGCAGCAGCCACGAGGCCCAGCCGGCCAGCGAGCGAGCGAAGCATTGTCTTCCTCCCGCAGGTACGCGCACAAGTTACAGAAACATATCACGTCCATGGCTGCCTCTTCGTTTCCTTTGAAATCCCATCAATCCCTTCACCGTTTTCATTCGTCATCAACACAAGAACTACTCCCCACTCAATGACGAGTCCGTTCAATCTAATGGCTCCACTCATGGTGCACTTAATCTCATGCAAGTAACTGATGAAGTTATTGGCCCAACAATGGCATTCACCTCCTGATCTCCCTCCTCTGGCAACCATTCGGCAGACCCTTCGCATCACGGCGTGCGCCCAGAGGTCCTCTATAAAAGCCCCATCATCCCATCCTCCAGTTCCTTTCCAATAACTCGTAATCCACCCTGCAATACAGCCCCATCTCTACTGTTTTTCGCCCACCGTCGCCGCAGGTGAGCACCCCCTTCAAATTCCTTCTACCAGACAAGTTCCCTCGCCTCACTCTACCTCCTAGACATCTTTTCCTGTCCGTTTGCTGTCGTTGGCCGCACGCTCAATTGCGCCATGCCGCTGCCGCCATTCGAGAGCGACGCCACCGTCACCCGTTGACCATTCGTCGTGTTTGTCCGTGTCCCGGTGCTTTCTCGTCACCAGGAGCATCACTCACCACCATTTCTTCATCACCGGAGTTCCGACGATGACTACGCGCATCGGCGCTCGCTCGCTCAACACCAACGGTTGCATGTCCAACGACTACTCGGTGACTCAAATCCAAACCCAAACCCCTAGGAAGATTTCGATGATGCTAGGAGCGAGTTGATTGTTTTGTTTTCTTTGGGTAGATGTTGAATTGTGTTATTCTTTTTTATCAAATATGTATAATGTTTTGTGTAAGTAATCATGCGTAATTAGTTGTATTTTTTTTATGTTCGTAGCATGCTTAGGGTATTTCCTAATTATTGTTGTGATTCTAGGATTATTTAGAATGTCGTAGAATTTATTTCGGCTTTATTAAATTAGTGATGCATGATAATACAATTTGATATTTTTTTATCGTACATAGACATGTGCGTGAATACCGTGGGAACAATATTGCCATGCGTGGTAATATTCATATTTTAATTTAATTCTGATACAATTTTTTATTGTTGTTTAATTTTTATCTGGTTGTGTTGTGAGGCATAACATGCATGATTTTTGTTACAAGAGTTGATCACGCTACGACTAGATTACTGTTGATCCATTTATTACATATGTATCTAGATTATTTTAATTAGATGCTACATGATTTGAGTCTATTATGTTTTAGCATTTCTTTAGGACCATGTTATTGTTTGATGTTTTGTAACTTAACTAGTTTGTTTAGGAAGTAACTTGGTTGACTTTTTAGATGCTTGTTGTTAAATTCTATAGTTGATGTTTTAGCCATTATAAATATTAGATTTTATCTAATATTTATTGTGGTTAAATATTATAGGTCTCATGCCACGTTGAGTCAAGTTGTTCAAATGCATAGGATAGTTATATTTTGTGTCATGTCATGTCATTCATTTTTTTATATAGCTAGCCCGAAGTATATGTATATTGGGCAGTAGTAAAGTTTGGTTAGACATACGATCTAGAACGATAGTTGTGGTGGCCAAGTCTTGCTTAGCCACGATAAACCTAAACCCAACCAATCCGTTCAATTCCTTCTATTCATCTACAATTTTGCTACCTCCTTTGAAATCTCCATATCCATCCAGATCTTGCTACCCATCTTTCCTATATTTTTTTATTTGGATGTTATTGGATTTTATTGCTTGTGTATTTATTATTGCTTCACCGTTACTATGAGTAGGAGGCGACGGTACGGGAGAGGAGCACTACGACGAAGACGGGAACGGGGAACTCGACAACAAAGGCATGCCTCCTTATTTGATCATACTTATCCTATGGTTTACAAAATTGCATTGAGTTTTATTGTTACTATGTGCATGCTATTTTAATTCTCATAGCTAGCGTGTTGATTGACACATTACCTTGATCCGCTTATCACCTATTTACTTGACACCTGAGTAGAAGTATAAGGTTACGGTAGAGTAGAAATGCTTAGCCATGCTTATCACCCTATAGGTGCCTTGTTGAATGACCTCTGGGTCATTGAGAGTTGAAACTTAACGCTGAGCTAGGCCAGTTGGCCCTTGTTAACCTTCTCTATCCTCTTCTACTCTGGGTGAAACTTACCATCTAAATACTGGCGCGAGCGACAGCTGAATCAAGGATTGAAGGAGCGATTGGCCGCCCTTCACGAGTTGAAGGGGGCAATCAGTCGTCTGTGCCGCATGAGGCCTAATAAGTCTTGGATTTGAAGATTGTGATAACAGTACAGCCACATGCTATATGGGCACTGGCTTGGTTAATTAGTTAGTTCACTCTTATTGTCGTCATCGCCGTACCGCAGATGGGATAGCTGCCTTGTGAGGAGTATCCTCGGCACAAAAGGGGGGCCCGGACTGTGAACTGCGGTTACTTCCGTGTTGAAACCTAGTGGGCTTGGCACAGTAAGTTTAGTCTAATGAAAGACCTTGTCACAATCTCCCTGCCGGTATACCAAATGGTGTACTATGCCAGCGGCCACTGGTGGCAACAAGTCGGGATTGTGTCGTGTGGGTAAAGTGTACAACCTCTGCAGAATGTAAAACTATTCGAATAGCCGTGTCCACGGTCATGGACGACACATGAATCTTTCTTGACGTACAGGACATGTCTTGCTTCTTCCCTCTTTGCCCCTATTCTTGAAACCTATGAAGGACGTGAGCTGATCGAGGATCCTCACTTGATGAAAGTTATTCTGGAGATAAAACATGTTTTCATCCAAAACTGCTTCTATCCAACTACTTTATTTGTCAAACAAAATTAGCTTTATGCAAATGAGCCATACAGCCTTCCTTTGAAGCCACATGTAGCTAATAGGACCTTCCTCGTGGGAGGCATGTTGAGTACGTAATGTACTCATGGCAATACTTTTGTTGAACAACAGAGATCTATGAAGACGAGGGCGTCGACTATGATTATTATGATGATCCTGAGGAGTGAGGACACGTTGACTACATCGACTGCCTGTGGCTGAGATGGAGTCGCTACGTATTTATATATTCCACTGTGTTTCTGGTTGTAATAAATGTCATGAGACATTTCACTATGTATGCCTTGTGGCAAGAGTTATTAAACTTATGCTTATTTCAAATGTTCTGCAATGATACCATTTCGCTGTGTTGTCAAGTTGATCCTGGATTGACAAATATACCCAGGAGGGTCTGGAAATAATTTCCGGGTTCTCACAGAAGTGGTATCAGAGCCGACGTCGACCTAGTAACGTGGTCTTAGTTAGAAATGGAAAGCCTTAGGATTTATTTTTGCAAAATATTATTTTATAAATTTTCTAGTATTTTGCTTCTATTTTCTCTTATTGAAATTGTGTACTGATTCTCTTCTTATTCAAATATGTAGATGGTGATATCATCCTCACGTCGGATTGAGCAGTTTGGCAACCTCGGTCGTCAGTTTCGGGACATGCTCACATGCTTGGGTTTCAACAAGGATCCAGAGGTTTCCGGACACTCCTACCGCATGATCGGGGGTGAGGAACATTTTAAGGTCAACTTGGTGTTGTATCCGAGGATGGAATAGACCAGCAGTTACCAATTCACATATGATGGAGAAGACTTCTTTGATGCTGTCATTGGAGTTGTTCATCAGGTGATGCATCGGATAGCCGGACTTCATCAGGACGAGCTGAGGCACACCCCATTCCGATACTTCACTTTCCGTATCAGGGATGGAGCGGTTCAGCAGAACTTGGAGTACATGGAGGAGGATGATCCCACGATCATTCATATGGCTTCACTTATCTTTGGACTTGAGCAAAACCTTGCTATGACTACGACTATGCTGGAGGAGAACCGTCAGCGCTTAGAGTTTTACCAAGAGCGTGTGGAGACACTTGAGGAGAGATTGGTGGAGGCAAACACTTCCTTAGCTGCTGCTCATGAAGCACGGGAGGCCGCTGAGGCAGTTGCAGAACAGGGTATCATCGCGACGAATGCTATGCTTGCCATGGAGAATGGTGACCAGCAGGAGATGCCACTAGAGGACCCTACACCTCCTCCACAACAGAGGCTTCATCCACGCATCAAGATTACGCCTACGAAGAAGAGCGTCCTAGTGAAGAAGCGTCGCCTGACACGTCGCGCCATTGCACCTTCAGCACCACCCGCACTTCCAGCACCACCGACTCGCGAGCAGCAGCTCGACAACACCGAGGAGGAGATTGAGCCTGAGGAGAGCATTCCTGCTACACCAGAGGGGACTGCATCGCCACCGTCCGGGCATCGCTTTGCACCAACACCTACCCACCAGTACGATGGAGATCTCAGCGAGTAGATGGACTATAGGAACCATGAGTGATATCTGATGATGCGAGTGAACGTTAGTTATTTTCATGTTTGCTATGTCCATGGTAGACTATACCGATATATGTGGTATAGCTACTATTTTATCCAGTACTTTCGTGATTGAGTGTTTTAATTGGAGTTTTATCTGGAGTTCAGTTGCTGGTTTTATTTATTCATTTGTTATCATATTGGGTTTATGGGTTAGATATATCCCTCTCTTATATTCTAACACCGGGAGGCCAACAGGATGGATGCTAACCGCGGAGGTCGTGGCCATGGACGTGGACATGGTCGTGGTCGTGGACGTGGACGCGGTCGTGGACCAGGTTTTGAGGAACATGTCTTTGAAGAAAACTTTGAGGAGGGACATGTCCATGATACCGACTCTGACTCTGGAGGAGATGATGTGCCACCACCGCCGCCGCCACCCAATATGGCAAAGATGATGTTGATGCAAACCCAGATACTTCAGCAGCTTGCAGCCAATGTTGCGAACCAAAATCAGGGTCAACCACCATAGTCGGGATTTGCTGAGTTCATGAGGGCAAAACCGCCAACTTTTGAGGGATCAGCAGACCCACTAGATGCGGATGATTGGTTGAAGGACATCAGGAAGACACTCAACTTGGCCAATTGCACCGTGGAAAATCGTGTCAAGTTTGCGGCACACCAGCTCAAGGGTGTGGCTGCAGATTGGTGGGAGAATTATTGTGAAGCCCATGAGGATGCTCAAACTATCACTTGGAATGAGTTTGCAGAAGCTTTCCGCACCGCGCATATTCCTGCGGGCATCATGGAGCTAAAGAGGGATGAGTTACGAGCTCTTACTCAAGGAAAAATGACAGTGTCTGAATATCTGAGTCGTTTCACGCAGCTGGCATGTTATGGAAGGGCAGATATTCCAACTGAAGCTGACAAGACTGCCAAGTTTTTGAAGGGGCTGAACCCTGAGTTGAAGGACAGGCTGGTATCTCATGATTTCCTTACCTTTGAAGCACTTGTCAACAAGGCTATACTCCAGGAGAACTCAAGGAGGGAACTTGAGGAACATCGAAAGCGTAGAGCACCACAGAGTCACCATGGGGCAGGTAGCTCACGACAGAAGATTGGTCATCATCCTGGCTATCGTGCACCATATGTCAAACCATCAAGGACCAATAACACATTTTAGCCCAATGCATATAAGTCTCCACGAGCTGAAGTGGGAGGCAATCATGCTAATACAGCTGGAAAGGCATGCTTCAGTTGTGGGCAAGAGGGTCACTTTGCTGTTGCATGTCCCAACAAGAACACCGGTCCCACTCCAGTGAAGTTCAACTTGGGTTCTGCAGCTAAGACACCCGCAGCAGGATGTGGACGAGGCATTCTCAATACACCAGGGGGTGCACCTCATGCATCAGGACGTGGCAGGGTCAACAATGTCACCATCGAGCAGGCTCATGAAGCACCAGATGTTGTTCTTGGTATGTTTCCGATCAACTCAAATTATGGTTCAGTGCTTTTTGATTCTGGAGCTTCCCATTCGTTCATTTCGAAAAGCTTTGCTGAAAAACATTTATTTCCGACCAAGTGTATGAGTCGGGTTTGGATGATAAAATCACCTGGGGGTATTTTAAGGACTAGACTAAAGTGTCCTAAAGTGGCCATAGTTATAGAAGGAGTGGAGTTTCTAGCAAACCTTATCATGCTAGACTCCACAGGTTTGGATGTGATTTTGGGTATGGATTGGTTAAGTAAACACAAGGCACTAATAGATTGTGCTGGTCCTTCTGTTAATTTAACTAGCACTGAAGGGGCCATTGTGGAATACCAAGATAGGATTTCACCTCAACCTGAGGTTGACTGCATCCTGAACAAAGTGAAGGAGTTAACGGTTGAGGACGTTCGAGTGGTGAATGAGTATGCAGATGTCTTTCCAGATGAATTGCCTGGATTGCCACCAGACCGTGAGATTGAGTTTGTCATTGAGTTAATACCAGGCACCGCTCCTATTGCAAAGAGACCTTATAAGATGACAGCGAATGAATTAGCTGAGTTGAAGAAGCAAATTTAGGAGTTAGAAGAGAAGGGTTACATTAGGCCAAGCACATCACCATGGGGCGCACCTGTGCTATTTGTGAGAAAGAAAGATGGTAGCATGCGCATGTGTGTGGATTACCGAGCACAGAATGCAGCAACTATTAAGAATAAGTATCCCTTGCCAAGGATTAATGACTTGTTTGAACAGTTGAAGGGTGCATGTGTGTTTTCCAAAATAGACCTTCGATCAGGATACCACCAGTTAAAGATTCGCCCGCAAGATGTTCCAAAGACCGCCTTTGTT
Organism: Thinopyrum elongatum; assembly: GCA_011799875.1. NCBI lineage: Eukaryota > Viridiplantae > Streptophyta > Magnoliopsida > Poales > Poaceae > Thinopyrum > Thinopyrum elongatum. Next base: position 440,037,851 of record CM022300.1, on the reverse strand, counting down.
ACTCGATATGGTCTCTATGAGTTTTTGGTAATGTCATTTGGACTCACAAATGCACCAGCTTACTTCATGTATCTCATGAACAGCGTATTCATTGATTGTCTGGATAAGTTTGTTGTTGTGTTCATCGACGATGTTTTGATCTATTCCCGGAGTGAAGAAGAGCATGAGAAACACCTTCGAGTGGTTTTGGAGAGGCTAAGGGCTCATCAACTCTATGCCAAGTTCAGTAAGTGTGAATTCTGGTTGAAACAAGTGGACTTTCTAGGACATGTCATCTCAGCCGAAGGAGTTGCCATGGATCCAGCAAAAGTGGAAGCAGTACTTAGTTGGAAGCAACCCAAGAATGTGTCAGAGATACCCAGTTTCCTTGGACTAGCTGGATATTACCGTCGATTCATAGAAGATTTTTCCCGAATAGCAAGGCCTATGACTCAGTTGTTGAAGAAGGATAAAAAGTTTGAGTGGTCAGAAGCTTGTGAAGCAAGTTTCCAAGAACTCAAGAGGAGGTTGACAACTGGTCCATTATTGGTATTGCCAGATATTCAGCAAGATTTTGAGGTTTATTGCGATTCTTCTCAGCAAGGTTTGGGATGTGTGCTTATGCAACAAGGAAAGGTTGTAGCTTATTCATCGAGACAACTACGCCCTCATGAGGTTAACTATCCCATGCATGATTTGGAATTAGCTGCCGTTGTGCATGCCTTGAAAACTTGGAGGCACTACCTTATTGGAAATCGGTGTGAGATATACTCGGATCATAAGAGCTTGAAATACATTTTCACACAACCGGATTTGAATCTCAGACAGAGAAGGTGGCTAGATTTGATCAAGGACTATAATTTGAACATTAACTACCATCCTGGTAAAGCCAATGTCGTAGTTGATGCACTGAGCAGGAAAGTTTATGTCAACAATGTGATGATTCAGAAGGAAACGCCAGAACTTTATGAAGAAATTCGAAAGATGAACCTATATGTGAGCCTTGTAGAAAATGGGGAAATGTTAGAAGTTAAGTTTACGCTCAAAGATCAAGTGCGAGAAGCGCAGAAAGATGACAAGGGCATTAAAGAGATTCGAGAGAAAATCAAATTGGGCGAAGCACCCGACTATAGAGAAGATGAGAGTGGAAGCATATGGTTTCGAGACCGTTTGTTGGTGCCAGACCAAAAGGAGATCAAGGACACGATCCTGAAGGAAGCTCATGATTCAGCATACTCAATACATCCTGGAAGTACAAAGATGTATAATGATCTTCGGGGTAGTTTCTGGTGGTCGAGTATGATGCGAGAAATCGCTGAGTATGTTTCACAGTGTGATGTATGTCGAAGGGTCAAGGCGGAGCATCAGAAGCCCGCAGGACTACTGCAACCACTTAAGGTTCCAGTGTGGAAATGGGAAGAAATTGGAATGGACTTTATCACGGGCCTTCCAAGGACGTCTTCTAGATTTGATTCTATTTGGATCATAGTGGACAGATTGACCAAGTCAGCTCATTTCATTCCGGTAAAGACTACCTATGGTGGAGAGAAGCTCGCAGAGTTATATATGGCAAGAATCATTTGTCCACATGGAGTTCCTAAGAGGATAGTGTCAGATCGAGGTACTCAGTTTACTCGCGTTTCTGGAAGAAAATACATGAGGTTCTGGGAACTCTTTTGGATTTCAGTACAGCATATCACCCACAGACTGATGGACAGACTGAGCAGGTAAACCAAATTCTTGAAGACATGCTTCGAGCTTGTGCTTTGACTTATTAGCGTAGTTGGGATAAGAGTCTTCCTTATGCTGAGTTTTCTTATAACAACAGTTATCAAGCAAGTATAAAGATGGCTCCTTTTGAGGCTTTATATGGACAAAGGTGTCGTACACCTCTTAACTAGCATGAAGTAGGAGAAAATCAGGTGTTTGGTCCTGACACATTGGAAGAGGCGGACAAGCAAGTGAAAATGATTCAAGAAAGGTTGAAGGCGGCCCAGTCTAGACAGAAGGCTTATTCGGATAAGCGTCGCCATGACATATCATTCAAGATAGGAGATGATGTGTACCTGAAGGTATCTCCACTATGTGGAATGCGTCGTTTTGGAATCAAGGGTAAGCTAGCACCTCGATACATTGGTCCGTTTGGATTTACCGCTCGACATGGAGAGGTAGCCTATCAGTTGGCACTTCCAGAGAAGTTGTCAAATGTGCACAATGTGTTTCATGTGTCGCAGTTAAAGAAATGTTTTAAGAAACCCGAGGAGGAGATGCAGAAGACTTCACTGGACAACATTGAGGTCAAGGATGATTTGACGTATGAAGAATACCCAATTAGGATTCTTGATGAGCAGTTGCGATCAACTAGGAGAAAGGTGATCAAACTTTGCAAGGTGCAGTGGAGCAATCACACAGAGAAGGAAGCAACTTGGGAGCGAGAAGACGACCTCAGGGAGGAGTTTCCAAATCTTTTCTCTTAGCTTTGAATCTCGGGGTCGAGATTCCTTTTAAGGGGGGTAGAGTTGTAACATCCTGATTTTTCGAGAGTTCAATTTTTTTCTAAGCCAAGGGATGTATATTATATATTTTGGAGATTGCTCAAATTAATACCAAGTCGTTTGGAATTAATTTAGCACATGTCAGGTGGAAAATATTTTCCGTAATTATCTGAGTTGATTTATTCGTTCGTAGTATTTCATTTAAATTCTTCTTGCCTATTTTGTTACTTGGATTTTTTGGATTCTTGAAGACTTTTAAGTTGTCTTTTGTTTTTGTTCCTCTTGTAGCAATCCTAATAAAAGAAATCAATATTATATTATATTGATTTTCTTTTCTTCTCTCTCCTTTAGTTTCTCTCTTTTTATTGGTCCTTGAACCAATACACGTATCCTAGCCTAGCCCATCGTTGGTATATCTCACATATGCACCAAACCATTGGACCATCACGTACTTGATCTTGACATGGGTTAGTCTAACACACGTATGCATATGCACCGAATCATCCCTAGTCTCTATTTTTTTTTATAATGGTCCAGACACCAAACCAACTTGGCCCAAGGCCCATTCCAGTCAGCAACAGCAGCCGCTAGGCCCAGCTAGCAGCAGCAGCTGTGAGCCCCAGCCGGCCAGCGAGCGAGCGAAGTGTCGTCTTCCTCCCGCAGGTACGCGCACAAGTTACAGAAACATATCACGTCCATGGCTGCCTCTTCTTTTCCTTTGAAATCCCATCAATCCCTTCACCGTTTCCATTCGTCATCAACACAAGAATTACTCCCCACTCAACGACGAGTCCATTCAGTCTAATGGCTCCACTCATGGTGCACTTAATCTCATGCAAGTAACTGATGAAGTTATTGGCCCAACAATGGCATTCACCTCCTGATCTCCCTCCTCCGGCAACCATTCGGCAGACCCTTCGCGTCACAGCGTGCGCCCAGAGGTCCTCTATAAAAGCCCCATCATCCCATCCTACAATTCCTTTCCAATAACTCGTAATCCACCCCGCAATACAGCCCCATCTCTACATTTTTTCGCCCACCGTCGCCGCAGGTGAGCACCCCCTTCAAATTCCTTCTACCAGACAAGTTCCCTCGCCTCACTCTACCACCTAGACATCTTTTCCCGTCCATTTGCTATCGTTGGCCGCACGCTCAACTGCGCCATGCTGCTGCCGCCATTCGAGAGCGACGCCACCGTCACCCGTTGACCGTTCGTCGTGTTCGTCCGTGTCCCGGTGCTTTCTCGTCACCAGGAGCATCACTCACCACCATCTCTTCATCACCGGAGTTCCGATGATGACGACGCGCACCGGCGCTCGCTCGCCCAACACCAACGGTTGCATGTCCAATGACTACTCGGTGACTCAAATCCAAACCCAAACCCCTAGGAAGATTTCGATGATGCTAGGAGCGAGTTGATTGTTTTGTTTTCTTTGAGTAGATGTTGAATTGTGTTATTCTTTTTTATCAAATACGTATAATGTTTTGTGTAAGTAATCATGCGTAATTAGTTGTATTTTTTTTATGTTCGTAGCATGCTTAGGGTATTTCCTAATTATTATTGTGATTCTAGGATTATTTAGAATGTCGTAGAATTTATTTCGGCTTTATTAAATTAGTGATGCATGATAATACAATTTGATATTTTTTTATCGTACATAGGCATGTGCGTGAATACCGTGGGGACAATATTGCCATGCGTAGTAATATTCATGTTTTAATTTAATTATGATACAATTTTTTTATTGTTGTTTAATTTTTATCGGGTTGTGTTGTGAGGCATAACATGCATGATTTTTGGTACAAGAGTTGATCACGCTATGACTAGATTATTGTTGATCCATTTATTACATATGTATCTAGATTATTTTAATTAGATGCTACATGATTTGAGTCTATTATGTTTTAGCATTTCTTTAGGACCATGTTATTGTTTGATGTTTTGTAACTTAACTAGTTTGTTTTGGAAGTAACTTGGTTGACTTTTTAGATGCTTGTTGTTAAATTCTATAGTTGATGTTTTAGCCATTATAAATATTATATTTTATCTAATATTTATTGTGGTTAAATATTATAGGTCTCATGCCACGTTGAGTCAAGTTGTTCAAATGCATAGGATAGTTATATTTTGTGTCATGTCATGTCATTCATTTTTTTATATAGTTAGCCCGAAGTATATGTATATTGGGCACTAGTAAAGTTTGGTTAGACATACGATCTAGAACGATAGTTGTGGTGGCCAAGTCTTGCTTAGCCACGATAAACCTAAACCCAACCAATCCGTTTAATTCCCTCTATTCATCTACAATCGTGCTACCTCCTTTGAAATCTCCATATCCATCCAGATCTTGCTACCCATCTTTCCTATATTTTTTTATTTGGATGTTATTGGATTTTATTGCTTGTGTATTTATTATTGCTTCGCTGTTACTACGAGTAGGAGGCGACGGTACGGGAGAGGAGCACTACGACGAAGACGGGAATGGGGAACTCGACAACGAAGGCATGCCTCCTTCTTTGATCATACTTATCCTATGGTTTACAAAATTGCATTGAGTTTTATTGTTACTATGTGCATGCTATTTTAAATCTCGTAGCTAGCGTGTTGATTGACACATTACCTTGATCCGCTTGTCGCCTATTTACTTGACACCTGAGTAGAAGTATAAGGTTCCGGTAGAGTAGAAATGCTTAGCCATGCTTATCACCCTATAGGTGCCTTGTTGAATGACCTCTGGGTCATTGAGAGTTGAAACTTAACGCTGAGCTAGGCCAGTTGGCCCTTGTTAACCTTCTCTATCCTCTTCTACTCTGGGTGAAACTTACCATCTAAATACTGGCGCGGGCGACAGCTGAATCAAGGATTGAAGGAGCGATTGGCCGCCCTTCACGAGTTGAAGGGGGCAATCAGTCGTCCGTGCCGCATGAGGCCTAATAAGTCTTGGATTTGAAGATTGTGATAACAGTACAGCCACATGCTATATGGGCACTGGCTTGGTTAATTAGTTAGTTCACTCTTATTGTCGTCATCGCCGTACCGCAGATGGGATAGCTGCCTTGCGAGGAGTATCCTCGGCACAAAAGGGGGGCCCAGACTATGAACTGCGGTTACTTCCGTGTTGAAACCTAGTGGGCTTGGCACAGTAAGTTTGGTCTAATGAAAGACCTCGTCACAATCTCCCTGCCGGTATACCAAATGGTGTACTACGCCAGCGACCACTGGTGGCAACAAGCCGGGATTGTGTCATGTGGGTAAAGTGTACAACCTCTGCAGAGTGTAAAACTATTCGAATAGCCGTGTCCACGGTCTTGGACGACCCATGAATCTTTCTTGACGTACAGGACCTGTCTTGCTTCTTCCCTCTTTGCCCCTATTCTTGAAACCTATGAAGGACGTGAGCTGATCGAGGATCCTCACTTGATGAAAGTTATTCTGGAGATAAAACATGTTTTCATCCAAAACTGCTTCTATCCAACTACTTTATTTGTCAAACAAAATTAGCTTTATGCAAATGAGCCATACAGCCTTCCTTTGAAGCCACAAGTAGCTAATAGGACCTTCCCCTTGGGAGGCATGTTGAGTACATAATGTACTCATGGCAGTACTTTTGTTGAACAACAAAGATCTATGAAGACGAGGGCGTCGACTACGATTATTATGATGATCTTGAGGAGTGAGGACACGTTGACTACATCGACTGCGTGTGGCTGAGATGGAATCGCTACGTATTTATATATTCCACTGTGTTTCTGGTTGTAATAAATGTCATGAGACATTTCACTCTGTATGCCTTGTGGCAAGAGTTATTAAACTTATGCTTATTTTAAATGTTCTGCAGTGATACCATTTCGCTGGGTTGTCAAGTTGATCCTGGATTGACAAATATACACAGGAGGGTCTGGAAATAATTTCCGGGTTCTCACACGCTCGTACTGTTATCACATATTTCATCGAGGAATATGCTTCCGAAGATGAAGACCGACTTAGTTTTTTTCCACCGTTCTATTATCCCGCTGCTGTGATTGGGATCGGTTTCAAAACATTCGAAAGAATTTTTGAATCTCCCATTCACCCCCCCTCTGGTCGATATACTCTCTATCCTAACACCTTGGGCATCCCCAAGCTTGAGCTTTTGTGTCTCCTTAATTCCTTTTATATCAAGGTTTCCCTAAATCTTAAAAACTTCATCCACACAAAATTCAACAAGAACTCGTGAGATAAGTTAGTATAAATCAATGCAACACCTTATCATTCTCTACTGTAGCAAATCACTAAATTATTATTTAACATTGCATACTAAATGCCTCTGCATATTTAATACTCCTATCCTCAAATAGAATCATTAAACAAGCAAACATATGCAAACATAATAGCAATCTGTCTAAACAGGACAGTCTGTAAAGAGTGCAATTTTACTCACACTTCCCTAACTCCAAAAATTCTAACTGTAGAAAATGTATCATAGCTTATTTTGCAAAAAATTCAACATTTTATCACATTCTGACTTTTCTCAAGAATTCACGCACTAGCGTGCAACTTTCTGTTTTTCAAATAGCCACATATAGACTTGCAAAATAAGCATGGCAAAGGCTATACTTGACATTTTTATTGAAGTAAAAGATGAAAACATTATTCTAAATAACAGCAAGAAAATACTAATAAAATAAAATGACGCTCCAAGCAAAACACATATCATGTGACAAATAAAAATGTAGCTCCAAGTGAGGTTACCGATAATGTTGGAGACGAAAGAGGGGATGCAAAATGGACGTATCAGTGATCGATTCCCCCTCCGGAAGAGTGTCAAAAAAGGCCTCTAGATTGGATCTCATGGTTCTAGAACTTGCGACGGAGGAAAAAGTATTTTGTGGACTCTCCCGAGGGTTTTCTGATTTATGGGTATTTATAGAGGCGGAATTAGGTCAAACGGAGCCTCAGGGGCCCCACCACCCATCAGGGCGCGCCTACCCCCCTGGGCGCGCCTTGGTGGGTGGTGGGCCCATGATCCCATGTATGGTCCTCTCCCGAAGCTTCTAGTGTTCCTTATGCCCAGAAAAAATCTCCAAAAAGTTTCGTAGCATTTGGACTTCGTTTGGTACTGATATTCTACGAAACCAAAAACAAGGAAAAAACATCAATTGACACTAGGCACTAGGTTAATAGGTTAGTCCCAAAAAATGATATAAAGTTGCTTGTAAATGTATATAAAACATCCAAGATTGATACTTTAATAGCATGGAACAATCAAAAAGTATAGATACATTGGAGATGTATCAAGCATCCCCAAGCTTAATTCCTGCTCGTCCTCGAGTAGGTAAATGATAAAAACAGAATTTTTGATGTGGAATGCTACCTAACATGTTCATCACATATTCTTTTCTTTTGTAGCATGGATATTTGGACTTTAAATGATTCAAAGCAATAGTCTATAATTTGACATGAAGACCTCAATACTCAAGCATATCAACAAGCAACCATGTCTTTCAAAATATCAACACTAAAGAATGTTATCCCTAGCCCATTATGCTCAGTCATTTATCCATTCATGATACACACTCAAATATTAGCTACATCCAATGCACAAAACAATAGTGTTCCCTAATTGGTGCTTTATAAGAGAAGATGGAGACTCAAGATAAAAATAAAAATTACATAAAAGTAAATAGAAAGGCCCTTCGCAGAGGGAAGCAGAGATTTGTAGAGGTGCTAGAGCTCATAGTTTAAATTAAGAGATAAAAAATATCTTGAGAGGCATGCTATTCTTGTCAACGAAAATGACCGAGAATTCACAATATCTTCCATGCTAGATAAATCATAGGCGGTTCCCAAACATAAAATAAAGTTTATTTCCTTCATCATTCTTTCACAATCCATGCCTAGCTGTATCCACGGGTGCGTTCCATACCAACACTTTCCAAGGAATTTATTATGAACAACATATTTTTTTTTCATTTCGGGACTAGGCATCCCTATTACCTGCCACACTCTCGTACAATAATAAGTGAATAAACACTCATCTTGAGAATAACATACCTAGCATGGAAAATATTGGCCACCCCCTGCCGCTTCATGAGCGGTACGGGCACACAAAATGGAATTTCATTTTGAATATTAGAGTTGGCACATACAAATTATTTGGAACGTCATGGAAATACCGCATATAGCTAGGTATGGTGGACTCATTTGGCACAACTTTGGTTTAGGGAGTTGGATGCACAAGCAGTATTCCCGCTTAGTACAAATGAAGGCTAGCAAATAGATTGAGAAGCGACCAACCAAAAAACAAAAACGATCATAAACACGCATTAAACATAACTAACACTGAATAATGTACCACAAGTAGGATGTAACTTTGTTGCATAACTATTGACTTTCGTGCTTGCATAGGGAATCACAAACCTTAACACCAATATTCTTACTAAAGCATAATTACTCACCAACATGACTCACATATCACTATCTCCATATCGCAAAACTATTGCAAGGAATCAAGTTTATAATATCCAATGATCTTCTTTTATTATATCCCTCTTGAATATCTATCACTTTGGGACCAAATTCATATCTTATGCAAATTACCATTGCCATTACTCTCAAAAAATTTAAGTGAAGAACGAGAGCATATATTTCTTAAAAAAAATTCAACTCTCAAAATAATGTAAGTAAAGCATGAGATTGCATTTCTTCAAAATTTACTAACTCTCAAAATAATCTAAGTGAAGCATGAGAGCATTTCTTAAAAAAAAAATACTAACTCCCAAAATAATCTAAGTCAAGCATGAGAGAATTTCTTTAAAATTTACTAACTCTCAAAGGGATAATTAGATTTATGCCCCTAGTTGTGTCCCACTCAGCTGTTTTACCCCTAATTTCCAAAAGTCACCGGTTCTGTCCAAGTCACTTTGCTCCTCTTATGCTTTTGCCCTTTGACCGTTTGACCGCTAGTTTGAAAAATTCATAACTAATTCATACTAAGTCAGAAAAATACAAATAAGATACCAAAATGTTCAGAAAAATATCACCTATATGTCAGTGTCATTTGAATTCATGAAAAATGTGTTGGATAGTGTCCATCCGAGTTTTAGCTCTTATGATACCACCATGAATAGTAAAATCTAAAAAAATTCAAAAAAAATTTGGTGGCAAAGCATGACAAATGTTTTAAGTGCTGGCCAAGTTTCATCAGGGAACGACATTCGTGGAAGTCGTGGCAAAAAAATAATCTATTTTGGAGTGCTGATTGTTTTTTTGCCACGACATCCACGAATGTCATTCCCTGATGAAACTTGGCAGGCACGTAAAACATTTGTCATTCTTTGCCACCAAATTTGTTTTTGAATTTTTTGAATTTTTTTAGATTTTACTATTCATGGTGGTATCATAAGAGGTAAAACTCAGATGGGCACTTTCCAACACATTTGTCATGAATGCAAATGGCACTGACATATAGGTGATGTTTTTCTGAACATTTTGGTATCTTATTTGTATTTTTATGACTTAGTATGAATTAGTTATGAATTTTTCAAACTGACGGTCAAACGGTCAAAGGGCAAAAGTATAAGAGGAGCGAAGTGACTTGGACAGAACCGGTAACTTTTGGAAATTAGGGGTAAAACAGCCGAGTGGGACACAACTAGGGGCATAAATCTAATTATCCCACTCTCAAAATAATCTAAGTGAAGCATGAGAGCATTTCTCTCTAAACCACCACCATGCTCAAAAAGATTTAAATGAAGCACATAGAGCAATTGCCTAGCTCAAAAAATTTAAGTGAAGCACATAGAGCAATTCTAAAAAAATCATGATATCATTATGGCTCTCTCAAATAGGTGTGTCCAGCAAGATGATTGTGACAAACTAAAAAGAAAAACAAGCAAAGACTCATATAATACAAGACACTCCAAGCAAAACTCATGATATGTGACGAATAAAAATATAGCTCCAAGTAAAATTACCGATGGTCGTTAGAAGAAAGAGGGGATGCCTTCCGGGGCATCCCCAAGCTTAGTTGGTTGGGAGTCCTTGAATATTTCCTTGGGGTGCCACGGGCATCCCCAAGCTTAGGCTCTTGCAACTCCTTATTCCTTCATACATCATGATCTCACCGAAAACTTGAAAACTTCAATCACACAAAACTTAACAAAACCTTCGTGAGATCCATTAGTATAAGAAAACAAATCACTACTTTAAGTGTTGTTTCAAACCCATTCATATTTTGTTATTGCATTATACCTACTATATTCTAACTTTACCATGGCTTATACCCGCCGATACAATCCATAGATTCATCAAAATAAGCACGCAATGTAACAAAAGAGAATCTGTCAAAAACAGAACAGTATGTAGAAACCTGAACTAAGCTCATATTTATGTAACTCCAAAAATTCTGAAAACTTAGGACGATGTAGGCAATTTGTATATAAATCATGTGTAAAAAATTCAGAATTTTCCACATTCCATCAAATTTTAACAATTTTGCTACTGGACGCAAAAGTTTTTGTTAATGCACAGAATCAAATCAACTATCACCCAAGCCATCCTAAAGGCTTTACTTGGCTCAAACACTAATTAAAACATAAAAAGAACAATCATAAAAGTAGCATAATTGTGTATTTATTAAAAAACAGAAAAGAAACAAAAATTAAAGGATAACTATTGGGTTGCCTCCCAACAAGCGCTATTGTTTTATGCCCCTAGCTAGGCATAATGCATAGTTTCAACTATTGTCATCTTTGCTTTTTGCTCCATAGGTTGCCTCATGATTGACTCATATGGTAGCTTAATTCTAGTTCTAGGGAAGTGTTCCATACCCTTCTTTAACGAAAACTAAAATTTAATATTCCCTTCTTTAACGGAAACTAAAATTTAATATTCCCTTCTTTCATGTCAATCACGGCACCTATAGTTCGTAAGAATGGTCTACCAGGTATTATCGGACAAGATGGATTGCAATCAATATCAAGTACAGTAAAATCTATGGGCACATAATTCCTATTTGCAAGAATAAGAACATCATTAATTCTTCCCAAAGGCTTTTTAATAGTAGAATCCGGCAAGTGCAAATTAAGAGAGCATTCTTCCAAATTGGTAAAACCTAGCATATCACATAGAGATTTCAGAACTGTGGAAACACTAACACCCAAATCACATAAAGCATTGCACTCATAATTTTTTATCTTGACTTTAATAGTGGGTTCACATTCATCATATAATTTTCTAGGAATTGAAATTTCTAATTCTAACTTTTCTTCTAAAGCTTTCATCATGGCTTCTACAATATGTTTAGTGAAAGCCTTATTTTGTTCATATGTGTTGGGTGAATTTAGCATGGATTGTAACAAAGAATACATTCAATCAAAGAACTATTTATCATAATTAAAGTCTTTGTAATCCAAGAGAGTGGGAACATCACTAGTTAAAGTTTTTACCTCTCCAAACCCACTTTTATCAAAATTTTCAACAAGATTTTCACCCTCTGAATTATGGGGACGCATTCTAGATAAAGTTGACTCTTATTCAGTCCCCTTATCATCAAGTTTAACATTACTAAACAAGGAATCAATAGAAGAAACACCAATCATTTTAACATCTTCATAAATACTACGAAAGCAATCGTACGAAAATGCCTTTTCTAAACATTCTCGTTTAGCTCTTAGCATAGCGGTTCTCTTCTTGCTCTTATCCATAGAAACATATAAAGCTTTAATTGATTCATTGATATCAACTTTGAGTGGCAAAATTTTAATCTTGAGATTTTTCACATCATGTATAATTCTACCACTGCTCCTAGACATATCATCAATCTTAATTAATTTTTCTTCTATCGTAGTGTTGAAAACTTTTGAGCACTAATAAATTCTTTAATATTATTCTCAAGATTAGGGGGCATCCTATTATTATTATCATTATTATTATTATAAGAATTACCATAGGGATTGCCATAATTATTAGAGGAACTTCCAGGAACGGCCTAGGATTGAAATTACCCCTATAAGCATTATTATTGAAGTTATTTCACGAGACAAAATTCACATCTACGAGATCATTATTATTATCAATCAAAGTAGACAAAGGCACATCATTAAGATCAATAGGAGCATTTTTACTAGCAACCAATTTCATAAGTGCATCAACTTTATCACTCAAAGTACTAATTTCTTCAACAGAATTAACCTTTTTACTAGTAGGTGCTCTTTCGGTATGCCATTGTGAATAATTTGCCATGATATTATCAAGTAATTTAGTAGCTTCACCCAAGGTAATCTCCATAAAAGTACCACCCACGTCGGAATCTAAAAGATTTCTAGAGATAAAATTCAATCCCGCATAAATTTTTTGTATGATCATCCATAAATTTAAACCATGAGTAGGACAATTTCTTAGCATTAGTTTCATTCTTTCCCAAGATTGTGCAACATGTTCATGCTCAGGTTGCTTGAAATTCATAATTTGATTTCTAGGGGAAATAATTTTCGCGGGAGGAAAATACTTAGTAATAAAAGCATCTTTGCACTTGTCCCAAGAATTGATACTATTTCATGGCAAAGATGACAACCAAATTTTTGCACAATCCCGCAAAGAGAATGGAAATAATTTTAATTTCACAATATCATTGTCCACATATTTTTTCTTTTGCATATCACACGATTCTACAAAAGTGCTTAGATGGGACGTGGCATCCTCATTAGGATTACCGGAAAATTGCCCTTTCATAACAAGATTCAATAAAGCGGCATTAATATCATAAGACTCCGCACTAGCGACGGGAGGATCAATCGGAGTACCAATAAAATCATTATTATTAGTATTAGAAAAATCACACAACTTCGTATTTTCTTGAGACATTATGACTACGCAAGCAAGATCGCAAGCAAATAAAAGATCAAACAAGAAAAAGGCAAACGGAAAATATTTTTGTAATTTTTGTAAAACTTTTTTTAGAAGTGGGGGAGATGAAAAAGAGAGGCAAATGGAAAATAAAGTAAATTGCAAGGAGATGAAAGTTTATGTGTAGGTACTTGATAGATGTTGATGATGTCTCCCTGGCAATGGTGCCAGAAATTCTTCCTGCTACTTGTGAGTTGCGTTGGGATTTCCTCGAAGAGGAGAGGATGATGCAGTACAGCAGAGGTAGGTATTTCCCTCAGTTATGAAACCATGGTTATCAATCCAGTAGGAGAACCAAGCAACACTATGTAAACAGCACCTGCACACAAATAACAAATACTTGCAACCCAACGTGTAAACAGATTGTCAATCCCTCAACGATTACAAGCAAGATTAAATTGTATAGGATTTGATAAATAGATCTAACTAAACTACAAAATAAAATAAATAAAGGAAAATTGCAGCAAGGTATTTTTAGGATTTTTATATGATAAAAGATAGACCCCGGGGCCATAGTTTTCACTAGAGGCTTCTCTCGAGAAAATAGCATACGGTGGGTAAACAAATTACTGTTGAGCAATTGAGAGAAAAGCAAATAATTATGATGACATCCAAGGCAATGGTCATATATAGGCATCATGTCCAAGATTAGTACACCAAAATGATTCCGCATCTACTACTATTACTCCACACATCAACCGCTATCCAGCATGCATCTATTGTATTAAGTTCATGGAAAAATGGAGTAATGCATTAGGCAAGATGACATGATGTAGACAAGATAAACTCACGTATGAATAAACCCCATCTTTTTACCCTTAATGGCAACGATACATACGTGTCATGTCCCTTTCTGTCACTGGGATTGAGCACCGCAAGATCGAAGCCATCACAAAGCACCTCTTCCCATGGCAAGATAAATCAATCTAGTTGGCCAAACCAAACTAATAAATCGGAGAAGAAATACGAGGCTATATTAATCATGCATAAAAGAGTCCAGAGAAAACCCAAATAATATTCATGGATAGATCTGATCGTAAATTCACAATTCATCGGATCTCAACAAACATACCGCAAAAAAGAATTACATCGGATATATATAACTCCAAGAACATCAAGGAGAACATTGTATTGAAGAACATAAAGAGAGAAGAAGCCATCTAGCTACTAACTACAGACCCGTAGGTCTGTGGTAAACTAATCACGCATCATCGGAGGGGCAACAAGGTTGATGAAGAACCCCTTCGTGATCGATTCCCCCTCCGGCGGAGTGTCGGAAAAGGCCTTGAGATTGGATCTCGTGGTTCTGGAACTTGCGGCGGCGGAAAAAGTATTTCGTGGACTCTCCCAAGGGGTTTCTAATTTATGGGTATTTATAGAGGCGGAATTAGGTCAAACGAATCCTCAGGGGCCCCACCACCCATCAAGGCACGCCTACCCCCTGGGCGCGCCCTGGTGGTTGGTGGGCCCATGCTCCCACGTCTGGTTCTCTCCCGAAGCTTCTAGTGTTCCTTATGTCCAGAAAAAATCTCCAAAAATTTTCGTGGCATTTGGATTTCGTTTGGTACTGATATTCTGCGAAACCAAAAACAAGAAAAAAAATAGCAACTGGCAATGGGCACTAGGTTAATAGGTTAGTCCCAAAAAATGATATATAAAGTTGCTTGTAAATGTATATAAAACATCCAAGATTGATACTTTAATAGCATGGAACAATAAAAAATTATAGATACGCTGGAGACGTATCAAGTAATATTGTGCAGCATGTAGTAGTACTATAATACTACTCCAGTATAGAGGATGTACAATAACCGGCTTATTATATATAGCCACTCTTGGCTACATGGATGAGATAGTAAGACATGGAAAAACAAAAATGGTGGGAGCTAGTGGGTTTAAGTCTTCAAGAGCCTAGGTATACGCGTCCTCCTAGGTAAAAACTACTACTCCCGACGATCCATGCGACATACTAGTAGTAGGACTAGTACTACTTGTACTATAATGAAAGAGAAGGCGAGAGGGTTAAAAAAATCTAATACTAAATTGTACTAGTAGTGAACATGTCCCAGTCAAGAAAAGAAAAGAACTAACAAGTAATACTACTCTAACACAGCAATGAGAAAATGGAATACCTGGGTAGATGGTGACGGTCTGATCATGGTAGATCATGTGACCTTGTTGCACATCAATGGTACCATGGGTAACGACTGCTAAGATAGTTGATCCTGATCTGCCAAAGTCATCTACAAGGTTCCAGGTTAGACCGAATCGCGGAAGCAAATGTACATCCAGGATCAGCGATCTTATTTTGATCGGGGGATGCCTGGTCCCTGCAAAATAATGGAGTACCATTAGGGATGCAAATGATGGTTTGTGCATTCCGTTTGTTATCCCCCGTACCGTTGGATGGCATCCAGATGAATAAAGTCCCCTGGCTTGTCACCGCGAAGATGCGGCCTACATGGCACACGGCGTATTCGAACCTATAGGGGTACAAATCTGCCGCAGCCAACATGTGCCAGCCTCTGCCGACCATTTGTATTGATGGCAATCCTTATGTCGAACATCGCAATGAGATAGTAATCGTCGTAGCTACGGTGCTTTGTCGGTGGGTCCGCAATTGCTATCTTCTTCAATCTCATGTAGGCATCATCATATGTATTCAAGCCCAGCCAGTCCGGAAGGCCGGTCCCAATGGTGGAGAAGGGGTCTACGGGAATGGCCGCACTACTGTGGATATTGTGCAAAAATGATGGTGGTATCCGGCCGGAGGTATGCAAGCCAATCTCCGTTGGCACCAACCCAAACCTATATATGCGACGGCAGGCAGTGGAGAAATTACGGGATGGCATAACTAAGTACTATATTTAGATTATACACTACATGGTCAAACTCCATGACTGACCTGCTCATCAGACAAAATTAGACTACCTCTCAACATCGGCAACTCTAGCAGAGTCAACATGCAACCACGGCCATGTTGCGATGGACTATTCATTGGATTGTCCCATTGAATAACCTTCTCCTCGAGGACGCATGGAAGACCAACAAGCATGGCCTTCTCCCAAGCCTGTTTACGTACCGTCTTAAAAAAGTTGGTGCAGGAAGCACCGAGTCTTGCAGCGGAGAGGAAGTCGAAGTGGCGTGTGATTTCTCCCACAGGATTGTCGTCCAAGTTCTCCCAGCCCCGACGAGGAGGAGAACCACCTGGCGAATCCATGGCAGCAGCGACGAACTGCCTTGGTCTCTTCGGGGGGAGGGGAATTGGCGAGGAGGAGATAAGAGTGTAACCGCAGGGCCTCGTCCCTTCGTTAAGGAAGTTATGCGGACACGCATAGTGGTAGTGCGATGGTGCGGTTATTATTTACTAGTAGTACTGTAGTAGTAGTACTTTATCTATATATATATCTATACTTCTATAGTGCACCAGTTTTGAACTCTTGAGCTATACTTGCAAGTGGAGGGTACTATTGTTCTCTAGAACCATCGTTGTACTATCAATGCAGGGAAAGTACACCCGCGTACTCTCCCTGCTCTATTCAAGCGTGCAGCTGGCCTACTCAGCCGCTCCTCCCACGCACACACTAGCACACTACTGCAGGATGCTGCTAACGCGACACTACAATCAGAGACCCTTCAACGACACTGTGTGCGATGAATTAATCGCAAACGGTGATGTAAAAAACCGTCAAAAAAGATGCAAAATGTTGTGATGGCGGATACATTAAACATGGTTCATATTCTAATTACGTGTGTGATGCGTGACATACGGTTAATCCATAAGAACTGTTTGCGATGAGACAGAACAACAGAAACGGGCAGCTATATCAAGGTGTGTGCGATACACGGCATACAGTTCGCTCGGATGAACTGTTTGCTATTAGGGAATGCAACAGAAATGGTCAGCCAGACCAGGGTGTGTGCGATATATGGCATACGGTTCACTCGGACGAACTGTTTTCGATTAGGGAACACAACAAAAATGGTTCAGTTTAACAAGATGTGTGTGATATGCGGCATACAGTTCACATAGATGAACTGTTTGCGATGAGCCAAAAGAACACAAACGATTCGTGTAAACAAGATGTGTGTGATACGTGGCAAATAGCCCACTCGGATGAACTGTTTGCGATGAGAAAATATAACACAGGCGGTAAATACAGTCAATTCGTGTGCGATTCTGTGTGTAGAAAAAACTAGCAGAGCGCGTGCGGAGGGACGCGACCCGAGTGAGCCTTGGCGCCTAAACGGCGAGCAGGCAGAGCACGCTGCGGCCGTCTAAACGGCGAGCAAGAACATGCATAATTATTGCATATAGCAGATGAACATAGCCGGGAATAGCCGTCCAACAATATTTTTTTGATGACATGCATTAATATATTCTAAGTTAAATCTAAGGTCAAAGTTTGGTACTACAAAATACGAAGGGGGCTAATAAACCACGACGGAGATAGTACCTATACGAACACAGACGCCCAATGTAGAAATGAATGATGTTATACACGTGTCCTGCAATCCACGCCAATGCTTCCCGCCTCTTCCCTCATCGATTTCCCGGCACCAGCAAGTGGCTTGCTCCATATGACCCATGTGGCAACACACCGTAGCGACATTGTGCGTAGATATAGTCCACACCCATCTACCATTAGTTATTCCAAGCATGCTAGGCACCGACGAAAGCTTCGATGTCGACCCCTTCCTGCGTTACATCTTCGGCGAGGAGAACGAGCTGGAGCAGGTCGGGGAGCAAGAGCTTCATCAGCCGGTGCAGGCGCCATTACCCATCGGCAGCGATATCACCGTGCCAGTCCTTAAGGGCACACTGGACATATTGCAGAGGAAGTGTGATGAGCAGTTTGCCATCCACTGTGCAAAAGATCCAGAGTTGCTCGGCGGCATGATCGACGACCCACCCAAAGAGCCGCCGTCACCGGTGCTCATCGAGAGCCTGATGCCCCGCAAGGAATGGGCAGAGGACCACTGCGATTCAGTTATGAGACAGCCAGCCTGCGGCTTCATCATTGCCGGCAGCGGCCGTGTCATCCTCGATGCCGACGATGTGGTGGCCAGGCTCGAGCGCATCCTTGGCGGAGTTGACGTCCCCGACGAAGTAGAACATCGACAACATGGTATCTTGAGGATGCAGGTGATGGACATAATTTGCTACTAGGGTAGAGACATGGAAATGGAGCGGTTGCGCGAAGATTTCATGCGTGTGATTGCACGCTGTCAAGCTCTTCTGGAAGAGGCCCAGCAGCCCCAAGAGCCTCACAGCGCCAGCAGCTCAATAGGCGGAGACGGGTAACATGGCTGCGGGTCGGGAAACTTGGAATGAACGGCCGTAAGGGTGCTATGCTGATCATGGAGTCCAAGGAGACCGTCGTCGGAACGCCGCTAGCTCAGACTTTCGGCCTATATTTTATTATAATTGTATGGAAATGTCGCATATCAACATTTTAAGTCACTAAGCATATGTAGCTCGTGTGTGTTTTGCGCGTTGCCGCATGTGGCATTTAAAATTATCCTGAATATGTAAGACAATTATTAACCGTTGCAATTGTAAATTTGCCTCAACAGCGAGCAGAGAGCGCGCAGGGCCGCCAGAGTGCAGCGCGCCGCGGCCGCCTCAATGGCGAGCAAAACGCGCGGACAGACGCGAGCAGAGCACGCCGCGGCCACCTCAATGACGAGCAGAGTGCATCGTGGCCGCCTGAACGGCGAGCAACCACACCTACATATTGCAATTCTGGTCAACCTTCCGGCACCGCGTGGGAGGCGCTACGGCCCATCCATCGGACACGATGGTGATATCTGGACTATGTGTCATAGTGGGCAGATATGTACACGTCCAAGAACGCGGGCCCACGTACGCCATCCGGGAGCCATTTTGGGCTTCGAGTCCCAGAACCATCAATAAATTTTGAGCTTGTTTCTCGTCACATTCCAGATTACCACGCAGTAAGTAATTGCAAATCCGCTCACGCCGATCAAACCTAAACATGTTCCCACTTAGCACTGGGCTATAAAAACTACCCACTCGAAAATTACTTCGCAATTCCTCTCCTCATCACCTAAAAAACAGGTATTTGCCATGGCCGATAGGAGCAGTTTCGGGTCGACATATAACTGGGGAGCAAAGACCAAGGTTGCGGAAGCACTAGAGAGGTCCCGCCGCTACGCGGCAACCACAGCAGCGATGTCCTGGCGCACCGTGGAGCCCTTGAATGAGCTGTCATGGCACACGAGGGCTCTCACAAGCGCACTCACCGCATCGGTGATCGCGACGAGCTGGCGGTGCTGAAGTCCTTAGCCAGCGACGATGACATTCTCACTGGCCTAATTAAGCAGCAGGAGTTGGTCGACGGCTTGATGACGCTGCTCAAGATTAGCGATGCCTCGGTTGAGAAGGTGACCGCCCTCGTCGAGAAACTCATGGGTGATAATGCAAAGCTCCTCAAGGCGCTCGCCGAGACGGAGGAGGAGGCCGCCGGCTGGAAGAAGCTGCATGAGCAGAGCAGTGCCTTGGGGATGACGCTGAAAGCGACCGTCGAGGAACTGATGGGTGACTTGAGGAAGCTTCGGATCGAGCGCGAGCAGGAGATGGAGGAATCCGTGGCTGCTGTCAAGCAAAGTCATGAGGAATTGAAGAAGGAGCTGGAGGATCTCGTCGTCCGGTGATCCATCGAGGAGTAGAGACAGTAGCGACTGATGTCTGCTAGAACTACGTCGGTATTTCCCCAAAGAGGAAGGGATGATGCAGCACAGCGACGGTAGGTATTTCCCTCAGTGATGAGACCAAGGTTATCAAACCAGTAGGAGAACCACGCAACACTACGTGAACGGTACCTGCACACAAATAACAAATACTCGCAACCCGACGTATTAAAGGGGTTGTCAATCCCTTTCGGGCAACGGCGCCAGAAATGGCTAGTGGACGGGAAAAAGTTGTAATAGATTGGATAAATAGATCTCAAATAAATGCAAAATAAAATAAAGTGCAACAAGGTATTTTTGGGTTTTTGGAAATATAGATCTGAAAACAAAAGCAAATAAAAATAGATCGCAAAGGCAAATAGATTAAAGAAGAGACCCGGGGGCCGTAGGTTTCACTAGTGGCTTCTCTCGAGAAAAATAGCAAATGGTGGGAAAATAATTACTGTTGGGCAATTGATAGAACTTCAAATACTCATGACGATATCCAGGCAATGATCATTATATAGGCATCGCGTCCAAGATTAGTAGACCGACTCCTGCCTGCATCTACTACTATTACTCCACACATCGACCGCTATCCAGCATGCATCTAGTGTATTAAGTTCATGGAAAAATGGAGTAATGCAATAAGAACGATGACATGATGTAGACAAGATCTATTTATGTAGAAATAGACCCCATCTTGTTATCCTTAATAGCAACGATACATACGTGTCGTTTCCCTTTCTGTCACTAGGATCAAGCACCGTAAGATCAAACCCATTACAAAGCACCTCTTCCCATTGCAAGATAAATAGATCAAGTTGGCCAAACAAAACCCAAATATCAGAGAAGAAATATGAGGCTATAAGCAATCATGCATATAAGAGATCAAAGAAGACTCAAATAACTTTCATGGATAAAAACATAGATCTGATCATAAACTCAAAGTTCATCGGATCCCAACAAACACATCGCAAAAAGAGTTACATCATATGGATCTCCAAGAGACCATTGTATTGAGAATCAAACGAGAGAGAGAAAGCCATCTAGCTACTAACTACGGACCCGTAGGTCTACAAAGAACTACTCACACATCATCGGAGAGGCACCAATGGACATGATGAACCCCTCCGAGATGGTGTTTAGATTGGATCTGGTGTTTCTGGAACTTGCGGCGGCTGGAATAGATTTTCATCGACTCCCCTAGGGTTTCTGGAATATTGGGGTATTTATAGAGCAAAGAGGCGGTGCGGGAGGCCACCGAGGTGGGCACAACCCACCTGGGCACGCCTGGGCCTCTAGGCGCGCCCTGGTGGGTTGTGCTCCCCTCGGAGCACCCCCCAGGTGCTTCTCCAGCCCACTGGATGTCTTCTGGTCCAAAAAAAATCCACAAAAAGTTTCGCTACGTTTGGACTCCGTTTGGTATTGATTTCCTGCGATGTAAAAAACATGCAGAAAACAACAACTGGCACTGGGCACTATGCCAATAGGTTAGTACCAAAAAATGATATAAAATGACTATAAAATGATTGTAAAACATCCAAGAATGATAATATAACAGCATGGAATAATAAAAAATTATAGATACGTTGGAGACATATCAGCATCCCCAAGCTTAATTCCTGCTCGTCCTCGAGTAGGTAAATGATAAAAATAGAATTTTTGATGTGGAATGTTGCCTAACATGTTCATCACATATTCTTTTTTTTATAGCATGGACATTTGGACTTTTATATGGTTCAAAGCAATAGTCTAGTTTTGACATGATAACTTAAATACTCAAGCATATCAACAAGCAACCATGTCTTTCAAAATATCAACACTAAAATAAGTTATCCCTGGCCCATTATGCTCAATCATTGATCCATTCATGAAACACACTCGCATATTAGCTACACCCAATGCTCAAGCACGATCATAGTGCCCCTTAGTTGGTGCTTTATAAGAGAAGATGGAGACTCAAAATGAAAATTGCATAAAGTAAAAGAAAGGCCCTTCGCGGAGGGAAGTAGGGATTTGTAGAGGTGCCAGAGCTCAAAGCGAAAATTGAGAGATAAAAACATTTTGGGAGGTATACTTTTCCCACCAACGAAAACGACTTAGAGTTCCCCAAACTTTCCATGCTAGATATATCATAGGCGGTTCCCAAACAGAAAATAAAGTTTATTCCTTTTTCCACCATTTCTTTCACTTTCCATGGCTAGCCGTATCCACGGGTGCCCTCCATACCAACACTTTCCAAGGAATTTATTATTTGACAACATAAAGTAAATTCATTTATTCATTTTGGGACTGGGCATCCCTAATACCTTTGCCTTACTCTCGTGCAATGACAAGTGAATAAACACTCATCGTGAGAATAACACATCTAGCAAGGAAAATATCGGCCACCCCTCACCGCCTCGCGAGCGGTACGAGCACACAAAAGAGAAATTTATTTTGAAAATTAGAGGTGGCACATGCAAATTTGCTTAGAACGGCAAAAGAATATCGCATATAGGTAGATATAGTGGACTCATATGGCAAAACTAGTTTAAAGGGTTTTGGATGCACAAGTAGTGATCATACTTAGTGCAAAATGAAGGCTAGCAAAGGATTGAGAAGCGACCAACCAAGAAACGAAAAATCTCATAAGCGAGCATTAAGCATAATTAACACCGAATAATGCACCACAAGTAGGATATAATTTCATTGCATAACTATTGACTTTCGTGCATGCATAGGGAATCACAAACCTTAACACCAATATTCTTACTAAAGCATAATTACTCATTAACATAACTCACATATCACATCATCATATCTCAAAACTATTACATGTAATCAAGTTTATTTTGTCCAATGATCTTCATGAAAGTTTTTATTATATCCTTCTTGGATATCTATCACTTTGGGACTAATTTTCATGTGTTGCTTTTGATAGGCTCAAACAAATATAAGTGAAGATCATGAGCATAATATTTCTTTCTCTCAAATTAATTTAAGTGAAGCAAGAGAGAATTTCTTAAAAAAAATTACTAACTCCCAAATAAATCTAAGTGAAACATGAGAGCATTTCTTCAAAAATAATAAAGCACACCGTGCTCAAAAAGATATAAGTGAAGCACTAGAGCAATTCCATATCTCATAAAGATTTAAGTGAAGCATAGAGTGCAATTCTAACAAGTCATGGCATAATTTTGGCTTTCTCAAATAGGTGTATCCAGCAAGGATTCAAGACTTAAAACAAAAAGCAAAACAAGCAAAGACTCATACCATACAAGACGCTCCAAGCAAAACTCATGGTATGTGACGAATAAAAATATAGCTCCAAGTAAAATACCGATGGTCGTTAGAAGAAAGAGGGGATGCCACTCGGGGGCATCCCCAAGCTTAGTTGCTTGATACTTCTTGAATATTATCTTGGGGTGCCTCAGGCATCCCCAAGCTTAGCCTTTTGCTAATCCTTATTCCTTCATCCATCGTAATATCACCCAAAACTTGAAAACTTCAATCACGCAAAACTCAACAAAACCTTCATGAGATCCATTAGTATAAGAAAGCAAATCACTACTATAAGTACTGTTGCAAACCCATTAATATTTTATTTTTGCATTATATCTACTATATTCAAACTTTTCTATGGCAAAAACTCTTCAAAGGAAACCATAGAATCATCAAAACAAGAACACACAGCAAAGAAAACAGAATCTGTCAAAAACAGAACAGTCTGTAGCAATCTGAAAACTTAGAATACTTCTATAACTCAAAATTTTTGAAAAATTAGGACAACGTGAGCAATTTGTTTATTAATCTTCTGCAAAAATAATCAAATCAAAAGCACACTTCTGTTAAAAATAAGAATTGTTTTCCTGAGCACAAAAGTTTCTGTTTTTCAGCAAGATCAAATCGACTATCACCCAAATCATCCCAAAGGCTTTGCTTGGCACAAACACTAATTTAAACCACAAAAACACATCTAACCAGAGGAATAATTGGGTATTTTATTGAAAACACTAAGAAAACCAAAAAGCAAAAAGATACAAGTTGGGTTGCCTCCCAACGAGCGCTATCGTTTTACGCCCCTAGCTAGGCATAAGATTTTATTGATGCTCACATGAAAGATAAAAATGAAAACACAAAGAGAGCATCATAAAACATGTGACAAACATATTTAAGTCTAACATATTTCCCATGCATAGTAATTTTATAGGAAAACAAATTAGCAAGACAAGCAAGATCTAGCATATGCATGGAAGAAAACAATAGCAATCTCAACATGAAGAGAGGTAATTTAGTAACATGAGAATTTCTACAACCATATTTCCCTCTCTCATAATAATTACATGTGTGATCATATTCAAACTCAACAATATAGCTATCACATAACATATTCTCTACATGATCCACATGCATGCAAAGTTGACACTCTTCCAAAATAGTGGGATTATCATCAAATAAAGTCATGACCTCTCCAAGCCCACTTTTATCAAAAATTACATAAGATTGAACACTCTCCAAATATGTGGGATTATTTTTACCTAAAGTTGACACTCTTCCAAACCCACTTTTAATATTATCGCAAACATTATTATCAATAACATATTCATCATGAGGCTTAAATAAATTTTCAAGATCATAAGAAGAATCACCCCAATCATGATCATTGCAATAAGTAGTGGACATATCAAAATTAGCATCCCCAAGCTTGGGGTTTTGCATATTATTGGCACAATTGACATTAATAGAATTTATAATAACATCATTTCAATCATGCTTTTCATTCAAGGAGCTATCATGAACCACTTTATAAATTTCTTCGTTTAACACTTCATCACAATTTTCAGATTCATAAATTTCAAGCAAAACTTCATAAAGATAATCTAGTGAACTCAATTCACTAGCAATTGGTTCATCATAATTGGATCTTTTGAAAAGATTAGCAAGTGGATGAGGATCCATAACAATAGATTTTTAACAAGCGAAGATGCCAGCAAATAGAAGGCACATGGCAACACAAGCAAACATGAGATCTGACGGGAAAAAGGCGAACGAAAAAGAGGGCGAATAAAATGGCAAATTTTTGTGAAGTGGGGGAGATGAAAACGAGAGGCAAATGGCAAATAATGTAAATTGCAAGGAGATGAGATTTGTGATTAGGAACCTAGAAGATGTTGATGATGTCTCCCCGGCAACGGCGCCAGAAATTCCTTTTGATGTCTGCTAGAACTACGTCGGTATTTCCCCAAAGAGGAAGGGATGATGCAGCACAGCGACGGTAGGTATTTCCCTCAGTGATGAGACCATGGTTAACGAACCAGTAGGAGAACCACGCAACACTACTTGAACGGTACCTGCACACAAATAACAAATACTCGCAACCCGATGTATTAAAGGGGTTGTCAATCCCTTTCGGGCAACGGCGCCAGAAATGGCTAGTGGACGGGAAAAAGTTGTAATAGATTGGATAAATAGATCTCAAATAAATGCAAAATAAAATAAAGTGCAGCAAGGTATTTTTGGGTTTTTGGAAATATAGATCTGAAAACAAAAGCAAATAAAAATAGATCGCAAAGGCAAATATATTAAAGAAGAGACCCGGGGGCCGTAGGTTTCACTAGTGTCTTCTCTCGAGAAAAATAGCAAAACAGTGGGAAAACAATTACTGTTGGGCAATTGATAGAATTTCAAATACTCAGGACGATATCCAGGCAATGATCATTATATATGCATCACATCCAAGATTAGTAGACCGACTCCTGCCTGCATCTACTACTATTACTCCACACATCGACCGCTATCCAGCATGCATCTAGTGTATTAAGTTCATGGAAAAACGGAGTAATGCAATAAGAACGATGACATGATGTAGACAAGATCTATTTATGTAGAAATAGACCCCATCTTGTTATCCTTAATAGCAACGATACATACGTGTCATTTCTCTTTCTGTCACTGGGATCAAGCACCGTAAGATCGAACCCATTACAAAGCACCTCTTCCCATTGCAAGATAAATAGATCAAGTTAGCCAAATAAAACCCAAATATTGGAGAAGAAATACGAGGCTATAAGCAATCATGCATATAAGAGATCAAAGAAGACTCAAATAACTTTCATGGATAAAAACATAGATCTGATCATAAAATCAAAGTTCATCGGATCCCAACAAACACACCGCAAAAAGGGTTACATCATATGGATCTCCAAGAGACCATTGTATTGAGAATCAAACAAGAGAGAAAAAGCCATCTAGCTACTAACTACGGACTCGTAGGTCTACCAAGAACTACTCACGCATCATCGGAGAGGCACCAATGGACATGATGAACCCCTCCGAGATGGTGTCTAGATTGGATCTGGTGTTTCTGGAACTTGCGGCGGCTGTAATTGATTTTTGTCGACTCCCCTAGGGTTTCTGGAATATTGGGGTATTTATAGAGCAAAGAGGCGGTGCGGGAGGCCACCGAGGTGGGCACAACCCACTTGGGCGCGCCTGGGCCTCCAGGCACGCCCTGGTGGGTTGTGCTCCCCTTGGAGCACCCCCCCCCCCCAGGTGCTTCTCCGGCCCACTGGATGTCTTCTGGTAAAAAAAATCCACAAAAAGTTTCGCTGCATTTGGACTCCGTTTGGTATTGATTTCCTGTGATGTAAAAAACATGTAGAAAACAACAACTGGCACTGGGCACTATGTCAATAGGTTAGTACCAAAAAATGATATAAAATGACTATAAAATGATTGTAAAACATCCAAGAATGATAATATAATGGCATGGAACAATCAAAAATTATAGATACGTTGGAGACGTATCAGCGACCCAGATCGTTGTTTGCGATTTCCTTCTTCTCTTGCTTCCGTGTCTTCCAAGCGTTGCCACATGTGGCATATTAAATTATCCGGAATATGTAAGACAATTATTATTCGCACCATTGTAAATTTGTCGTCGTATAATCCGCTGCCGCATGTGGCATTTTCAATTATCCGGAATACGAGTTGAAAACACGTACAAAGCAAATGCTAAAGTTGAGCGGGGCCATCGCATCACAAGCAAACACCCTCCGTCCAGGTGCTTTAATTAACCGCGTGTTAAAAAATGGCTCGGCCGCCATTAATGGAGAAGTTGTGTGTGACGCAGGCGGCTGGTGGATGGAGGTCAAAGGGCTCGCTTCCCGGTGAGCATGCGCGGCCTTGGCTGCTCGCACATGTCCCATCGAGCCTGCGCGGTAGACAGGTTGCATGCATCCCATCGAGCCTGCACGGCGGACTGCTCGCATACGTCCCGTCAAGCCTACACGGTGGACTTCTCGCACTCGTCCCATCTAATCAAACAGCTGCACGCACGCCATTGAGTACGGTTAAATTTTGGCACAAAATACAAGGATGACCAAAGAACGAGGACCGAGGTAGTACTCACCCATAAGAAAAGAGGGAAGCGTGGCCGCACTTAAATGGTTACGGAAACACACATGGTTCATATAATACAACCGTTTGTGATATTAACATGTCAGCTATTTGTTTCAAAGGGACTTCGTTGGCTATTAATGTGTGCACCTTGTCTCAAACTGGACGATTTTTTTACAACGACATATATGTGCCATGTCATGAAACCATGCCAAATTTCATGATTTTTGGGTGAGTTTTGGATTTACTGGGATTTAAAAACCAAGATTCTCAATGTTTCAGGATGACGAGATGTTTGTAATTCATTCCCATTCCTTCAACGAGACCTAAACATGCACCCAATGACACATGTACGATTTTCCACCCATTTTGCTTTGCTAGAGCATGTGCTTGTAGTTCAAATTTGATTTATGGACATTAAATGCCTAGAAAACTCAATTAATATATAAAATGGCCAAACGAACCCTGAATAGTTTCAAATTTCAGCACGACACTCCTGTTATTCTATGTTGCCTGTAGAAGAGGTAGCGATTATCATTTCACCCACAAGAGGGGCACGTTTCCCTACCGAAACCGTGAGGGTTGCGAGAAGCTCTGGTTTGTAAGAGGCTTGTAATATAGCTTGGCCCAAATTGGACAATTTTTTTACCACGACACATATGTGCCATGTCGCGACACCATGCCAAGTTTCATGATTTTCTGGTGAGTTTTGGATTTACGGAGATTTAAAAACCGACATTCCCAATGTTTGAGGCCGAGCCAGGACACTAAGACGGTTGAATTCATTCCCATTCCTTCCATGGGACCTAAACATGCACCCAAGGACACATGTACAATTTTTCTGGCCATTTTGGTGCACTGGAGCATGTCTTTGTAGTTCATATTTGAATTATGGACATTAAATGCCTATAAAACTCAATTAATGTATAAAAAGTCAAACAAACCCTGTATAATCTCAAAGTTCAGCGCGAATCTCCCGTTGTTCCATGTTGCCTGTAGAAGAAAATACAAGGCGAGAAGAGGGAGCGATTATCGTTTCGCCCACAAGGTGGACACGTTTCCCTATTGAAATCACGATGGTTCTTGCGAGAGGCTCCGGTTTGTAAGAGGTTTGTAATAAAGCTTGGCCCAAATTGGACAATTTTTTTACCACGACATATATGTGCCATGATGTGACATCATGCCAACTTTCATGATTTTCTGGTGAGTTTGGGATTTATGGGGATTTAAAAACCGAGATTCCCAATGTTTGCGGATGAGCCAGGACGCCGATACGGTTGTAATTCATTCCTTGCATGGGACCTAAACATGCACCCAAGGACACATGTATGATTTTTCTAGCCATTTTGGTGCACTGGAGCATGTATTTGTAGTTCAGATTTGAATTATAGACATTAAATGCCTAGAAAACTCAATTAATATATAAAAAAGGTCAAATGAACCCTGAATAATTTCAAAGATCAGCGCGAATCTCCTGTTGTTCCATGTTGCCTGTAGAAGAAAATACAAGGTGAGAAGAGGGAGCAATTATCGTTTTGCCCACAAGGGGGCGCGTTTCCCTATCGGAACCACGAGGGTTCTTGCGAGAGGCTCTGGTTTGTAAGAGGTTTGTAATAAAGCTTGGCCCAAAGTGGACAAATTTTTTACCACGACATATATGTGCCATGACGTGACACCATGCCAACTTTCATGATTTTCTGGTTAGTTTTGGATTTACGGGGATTTAAAAACCAAGATTCCCAATGTTTGAGGATGAGCCAGGACACCGATACGGTTGTAATTCATTCCCATTCCTTGCATGGGACCTAAACATGCACCCAAGGACACATGTATGATTTTTCTAGCCATTTTGGTGCACTGGAGCATGTATTTGTAGTTCAGATTTGAATTATGGACATTAAATGCCTAGCAAACTCAATTAATGTATAAAAAGGCCAAATGAACCCTGAATAATTTTAAATTTTAGCACGGATATCTTGTCATTCCACGTTGCCTGTAGAAAAAAATACAAGGCGAAAAGAGGCAGCGATTATCGTTTCGCCCACAAGGGGGACACGTTTCCCTATCAGAACCACGAGGCTTCTTGAGAGAAGCTCCAGTTTGTAAGAGGCTTGTAATAAAACTTGCCCCAAAATGGACAATTTTTTTCCACAACATTTATGTGCCATGTCGTGACACCATGCCAAGTTTCATGATTTTTGGGTGAGTTTTGGATTTACGGGGATTTAAAAACCGAGATTCTCAATGCCAAGGCCAAGCCAGACACCGAGACGTTTGAATTCATTCCCATTCTTTGCATGGGACCTAAACATGCACCCAAGGACACATGTATGATTTTTCTAGCCATTTTGGTGCACTAATTTGAATTATGCACATTAAATTAATGCTTAGAAAACTTAATTATAATGTATAAAAAAGGCCAAACGAACCCTGAATATTTACAGCGGTTCTGGTCAATCGTCTGTCACCCGTGGGTATGCATTGTGCGCATGCGTCGTCCTAGCTCACGCTTCCTTCTTTACTAAGTTTTCCATATTAATGGTGTTAGATATCCAAACACGCTACCGTTTCCCGCCACTCCTCCCATCGATTTCCCGCCTCTTCTCCCATCGGTTTCCCGCTGCCATTCTCCGGAGCGCTAGAGCATCCCACGGCCGAGCCTGCGCCCTCTGGAGGGGTTGCACTCCTCCCGAGGTGGCCCCTGGCGGCCCGCGGCCCTGAGGCCCCTGTGGTCTTCGACGAGGGCGGCGTCAAGCTTATGTGGGTGGCGCCGCCGCTTATCCCGATGTCGGCTCGCGACCTTTGGGGTTGCCACAAGGCGGCGGGCGTAGCGATGGAGATCTCACGCGGGGCCATGCCTTGAGCCACGAGAGCGGGCGCCGAGCCGGCCAACCCCGGGCTCCCTTCAGATGCGGCCGGACCTTCCAGAGCCCCTGCCGTGGCCGGGAGCGCGGAACGGATTCCTGGCCGAGTGTTGGAGCTCGCTCTTGGTCGGAGTGCCGTCCGGCACAACCTTCTTCAGGGCGCGAGGGGCGCGCTAGACCGGCTTGAGGTCGAACTTGGCGAGGTCGACGCCTACCTTGAGGCTGAACATCAGCGCTTGGTGCTCGAGTGGCGCCGACTCGCAGTGGCTATGAACTTCAGCCACCTCTAGCATAAAACCACTTACACAAAGGATGAGGCGTCCATGGCCGTGGCCGAAGAAGCCCGCGCCCGTGCCTTCGAGGAGGCCGAGGCTGCGGACCGACTGGGCGAGGCCATCGAGAGGTGTGAGCAGGAGCTCCTGGCCTCCAGCGCAGCCCTGGAGCGGCAAGATCGAGAGCATGGGGTCACTGCACTCGTCCCTATGAAAGGGTCACCGAGCCACGAAGTGGAACTCCACGCCCTGGGGGAGGCGTTGGAGTTGGTGGTGTTGGAGCAGGTCCTGGAGCGCGATCGGCTGGAGACGATGGAGCGCCAAGTGATGACTGCCGAGGCCGCTCTGGCCTCCCGGGAGGCGAGGGTCAAGGAGGAGGCCAGCGAGAGGGTCACGGGGGTCCGTCGGGCCCTCTCCCAGGACTATCGCGGAAAGCTGAAGCTTCAGGAGTCTCGTTTCTGCAAACGGCGTGACGAGCTGAAGGGCGAGGCCGACGGGCTCAAGAAGAAGTTGGCCGAAGCGGAGCGGCGCGAAAAAGCCGCGCTAGACGCCCAAGCCACAGCCGAAGCGGAGCTGTCTTCCCTCTACGAGCAGGTGGTGGACATCACCTCCCTCGTGGAGCGGGCGTCGGACGAGGCGAACCGAGCCCGGGGACTATAGCACACGCGCTCCCAGATGTTCCAGGCCCTTGAGCAGAGGGTCGGTCGGGCCCTGAGCAGCATCTGCGACGAGGGCGTCTCCAGCCCACTCGTTGCTGACGACGCCGGCTACCTCGGCTTCTTCACCAGGGTCATGGAGCATCTTGAAGGTGGGGCTGAGAAGGTACGCCAGCTCATCGAAGAGAAAAGCCGCAATCTTCTCGCGTGAGCGTCCTCGCGCGTCTTCAGCCACCTTCTTCGCTTCGACCCTGACTTCAACTTCGAGGCCGTGATAGCCCCCATGCCTGAGGTGATTCAAGGCGCCTTGGGAGACTAGGTGGAGGACCACGTGGATGACCTGATCGTGGAGTTCACCCCCGCAGGTGGCGGAGGCCAGCCTAAGGTCGTGGGGCACGAGGCTGACAGCAACGATCGCGACAGCAGTGATGGCGACAGCAGCGATGGCGACAGCATGTCTCCCTAGGTTGTCTTTTTCCTGTTCGCCTATCAAGATTTTGAATATGACCCCGCAGGGATGTAAAAGTATTTTGGGAGAAATCCCCTTGTGATTCATGTATGAAGTAATGATATACTCCCTTAAGCCGCCTTCCTTTTACTTATTGCATGCCCACAGCCCCTGAGCAGGGATGGATCACTGAGGTTAAGTTGGGCCGTGGTGCCCAGCCGAGGCCAGGGGGTGGATGTTCACCAGGGACCCTTGGCAATGCGCGGCTGATGGCTTGCTCAAGAGCGTCGTGCAAGGACTCAGGCACCAAGGCCCTGGTGAGGTGTGCGTAGAGGCAGGCCCGCGGCCAGTCGGGCTGACTTAAACGCAGGCACCGGCCCAGCCCCCGCTCGCGGGACGATCGGGAGGCAGGCATCAGGCAACCGTTGCTGCTTCTTAAAAAGCTCGAGGAACAGAAAACAGCGCAGAAAAACCTCGAATCCCTTTCGAATAAAGAAGCAAGAACCTCAAATTTCATTCCGAGAAGTGGCAAACTGGTTACAAGAGCGAGCGAAAGAGAAAGCTGCGTCCGGCGCCTATACAAGTCTTCCCACCAGCGCGGAGCATGCGGCCTCCACTTGGCGTGGGCATAGTCGTTGTTCGACCATGTCGTCCGCCAGCGCGGAGCATGGGGCTTCCACTTGGCGTGGGCATAGTCGTTGTTCGACCGTGTCGTCCGCCAGCGCAGAGCATGGGGCTTCCACTTGGGCGTGGGTAGGAGCTCCCGCGGGGCCGAGGAGCGGCGCACCTGGAGCTCCGGGGCATGTACAGCCCCACTCATTATCACGTGAGAGTGTCACGGGTAGATCCTGGTGCACCGTGTCTTCTGGGTGGGGACCACGTCCTCCATCTCTGGGTGTGCGGCGCCGGGCCTGGAGATGCGAGCAGCCTTGAACAGGCCCTCCCCCTGGGTGAGAGCCTATGGAGGCCCTCCCTAGAGAAGTCCCACCTCAGGACGGGGTTTCCGACTTCGAGGGTCCGGAGGCGGATGTTGCGGCAGCGGTGGCGCCGCAGTGCCTGCCGGCACCTCGCGGCACGGGGTGAGGCTTGGCGTCGGCCCTCCTCCCTAAGCACGAGACCTGTTCCCCGCGAGGCATCCTGACGTGCCTCATCGAATTCCAAGACTCACGGGGGACGGGGTTTGACCTCGCGCGAGAGGACCGCCTAAGCCCTGGAGACAAGGAAGAACGGGGTCTCGCCGGCGAGCTTTGTCACAGTGGTGCGAATGAACCACAGCACAGACGGAAACTCACCGCGCCAACCCCTACTGCAGGCCTCCAACTTCTTCTTGAGGCTCCTTGGCTTGAGGTCCCTCAGGACCTCTGCGTCGGCATGCTTGGTCTGGCCGTTGCTCCGTGGGTGCGCCATCGAAATGAGATCCACCTGCGTTCCAAGGTTAACACAATATGCTCTGAAGAGATGGGTTGGAACTGGGGGTTGTCGTTGTTAATGACGCGGATGGGGGTGCTTGTCGGTGTTCTGGGAACCAGGGTACCCAGACTTGCCTGCCTGCAGCCCATCGCGTGGCTCCATCGATGGCCTGGTACAGCCCATCTTCAGCACCAACAACACAAGACCCTCGCGAGGGGCCAAGCCTTGCGAGGCGGACGACACCAAGACCGCCACGAGGAGCGGCCTCCTCAGGCTGGATCCCGAGGAGCGGAGATCTCTATGCAAATCCTCACCTCGCGAGGTTCAGGTGACGCAAGCCATGACGACCAAGGCCAGGCAGGCGCCAGCGGGCACAGTGTACCAGTTTCCTCTTTGGTGCTAAAGAGGCAAGCGCAGGCGCGGAGTCCCGAGGAATCAACCAAAGGTTTCCATTCCTGTGCAACAAGACCAAGACCGCCAGGACGGCAGGATGAAGGTCATCATCGAGCCCACCACAGCGTCACAACCAGAGGCTTTCGCAGGCGAAGACTACTTTTGTCAGGATAGCATGTACTAGTTGTCCCCCTTTGAATTTGGCCTTTGTGGGATCCCTTCCCGCCTTCACTTGGTAAGACGACCAATGTCACTCTAAATAGGACTTAGCCACCACCGTAGAGAGGGATCGGACCCCCGGATGGATCGTTCAGATCACCCTCACTCCCACCAGCTCATTCGAGCTCAAGAACACCTCTCCTCCTGAGGCTGTTCGCCACTGTACTAGTTCATCCTCAGCCCCTCGAGGCCAATCCACCACAAAGCAGGAGTAGGGTTTTACACCGCAAGGTGGCCCGAACCTGGGTAAACTATTATGTCTCTTTTCCTTACAGTTCGTCGAGCTAGGCTGTGAGATTAGCAAGTAGGCAGACTGGGGAGGACGAGTTCTTCGCACGCACCCCAGAGTTCAAACCTCTCAAGGGTTTGCGGAACCCGTAATCCTACATTTGGCGCGCCGGGTAGGGGTGCGTCGAAGGCTCTCTTCTGCCAGCAGATTCGCCACCACCCAGCAGTTCTCATGCCCGACGCCCCGAGGGCTCATGTTGAGCACTGGGTTGTTCGGCTTGCCCGAGCAGTGCCGTCAGCCGAAGAGGATCTCCACTCCACGCTTCTCGCAGCCCGCACGGCGCCCGGTGCTATTGGTCGCGGGCGGCGAGGCCGCCATCGTCCGCCCTCGCGCCACGCTGCAATCGCGCCACCATGCGATCTTTGAGCTACGCCACGACGACGGCACCACACTCTTGCCGGGAGCAGGCGAACATGCGAGCCGCACTCATCGTGGCACGGGAGCTGCTACGGTGCAGGTTGGCGGAAGGCGGCCGCGATGCCCTGCTGGAGCGGGTCGCCGAGCTGCTTGACACCGCCTGTAGGGGCACGGCACCTTTCTGCACCCTGTCTATGTCGCAGGGGCGCGCGGGGGTCCCCGCCGCACCCGCGCGCCCCTCCCTGGAGCACCTGAGGGACCTAGCGGCGCCAACCTGGCCTGCAGCACTGATCGTCCTTTCCCGACTACGCTACCCCCGGGCGAGGCGAGCTCGGGCGGTCCCTCCTGGGGCCGCACCAGGGCGCCACCCTGCGGCCATCGGAGCCTGGCACCGAGCCTGGTGGCCAGCAACGCGGGGCACCCAGACGATGACCCTGGCGCGGCAGTCCCAGACGCCTACATACCCCCATGATGGATCTACAGTACGCGTCAAGAGAATGCCCCCGTGGGTTCTCCTCATCAGGCTGGGCGTCAGGGGCACGTGAAGCCGAGGCTCTCCGCGAGCCGCCCCGGAACTTCACCGACACCTTCAACGACAACAGCCACTGGGTACAGCCGATATCTCAGGAGCACGATTACGCTAACCATGGACCGCAGGTGAACCAAGCCACAACAGCGGCCAGGGACCCCAGGGCGATGGCCCTGCTACCTGCGGGCGAAGTACACTGGGGGCTGCGCGGGGGGAGCCCGGGGCCAGGGCCTCCCCCGCACAGCATGGAGTAAGGCGCTGCACGGAGGTAGGTCCTCTGCCGGGGAAGGCGCCGGCGAGCCCTTCCCCCCGGCGGAGGGCCTGCGGTCGCCGAGGGCACCGCTAGCGTCCCCCTTGGCCCTTGATCTCGTCCTGGTTTCCGGACACCCCAACGGTGGTCGGGGGAGGCGCAGGGCGGGGCCCTCGTCAGGCGACATGAAGCAAGGCCCCGCGCCTGTGAAGGTCATTGCCCGTGACACTCTCACGTAATAACGAGTGGGGCTGTACATGCCCCGGAGTCTCCTGAGTGCCGCCCTCGGGCCTCACGGGGGCTCCCACCCACGTCCAAGTGGAAGTACCATGCTCCGCACTAGCCGTCGACACTGTCCCCCAATGACTATGCCCACGCCCAGTGGAAGCACTTAGCTCCGCGCTGGTGAGAAGACAAGAAGACTAGCTAGGTGCCGGACGCGGCCATTTGATTCCGCCTTTCTTTCTGTAAATCACCTTGTTGCCTTTTGGAGTGAGATTTGGAATTTCGTGTGTTTATCAAAAGAAAAACGGGGGGAATTTTCTCTTGTCTCGTGGCAATTTCTTGCTTTCTGCCTTTGTGTTTTGAGAGTAAGGCTCGCGCCTGCTACCCCCCCCCCCCCCCCCCCCCCCCCCCGCGAGCGCCGCGCGAGCGGATGCTGGGCGTGGTATGCGCGCGTCCAAGCACGCCCGGGCTGGCTCCAGAGATGCCAAGGCCCCCCCAGGGGGCTGGAGTGCGATCACCGCAGGATCATGGCGTGCACACCTTGCCGTGATCCGACAAGCGGCTCCTCGCGAGGCCCTCTTGGGCGGGCCAGCAGGCTCCCCGGGAGATTTAAAACCTCGTGAGCCCCGGCAGGCTCGCCTCAGGAGGAAGGCGCGTCCGCGACCTCAGGACTCGCTCAAGACCTATGGAGCCAAGATAAGTTGCAACAACTACCCCGCTCGGGAGCCCGCGGGCTCGCGACGGCATATTCCAAATCCTATTTTTAAAAGGCATATCATCATTTCATACATCATAAGGGGCCCCCCTTCAAAAATGCTTTTACGCCCCGCAGGGCTGTGCCTGAAGGTTTTTTGCATGCAGATTAAGGCAAAGGGAAAGGCAGGCCTAGCCAGAGGCGCTGCCTTCAGTGCCGTCCTCACCACCTTCATCCGTGCCACCTGCGCTGTCACTGGCGTCGTCTTCATCATCGTCATCTGCATCGCCTTCTTCGACCGTGGTCATGGCCACCTCATCCTCAGGAGCAAACTCTGCGAATAGGTCGTCAACATGGTCGTCCACCCATTCTGCTAGATTGCCCTGGCTGATCCGGGGCACGGGGGCTATTGCAGCGTCGAAATCAAAATGGGGGTCAAGGTTCTGGAGGTGACTAAAGACGCGTGAGAACGCGTGCCCCAGGAGGCCCCGGCTTCTCTCTGCAACAAGCTTGCGAGCCCTCGCCGCTCGGTCCTCCAGGCGGGTCATGATCAGGGTGAAGAAGCGGAGGTGGCTGGCTTCGTCGTCCTCGTGCGGGTGTGGGACGCTCTCCTCGCAAATCATGCCCAATGCCTGGTTGGCCCTCACCCTGAGGTCCTGGAGCATCGAGGAGCGCTCACGCTGCATCGTCCGGCGGCGGTTTTCTTCGTCCTCAGTCTTCTCTGCGAGGGACATGACGGCCTCGACCTGCTGCTGGAGTGAGGACAGCTCGGCGCGGGTGGAAGCCAAGTCGGCCTGGGCTGAAGCCGAAGCCTCCTTGGCGGCACTCTCTCGCTCCTCTGCCTCGTCCAGCTTTGTCCTGAGGGCAACGGTCCTGCCCTCGACCTCGGCCTCCAGGAGCTCCAACTTCAAGCGGTACTCGTCAGCGAGAGCCGCACGGGCCTCTTCCACCCTCTGGTCAACCTCCTCCTAGATCTGGACCTCCCGTGCGGCGATGGCGTCCTCAACCGTGGCTACCTGGCGCTCCCTCACCTCCAACCGCTCAAGCTCCAGGCTGCGCTCCAAGACCTCCAGCGCCAGCGTCTCCTCGCATTCCTAGACCTCTTTCTCATTGGAAGGGGCCTCGCTTGGTGATGCTGCCAGGGCGGCCCTGCGTGCTTCGATCTGCTGCTCAAGGGCGGCGTTCGAAGCTTGGAGCTCCCGCTCCCGCTCCTCGGCCACCAGTCGGCGGCTCTGGCCTCCTCCAGGGCACGGGCGCAAGCCTCACGAGAAGTTGCAAGGGACACCCCGGCGCTCGCGCTAGTGCGCTCATGCTGAAGATGCCCGAGGTTGATGGCAACCTTCAACTGGTGCCACTCGTGTGCCAAGCGAAGGTCCTCCGTCTTGAGGCGGGCGTCGATGTCGGCAAGCCCTTCTCCAAGCCGGCTCAGCGCGCCCATCGCCTCCCGGAAAATCTCATGACGGACGACGCCGCGCCCGCGCGCAAGCTCCAACGCACTGCCAAGCCCATCCTTCATGCTGGGGGCTGTCGGAGGGGCTCGGAGCGGCTCGCCTGCCCCTGGTGGGGGGCTGGAGGTCGGTGCCTTCCCGGCCGCTCTCCGGGCCTCGGCGAAGGTACTGGGCGGCGCGGTCTCGCTGCTCGAAGACGAAGCCGATGCCGAGATCACCCAGCTACCGTTGATGACTAATGGAGGAGCCCTCAGCACGCCTCCTGCGCCCTAGGCAAGACCGCGAAGGAAGGATGCTGGAAGCACAGGCTCATGGCCCCTCAGCGGCGCATCCGCCTCTCGGACCGGCCCCGTACCTCGTGCGGGGGTCTGGTGCGGGGGGCTCGGAGTCGAGAGTGGGCCAAGGACTTCTGGAGGTCGCTTCCCAAGAGATTTCATCGCCTTAGCCGAAGGGATCCTGAGGAGCCATTGTCAGGAAAGAACGTGATTCGCGGGAAATCATGAAGATAAGGTACTTACTCGTCTACGGCTATGTACTTCCTCTGCTTCAGCGGCCGGTAGGCATCACCACTGCAGCTCGGAGGCCCTTTCCTCTTGCGGAGCGCTTCAGGGTTCAGGCGAAGCTGGCCGAGATTCGGGGCGCAACTCTCAGCAGCCGAGGGGCCCGGCGGGGCTTCTGGGGCGGTGGCCTCAGGGGCACCAGGCCGCACCTGCCCACCAGCCGCTACCTCAGGACCACTCGCCCAAGCTACGGGGGTAGCTGTCTCAGGAGCGTCGGGTCACACCAACTCTCCGGTGACCTCCTCAGGAGCGCTCGCCAGAACCTCGGGAGCCAACACCTCGGGAGCACCTGGCGACACCCGCTCCCCAGCAGTCGCCCCAGCGGTACCCGATGGCGCTTGCCCCCCTGCATCCACATCCGGGGTGCGCGCCGCAGGGTCGACGAGCAAGGGAGCCACCAAGATGGGATTCTCACGAGGCCCCTCAAGGCCCTCCAGGCGTAGCCCCCACTCATCAAAAAGGGGCATCTGCCTCACAAAGTCCTCCTTGTTCGAGCATTGGTACAGGTGGCAGCCCTCCTCCGGAAGCGCGGCTGGTGTTGCATCGCCCGTCAGAAGCTCGAGCACCGCGCGCAGCGTCTTGGAGGGAAGCGCAGGCACCTAGAGCCTCATGGGGTCCTTGCTACCGGTGAAGGCCCACATTGGGCGAGAATGGCGCTGGAGCAGAGCGATGCGCCACCGGACGAACTCTTCACCACCATCGGGGCCGTCACCCCGACCTTCTTCAGCCTGGTCAACCTGGACCAGACATGGGCAAGCCGACGGTCGACAAGCTTCACGTGCCCCCAGCCGGAGCTAGGTATCGCTGGTACTCGCGGGAGCAGAAGCAAGGAGTTGCACACGCCGACATCCACATACACCCACTGCTTCTGGAACCCCTTCACATTAGGGCGGAGCGTGAAGTCGATGCCCGAGCCAGCCGTTGCCGCCACGGCCTGGAAAGCCAGGCACCCTGAGCGCTGGCGGGCGTCGACCAGATGAAGCGAGAAGAAATGGCGAAACAGGGCAACGGAAGGGGAAATGCCCACCATAGCCTCACAAAGGAAGGCGAAGACAGCAAGGAGGATGATGGATAGGGGATCCAGATGCAGTGCTTGAATCTGGTAATGGGAGATTATGGCATTGAAGAAGTCAGAGAAAGGAGGGATCAGGCCAGCCAAGAGAGCATGGAGATGGATGGGGATCTCGGTGACTTCCATGTCGATCATAGCCCTGGAGGCGGGCCAAGCCGTCGTTGCCTTCCACTCGTTGGAGTCGGCGGCAAGGGCCGGACGGATCTTGGCCAGCCCCTCTTGATTGATCACCGTCGACCGCTCAAGGGCGGGCTCCAAGACCGGCTGAGATTCGGCCGAAGCGCAGGCCTTCCCCCTCTTCTTCGGCCAAGGTTCCATGGCGGCAAGAGAAGACCGGTGCCGGCGTCGATCTGGGAGAAGAGCCGTGGGTTCCCAGGAAGAAGGAGGAGCTAAGGGCGAGCGCGGCGAGCAACGATGGCAAAGGTACGATAGCAACAGGCGGCCGCCAAGCCTGGCACTTATCAAGGCAGCGTGGAGAAGTGGGGACGCCCACGTCCCATCAAGCGCCACGCGTCGACCGGGCCCGCAGGCGGTGGGGGCCCGCGGCGCTCCGCACTTGCCCCTTGGCATCGCCTCAAAGCCAAGTGCGAGCGCGCCTTTGGCCCGGGGGCTACTGTCGGCGTTCTGGGAACCAGGGTACCCAGACTTGCCTGCCTGCGGCCCATCGCGTGGCTCCATCGACGGCCTGGTACGGCCCATCTTCAGCACCAACAACACAAGACCCTCGCGAGGGGCCAAGCCTCGTGAGGTGGACGACACCAAGACCTCCACGAGGAGCGGCCTCCTCAGGCTGGCTCCCGAGGAGCGGCGATCTCTATGCAAACCCTCACCTTGCGAGGTTCGGGTGACGCAAGCCATGACGACCAAGGCCAGGCGGGCGCCAGCGGGCGCAGTGTACCAGTTTCCTCTTTAGTGCTAAAGAGGCAAGCGCAGGCACGGAGTCCCAAGGAATCAGCCAAAGGTTTCCATTCCCGTGCAACAAGACCAAGACCGCCAGGACGGCAGGACGAAGGTCATCACCGAGCCCACCACAGCGTCACAACCAGAGGCTTTCACAGGCGAAGACTACTTTTGTCAGGATAGCATGTACTAGTTGTCCCCCTTCGAATTTGGCCGTTGTGGGATCCCTTCCCGCCTTCACTTGGAAAGAGGACCAAGGTCACTATAAATAGGACTTAGCCACCATCGTAGAGAGGGATCGGACCCCCGGACGGATTGTTCAGATCACCCTCACTCCCACCAGCTCATTCGAGCTCAAGAACACCTCTCCTCCTGAGGCTGTTCGCCACTGTACTAGTTCATCCTCAGCCCCTCGAGGCCAATCCACCACAAAGCAGGAGTAGGGTTTTACACCGCAAGGTGGCCCGAACCTGGGTAAACTGCTGAGTCTCTTTTCCTTACAGTTCGTCGAGCTAGGCTGTGAGATTAGCGAGTAGGCAGACTGGGGAGGACGAGTTCTTTGCACGCACCCCAGAGTTCAAACCTCTCAAGGGTTTGCGGAACCCGAAATCTGACAGTGCTGCATTGGTTCATGAGGGACCCTGGTCTTGCGAGGCCTTGACGATCTTGACGCCCGAGCAAGTGGGTATGGCGCACGCGGGCCTTACTTCTGCCCGCTTTGGCAAACTCATTCATTGGTGACACACGGGTAGTGGTGGCGCCACGCCCGCTCATGATATCGCCTGCTTCCTTGCCTATGCGCTTGTGCCTGAAATCAGCCTCTGGGCTCCTTCGCCTTGTCGACCATCATCGCCACAGCCGGATCACGCCGGCCAAGAGGTGGCCCGCCATGGCGCCTCCCGCGGAGGGCCACTTACCCTGATAGAAAACCTGGGAATCACCTCTCGGGCCAGAGCGGGCATCCCGTCTGCAACCTCACCGCCGTGGGGCTCCCCAGGTCCTCCCTGGAAGGACGAGCAGATGCAACAGGGGCAAGCGTGGACGCGGGGTGGGGGCCGCGACACAGGTGGGGGGCGAAAAGGCTCCACGCCCCCACAAGTGGCGTATAGCAGCTCATCGACCTTGTTGAGCCAAGCGTCATAGTCACCACCGGTAGGACGATACCACAACAACTCGCGTGCCACAAGGAGCGCGTCCTGCGTGTCCGTCAGCCCATGATGGGTGCGGGGGAACGACACTGCAGCGGGGCTGGAGGAGGGCGTGGCGGTGCGGTCGCTGCGCTGCGCAAAGAGTGGTGTTGAAGGGTTCTGCCGCCGACGGGCGGTAGTGCCAGTGACCGCGTTAGCTGAGGGGGGAACTGTGTGGCGGGGAGTACCACGGCTGAGGGGTGCCGCCTGGGCGACCCGAGCGGCCCAACGCTCAGCGCGAGCTCGGTGAGCTTTCGCCATGAATGC
Organism: Thinopyrum elongatum; assembly: GCA_011799875.1. Lineage (NCBI taxonomy): Eukaryota > Viridiplantae > Streptophyta > Magnoliopsida > Poales > Poaceae > Thinopyrum > Thinopyrum elongatum. The sequence continues at coordinate 439,996,373 of CM022300.1, read as the reverse complement.
GGCAGGGGCGAGAATGAGCGTAGTTTGTGAAGAAGTGGAGCTTCAACACACCCCCTACGTGGCACGCCAAATGTCAGATTCAGGGCTCCGTAGACCCACGAAGGTTCGAACTCAGGGGCGTGAATGAAGGACTTCGCTTCACCACAATGCTAGCTCGCCATGCCCATGACCTGATCTCGACGAGTACGTTGGATCGTGCAGAAGGAAACAACACAGATATTTACCCAGGTTCGCGCCACCTTGCGGTGTAAAACCCTACTCCTGCTTTTGGTGGATTGGCCTCATGAGGAGGTGGAGGATGAACTAGTACAATGGATGAGCAGCCTCGCCAGGGCTCAAGTGGTGGGGATGGATTAGTCAAGGGTCCGATCCGGGATCCCCTTCTACGGTGATGGCTAGCCCATATTTATAGTGGCCTTGGTCCTCTTCCCTCATAGCTTAGGCGGGAAGGGATTCCACAACGGCCAATTTGAAGGGGGACAATGAGTACATCTTATCCTAACGAAAGGTGGTCTTCGCCTGCAAAGCTTCTGGCCATGATGCAGCGGTGGGCTCGGCGATGACATCCGCCCTGCCGAGCTCGTGGTCTTGGTCTTGTTGCACCAGAATGGAAAGCTTTGGGGCCTTCCTTGGGATCCTGCGCCTACCCTTCCTCCCTTAGCACCAAAGAGGAAATTGTCCCCTCTGCGCCCGCTGGCGCCCGCCTGGCCTCGGTCGTCATGGCTCACGTCATCATAGCCTCACGAGGCAGGAGGCTTGCATATAGATCTCCGCTCCTCAGGAGGCAGCCTAGGGAGGCCGCTCCTCTGGGGGTCTTGGTGTTGTTCGCCTCGCGAGGCCTGGGTCCTTGCGAGGGTCTTGTCTTGGGGATGTTGTAGCTGTGCTGTACTGGGCCGTCGATGGGCCCACGTGTTGGGCCGCAGGTAGACAAGTCTGGGTACCCCCGATCCCAGAACACCGACAGAATAGTTATTCTGCTAACACTTTCAAACTGCACGCTCAACAGAAGTGCACTGCATCTATGTACAGTGAGCACTACAATGCTTTACGAGAGAACTGCTCGAGAGTTTTGCGGTCCGCCCGTGAGTTCTGTGTGCAATCGGGTCTTGCGGGATGATTTAATTTGTTTCTGGATGCCAGTTGACCTTTATTCTTTGTAATTTACAGGAAAAATAACTAAAATCTGCGCATAATCTATCGATTTGGCGGGAGCTTTGCTCTGTTCTTTCGTGTTTGCGTCGGATGCGACTTTTTCGCGCTCGGATGTTGTTTGTTAGTAGGAATTCTTTGATTGTGTTTTTTTAATCACTCCCTTCACTCTATAATCTGTGTAATTTTTAGGAATTAGGTTTCAATTTTTGCGAAATCGATTGTGCGGATGTATGAGCTGTCACACCCTAGCTAGTTCATGCAGTAGAGTGTTGCATCATGTTTAAACTTTTCCAGAAACTTGAAATGGGGATGACAGAAACCCCCAGCACCACTTAAACCAACTAGGGTTTACTAAAATCCTTTTCAATGAACCTGAAATGCCCTTCTAAAATGTTCATCATCTTTGCCTTGGTCTAGAACCTCTGACAAAAATGGTGCACAATTTTCTAGGACATCATTGGGTCACTGAATTAAATCTTATGTTATTTGCATTTGGACATTTAAATGCTATTAAATATTTTAGATGTCCAAATAATCATAAACTAAAATGTTTACTGTTGGATATTCTCTAAACAGTAGCCATGAGTAGTTTCATGATTTTTTAGAATGTCTAGGTATTTTTAATAAAGCCCTGAAGCTACAGAAGAATTAGAAAACAGAAATAAAAGAGAGAGAGAGAGAGTTACCTGGCCTTACCTGGCTGGCCCAGGACCTGTGCAGCCCAGCTGGCGGCCCAGCCCACCTGGCCACCTCCTCCTGTCTTCTTCCTCCTTGCCAGGAGGACGGGCGCGTGCCCGACGCGCGCGCACCACCGTGCAGCCACCTCCTCCCTCCCTGCCTGCCTGGCTCCTCCCCGACGTGGCTGACGACGCCACGTACATCGCCCCGACCCCCTGAATCTCTCTCACTCTCCCTGGACCTCTTCCCCCTCCTCTGCTCTCTCTCCCGCGCAGCCCGAGCGGAGCTCGTCACCACCGCTCGCCGTTGCCGCACCCAGAGCCTCCCCCTCGGCCGCTCGACGTGCTCCAGAGCTCCGCCACGATCTCTTCTCTGTCCCCATCCAGCTACACGTCGCAGGGCGCCCTGCCTCGCCGTCACCACCGTCTTCTTCCTCCTCGGGTCGCCGAGATCGCCATCGGCCGTTCGTCGTCGCCAGCGCTTCCCTGAGCCACCCAGCTGCACCAGAAGAACCGCCGTGAGCACCTGCGCCTTTCCCCTCTCTCCCCGCAGTCTAACTCACCCTCTAGCGCTAGCGCTGCCGCGCCCGAGAGCTCGCTGCCGCCGTCCATGGCGCCACCGTGGCCACAGCTGCTGCCACCCGCGTCCGAGCTCATCAGCGCGTTCGTTGCAGCCCCAGGAGCCGAACGCACCCGCCTGCAGCCCCTGCCGTGCCCCGTAGCGTCAAACCCGCACGCCATCGAACTCCGGCCGCCGCCGCGAGCTCTGCTCCGACGAGCTCAGGCCACCCCGCGTCCTCCCGTCACCTCCCCTGGATGCGGGCAAGCAAGGGCTATGCCCTGCTGCCCTCAGCGCACTAAGCCGACGCCTCTAGCGCAAATCCGGCGCGCCCCGCCGTGTTCTGTGGTCGCCGCCGGCTGAACTCCGGCGAGGTCGACGTGGCCCCATCATTAGCAGCTAATGACATCGCTAATTAACCCTAGAGCCACTTACAAATGGGCCCCACTGCCTAATTAACCCCGGGTTTTATTTCCTGTTTAGTTTAGATTAACCCAGCGGGACCCACGCGTCAGAGTTGACCCTGCTGACGTGGCCGTTGACCGGTCCCACCTGTCTGTGACACGAGCCAGCACTGTGAGACTGACCAGTGGGACCCACTGGTCAGGTTTGACCTGGACCGTCTCCGTTGACCTGCTGACGTCACACCGATGTCATGCTGACGCAGTAAATCATTTTATGGTTTTTATTAATTCAGGAAATTCCAGAAAATGTCCAAAACTTCTAAAATTCATAGAAAATAAACTATAGCTCAGAATGAAATAGTTCATATATGAAAAATGACCAGAAAAATCCAAGGAATCTGATTATGGCATTTTCATGCATGTTTGAACAAGTTAACCTCACTGAATAGGACAATTCATGATTATGGAATGAATAGTAATTAGTTTTGGAGTTGGAATTTGCTATAGGTTTGAATTCCGCTTCAATGAATATGACTAACTGTTGCACTAGGTCAATTCAGTACCTCAATATGACATATCATTAATATAAATGTGCATTGCATTGATTGTGGTTCCTCTTGTGTTTGCCGGTAATTGTCCCCTCTCAGTAGACGACGTTCCGACGATGAGATCGATGACACCGATGAAGAGCTATATTATATTCAGAAGTGCCAGGCAAGAAAAACCCCCCTTGTTCATTCCGATACAATCCCACTCTCTCGCTCCTGCTCTCTTGTACTGCATTAGGACAACATCGATTCAACTGTTACATGCTGCGGTAGCTGAACCCCTTTTCCTCTGCATGACCTGTCATGGCCACAGTAAATAGATGAAACCCACTAGCATGAGTAGGAGTTGTTTGAGCCCTGATGTGCCTACTCATTCATGCCTATTTGTTATGCCTGCTACTGCTTAGAGTTGAGTCGGGTCTGATTCATCGGGAATGAGTTGGAATGGTGATGAACATGTCCTACTGTGTGTGAGCTAAGTGTGTGAACACGATTTGGTAAAGGTAGCGGTGAGAGGCCATGTAGGAGTACATGGTGGGTTGTCTCATTGAAACCGTCCTCAGGAACTGAGTTCTGTGTTTGTGATCCATGAACAGTTACTACCACACGTTGGGCCCTGAAATATGACCCCGCTCGACTTATTAACCGCCCCTGTCCTCTGTCCAGGAGTTGCAACTAGTTTCTGGTGTTTGTAGGATATGTGTTGGAGGCCGTGCGTAGCGCTGACCCTAGGGGTGGGCTATGTTACGGTAGATACACCGTGGCCGGTGTACCGAGCGCCCGTTTGGTGTCTCGGGAACCCTGCACACATCGTTTGGGGCTGTGAGTGAAACCCCGGCCGGATCTCCTCGCGGATGGAACCCGAATAGGCGATAAACCTGGACTAAAGACTTGTGTGGTTAGTTAGGTCGTGGTCTACACCCACGTCGGCTTTCGCTTGAAGTCTGCCGAGCACATGTCGTGTGCAGACGCTAAGTGGTGGAAACATGTGTGAAGAAGTACACCCCTGCAGGGTTAATATGATCTATTCGAATAGCCGTGTCCGCGGTAAAGGACTTCTGGGTTGCCTGTACAGTTCATAGACAAGTGAAAGTGGATACTCTAAAACTGGCAAGATAAGCGTGAGTGCTATGGATGGCGTTGTCGTAGGGAGACGGGAGTGGATCCATAGTGGTGTATTGATATGGTGAATATGTGGACTCGTGTGCGCCACCTCAAAAGAGTTACCAGCATTCGTAGTTCAGGATAGCCTCTGAGTCAAAGCTGGCTTGCTGCAGTTAAACTCCACCACCCTCTTTGTTGATACCGATGCATTTGTAGATAGTTCTGATGTAAGTCTTGCTGGGTACATTTGTACTCACGTTTGCCTATTTTATGTTTTGCAGAGAGACTCCAGTCTCGCTAGTAGTTCCACGTGGACTTCGACGTTTAGCTTGTTACCTCAGCTACGATCTTGTGCCCTCGGCAGGATCCGGTAGATAGTCAGGCTTCTCAGCCCTTTCATTTATAAATGTTTGTACTCAGACATGTTAAGCTTCCGCATGTGTTTTGACTTGTATGCTCTGAATGTTGGGTCATGAGACCCATGTTTGTAATACTTGGCTCCTCGGAGCCTAATGAATAAATACTCTGAGTCGTAGAGTCTTGTTGTGATGCCATGTTGTATTTGCCCATATCCAGCATATTGTGTGTATGATTGAAATGCTTGGTATGTGTGGGATCCGACAACCTAGTTGTTTATCCTTGGTAGCCTCTCTTATGGGGAAATGTAGTCTTGTGCTTCCATGAGCCATAGTAGTCCGCTACAGCCCGGTTCACCGGAGTCCTGCTAGCCCAGCACTACTGCTCCGGAACACTTAGACTGGCCGGCATGTGTCCTTCCTCGATCCTGTGTCTGTCCCTTCGGGGAAACATCACGCGGTGTCTTTCGGAGTCCTGTTAGCCTGCTACAGCCCGGATTCCCGGAGTCCTGCTAGCCCAGTTGCTACAGCCCGAATTCACTCGCTGATGACCGACACGTTCGTTGCTGGGTCATGTATGCCTGTCCCCGTAAGTTAGTGCCACTTTGGATTCACGACTAGTCATGTCGGCCCGGGTTCTCTGTCATACGGATGCTAGCGACACTATCATATACGTGAGCCAAAAGGCGCAAACGGTCCCGGGCCATGGTAAGGCGACACCCGTGGGAATACCGTGCGTGAGGCCGCAAAGTGATATGAGGTGTTACCGGCTAGATCGTTGTGACTTGGAATCGGGGTCCTGACATGAGCTTCATCCGCCCTCTGTTCTTGTTGGTTTTTTGGATTTTGTGCGTTGATGCATTTTGAATCTTGTAATTAGTGTCTCTGTTTGGTTTGAATTCAATGTATTGCGCATGTAATCTTCATATTTTGGTGTGCATTTTTAAAGAAGAGCACATGTTGTTCATCCCAGTGGTCGTGGGTTCGATGTAATTTTTTTTGGGGTATTTTTCAAAATTGAGTGATTGCGCAATTTTTAGTCGAGTTATCGAACTGCGAGTGGAATTGTCACCTCTGTTAGTCTCCCATGTGTCTGGATCTGTACTGCTTTAATTTTATTGTTGCAGTTCTGGCATATGTTGTAGTGTACTGCATTTTTGTTAGTAGTGTACTTCACTGTAATTGTATTACAGTGGGCATGACAGCTTATGATATTTCTCTTTTCTTAAAATGCATTCTGTGTTTTAGAGAACTGCATAATATGCACTTTCATACTAAATTAGCAGCATATTTATTCTGCTATTCTGCTATTAGAATAGATTGTCTATTGTGCTGATGTTAGCAGAATAGTTATTATGAAAAAAAATTGAACTGCATACTATGACAATTCTTTTGAACAGCATAGGTCAATTGCAAAGTTTCGACCATTCGCATTACATTGTTATTGTTCAGAGCACTGCATTTTTTTATATAAGGACAGCACTATGTGTATTAGAGAGCTGCATTTCTCTCACCATCAACTTGTTTAAAAGTGTGATAAAATGATGCAGACGAGTTCCCATACATTTAAAAGGCACCAGTCAAAGCGTCTGATGGACATAAATTTAAAAGCATACAGCATAAGCAAAGCATTAGAATATGCCACAGATGGCTTTCTTTATCTTAGACAACCTACAGTGCAAATATTGTAAACTTCAGGGAGTTTTCTTCTTTGTAGAAAAACACCATGGCCACTTCTCCGGCCTCAAAGCCATTTTGGGAGACAAAATCTTTCCAGCCAGTAGTTATGTTCATGCAGTCTTCAGAGTCAATGTGGTAGTCAGCTTGCATGTCTGCATACCCATTCTTGTGTTCTGTCTCCAAAGTAAGCTTCCCTGAACTCGGAGCAGCAAACCTTATTGTGGATGGCAGTTTCTGCATTTTGGCATGCATGGAAAAAGAATTTTTATAAGTAAAAACCAAATGTTTTCCTTTATGTTAAGATGATCTGTTTATGTTGACTTAAATCTGTACAGATATATGACTACTATTTAAGAAAGCAATTGCAATGTATGCACAAAATTATTTACGGACTTGACCTCTAGCTTTAGTAGAATATATACTATTATGTAACACGTTTGCACTGCATGGTCATTTGCAGTGTAGTGCGTTAGCATATTAAGAGAACTGCAACACTGAGCTATGGAACCTCGTTTTGTTCGTGTGTTCGGGTTCTGGTCTAATTAGTGTTGACACCTGGTGTGGTACTGAAGAAAAATAGGTAGAACTATCTAGTCTTAATTGCTGATAAATCTGAACAACAACACAGATCTTTGTATTGTTGATACTACTAAAGAAATTGATGGAAATATACATTCATATGTGGATTTCCAGCCTAGATTGGTCAAAAATTATGAGGGAAAAACATACCCATTTTTTCTGCAGGTCTGCGGATATGAGGCGATGAAGAAATGGTGCCCGAAACCCCCTGTTGGGTATCAACAGGCACCCGAGCTGGCTGCGCCACTCAGACTCGGTGAGCTCCAGACAATCGGCGTACACGCATGCGTCCGCTATTGGGGCCATCCTTTCCAAGCACCCGCACGAACAGTCCATGGCGGGTGGAGTGGAAATTTAGAGAACAGTTGGGGATGGGCGGAACCCTAGATCTACGATTTGAAGAAGAAGAGGAAGGGGGGAGGAGTTGTGTGAGTCCGGAGCACGAATGGATAGGTTTTATGTAGCCAAATGAGCAACAAAAGTAATAAATGTTGTGGTGGGTGTTAGGTGGTGGAAGGATTCTGATTCAGTTTGCCGGAATGCATTTGATAAGAAAGAGCACTGCTTACTTGAGTCTAGCGAACTTAAGGTTTTATGTAAATGAACTGCAGAATGCGTGGATTGTGTTAGTGATTTTATTTTTATTGTCATTGTTTTATTTTATTGGGTCATGGGTTTTCGTGGTATGTGGGAATGTTTTTTATATTAGTGGCCTCTCTCGTGTGTTGGGCCTGTTGGGGAGCAAAGACTCATTCAGCCCAAGTAGGTTTCCGGTAAGGCTGCTTCGCGGTGCGCTGTGTGTATGCGCTAATGTTTAGTCCCACCTCGCCCGCCGAGAGTGCCCGCGACCGATTTACATGCCTTGGCGAGGCATCCGTTCCGAACTCCTCTGGTTACTTATTGGGCGCTTATACACGACGCTCGCTGCACTTTCCTCCCTGACCTGTGGGCCCTTGTGTACCCGGCCCCGTGCATCGTGGCTCAGAACAGACTCGTCTGTGTTCATAAGCGGGCGCGTAACCTAGTACAAGACTGGCTGGGGCCTGGTTTCACCTGGGCGGTCAATTTTTTTCATATTTTTCCTCTTACATATCTTCTAATATAGGGCGTGCACTGCTTTTGTTAGATCGTTGTGCACTGCATTCATCAGGATTTTGTACTGCATGTGCCCACATTTCGCACTACATATGCAGTAGCATTTTGCACAGCATGCATCCTATTTGTGCAATGCATCTTCGTCCAATTTTTTTTCATGTTTTTCCTCTTACATATCTTCTAATATAGGGTGTGCACTACTTTGTTAGATTGTTGTGCACTACATTCATCAGAATATTGTACTGCATGTGCCCACATTTTGCACTGAGTGCATCCTATTTGTGCACTGCATCTTCGTCCGTTTGTGCACTGCTCGAATCACATACTTTATGTGCACTGCAGTATGTTCTAATATTGAACTCTAGTTTTGTACTTGAAATAAACTTCTTCATAACATAAGCAAAGTTCATTATTTCAAGCCATTCTGTATGACAAGCAAACTAAGTTCAGCAAAAGCAAATGATCACAAGCAAACTAACTTTACATAAGCAAACAACAGAAAGCAAATTTGATGATAAATCTAAAACGACACGAGCAATGTTGGAGATACTTTCTTGGTCGGCACCGTCTGCTTCTTCACCATGTGAAGTTTCCCCAGCTCTTGGCGTGCTTCTTGGGGGGCTCCTCCTTCTCCAGCTTTGCGCGGCGAAGCCCGTCCTGGGTGAGGGTGATGCGGTTCCATATCTCGTACATTGTGTATGCGTCCTTTGCCGCGTACTCGATGTGCCTCATGGACAGGGGCAGGGAGTCCGAGTGCTTGTGTTCTTCGCTCGTGATCTTCTTATTCATGTCATTGTAGTAGTCGTCGACGAGCATGCCGGCGATGTCTGCAAGGGAGTCCAACTCCTTGGTGGCCTCAGGCACCCTCCATTCCTTCTGGATGTCGACGAATTTGGCGACCTCCAAATTGACACGCTCGAGCCTGGTTTTGTCGGCACCGATGGAGAAGCCAACAATCATGTACCCGGGATCGGCGAGGAAGTTGTCGAAGACGGCGCACCTTTCAGCGGCGCTCAGTTGGAAGAGCAGCACCGGCTGAGTCTTGCCGACGGAGAGTTGGACGAGGGCAGGTTTCTGCATCTTGTCAGGCTCGTTGGTTTACTCCAGATCAATTCCGATGATCTTGTGGCGCTGGAGCCTGAGGTGGCGCTCGTACTGCTCGAGGGAGGTCGCCATCTGCTTCTTGTCGTTGGTGTGGATCACGTGCAACCTGGTGTTGCCGTGGTCCTGCACCTGCCTGTACTCGTCGACGAACCCCATCGCCGGCAGAAGGGCTTGGTGTCTTCTGTGGAGATTTATCAGAGGAAGGGATTTGGTGGCAGCGCAATGGCCACTTGTGTTTTTGTGGATGAGAAAGCCTTGGCGGGGGTCTGAATTTAAGGGGGAGATGGCCACAACGGATGAACTGCACGATCTCCTGACGATGCGGTTGTACAGATCGTGGGTTGGGTTGCGTCTGTGATCGTGGGTTTGTGGCGATGCAACCGCTCGGATTGGGCCCTTGTCTCTGAACGTGGCTTTTTTAATGTGGTTTTATTTTATTTTTATCAGTAATTTTTGTTAACCACCATGTTTTCTCCGGACGGGCATTGTCCCATTATATGTGGTAAACGTGTTGCCGAACTGCATTGCTTATGGTACCGTACTTCTTCATCTAAAACAATGCACTACATTGTGGAGAGCCGTGGACTGCACCTGTTGCGTGTACTTGCTGCAGCCCCTGGCATGGGTGGGGGGAGGGTTGGGGGGACCCCCCCATTTTTTTGTTGTGACACTTATTTGAAGGCAGACTTTTTTTCGGACGCATTATCTTAACACACGCGTTGTTTTTTTGACTTTAACTATTTTTATGAACTATATGTATTTCTTTGTTTGACCTTCCGAACTTCATTTTCTAACACAGCGAACTGCATCTGGTACGAACTTCTTTATTTCGAACTGGTCCGTCTAATTTAGCCGGGCCATTTTGGGCTGGCCCATTTATGCAACCCTTCCCACAAGGCCCTCACACGTGGCCCTCCCTGGCGCTCCCACTACTCCGCTCATAGAGAGAGACCAAAAAAACCTCTCCTCTCTCTTTCAGCTCCTCCCGAAACATCTCCTCCTCGTGCAAACTGTCGTCGCCCGCAGCAACCGCCGTCGCCCGCGGAACCGCCGTCCTCAACAGCTCCATATTCCTGCATTCAGCGCCCTCGTCCGCTCACCCACCCCTTCACCCTCCGCCCCCGCCCCCGCCCCCACCACCGCCGTTCATCCCCTTGGTTGTGGTACGTTTCTTGTGCCCTCGATCGTGATCGTCCCCTCATCTAGTTTTCTGATTCCCATAGCGGCTGCATTTTTTGCTCTTTTTTCTGTAAGCAGGCGATTTATTCTAGATTTGAAGTCGGTACTTGTGTGTGCTCTGTAGGCAAAGTAAGGTGCATCTAGGGTTTCATCGATTTTCTTGCTGATATTTGTCACTCCGTCCTTGCGCTGCACGCAAACGCCATGTCTTTGCCAAGCAGAGTAGATGGAGGAGTTCAAGGTATGTGGACTGCTTGCTTGGCCTTGTTTATTTTTTTTGTTGATTATCTAGTTGTCCATTTCATCCTGTAGATTTGTTTATGCTGTGTTAGTTGTCGGCGTTGCTGGCATTGTTATCATGTGATGTTTCTAGTTTCTGTTTCTGGTTTTTATTGAATCCAGTAGGTGATTTTGATGGCACTGGTCATAATAATATGCCAATTGGCACTCGTTGTCCTGGTGGTAAGGATCATGGTGGTGAGGCAGGCCATGAAGTGAATTCACCAATTGAATCTTCTCCTGTAAGTGTGGCTCCTCCTTTTGGTATGTTGTTTGTTCTTTTTCTTATTTAGTTTGCCAATTTGGTTGTATCACTCTGTCTCTTGTAAATTTCATATGTGTCATGTGAGTTTTCAACTGCATTGTTCTTATATATACTTGCTATTTTTGATGTGAATGCTTTGTTTATATTGTATGCTGCTTACTTGATGTTGTATAAACTATTGTCGCCTTGCTGAAGTTAGTCCGACATTTTTTGGAAACGAACGTGAAGTTAGTGTATGCAACACTGCATTTATATGTATATTTGAACTCCACTATATGTATGTGTGAACTGCATTGTCATTTTATCTAGGTTGTGTATGCAGATGGGTGAACTCCATTACATTGATATGTGAACTGCATTATTTTTTATTTAGCTTGTGTATGCAGCACTGCATTTATATGTATAGGTGTACTTCATTTTTTCCTTTTGCGCACTTCTTAATGACCATAGTTAAACTTCATTTTTTACGCAGTGTCTGGTTTTTATGCTGGGTCGCCTGGGTTTGAGGAGGTTACTCACTTGATTGACCATTATTTCGTAGAGGGTGACGTTGGTGTGAGCTTTGACCAGAGCCTTAGGCGCCCCATCTTGTCTGAAACACAGTCACAATCTATTGATGGTACAGAGGAAGTTACGCAGGAGTGGATGGTCCCAGATCAGGTTCATGCATACGAATTGAAGCAACGCAAGAAAAAGTTGAGGTTTGAAAGTGACTCAAAGGAGTATGCGGAGAAAGAGAAGCAGAGGAGGGCTGCAGATGGTGCCAATAGTGCCAAATTTGGTAAAGTCAAGTAGCCTGCTTTGTAGAAGAAGAGACTGAGTTCTGTTGCTGAGGAAGGTGGTACTCCTTGGCGGAGTCCTCGTGTTGCTTGCATGAACAACAACCTTGGTAAGAGAACTGCTAAAGCTGGTGCAGAGAATCCTCAGCGAAAGCGACCACATGTTAGTGAAGGGCCCAACTCTGACGATGATGACTTTGTGCTTGCTGATTTTGTGAGGGATGTTCAGACTGGTAGACGGAAAGATTGTGGTCCATCTAAGAGTCAACCTAAGCGGCCTCGTGATGATGGCGACGAAGATGCGAATGCTGGCTCTGGTGGGGAGGCAGATGTTGTTCCAAAGTTTGTTGAAGTGGACTGCATTTGTTTCTTCCATTGTTATTCTATCTGCCTTTTTTGTCTCGTTTTGTGGCTAATCTTCTAATGTCGACTGAATTTTCCTTGACACAGAGGAAGAAGTCTAGTAAGGGGAAGGTAACTGAAGATGACGGCGAGGGAGATGATGCTCGATTTAACAAGACTGTACGTTTGTCACTCCCCACTATGTGCAAAGCTGCTGCTTTATTGAAAGAAGCACACTGTAATCATGTTCGGGTCGCTGGCTTTGGTGCTGTCTTTGACTTGACAGTAAAGAAAAATGTGTCGCACATTCTTATGTGCTATCTGATGGGAGTGATTGACTCTACCATGATGACAATGGACTTTGTGAATGGCAAGGTTCTTCGAATCAATCGTGATGTAGTTCATCACATTTTTGGTTTTCCTATGGGACCTCGCACTGCACCCATGCCTGCTACCAGTGGCCATGATGAATCGTTATCTGCACTCACGGATGAGCTTGGCTTTGACCGTTCATGAAGTATAGGTTCCAAGGACTTGGTTCAAACGCTGGCAGTGTTGGTGGAGGATGATGATCATGTGATGGTTGATCTTACTGTCATGGTATTCTTCCTGATACTTTATCAGAATTTGCTGTGCCCTGGGCCTGCTGTTCATTTGGGCAGGGTTGCTACCATGGTTGAGAACATGGATTATGCGGCTATGGCGCAGATGGACTTTTGTCAGCTTGTTGTTGATGAGCTGCAAGTAGCTGTGGTGAAGTGACAGACAGAAGGTAGCAAGCAGAATTGTGCAGAGGGTTGTGCCATTGTCCCCCTAATTATGTATCTTGATTGCTTGAAGCTTCACAAATTTTTAGTTATGCACACGTTGACGCCACGCGCGTCATTCCTGACGAACAAGGACCTGTTGAAGTTATATAACAAGGATATGGTTGTCAAGGGAAAGATTTATCTAGAAACTTACAAATTTGGGAGGCTGTCGGTTAGTGCATCAGAGTTTTTTTTAAATTTGCAGTCATTATAAATCTGAACTTTCTGGTATTCACATGTGTACTTCTTTCCCTTTTTATATTTTTTGTAGTGGAAGGCGTCAAGCGATATTGTGTACAACCATCCTGCTGCAGTGCTATGTGGCAGCTCTGATGCGGGGCCTAGCAGTCATGCTAGGTTCTATGAGCCTATCTGTAGCCAGCTTCTGGCCTGTGATGATGAGCCGCCGCCTACTCGTGGTTTCACGGCTCGTCGGATGTTTGATAATAGAAGCTCTTCTGAACAGACATTTGTTGGCGGCAAAAAAATGAGGATATTGATGAGCTTCTTCTGAAGGTTTTGAAGTTAATTGAAGATTTGCCAACCTCTGGTGACAGGTTGAGGACAGTTGCTGGATTTTTCCCTGCTGGCCATGGCCCCCGTGAAGAAGATATTGTTGCTGCTCACAACTTTGATTGTGGTGTGGTTGAAACCTTGAAGATTGCAGTGATGAATATTCGATCTTCATATGCTCAGTTGAAACATTCATAGGAAGAAAAGTGCGCTCGGTATGAGAAGGATGCTGAGCACATTTTGGAGGAAATGAACCAACAGGACGCTGGCGCCGGCGCTGATAATGTATGTTGTTCGTGTTTTGTCCTTTTGAACATCTTTTGTGTATTATGTGGACTGCTCCTCACTCTTTGTTTTTGTCATAGGCTGGAGTGGAATCTGCTGGTCTTCATGCATCTAGGGACGATGGAATTGGTCAGGTATAAATACTTTTCCCATGCCTGTTCTGCTATGTGCTTCTCTTCTTGAACTTGTATTTTTTGCTTTCCATTTTATTTTATTTTTTGTGTACCTCACGATTGTAAAATGTGTACTGCTTGTGCATAGTTGAAGTTTTTTTTCCTTTTTTGGTCGTTACCATCTTATTTCGTATTGGTTTGTTCTATGCCCGTAGACTGGAGTTGCTGCTTGTGATATGCACAAGGATTCCTATGACGGCTCTGAGAAGGATGAGGACTTGGCTGATGCGTCATCCCCTCCGGATGTTGTAGCTGATAAGGTTTAGTGGAATTACTTTTTCTGTTAGTGGTTTGTAATCTAAATTTTGTTGTTGTTATAAGCTAGATGTACACTGTTCCGTTCACTCAGATGCATTTTCTTTTACATATGTGAGCTGCATAGTTTTACATGTGTGAGCTTCAGTCTTTGACAAAACTAAACTGCAGTTCTTTTACATACGTGGGTTGCAGTCTTTGACATAAGTGAGCTTCAGTCTTTGGCAGAAGTGAACTGCAGTTCTTTTACATATGTGGGCTGCAACCTTTGACATAAGTGAATTGCAGTTCTTTTACATATGTGGGCTTCAGTCTTTGACAGAAGTGAACTGCAGTTCTTTTACATATGTGGGCTGCAGTCTTTGACATAAGTGAATTGTGTGTTGTTGTGTTAATTCTCCTCTCGCTCATTTGTGTTATTGTGGATTTTTTAAAACTTTTTGCAGCCTAGAGATGAAAACATAGAAGTTCGTCAATCGGTTGGCGTTGTTCATGTTGATGTGAACCAGGGGGATAGTACTATTGCTGGTGGTGACAGTGTGAATGCTTCTGTATCAGTTGCTGTTGACAGTGCAGAACCTTCTGTAGCTCAGGAATCTCACCATGTTGTTACCCCTAGTCGGCATGAAGATGCTGATGTTGACATTGAAAAGCCGCTGGAGAATGCCCTTCCTGCTGATAGTGTTGCTAGTTCTCCTGTTTGTCTGGCGTCCAACGATGTTCCTGATGTATTCAGAGTGGAGCCTCATGTAGCTGAGTTATTTGAGGACATTGCGGTTGTCCAGACTATTGAATATCCAGACAATGCTGATGTTTCTAGAGTAGGGCAGTCCAGTGAGGCCATGGTGGTTTCGTCGCAACCTAGCCGAGAAAATGTTTTGGCTAGCTCTGAAGAGCAACGGCATGAAGACTCTGGCACTAAAGGCAAGTGTTTTGTTTCGAACAGTGAAGTTCAAGATTTTCTCATTCATTTTTTAATTACTATGGTAGCTACATCATTAGATGTTTAATGATAAGTGAACTTCTTCTTTGTTGGTGATTTTCAAAATAGTTGCTAACTAGCACATTTCCTTATCTTAAAATTGAACTTCATATTTTAGATAAGCGAACTTCATCTTTTATTTGTTCCTTATTTTTTTTATTGTAGATGACAAACTTCCTGTTGTGACACCGTCGAGCATTGATCCAACTCTTCTGAAAAGATACAACAAGTTGTACACTGCTGTTACTAGGCCTCGGAGGGACAAAAAGAAGAAGTATGGCTTTTTATAAATTGTTTTGTTAATATGTATTTTCTAATCATAGTCTTTGCCCTTTTTTGTTCTTGTTATTTTTGTAGTATCTTATGTTTTAGTTTTTTTAAAAAAAAATCAGGGACATGATTGCTTTTAAAACTGAGTTGGCCGATATTACCATTGGTGAAGTTGGTCAATCTTTTTGGGAGAAAGGGATGGTCACTACATGCCTTGTAGATTTTGGGGTTTCTTTGCTGGTAGATAAGTTTAAGGGATCTCCGACGATGGTTGTCTCGTACCATATTTGTGTAAGCATGCAGAACTTTTTGTTTGTTGTTTGATTCTCTTTTCTGTTTTTCGTGTGATGACCCGTTTGCTTCAACACTGATTCTTGTTTGGTTTTGTTTTGGCAGACAAGTATTTGGAACAGTGGTAGTGTAGGCAGGAGTGTGAAATTGATGTTCTCTTCAAAAGCTGAGGAACGTGTCGATAAAAAAGATATGGTGAGTAATGTTTTTATCTGTCCAAAACCATTTTTGTGTGTTGGTTTTATAGTGTTCTGTTTCTTGTTCTTGTAATACTTTTATTTATTTTTACTTCCAACAGGTCCTGTTTGCAACATTTGATCCGCCAGAGACGAGGGATGGCGTTGGCCATTATTGTGTAGTTGCCTTGAATGTGAAGGAAAGGCGGTTTGAATTTCTTGACTCGCTCAATAAACCTGGCAGCTCTGAAGCGAACATGGTTTTTAGGAGGATGGTTAAAAATATCAAGCGTGCATGGAAAGAAGGTAGCTCAAGTTCTGACGAGCCGCTAAATCCTCCTACACTTGATGGATTTACGTTGAAACATGTGGTTGTCCCAATTCAGCCAAATGGGTATGTTCCTTGTAGCCCCTCTCCCCCATACTCCTCAACTGTTCTTTTATATTTATGTGAAACTAATGCTTTTGTTCTTTTTTGCAGGCATGATTGTGGGTTCTATATGTTCAATTCTTGCAGAATTGGGATGGTATTCGACTCGCTCAGTTTGGGGTGGAGCACATTGGCTACATCAGAAAGGCCATGCTCTATAGTTGGCTAACATCGACAAAGTGTTCCCTTGAGTTATCGTCACTTTTAATATTTGCAGATAAAGGTTGTGTTAGTGAACTGCTTTATTTGCCTTATTTATTTTTGTCTACTGCGTGCTTCCGCTTCATAAGGTTTTATTTATTAGTGTGCTAGTAAAATGCATGTTTGACAGTGGAGGGCTACGTATTGTTGTGTAAGTGAGCTGCATTGTTGTAGACAAGTGAGCTGCATTATTTGGTGCAAGTGAGCTGCATTGTTCTAGGCAAGTGGGCTGCATTATTCTAGACAAGTGGGCTGCATTGTTCTAGACAAGTGGGTTGCATTCTCTTGTTTGGTGAACTGCATTTTTTATATTAGTAAGCTGCATTTAATGTTTTTGGTTTTGTATTTGGGCTAAGTATTCCCATGTTTTTTCTCCTTGTTATCAGGTTTTGATGGAGGTCTTCATGGAGGATGTACATCACTTTTTGAGTACCAGGGTTCTGAGGCAGTTATGGAGGATTGTGCCATTGAAATATCTCCAGAGAATTCTGGTTCTTTGGCTGCAGATGGTTTGAACACGGATGTGGCATCTGGACCAAATGGTGGAAAGGTTGCTCCACCTGGCTCTTCACATGAGGTAGTTGATCTTGATGATGATTTTGTTACGCCGGTGCCACGCGTCACTAGGACTAGGAGTGCAGCAATCAATCGTACTCCCGTTGATGAGGCTCATGTATTTTTGAACAAGAGGGCAGGAGAGAGGGCTTTTAAGTTGAGAGACTCTTTAGAGAAATTGAGGCCTCCGGGGTTCAAATATATTAATGAGGCGAGGAAAATAAAGGATCTCGTTCTCAGCCAAGATTTTGTAACCAAATACAAAGAGTAAGTTTGATGTGTGTGTCCTTCATCTAATTGTGTGTTTTGTTTTGAACTTTATTTTGATCCCATCTGTGTATCTTTACCGCAGTAACGCGTTCTTGATGGTGAATAATGCTTTCGATGATATCGAAACAATCAAAGTTGACTATATCTATAATACATTTGGCAAAGGAGCTTGCATGGACTCGTATCTTATGGATCATATCATTAAGTACTGGAAGCGAGATCCTGAAATGAGTTTAGCTTATCGTTCTGGTGAACATGTCCTACTTTCACCTTTATTTATCACGGTAAGTGTGTCTGCTGTCATGTGTTTTTTGCTTTGGTGCATTTTTTCTCTTGTACTGAATTTTTTATGTCCATGCATGCATGCATCTTATTCTTTTTTCATGTCCCATTTGTTCTTTTTCTATGCAGTATGTTCTTCAAATGGAAGTCGTTGTGAGGAGAAATGATGAAGGATACTTGTGTTGCCGGTTGTGCATAGCCCATTAGTTTTAGAAGATACGGTTAAGTAGTTCAAGGTTTTTGTTGGTGATGAAAACCTGTTGGACGTAAAACTAGTAAGGCCATTGTTTCCATCATTTTCTTTCTTCTTTGTTGCATTTCTTTTATAGTTATTTGAAGCAGTGGTCCTAATGCTATGTGTCGAATGAACTTCATTTCATTTGTTTTTTGATGCGACAGATTTTGATGCCGCGCTCCAAGGATGGACATTACGCCCTATACACGATGAACCGGCATCGCCAGACCATTGATATCCATGACACTAGGAGGTACACTGGCAATACTGATTACACGACAAAGTGGCGCAGGAGCAACTTCCACTCAGATTGCACTGAAGTGGTATGTCATGTTTTTCTCATTTCGGTTTACCGAAAATCTGTTTTTTACTTGCTGTGCTTCAAGCGTTTACTGTTTTTTGCAATACATTTTAGCTAACTGCAAAACTTGTATTTCTCCTACTGCATATTTTTTTAACCGCACAGTGACTACATTGTTAGTACACATAGCACCGCACTTGTCAATAGAGTGCACTGCAACATCTGTGGCACACAACTACATTTCTCCCACCGCCAAACCTGGGTAA
Source organism: Thinopyrum elongatum (assembly GCA_011799875.1). Classification (NCBI taxonomy): domain Eukaryota; kingdom Viridiplantae; phylum Streptophyta; class Magnoliopsida; order Poales; family Poaceae; genus Thinopyrum; species Thinopyrum elongatum. The sequence continues at coordinate 439,977,977 of CM022300.1, read as the reverse complement.
AAGAGTGATAAAATGAATGAATTCACATGCATTAAAAGAGGGACCATCTAGACATTGTGAAGAACTTATATTTGCATCGTCTGATAGTTATAACGTATTCATATAACTTCTCTATTTTTTGTTATACCTTTTTGTTTATTGATCTGTGACATGTGTTTTTTACTTTGTGCTGCCTTTCCCCCTTTTGCCAGATGAGGATGACTCAACTGTTGAAGAGGATTTATGGTGAAAAGTTGTATACCTCTACGAATCACCCTGACTGGGTTAAACTGGCAGAGAAGCCCTATTACCCGGTCGAGCTAGAGCAGGGGCCAAACGTGTGTGGAATCTATGTTCTGAGGTTGTCACAGCTGTATGACGGCATGCGTATAATTGATAGAATGATGAAATCCGATGTAATACTTTCTCTGTTTCTTATTTTTGTTACTATTTTTTTAATGTTTTCACTTTTCATTTTTCATCACAACCATTTTAATCACTTATCTGCATTTTTTAATTTTTTTAGCCTGCTGTTGAAGATTGGAAGGCAGAGTACATTTTCCAGCTGCTGTTCAATCCTTTGAACATTTTGTATTATGGATACATGCCGCCTAAGCTACGAGATCTGATTGCAAGCCTTCGGCTTGCTTCCCTATCGCAGTCGCAGTCGTGTACGCAATAATAGTCATTGGCAAAGTATGGTTAAAGACCTGGGTTTGGACAAGAGCTAGGTTTATGGTGTGTACTGTGTGCTGTCTAAGGTAGATAATGTGTATGAAAGGCTACTTTTCTGTCTTGTGTAGCGTCTATTTTGTAGTTTGTACATGGTTGAAACTGCGTGTGTTCTATTTTATATAAACAATTTATATATGTGAAACCTAGTTTTGTTTGTGTGTGTTTTTGCTTTTGCACCCCGTGCTGTTGTAGGTGTGTCTTTTTTCATCCTTTTATTTGTGCAAAAACTTTGCATAATGGCACTGCATTCATGTGTATAACTGAACTGCAGCATGGCTGATTTCTTTTTCACCACAACTTTTTTCTTTTCATTTCCTTTTTTATTGAGTGTTTTGCGTTATGGGTGGTGTTGTGGCTCTGGAGTTGCGTGTGTGTTTGTGGTTAGAAACAGAATAGCCACACTGTGCCTGTCAACCAAGCGCACTGCGTGTGTTAGCGCAAGGCCGAGCAGGGGGGCGTCTCCCCCTATGAGGCCGAGCCTGGAACGAGCCGGAGCAGGCTATGACGCGGCGTGCCGCGGCATCGCATGCCGAGGCGAGTCCGTCACACCCCGTGACCCCACTATCTATCTTAGGGGTGTGGCTCTGGGATTGCATGCGTGTTTGGGGTTGGAAACAGAATAGCTGCATTGCGCATGTCAACTAAGCGCAATGCGTGCATTAGTGCGAGGCCAAGCAGGGGGGAGGGGGCCGTGACCCCCCTCCCCTCCCCCTGCGAGGCCGAGCCTGAAATGAGCCGGAGCAAGCGACGATGCGGCGTGCCTCGGCGTCGCATGCGGAGGCAAATCCGTCATACCCCGTAACCCCACTATCTGTCTTAAGGGTGTGGCTCTGGGGCTGATTGCGTGTTTGGGGTTGGAAACCGAATAGATGCATTGCGCCTGTCAACCAAGCGCACTGCATGCGTTAGCGCGAGGCCGAGTAGGGGGGAGGTGGGGTCGTGACCCCCTCCCCTCTCCTCCCCCTGTGAGGCCGAGCCTGGAACGAGCCGGAGCAGGCGACAACGCGGCGTGCCGCAGCGTCACATGCGAAGGTGAGTCCGTCGCACCCCGTGACCCCACTATCTATCTTAGGGGTGTGGCTCTGGGGTTGCATGCGTGTTTGGGGTTGGTAACAGAATAATCGCACTGCACCTGTCAACCAAGCGCACTGCATGCATTAGCGCGAGGCCGAGCAGGGGGGAGGGGGGTCGTGACCCCCTCCCCTCCCCCTACGAGGCCGAGCCTGGAACGAGCCAGAGCAGGCGACGACGGGCGTGCCGCGGCGTCGCATGCGGAGGCGACTCCGTCGCACCCCGTGACCCCACTATCTATCTTAGGGATGTGGCTCTAGGGTTGCGTGCATGTTTAGGGTTGGAAATATAATAGCCGCACTGCGCCTGTCAACCAAGCACACTGCGTGCGTTAGCGCGAGGCCGAGCAAGGGGGAAGGGGGTCATGACCCCCCTTCCCCTGCGAGGCCGAGCCTTGAATGAGCCGAAGCAGGCGACGATGCGGCGTGCTACGGCGTCGCATGCGGAGGCGAGTCCGTCGCACCGCGTGACCCCACTATCTATCTTAGGGGTGTGGCTCTGGATTAATTCAGGAAATTGCTAGTCACTTAAGAAATGCAGGGAACCGCACTGTATTTTTAGAATGAACTGAACTGCGCACCTCCGGTTTAGTGAACTGCATACTCTGGTGTAAGTGGACTGCAGTTTCGTGATACGAATGTGATGCATGTTGTTACGTTGGTGAACTGCATTATTTTTGGTGGACTGCATTATTTGACAGAAGTGTGCTGGGAAGCCCCCTTTTATGTTATGGTTATTTTTCAGTATTCCTTCGGCACTATTTAGTATTGGAAGTACTTATGTCTCAACTAAACTGTACTTAGAGTTTTAGAGTACTGGTACTGTTATCCCTAGCCTGTCAGTGCTCAACATAACTACTTCAACATGACATTATTGCTGGATAAACATAATAGCAAGCAAGCTAGATAACTTGTTCAATCACATAAACAAACTACGTACTTGACATAAGCAAACTTGTTTAACCTCATACACATGACATTAGGAAACTGGTTCATTCTAACAGAAGCAAAGTACGAACTTGAAACAATAGAAAGGACAAGCACAAGCACAAGCAACTCCAAGGCCAGATTTTGATGTTTTCGTCATCACTCGTAGCCGTAGTAGGGGTTTTCATTATTCTTCCCCGCCTCTTTTGCGCTCTCCAGACCTTCTCTGATGCTTTCAATTCTCTTCCATGACTCATAGGTGGCATACGCATATATCGATGCGTACTCGATAAGGTAATCTGGCAGTGGGCTGATCCCCCACAGTTTATGGCCTTCTTCCATGTCTATCTTTTTCTTCATGTTGTTGTAGAATGGGTGGATCACGCTGCCTGCAACATTAGCCAAAGAGTGGAATCTCTTTCTTTCCTTGAATGGAACTCTTCATTTGCGCTGGATGTCGATGTACTTGTCGGGGTTAATCTCCAAACCAGATTTCTGCAGCTTCTGTTTGTCACCTTCAATGCTGAAGCCGGCAAAGGTGTACAGCTTGTCCTCCTTTAGGAGCGGGTAGAGGCCCTTGGGCCTGCAAGGGGGAAGACAGATTGAAGATGAATCCATCAAGTACATTCTTTGTAACACCCCCTGTATTAAGCTACAGTGATCACCCTTTTGATGAGGCCATGTCATCATGATTAATAGTGCACAATCATCATTAGCATCATATTGCATTTCAACTCCTAAGTCAAATTCTAATTTAAATGTAAGTGGAATATAAAAGTTGTCCAACATAGAAACTAAAATGTCAGATAAGTAACAAATATTCCAGAGGCTATTCTAAAATTGAAACCAACATCATTGGAATTGGATAAGTGACTCGAACAACCTCAAACAGTGGATAATGATAATATTTAATAACCATTTATTAAATCTGAAATAAATATGGAATTATGTTTTGTCCAAACTAATTTTAGGTGTTAAGGAATAATGCACTGGTATTTATGTAATAGGTCACACTTTTTACAAAAACCATTTGGGGCCTAAACATTTAACAGCGGAGAAAAGAGAATAAAGAAAAGGAAAAAAGAAACAGAAAAGGAAAAAAACGAAAAGAAGAAAAAACACCACAACCCCACCCGGCCCAACTGGGCCGAAGCCCAGCCGGCGGCCCATCTGCGTCGCCCCTGGCCTATAAGGCCCCGGCCGAACCCGTCCGATCCCCCCCCCCGCTTTCTCTCTTCCCCCCCCATCTGGATCGGGATCCCCCGACGCGCTCGCCGACGCCGCCCCGCTCCCGCGCCGATCGGCCAGCGCCGACGCCGCCGCCACACGAAGTCGCCCCGTCTCTCCTCTCCCGACCAGCCGCCCGGCGCCTCGGGCCCCCTCGGCGGATCTGGATCGGGGGGATCGATCGCCCCTGTCGCCGTCGCCGTGGGACGCCGCCGCCCGGAGCCCGCTCTCCCTCGAGCGCTCGCCCCGACGCGCCCGACCGCGCCCCCCCCCCGTCTCCATTCGCCGCCGACGCCGCACGTCGCCGCTTCGTCCCCGCCGGCCTGCCTCCCCATCGCCGTCGTCCCCGTCGACCACCCCGACCCCCGCTGCCCCGTCCCTACGGATCACGGTGAGGCCTCGGGCCTCTCCCCCCCTCTCTGCTCCCGCACCTCGCCGCGCACGCATCCGCGCCGGCCACTGCCGCGACCACCCCGTGCCTCCCCGTCCTCGCGCCCGCGCGCCTGACGCCGTGCTCCCCGCGCCCGTCCCGCGGTCGCCTCGACCCGCTCCGGCCCCCGCTTCGCCTCCGCGCGACCGCCGCCCGCTGCCGCTCCAGCCACCGCGCTGCCGCCCGCGGCCGCTCCAGCCACCGCGCCGCCGCCCCGCCTCCGGCTCCGCGTGCGCTCGCCTGCGCCCACGCTTCGCCGCGCCCCCGACCGCCCGCGCCCGCCCGTGCGTCCCCTTTGGGCACCGGACATGTCCGGTCCCAAATGGGGCACGCCCCGGACGTGTCCGCCCCTGGTCCACTGTCCAGTGGGCCCCCCCAGAACGTTTTAATAAAAGAAAAAGAAAGAACTAAAAATAAATAATTAAAATAATTAATTAATTAATTAGTTAATTAATCCTGATTAGGTTAATCTAATTAACTAATTAGTGTTAATTAAACAGTAATTAGAAATTAACTTAATTAGCTGCTGACGTCAGCATGATGTCATGCTGACGTCATCAATCACTGTTTCGGATAATGTTGAATTAAATAATTAATTAAATTTCAGAAATTAATAAAAACTTTAGAAAATCATATTAAATAAACCGTAACTCCGATGAAAATACTTTGTACATGAAACTTGCTCAGAACGACGATACGAACCCGAATACATCCTCCGTATTCCCGTCAGATGCCCGCAGCTATGAGAACGTTGAACAATTAGACCGATTTTGATAAATGAATAGTGTCCAACCCTAATTAAATAAATCCGAATAAATTCCTAAATTAACTAAATCGCTTAGTTAGGCTGTATATCACCCCGGCCCTGCGTTTAGACATGTCATGCATCCCTGTTGCATTATTGCCGTGTGTTTACTGTTTCTTCCCCCTCTTCTCTTCGGTAGACTACGAGACCGACGCAGCTGCTGGTGCCTCGACCGACTACGTTGTTGACGACCCCTACTTGCCAGAGCAACCAGGCAAGCCCCCCCCTTGATCACCAGATATCGCCTATTCTTCTCTATACTGCTTGCATTAGAGTAGTGTAGCCTGTTACTGCTTTCGGTTAATCCTATTCTGCTGCATAGCCTGTCATTGTTGCTACTGTTGTTGATACCTTACCTGCAATCCTAAATGCCTAGTGTAGGATGCTAGTTTGTCATCATTGGCCCTGCATTCTTGTCAGTCTGCCTTGCTATACTATCGGGCCGTGATCACTTGGGAGGTGATCACGGGTGTATACTATACATATATACATACTATACAAATGGTGACTAAAGTCGGGTCGGCTCGAAGAGTACCCGCGAGTGATTCACGGATTGGGGGCTGAAAGGACCTTTGTCCCAACGGCCCTTTGTGTGACTCTTTGTTGTGGAGCGGCAGGGCAGGTTGTGACCACCTAGGAGAGAGGTGGGCCTGGCCCTGGTCGTCGTCCGCGGTGATCTCATAATAACACGTTTAACGAGATTGGATATTTGATCTGAGTCTGGCCACTGGCCTATACGCACTAACCAACTACGCGGGAGTAGTTATGGGTATCCCGGCGTCGTGGTATCAGCTGAAGCCTTCTTGACGTCAGCGACTGAGCGGCGCGCGCCGTGTTGGACCGCGATAACGTAACCGCCGTGATCGTGTGGGTTGCTAGGTCTGCTCGCGGCCGCGTACGCAACGTGCAGGAGCGCACTGGGCGATGGGCCCAGACCCCAGAGTGCCTAGGATTAGTCCGGCGTGCTGACCTCTCTGTTGAGCCTAGGTGGGGCTGCGACGTGTGGATCTTCCGAGGCCGGGCATGACCCAGGAAAGTGTGTCCGGCCAAAGGGGATCGAGCGTGTTGGGGAATATGTGGTGCACCCCTGCAGGGAAGTTTATCTATTCGAATAGCCGTGTCCCTCGATAAAAGGACGACCCGGAGTTGTATTCCGACCTCATGACAACTAGAAATGGATACTTAATAAAACACACCCTTACAAGTGACAGATATAACCCGGTGGTCGCTCTCTCGCATGGGGGCGACGAGAGGATCGACGGGTAGGATTATGCTATGCGTTGTTGCTTGGTTAACTTCCAACTAATCTCTTCTATTGCTTCAAGATGGAGGTTGCCAGAAGCGTAGTCTTTGACAGGACTAGCTATCCCCCTCTTATTCTGGCATTCTGCAGTTCAGTCCACCGATATTGCCTCTTTACACATATACCATGCATATGTAGTATAGATCCTTGCTTGCGAGTACTTTGGATGAGTACTCACGGTTGCTTTCCCCCTCCTTTCCCCCTTTCCCTTCTTGCTGGTTGTCGCAACCAGATGCTGGAGCCCAGGAGCCAGACGCCACCTTCGACGACTACTACCACCAGGGCGGAGCCTACTACTACGTCCAGGACGCCGACGACCAGGAGTAGTTAGGAGGATCCCAGGCAGGAGGCCCTGCGCCTGTTCGATCTGTTGTATCCCTGTTTGTGCTAGCCATCTTATGGCACCTTGTTTAACCTATGTCTGTACTCAGATATTGTTGCTTCCGCTGACTCGTCTATGATCGAGCATTTGTATTCGAGCCCTCGTGGCCCCTGGCTTGTATTATGATGCTTGTATGACTTATTTATGTTTCAGAGTTGTGTTGTGATATCTTCCCGTGAGTCCCTGATCTTGATCGTACACGTTTGCGTGCATGATTAGTGTACGATTGAGCCGGGGGCGCCACAAGTTGGTATCAGAGCCGACTGCCTGTAGGAATCCCCCTTTCCAATTCCTTGGCCGAAGTTGAGTCTAGACAAAGAAAACCGTTTTACTAACTTGGCTGTGTGGCTTACGGGCCCACGTCGCCAATTGGGTGGTATTAGGATCTTTTATTCCTCGTCTATACTCTGGGACTCTGATCTCTCTTCTACTCGGGTTAAATAAAGTTTACTAACGCCGACACTTAGGATCTCGTAAATTCTGTCTACCCGGAGAGCTGGATATCTGTGCGATTTCCCTGTCGTTGATCTGATTAGTCTGATAATCATTTTCCTTTCCATTGTTTTGTCTAACCTTTCTCTCCGAGTTGTGTTAAACTTCTCATTGTCATTTGACAAATCTGAATTTCCTCTGTTTCAGATGGACCGTTTGTTTCCACCGCGTCCTACGACACAGCTTGTGCTTCGCACTTGGGCTCGTAATACCCCTGGGTTTCCAGCTGTCCTGATCGCTCTCATGACCAGACTTGGCTACCGTTGGTACCCGGAGTACTTGGTTTATGAGGTTTACCGCGAGTTCAACCAGGAACAGTACTATGCTGAAGTTCGGATTTATGATCAGCAGAACAACTCAGACACCGAGCTACACCTTTTTCACGGATTAGGCGTGACGATTGAGATGGCAGTCCATGATGCCGCCTACTCTGCTGTCGTACGTCTACGAGGGGAGCACCTTCTCTCTTTGTCAGGAAGAAGGATGGATCAAACCGATTGGTCCAAGATTACCGTCCTATTAACCAAGCAACTATCCAGAACAAATATCCCCTTCCTCGGATAAACGATCTGTATGATCAACTGGCGGGTTCATCAGTGTTCTCTAAACTCGACTTAAGGTTGGGTTACCACCAGATCCGTGTTCGTGAAGAGGATATCCCAAAGACCGCCTTCGTTACTCGTTATGGCTCATACGAGTACACTGTCATGTCATTCGGCTTAACCAATGCTCCCGCCACATTCTCCCGCCTGATGAATTATATATTCATGGAATACCTTGACAAGTTCGTCGTGGTTTACTTGGATGATATCCTAGTATACTCCAAGAACAAAGAGGAACATGCTGAACATCTTCGACTTGTTCTGGAGAAACTTCGAGAGCATCAACTATATGCTAAGTTTTCCAAGTGTGAATTCTGGCTTCCCGAAGTAACATACCTTGGGCATGTCATCTCCAAGGATGGTATTGCCGTCAACCCCGAGCGAGTTCAGGCTATTCTTGATTGGGCTCCTCCAAAGAACGTCAAGCAAGTTCGAAGTTTTCTCGGACTCGCCAGCTATTGCCGTCGATTTGTCGAGAACTTCTCCAAGATCGCCAAGCCCCTGACTAACCTGCTTCATAAAGGCGTCAAGTTCGATTGGACGGAAAAGTGTCAGGAAAGTTTCCAGACACTCAAAGACAAGCTGACTTCTGCCCCAGTGCTTGCCCCTCCTGATTCCCAGAAGGATTTTGTCATCTATTGTGATGCATCCCGTCAAGGATTAGGCGGTGTCCTAATGCAAGACCGCAGAGTAATTGCTTATGCTTCGCGTCAATTGCGTCCGCACGAAGAGAATTACCCAGTACATGACCTCGAGCTTGCTGCCGTCATCCATGCACTAAAACAGTGGCGACATTACCTTCTCGGTAATCGTTGCGAGATCTACACCGATCATCAAAGTCTGAAGTATCTGTTCACTCAGCCAGACCTGAACCTCCGTCAACAGAGATGGATGGAGACCGTAGCGGATTTTAACTTGGGTATTTCTTATACCCCTGGCAAGGCTAATGTAATGGCCGATGCCTTGAGCCGCAAGTCTTATTGCAGTCACCTCCAGTTTCACGAAGTTCAACCTTCCCTTATTGAAGAATTCAGAAAGCTGAATCTCCACATTGTTCCTCCTGGAGCACTCGCTTCCCCTCCTGAAGGTTCCTACAAAATGAACCTCCACGTTGTTTCCCAGGGTTCTCTTAATACCCTGGTTGCTAAACCAGATCTCGTGGACAGCATCAAGACGCTGCAGGGTTATGACTCTCAAGCCCACAAGATTAAGCGCTATCTCGCTGAAGGAAGGCCTTCGTTCTTCACTATTGATGATACTGGCACCTTGTTCTTTAAAAGTCGTCTAGTGGTCCCCTCTAAAGGTAACCTGGGTATGACTCAGGAGGTCATGCAAGAAGCTCACGACACTCCGTTGTCTATTCATCCCGGCAGTACCAAGATGTACCAAGACATCCGTCAAAGATTCTGGTGGTCAAACATGAAGCAAGACATTGCTCGCTATGTTGCTGAATGTGATGTTTGCCATCGCGTCAAAGCAGAACATCAAAGGCCCGCCGGAACTCTGCAACCAATTGCTGTTCCTGAATGGAAATGGGACCATGTTGAAATGGACTTTATCACTGGATTTCCCAAATCACAGAAAGGTAATGATGCTATTCTTGTCGTCATTGACCGACTTTCCAAAGTTGCACATTTTCTAGCCGTCAAAGAGATGATCACTGCTAGTCAGCTCGCAACTCTCTACATGTCCAGAATTGTTTCACTTCACGGTATTCCACTGGTTATCAGTTCAGACCGTGGCAGCTTATTCACTTCAAGATTCTGGGCAAGTTTCCAAGAAGCTATGGGAACTCATCTGTCCTTCAGCACCGCTTTTCACCCTCAGTCTCAAGGACAAGTTGAACGAGTGAACCAAGTTCTCGAAGATATGCTTCGAGCTTGTGTCATATCCTTCGGAAGGAAATGGGAAGAATCTCTCCCATATGCCGAATTCTCTTACAATAACAGCTATCAAGCCAGTCTGAAGATGGCCCCCTTCGAAGTATTGTACGGACGAAAGTGCCGAACCCCTCTGAATTGGTCAGAAACTGGGGAACGTCCACTCTTCGGTCCGGATATTATCCAACTTGCCGAAGATCAAGTTCGCGTTGTCCGCGAGCATTTGAAGACAGCTCAGTCACGTCAAAAGAGTCAGTATGACCGCAAACACAAAGATATGGTCTATCAACCTGGCGAAAAGGCTTATCTTCGAGTCACACCGATGAAAGGTACACACCGATTCGGGATCAAGGGCAAGCTAGCTCCTCGCTATATTGGTCCTTTCACTGTTCTTGAAAGGCGTGGTAGAGTGGCATATCAGTTGGAACTTCCACCGAACCTTTCTCAGGTTCACAATGTGTTCCACGTCTCACAACTCCGCCGCTGCTTCAAAGACCCTATCCGCGGAGTAGATCACGAATTGCTTGAACTGCAACAAGACCTCTCTTATAAAGAGCATCCGGTCCGCATTCTCGATCAAGCCGAGCATCGCACACGCCAGAAGGTTATCAAGTTCCTCAAGGTTCAGTGGTCAAACCATTCTGAGGATGAAGCCACTTGGGAACGCGAGGATCGACTTCGCGATGAATACCCCGCTTTGTTTCTTTCTACCTCCTAAATCTCGGGACGAGATTTCTTGTAGTGGAGGAGATTTGTAACACCCCCTGTATTAAGCTACAGTGATCACCCTTTTGATGAGGCCATGTCATCATGATTAATAATGCACAATCATCATTAGCATCATATTGCATTTCAACTCCTAAGTCAAATTCTAATTTAAATGTAAGTGGAATATAAAAGTTGTCCAACATAGAAACTAAAATGTCAGATAAGTAACAAATATTCCAGAGGCTATTCTAAAATTGAAACCAACATCATTGGAATTGGATAAGTGACTCGAACAACCTCAAACAGTGGATAATGATAATATTTAATAACCATTTATTAAATCTGAAATAAATATGGAATTATGTTTTGTCCAAACTAATTTTAGGTGTTAAGGAATAATGCACTGGTATTTATGTAATAGGTCACACTTTTTACAAAAACCATTTGGGGCCTAAACATTTAACAGTGGAGAAAAGAGAATAAAGAAAAGGAAAAAAGAAACAGAAAAGGAAAAAAAAGAGCAACACCCCCCCCCGGCCAACTGGGCCGAAGCCCAGCCGGCCGGCCCATCTGCGTCGCCCCTGGCCTATAAGGCCCCCGGCCGAACCCTAGCCGATCCCCCCCCTCGCTTTCTCCTCCACCCCCCCATCTGGATCGGGATCCCCCGACGCCGCTCGCCGACGCCGCCCCGCTCCCGCGCCGATCGGCCAGCGCCGACGCCGCCGCCACACCGACGTCGCCCCGTCCTCTCCTCTTCCCCGACCAGCCGCCTGGTGCTCGGTCGCCCCCTCCCTCGGCTGGATCTGGATCGGGGCGATCCCCCGATCCCGTCCGCCCTGTCGCCGTCGCCGTTGGACGCCGCCGCCCGGAGCCCGCTCTCCCCGACGCGATCGCCCCGAAGGCGCCCGACCGCGCCCCCCCCCCCCCGTCTCCATCTCGCCGCCGACGCCGCACGTCGCCGCTTCGTCCCCGCCGGCCTGCCTCCCCATCGCCGTCGTCCCCGTCGACCACCCCGACCCCCGCTGCCCCGTCCCTACGGATCACGGTGAGGCCTCGGGCCTCTCCCCCCCTCTCTGCTCCCGCACCTCGCCGCGCACGCATCCGCGCCGGCCACTGCCGCGACCACCCCGTGCCTCCCCGTCCTCGCGCCCGCGCGCCTGACGCCGTGCTGCCCGCGCCCGTCCCGCGGTCGCCTCGACCCGCTCCGGCCCCCGCTTCGCCTCCGCGCGACCGCCGCCCGCTGCCGCTCCAACCACCGCGCTGCCGCCCGCGGCCGCTCCAGCCACCGCGCCGCCGCCCCGCCTCCGGCTCCGCGTGCGCTCGCCTGCGCCCACGCTTCGCCGCGCCCCCGACCGCCCGCGCCCGCCCGTGCGTCCCCTTTGGGCACCGGACATGTCCGGTCCCAAATGGGGCACGCCCCGGATGTGTCCGCCCCTGGTCCACTGTCCAGTGGGCCCCCCCAGAACGTTTTAATAAAAGAAAAAGAAAGAACTAAAAATAAATAATTAAAATAATTAATTAATTAATTAGTTAATTAATTAGTTAATTAATCCTGATTAGGTTAATCTAATTAACTAATTAGTGTTAATTAAACAGTAATTAGAAATTAACTTAATTAGCTGCTGACGTCAGCATGATGTCATGCTGACGTCATCAATCACTGTTTCGGATAATGTTGAATTAAATAATTAATTAAATTTCAGAAATTAATAAAAACTTTAGAAAATCATATTAAATAAACCGTAACTCCGATGAAAATACTTTGTACATGAAACTTGCTCAGAACGACGATACGAACCCGAATACATCCTCCGTATTCCCGTCAGATGCCCGCAGCTATGAGAACGTTGAACAATTAGACCGATTTCGATAAATGAATAGTGTCCAACCCTAATTAAATAAATCCGAATAAATTCCTAAATTAACTAAATCGCTTAGTTAGGCTGTATATCACCCCGGCCCTGCGTTTAGACATGTCATGCATCCCTGTTGCATTATTGCCGTGTGTTTACTGTTTCTTCCCCCTCTTCTCTTCGGTAGACTACGAGACCGACGCAGCTGCTGGTGCCTCGACCGACTACGTTGTTGACGACCCCTACTTGCCAGAGCAACCAGGCAAGCCCCCCCCTTGATCACCAGATATCGCCTATTCTCCTCTATACTGCTTGCATTAGAGTAGTGTAGCATGTTACTGCTTTCGGTTAATCCTATTCTGCTGCATAGCCTGTCACTGTTGCTACATCTGTTGATACCTTACCTGCAATCCTAAATGCCTAGTGTAGGATGCTAGTTTATCATCATTGGCCCTGCATTCTTGTCAGTCTGCCTTGCTATACTATCGGGCCGTGATCACTCGGGAGGTGATCACGGGTTATACTATACGTATATACGTACTATACAAATGGTGACTAAAGTCGGGTCGGCTCGAAGAGTACCCGCGAGTGATTCACGGATTGGGGGCTGAAAGGACCTTTGTCCCCACGGCCCTTTGTGTGGATCTTTGTGGCGGAGCGACAGGGCAGGTTGAGACCACCTAGGAGACAGGTGGGCCAGGCCCTGGTCGGCGTTCGCGTTTACTTCGTAATAACACGCTTAACGAGATTGGATATTTGATCTGAGTCTGGCCACTGGCCTATACGCACTAACCAACTACGCGGGAGTAGTTATGGGTATCCCGGCGTCGTGGTATCAGCTGAAGCCTTCTTGACGTCAGCGACTGAGCGGCGCGCGCCGTGTTGGACCGCGATAACGTAACCGCCGTGATCGTGTGGGTTGCTAGGTCTGCTCGCGGCCGCGTACGCAACGTGCAGGAGCGCACTGGGCGATGGGCCCAGACCCCAGAGTGCCTAGGATTAGTCCGGCGTGCTGACCTCTCTGTTGAGCCTAGGTGGGGCTGCGACGTGTGGATCTTCCGAGGCCGGGCATGACCCAGGAAAGTGTGTCCGGCCAAAGGGGATCGAGCGTGTTGGGGAATATGTGGTGCACCCCTGCAGGGAAGTTTATCTATTCGAATAGCCGTGTCCCTCGGTAAAAGGACGACCCGGAGTTGTATTCCGACCTCATGACAACTAGAAATGGATACTTAATAAAACACACCCTTACAAGTGACAGTTATAACCCGGTGGTCACTCTCTCGCATGGTGGCGACGAGAGGATCGACGGGTAGGATTATGCTATACGTTGTTGCTTGGTTAACTTCCAACTAATCTCTTCTATTGCTCCAAGATGGAGGCTGCCAGAAGCGTAGTCTTCGACAGGACTAGCTATCCCCCTCTTATTCTGGCATTCTGCAGTTCAGTCCACCGATATTGCCTCTTTACACATATACCATGCATATGTAGTATAGATCCTTGCTTGCGAGTACTTTGGATGAGTACTCATGGTTGCTTTCCCCCTCCTTTCCCCCTTTCCCTTCTTGCTGGTTGTCGCAACCAGATGCTGGAGCCCAGGAGCCAGACGCCACCTTCGACGACTACTACCACCAGGGCGGAGCCTACTACTACGTCCAGGACGCCGACGACCAGGAGTAGTTAGGAGGATCCCAGGCAGGAGGCCCTGCGCCTGTTCGATCTGTTGTATCCCTGTTTGTGCTAGCCATCTTATGGCACCTTGTTTAACCTATGTCTGTACTCAGATATTGTTGCTTCCGCTGACTCGTCTATGATCGAGCATTTGTATTCGAGCCCTCGTGGCCCCTGGCTTGTATTATGATGCTTGTATGACTTATTTATGTTTCAGAGTTGTGTTGTGATATCTTCCCGTGAGTCCCTGATCTTGATCGTACACGTTTGCGTGCATGATTAGTGTACGATTGAGCCGGGGGCGCCACATTCTTATATAGTATAATTCATGGATGAATAAATTTCAGAAACTAGTATACAAAGTTCAGAAATTCAAGCACACCATGTTATTTTTCTTTTGGTATTTACAGTTGAGTCAATGATCTATCTGCTGCTTGGTACTAGTTTAGTTTTCCTTGTTGAATAAAATAACATATACCAGTGCTTCACCAAGTTTCTTTACATTTTTTTGCTGATGAAAAAACATCAGGCCAAGTTCAGAAACTAGTTTACTACATCAATTCCAGAAACTATACTATTGCATCAAGATCAGAAACTACACTAGTACATCAAGCTCAGAAAATAATCTGGTACATCAAAATCATAAATTAATCTAGTGCATCTAATTCATAAACTAATCTGGTGCGTCAGGTTCAAAATCGATTCTATTGCATCTACTTTAGAAACTTCACTAGTACATCAAGTTCATAAACTAGTTTAATCAAATTTTAGGGTGCATCACTAACTAAACAGATGCATGAAGAGGTTGAATGAGTAGGATGGTTCAACATTTTGTTGCCGCGGTGATGTGGTATACCAGGCAGAGTTCCTCCACGCATAAGTACAGAACTGCTGCCCTCTGCGGAGGTTCGTCTTCTCTAGTATACTCCACATCAATGCCGATGTACTGAGGGTAAAAGCCGCCGACCCTCTTCCTGATCCGGCTGATCATCTTGTCAGCTTCGTTTGGATTGCTGGTGCATACGACATCCAGCTTCTCCTTGCCATGGAGGTCAACCTTCTTGAGGCACTTGGTGTAGTCGAGCTTCTGACCGGGGACCTGAACATCATCGACCTCGCTGGTCTGGTCAGACGTCTCACCACGGGGACGCTTGGCAGATGGTTCCTCTGCCATTGCCCTCCTCCAGTGATGGCGGGCTTAAGATAGAGATGCTGTGGGGAGTTGCTAGTTGAGATGGAGCGGCAATGGTGTTTTCGGAATGGAGCGGCAATGAAAGCGAAGGTGGCTTTTTGTTGCGTGGTTTGGGTCGTGGAGGAGTCGGTTGGACACAGGCTTGCCGTGGTAGTGGGGGTAGTGGACATGCGCTCATAGTTTCAGTACGTCATGGCAACTGCCGAGTGGCAGTGCTCGCGGTTGCCTGGAAAAAACAACCGTCCGAGCATCGTTTTTAGGACAGGAATTAACTGACCGCACAGACCCGTCGTGTCAAGATGTACTTATTTTGGTTGTCCTCTAACTTTTGTCTACACTGATTTTAAAGCAGTATTTAGTTGAAAACGAAGTGCAATGCTTAACTGACAGCACATCTTGCTTCAACATATTGAACTGCATTCTTTGGGGCCGCGGACTGCATCCCTTTTGTAATTTTGCAGCTTCCAGCATTTTTTTATGTGTGAGCGAACTGCAGTTGCTTGCTAGTTGTGGGGCGAGGGGCTTGGTGGTTTGGGCCGTGAGAATGTGTTGGGCCCGTTGGGGTGTAAGTCACATCCGACCCAAGTAGGCCTTGCCTTGTTGTACGGGTGCTTTGCTCTGCGCTGTGTGTATGCTATAAAGTTTAGTCCCTCCTCGCCCGCGAGAGTGCCCAGGACCGGTTTATAAGCCCTGGCGAGGCAACCCTTTCGAACTCGTCTGGTTATTGATTGGGCGCTTATACACGGCGCTCGCTGCACTATTTCCCCTGACCTGTGGGCCCTTGTGTGCCCGTCCCCATGCATCGTGGCTCTGAACGGACTCGCCTACTTATAACTATGGGCGCAGACTTAGTACGAGACTGGCTGGGGCCTGGTTGCACCTGGGCGGTCATTTTTTTCTTTTCGTATTGCAAGCAATTTTTTCTTTTGCACTGCATGTAGTTGCATATTTCGTATGCACCATTTGTACTGCTTGTACCAACGTTGCGGACTGCACTGCGTGCACTAAGTCTATGCCTTGTGTACTGCACGAAAGTGCATCTCTTGTGCTTCTTCTAAGCATTCACTGCATGTACACACCTTGTGCACTGCCTGATATTACTTTCGTGAGCTGCATTCACCTTTGTTTAGAATGGTTTGCGAATTATAATTTTTTAGAACTATAAATATTAATGAGCTGCATTTAGTGGGTGGGAGGAGCTGCAGTCAAAGTACACCTTTTTAGAATGAACTCAACTGCATTGTAGATGTAAAAAATCTGTTGTTCTTGAGGCCGCGGACTGTATTTCTTATGTGACTTGCAGCGTCCTGCATTTTATTTATATGAACAAACTACATGTACAAGTCTGCGGCTTTCTCTTGTACTTTCTCTGCATGAACTTTCTCGTGTGCTTCATTTAAGCATGTACTGCGCTGCATGTACACACCTTGTGCACTGCCTATATTTACTCTTGTGAACTGCATTCACCTTTCTTATTAGGTAGGAGTTGCAGTAAGAGTACTTAGTTTGAAGCAATGAACATAAGCAAAACCTAGCAAACAGGAAACAAGGAACAACACAATTAAAGTAAAATGAAACTAAACTGGCCCTATTCATTTCTAGTTGCTGTATGGGATTACTGCCTTGTTCTTCTTCTTCGCTTCTTTTTCTCTTTTTGCCCCGTCTAGCCCCATTATGACATCGTATATGATTCTCCATGACTCGTAGGTTGAGAATGCATCTATTGTTGCATACTTGATAAGCTTGTCTGGCAGCGGGCAACCCCCCCCCCCCCCCCCCACAAAGTATGGTCTTTGTTGCGGTTGATTTTGTTCTTCATGTCATAGTAGTGAATGTCGATTAGCCTGCCGGCAATATCATCCAAAGAGTCAAATTTCTTTTTCTTGTATGGGTCTCTCCATTCCACCTGAATATCAATGTAGTTGTCGGAGTTGATCTCCAAGCCAGATAGCTGCAGCTTGTTTTTGTCTCCTACAATGGCGAATCTGGCGAAGGTGTATTCATCATTCTTGAGGAATTTGTCCAGTTCCATTGGCCTGCAAGTTGTTTGTATAGACTGAATATAGTGAGACATTACCAGTTATTTGAGTACCACCCAATGTTTGTTTTGATTTTCTGAGCTGAACTGCAATATGAAACCCTGAATCTGTTGCGGTGAGTAGCTGCTAATACTTTGTACAGCATAACTAGTAAATCTCATAATAGATTCCAGAAACAAATGCATGTTTGTTATCTTGAATTGAAATTCATATAGGATTCAGATAGATTGGACTATGATCTTTTTACCTCGAAATTCATACAGGATTGAAAGTAGGCAGTAATAGTGCAGTTTTCTATTATTCAGGCAGATAATTTGTATTTCGTAAAACAAAATCAAACTGTGTGGATCCCTAGATCACCTAATTCAAGAATTGAACACATGGGATACTGGAGCCAGCTGAAAATTGTCAATAAATTCCTATGCCATCCTTTTTAAAAATGAGAACCCAAGTTTATATAAGGGCATTTGCGATGAAGAAAATTAAAAATCCATATTGACAACCAAGAGTACAGATTGATAATTATTGTCACCTGTCTTTAGCCGTAGAGATGTGGTAGACAAGGCACTCTTGTTCTACGCATAGCTGGAGCACTGCTGCCCGCTGTGGCTTCACGTAGTGCGTGTACTCGACATCAACGCCGACTAGTTTGACGGGCATTCCGCCGAGCTTCCTCCTGAGCATGGAATACATCTTGTCCACGTCTAGACCCTTGCTTGTGCAAACGACGTGGAGCTTGTGGTTGCTGTGGAGCTCGACGTCGTGGAGCTCCCTGTTTGTGACGCCCCCGATTTGAACGTACACTAATCATACATGCAAATGTGTACGATCAAGATCAGGGACTCACGGGAAGATATCACAACACAACTCTAGACACAAATTAAAGATCATACAAGCTTCATATTACAAGTCAGGGGCCTCGAGGGCTCAAATACACAACCTCGATCAAAACAAGTCAGCGGAAGCAACAATATCTGAGTACAGACATTAAGTTAAACAAGGTGCCATAAGATGGATAGCACAAACTGGGATACAGATCGAAAGAGGCACAGGCCTCCTGCCTGGGATCCTCCTAACTACTCCTGGTTGTCAGCGGACTGCACGTAGTAGTAGGCACCCTCGGTGTAGTAGGAGTCGTCGAAGGTGGCGTCTGGCTCCGGGGCTCCAGCATCTGGTTGTGACGTCCGAGAAGAATGGAAAAAGGGGGGAAAGAGGGAGCAAAGCAGCCGCGAGTACTCATCCAAAGTACTCGCAAGCAAGGATCTACACTACATATGCATCGGTATCAATGAAATGGGTAGTATCTGTGGACTGAACTGCAGAATGCCAGAATAAGAGGGGGATAGCTAGTCCTAGCGAAGACTACGCTTCCGGTAGCCTCCATCTTGAAGCAGTAGAAGAGAATAGCTGGTAAGTTAACCAAGTAAAAATCGTATAGCATAATCCTACCCGACGATCCTCCCCTCGTCGCCCTGTGGGAAAGCGATCACCGGGTTGTATCTGGCACTTGAAAGGGTGTGTTTTATTAAGTATCCGGTTCTAGTTGTCATGAGGTCGGAATACAACTCTGGGTCGTCCTGTTACCATGGACACGGCTATTCGAATAGATCAATCTTCCCTGCAGGGGTGCACCACATTACCCAACACGCTCGATCCCTCTGGCAGGACACACTTTCCTGGGTCATGCCCGGCCTCGGAAGATCAACACGTCGCAGCCCTACCTATGCCTAACAGAGAGGTCAGCACGCCGGTCTAAATCCTAAGCGCGCAGGGGTCTTGGGCCCATCGCCCTTTGCACTCCTGCACGTTGCGAGGGCGGCCGAAAGCAGACCTAGCCCCCCTAATACAAGAGCAGGCGTTCTAGTCCAATCCGGCGCACGCCGCTTAACCGCTGATGTCTAGGAGGCTTTGGCTGATACTACGATGTCAAGTGCCCATAACTATTCCCGCGTGGTGGTTAGTGCGTATAGGCCAGTGGCCAACTCAGATCAAATACCCAATCTCGTTAAGCGTGTTATTATGAAATAACCGTGGACGCCGATCAGGGGCCAGGCCCACCTGTCTCCTAGGTGGTCACAACCTGCCCTGTCGCTCTGCCACAAAGTAACACTCGGGGGCCGTCGGGAACCCAGGCCCACCACTACCTGGATGGAACCACCTATCCTCTCAGCTCCCACATCAAAATCACTTGTCGGTACTCTACGAGCCGACCCGACTTTAGGCACAACATGTATCATCTGTAATATACATAGTATAAACCCATGATCACCTCCTGAGTGATCACGGCCCGATAGTATAGCATGGCAGACAGACAAGAATGTAGGGCCACTGATGAAATACTAGCATCCTATACTAAGCATTTAGGATTGCAGGTAAAGGTATCAACAACAGTAGCAACAAGGACAGGCTATGCCTGGAAGCTCGGCAGAGAAGGACGGGTCGTCAACACCGTAGTGGATCAGGGCAGCAGTAGTGGTGTTAGTCTCAAAGTCTCACGGAGAGAAGAGGGGGAAGAAACAATAAATACAACGCAAACAGATGCATGACATGGCAATAAACGGTGCTAGGTGTGATCTAACGCGGTACTAGGCGGTATTGGCGAAGGGGGGAAACATCCGAGAAAGTATCCCTGGTGTTAGGCATTTTCGGACAGACGGACTAGAGGGGGACGGTTGCATGTTCGCTATGCTAGGGACGTGTGGCAGACGAATGGACTGCGTATTCGGATTCGTCTTGTTTTTCTGAGCAACTTTCATGTACAAAGTATTTTCATCCGAGGTACGGTTTATTTTATATTAATTTTCAAAGTCTTAACTATATTCTGGAATTAATATTAATTAAAAAAATAGTTAAAACTATTGTCACCAAGCAGTGGGCTAGCCACAGCCACTGACTGGTGGGGCCGATCAACTGCCCAATCAGGAGTTGACTAGTCAACAGGGTAGGTGGGGGGCCACCTGCCATTGTCAGATTTACTTAATAATGTTTAATTTAACTAATTATGTTAATTAACCAGTGGGTCCCATATGTCAGTGGAACATCTAGTTAGCAGATTTTTAATTAGGTATAATTAGGTATGGAGCCTACTGCCAGGGGCATGTTTTAAGTGAAATGTTATTTGGGCGCTGGGGTCCACATTTTATTGACTGCATAGTTAAACAGGTTTATTAACAGTGTGAATTAACAGGGGGTGGCCCACAGGTCAATGTCACGGGGGGTTGATTAGCACGGTAATTAAGTGCTAATCATAGTGCCACGTCAGCACGGTAACGGCGGCAAGGCAGAGCGCACCGGCGACGACCGTGCGCTCGTGTCCAGCGAACATTCTAGCGAGTGGTCGGCATGGATCGGATAAGGGCCTCACCGCGCACCCACTGGAACTATTAGCAGGTGCTGGGATGGTTAGAATCGACCACCACGTCGGCGTCAAGCGGCGGCAGAGGCACGGCCTCGTCAGCAGGGCGTCTACGGGGCACGGGGAAGAGAGGGGAGAGGCCAGGGGGAGCCGGATGCTCACATCATTGCAGAGGAGGGCTCGAGGAGGCCGGAGGAACCCTGCCGGCGAGGTCCGATGACCGGACGGGCCGGCAGGCGCGAGGCAGAGCAGAGGGCTTGGGGTGGCGCAGCGCGGGGATGACGGCCTCAACACGGGGCGAGGAGGAAGTCGTGGCACGCGGGGCGGTGGCGAGCTTCGGCGGGGCGTGGCGATGACGGCGGCGGCCGGTGGTGTTGCAGGCGCGGCACGAGGATGACGAAGAAGCTGCGGGGCGGAGGCAGCAGTCCTCGGGCGCGGGCGTGCTCGCCGGGGCCGCGGGGAGCAGCGGCGGACGGGGGCAGGGCCGGTGAAGGAGAGGAGGGGACGGCGTGCGGCGACGACGGGGTGAGGCGACGCGGCGAGGACGAGTGGCATCGGGACGCCCGGGTCAGGGGCGGCGAGCACTGGGTGCTCCCGATCCAGATCCAGGGGGATCGGGGGGAGTGGGGGAGAATGGGGGAAGGTGGTGCGGTCAGGGGGTTAGAGCTCGGTGAGTGGGGGGTTAAGGGAGGCGGCTGGGCCGGCCTGGCTAGCCCAGTGGCCAGCTGGGCCGAGGCCCAGCGAGGGGGGGGGGTTTCTTTGTTTTGTTTTCTTTTGTTTTATTTTCACTTTTTCCTTTCATTTATTTTTCCATTTCTGTTTTCTTTTACTTATTTAATAGTTTATTGCTTTACAAAAAGTAAAACCCACTCCTAAGTTAGAGCTGTAAATTCAACTGTTGTCACAAAAAGTTTGGGAAAAAATAAAGTACCTTGTATTCTTTATTAATTAAAAAGCATTTAAGTTATTGTTTCAGTCATTGTTTTATTTATTTTAGGGCATTCAAATACTTCTAAAAGAGTTGGTTTCTCCACCATTATTACTTAGGATTTATTTGCCACAGTTTGTATTTTTTTTTTTTGACTTTGAAAACTTTAAATTTTGACTTTGATTTAAATTTGAAGTTGAATCGGCTTTGACTCAAGTGAGATTAGCAACAGTAATGATGGTGACATGGCATCATTAGCAGGGGATTATTGTAGCTTAATTATCCGGGCGTCACAATTCTCCTCCACTACGAGAAATCTCGTCCCAAGATTTAAGAGGTGAAGTAAGGGGGAAAATTCTGGTTACAAAATTCGAGCGGATCTCTCGGTCTTGGTTGCTCTTCTCGAAGAGGTCGATCCACTATGTTGATGTCTTCATTTCTCTGCTACAGGTCATCATGATGAAGCCGGCATCCTTTCTTCAGGAGTTCCATCATACTTATGAAAAAGGATAAGGGGTATCTTCGGAAGAACTGACCTCTGCAAGGTCGCTTATTTGGTAGATAACACCAGGGATGGTGGCGGAAAGTAACTCTCGAATTGAAACTTAGAAAATTTCGAGAGCAAAGTAGGAAGCTACCATGGGAAGTTTCGAGCGAACAGGCAATCATTCGATGTCTGAAACAGGACATGAAAGGGGTTCAGAGCAGCGGGAATAAGTATTGTGTCTGGTACCAGAATTGATGATCTCTCGGAAGGTGGCTCGTGAATTACATACGAGGCCACGCGCGAGGATCAACCTTGGGAATAGGGGGGTACAGGAGAGCCAAGTTTTGATCCTGTGGAACTATGGGTTATGGGCCCACCATGTGGGTTAAAAGTAGGAAGGACGGTGACGTCTTGCACGATCATGTAAGCAAGGCATGTCAAAGGATAGTCTGTCAGTATGTCGGCAACAACTTCGGTACCAAGGGCGAGGGACGAAGAGAACCATTTTCCTGCTCGTTGAATGAGCCGGACCAATAGGCAAAGTTCTCGTCCATCGGTGGTTACCGGAATATCATCAATAATAGTAACAGGGTCTTACTAACAGAGTGGTACCATGAGGTGCTTACCTGAGCAGGGGAATTAGCACTGCTCAGTTAAGTAGATTACAAGACTGGTTAAACAAAACAATGGAAAGTAAAATGTGTTTAAACACGTATTTCAGGGGTATATCCTTCCCAAGGACAAGCAGAGCATGATATCCATGACATGATATAAAATAGAAAACCTTTAGGTAAGGGGAGAGAAATTTCATGACATTACCCATACCACGGTGTTTGGATAATTGATAAAGAAAATTTTGAATTGTGCTTCAAATGTTCTTATTGAAAATCGGAGTACCACAGACATGCTTCGAGATAGCATTGACATGGTCTTCAAGCAAAGGTCAGACTTTGGATACACAAAGGATCCATCAGGAACAACTTATAGAATAGGTCTTACAATTTCCTCATGGAAGAATGGCTAACCTTGTGAAAGAGGATACTATAACAATAGGTCCTCAGGCCAGGTGTGCTAGGCATAACATCACCTTACTGGGTCATATAAAGACCAATGCTATAACTTAGGGAAATATGTTCCAACCATCATATCTGACCGAGATTCAGATCTGATTGGTGTCTGGATACCTCAGACTCAGGATGCCTGAGAAGAAAAAGGTGAACACAACATGATGGGATGACATTGTAAGATTCTCGTGAAATGAACTATGGAAGCAAGTTCCGAAACAAGAGTTCATCATTAAACCAAGGAGAGGATGAAGAGGTGGCTGATGGACTCAACGACAATTCATCAAGATTTCCAAAAAGATGGATTCCCACAATTATGAGAACAAGGAGATAACATTTGTCAGATCAAATGATATATTGATGTATGCTCAAGGAAAACATACACAATTAAACATTGGTTGAAAGGTGCATGCGAGATATGGGCTTAGGTAGCATGATCAATGTTAGAATGGTGATTCAATAACTAATAGTCTAAGAATGAACTATCGATCATTAACTTCAAAGCAATAGGGTTGCTAGAAGTACAGAATCCAAACAGCACCGTTCACTTGTTGGTATCCAGGTTTGAATCAACATGGGAACCAAGAAAGAATGGTGATGGTGAGAAGTACCACTATTTCAAGAATTCTTAAGAGGTGGAGCAATCCTCACAACATTCTTGATATAGAAGACAGTAATACTACAAGGTAGAACATAACCTAAGCTAGATAGCAAGGAAATCAAGGTACAACACAAAACATGATCATCAAGGGGCAAGGATGGTATTTCCCATCATGAATTCGATTGATATCTTGAAAGACTCAGAATGTTGATGATGATCACGACACAATTGTTGAGAGATTTCATGAAGGTGTAATCGATCGGCGATGACATCAAGTCAAAGGAATGATGAAGCGAAAGGTTATTGGAACCACGGGTACGCCACAAACTCAGAATCAAGCTTGTTGTTCAAGGCGAAATGATATGACGAGGAAAGTCAACGTAAGCTCAGCTTAACGTTGAAAATTGTGCTCCAGGAAGAAGGACCAGGTAGCACAGTTAAAAAGTTGCACGATAATGATATAGCCGATCAGGCTAGGAATGACTTGAAGGATTAATAAACTCATAAGCAACGGAGATTACTTAGAGTTATTGAATCGGAGTGCGGAATTGATTCACTTATCGGTGTCCTTGAGTGTCTAACAACTCAGAACCCGGGGAAAATTGGAATCGGTGAGAAATAATACTTGAAGAAGAACTCATAAGAAGTAATATGGTTCTGTGATATTATCGAGATACCACGGGGTAATACTCGAAGGTAGATCATAATAGAGGTTGGATGGGTGCATTGATCTGCAGAGGACAAGTGGTTTAACTTGTTTGAGAAATTGAATCAAAGGGGAACAATATGGTCAGAACCACATTTGTAAATGATCTAACCACAGATACAAGAAGAACTTATAACAAGGGGGTAACTATTTTACAAGAAGCTTCCATGATAAGATCTGCATCGTGTCCATGGGCATGAATGCAAAGTTCAAGGTCGACTCACACTTCTTCAATGCCTAACCTTTCATTCACTTCTCGTCTTCGAGGTTGTAGAGTAGGAAATTATCTAGTAAAACACCAGAAGGGTATGACTTGTGAAAACTTTTGGGTTCATATGGTTTTAGGGAAGGTATAGGTTCATCCCATCAGGGCATCTTAGGAACATATACCACAAGCTTCATGAGTAATTAACACAAGCTCAAAAGCAGAGCATGGTTGACAAAAGGTGAGGATACAATTTACCAAAGGCATTATGTATCTGAGGAAAGGCTCACAAGGTTATTCAATATGAAGGACACTGTCGGATAATAATTCAACAAAGGATCTGGCGGTCCACAATGGAGCCGATGTGAGTATCAGTACTCAATCAAGGAAGAAAACAATGCAAAGACATTGGATTATAGAAACAACTGACTAATTCAAAGCTCAAATGCAAGGAATTATGATTTCCAGATCAAGGGATCAGAAGCAAACGCTCTGATTAAGGGTGGATAATTTGAATAGCCTTAGGGGTACAATCGACGGCAATTTGATTGGTCGAGAACCAACTCCTGTTCAAATGACGTTTGAGCCGGAAGAATGAATTCTAGGATTTGATTAAGGATTGTGAGCATTCGCAACATATTGAATCAACGGACTCAAAATGATAATGACAAAGGATGCCAATAAGATTACCAGACTAATGGGATTAATCATAATGCAAGCAAGCAAGAATTTCAAGAGCAATAGGCTGTTGAGGATTTTTGGAAGATCGAATGGTATTTCAAAGACTTTTGTGAAATACATGAATCAACTGGGGATGAGCGGATACTCAATAAGTGCGAGAAATTATCTATAGGGGCATTCAGGTGACAAAGAACTGCAAGGCAGTAGGCGCAAGGG
The DNA here is from genome assembly GCA_011799875.1 of Thinopyrum elongatum. Taxonomy (NCBI): domain Eukaryota; kingdom Viridiplantae; phylum Streptophyta; class Magnoliopsida; order Poales; family Poaceae; genus Thinopyrum; species Thinopyrum elongatum. The sequence goes on along the minus strand of CM022300.1, from coordinate 439,952,442 downwards.
ATTCTTAAAAAGTCGAAGAACAATTCGATTTATCTTGTAATAACAAGGGCAGCTGGGAATAAAAGTAAGAACGACAGGTGTATGTAATTATCCATATAGGGATATATCATTGGTAGGGAATTGCAAAAGCGACGGGCACAAAGTCTCGAGAGAACATCAGAGAGTAACTTCGGATTCTTCTGGTGCAGCAGGCGATCATCTAGACTAAAGGGGCTCACCGGGAGAAAGTATTATCGAGAACCTAGAGTCAGAGTTAGTAAAATCATTTAACCCGAATAGAAGAGAGATTAGAGTCCCAGAGTATAGATGAGGAGTAAAAGATCCTAATACCACCCAATGGCGACGTGGGCCCGTAAGCCACACAGCCATGTTAGTAAAAAGTTTTGCAATGACTAGACTCGACTTCGGCCAAGGAGTGTGGAAGGGGATTCCTACAGGCAGTCGGCTCTGATGCCAACTTGTGACGCCCTCGATTTGACCATACACTAATCATGCACGCAAATGTGTACGATCAAGATCAGGGACTCACGGGAAGATATCACAACACAACTCTAGACACAAATTAAAGATCATACAAGCTTCATATTACAAGCCAGGGGCCTCGAGGGCTCGAATACACAAGCTCGATCAAAACAAGTCAGCAGAAGCAACAATATCTGAGTACAGACATTAAGTTAAACAAGGTGCCATAAGATGGCAGCACAAACTGGGATACAGATTGAAAGAGGCGCAGGCCTCCTGCCTGGGATCCTCCTAACTACTCCTGGTCGTCAGCGGATTGCACGTAGTAGTAGGCACCCTCGATGTAGTAGGAGTCATCGAAGGTGGCGTCTGGCTTCGGGGCTCCAGCATCTGGTTGCGACGTCTGAGAAGAATGGAAAAAGGGGGGAAAGAGGGAGCAAAGCAACCGTGAGTACTCATCCAAAGTACTCGCAAGCAAGGATCTACACTACACATGCATCAGTATCAATGAAATGGGTAGTATTTGTGGACTGAACTGCAGAATGCCAGAATAAGAGGGGGATAGCTAGTCCTAGCGAAGACTATGCTTCTGGTAGCCTCCATCTTGAAGCAGTAGAAGAGAGTAGCTGGTAAGTTAACCAAGTAACAATTGTATAGCATAATCCTACCCGACGATCCTCCCCTCGTCGCCCTGTGGGAAAGCAATCACCGGGTTGTATTTGGCACTTGAAAGGGTGTGTTTTATTAGGTATCCGGTTCTAGTTGTCATGAGGTCGGAATACAACTCCGGGTCATCCTGTTACCGTGGACACGGCTATTCGAATAGATCAATCTTCCCTGCAGGGGTGCACCACATTACCCAACACGCTCGATCCCTCTGGCCGGACACACTTTCCTGGGTCATGCCCGGCCTCAGAAGATCAACACGTCGCAGCCCTACCTAGGCCTAACAAAGAGGTCAGCACGCCGGTCTAAATCCTAAGCGCGCAGGAGTCTTGGGCCCATCGCCCTTTGCACTCCTGCATGTTGCGAGGGCGGCCGAAAGCAGACCTAGCCCCCCTAATACAAGAGCAGGCGTTCCAGTCCAATCCGGCGCGCGCCGCTCAACCGCTGACGTCTAGGAGGCTTCGGCTGATACTACGACGTCGAGTGCCCATAACTGTTCCCGCGTGGTGGTTAGTGCGTATAGGCCAGTGGCCAACTCAGATCAAATACCCAATCTCGTTAAGCGTGTTATTATGAAATAACCGCGGACGCTGATCAGGGGCCAGGCCCACCTGTCTCCTAGGTGGTCACAACCTGCCATGTCGCTCCACCACAAAGTAACACTTGGGGGCCGTCGGGAATCCAGGCCCACCACTACCTAGATGGAACCACCTGTCCTTTCAGCCCCCAGATCAAAATCACTTGCGGGTACTCTACGAGCCGACTCGACTTTAGGCACAACATGTATCATCTGTAATATACATAGTATAAACCCGTGATCACCTCCCGAGTGATCACGGCCCGATAGTATAGCATGGCAGACAGACAAGAATGTAGGGCCACTAATATATTCTAGCATCCTATACTAAGCATTTAGGATTGCAGGTAAAGGTATCAACAACAATAGCAACAAGGACAGGCTATGTAGCAGTATAGGATCAAACCGATGAAATAGTAACACTACTCTAATGCAAGCAGTAGAGGGAAAGAGTAGGCGATATCGGGATGAACAAGGGGCGGTTGGCTTGCCAGGAAGCTCGGCAGAGAAGGACGGGTTGTCAACACCATAGTCGATCGGGGCAGCAGTAGTGGTGTCAGTCTCGAAGTCTAACAGAGAGAAGAGGGGGAAGAAACAATAAATACAATGCAAACGGATGCATGACATGGCAATAAACGGTGCTAGGTGTGATCTAACACGGTACTAGGCGGTACTGGCGAAGGGGGGAAACATCCGGGAAAGTATCCCTGGTGTTAGGCATTTCCGGATAGACGGACCGGAGGGGGACCGTTGCATGTTCGCTATGCTAGGGACGTGTGGCAGACAAATGGACTGCGTATTCGGATTCGTCTCATTTTTCTGAGCAACTTTCATGTACAAAGTATTTTCATCCGAGGTACGATTTATTTTATATTAATTTTCAAAGTCTTAACTATATTCTAGAATTAATATTAATTAAAAAAATAGTTAAAACTATTGTCACCAAGCAGTGGACTAGCCACAGCCACTGACTAGTGGGGCCGGTCAACCGCCCAGTCAGCAGTTGACTGGTCCATGTTTGACTGGTCAATGGGGTAGGTGGGGGGGCCACCTGCCATTGTTAGATTTACTTAACAATGTTTAATTTAACTAATTATGTTAATTAACCAGTGGGTCCCATATGTCAGTGGAACATCTAGTTAACATATTTTTAATTAGGTATAATTAGGTATGGAGCCTACTGCCAGGGGCATGTTTTAAGTGAAATGTTATTTGGGCGCTGGGGTCCACATGTTATTGACTGCTTAGTTAAACAGGTTTATTAAACAGTGAATTATCAGGGGGGTGGCCCACAGGTCAATGTCATAGGGAGTTGATTAGGATGGTAATTAAGCGCTAATCACAGTGCCACGTCAGCATGGTAACGGTGGCGAGGCAGAGCGCATCGGCGACGACCGTGCGCTCGCGTCCGGCGGACATTCTAGCGAGTGGTCGGCATGGATCGGACAAGGGCCTCGCCGCGCACCCACTGGAACTACTAGCAGGTGCTGGGATGGTCAGAATCGACCACCATGTCGGCGTCGAGCGGCGGCAGAGGCACGGCCTCGTCGGTAGGGCATCTACGGGGCACGGGGAAGAGAGGGGAGAGGCCAGGGGGAGCCGGATGCTCACATCGTTGCAGAGGAGGGCTCGAGGAGGCCGGAGGAACCCTGCCGGCGAGGTCCGGTGACCTGATGGGCCGGCAGGCGCGAGGCAGAGCAGAGGGCTTGGGGTGGCGCGGGGCAAGGATGACGGCCTCAGCACGGGGCAAGGAGGAAGCCGTGGCACGCGGGGCGTGGCGATGACGGCGGCGGCCGGTGGTGTTGCAGGCACGGCGCGAGGACGACGAAGAAGCTGCGGGCCGGAGGCGGCAGTCCTCGGGCGCGGGCATGCTCGCCGGGGTCGTCGGGAGCAGCGGCGGACACGGGGAGGGCCGGTGAAGGAGATGACGGGATGGCATGCGGCGACGACGGGACGAGGCGACGCGGCCAGGACGAGCGGCATCGGGGCGCCCGGGTCGGGGGCGACGAGCGCTGGGTGCTCCCGATCCAGATCCAGGGGGATCGGGGGGAGTGCGGCAGAATGGGGGAAGGTGGTGCGGTGAGGGGGTTAGGGTTCGGTGAGTGGGGGGGTTAAGGGAGGCGGCTGGGCCGGCCTGGCTAGCCCAGTGGCCAGCTGGGCCGAGGCCCAGCGAGGGGGGGTTCTTTGTTTTCTTTTCTTTTGTTTTATTTTCACTTTTTCCTTTCATTTATTTTTCTGTTTCTATTTTCTTTTACTTATTTAATAGTTTATTGCTTTACAAAAAGTAAAACCCACTCCTAAATTAGAGTTGTAAATTCAACTGTTGTCACAAAAAGTTTGGGACAAAATAAAGTACCTTGTATTCTTTATTAATTAAAAATCATTTAAGTTATTGTTTCAGTTGCTGTTTTATTTATTTTAGGGCATTCAAATACTTTTAAAAGAGTTGGTTTCTCCACCATTATTACTTAGGATTTATTTGCCATAGTTTGTATTTTTTTGTTTTGACTTTGAAAACTTTAAATTTTGACTTTGATTTAAATTTGAATTTGAACCGGCTTTGACTCAAGTGAGATTAGCAACAGTAATGATGGTGACATGGCATCATTAGCAGGGGATTACTGTAGCTTAATTATCTGGGCGTCATACTGTTGTACCTGCGGCGCTGCTTGTTCAGAGGTCATCCGCCATGGCTCTCCTCTGTTGTCTTGCGTTTGTTCTGGAGAGAGAGGTTAGTGAAAGGAAGTGGGGAGAAGAAGTGGCAATGGTGTTTTTGGGGACGAAGCAGTTCTAATTTTGCTCTTTTTCTGGCGGTTTGTGACAGGACGTGGGAGTGTTGGAGGGGGTAGTAGTGTGGTGGGGTTGTGGTTTCAGTTATGTGGCAACTGCAGAAAGGTTCTGCGATGTGGAGGCTGTGTTAGTGTGTTCGAAATTTGAAATGGCGTCGCCTCTTTTTTGTGACAACTTCAGATAGGCACGCAACTGTCAGAAATGAGGTGATTGTGTTTTTGGTGAATTTTCTTACTAAGTGAACTTCTTGGATATCATGATAGAACTACCTATGTCCATAAATTGTACTGCATGCAACCAATTTTATTCTTCGTATACTGTATTAGATCAGATCAAGATTCATACAGATGTAAGCGCACTGCTTTTTCGATGGAGTGTATTTTTATTTTCTTATTTTTATAAATGAGAGTGATCCAACTTTTTCGGGGGTGGAGGGTTGTATGGGTAGGTGTACCAGACTGTTTTGCTTAACTAACCGGGCTGCATTCTTCCTTTTAACCGAACTGCAATACAGTAGAAAGGGAACTGCATTCCAGAAGTAACAATACATCCTGCTTCCACAGCACGAACTGCATTGTTGTAGGCCGCGGTCTGCATTTGTACGTTGACTTGGGGCTTCCTGTATTTATTTATGAGAGCGAACTGCAGTTTCTGGCAGTGCCCACACACATTTTGTTGTCGTGGTTATTCATTTAAAAAAGCTTTTTAATTTTTCTTACTGTTTTTTTTGTAATCACTGTTTTATTTTAGTGTGCCGTGGTATTTTAACCACTCTCGCATGTTGGGCCTGTGTTGGGGAGCGAAGACGCATTCGGCCCAAGTAGGCGTGCCGGCCGGCACAGTAGCTTCGCGGTGCGCTGTGTGTATGCTCTAAGGTTTAGTCCCACCTCGCCCGCCGAGAGCGCCCGCGACCGGTTTATAAGCCGTGACGAGGCAACCCTTTCGAACTCCTCTAGTTACTGATTGGGCGCTTATACACGGCGCTCGCTGTACTTTCCTCCCTGACCTCTGGGCCCTTGTGTGCCCAGCCCCACGTATCGTGGCTCAGAACGGACTCGCTTGTGTTCATAAGCGGGCGCGTAACCTAGTATGAGAGTGGCTGGGTCCTGGTTGCACCTGGGCGGTTAATTTTTTTTTCTTTTCGTATTGCAAGTATTTTTTTTATTTTAAACTGCATGTATTTGCGTATTTCGTATGCACCATTTGTACTCGTTGTACCAATGTTTCGTACTACACTGCGTGTACTAAGTCTGTGCCTTGTGCACTACACGAAAGTGCATGCACTTTCTCTTTGTGCTTCATTTTAAGCATGTATTGCACTGCATGTACACACCTTGTGCACTGCTTGATATTACTTACATGAACTACATTCACCTTTGTTTAGAATGGTTTGCGAATTATAATTTTTTAGAAATATAAATATTAATGAGCTGTGTTTAGTGGGTGGGAGGAGCTGCAGTCAAAGTACACCTTTTTTTGGTCTTTCTTTTTCATTGTAACATAAGTTTTATTGATTGCCCTTCATTCTTGGTAACATAAGTTTTATTAACTCTCATTTAATTTTCAGTTTTATTTTTTGCGTGGCTAGACCTTTTGCATTCCTCTTCTATATATTTAGGCCAACTTCTAACCTTCCTTTGCAGTTCATTTCCCCTCTAGCTGCAACTTCTCTCCTTCCTCCAGCCTCCCTTTCTTTCTTTTCATTTTAGGGTTTGTTGCGATGGCTCCAGGCCCCTGCGCGAATCTCTCCTGCTGCAGCCATGGTTGTGGTGTGCTGACGCACTGCGATTGCTCAGCTTGCTCTCAGGCCCGTCGTGCTCGCCGGGGGGGCAAGGTCTTGTGCTGAGCTGGGCGAGTGGAGCAGCTTGCATATGGCACAGTTTTCACGGAGGGATTGGATCTAGAACATATCAATGTCGTTGCATTCTATTCCGCCTTGCTTCGCCGTGGCCTTGGCCGCACAAGTCCTTTTGTTCATAAGCTTACGCCCACAGATGTGGAGACTCACTACAAGATGGTAATTTTCGTTTGATCTGATTTTTTCTTTGTGATTTTTTTGTATAATTCCATACTAGTCTAAACTTCTAGTACTTTAGGAGCGGGCTTCTTTTGTTTATTGAAGTGTACTGCACGGTGTTCTTATATCTTGTTCTTATTTTTTCCTTGCGTGTATGGAGGTCGTGTTTGTTTGCATGTACTATGATGCTCCATGAATATAGAGTTCGTACTACATGGTTACAAGATGTGAACTGCATAGGTATGAGATGAGCACTACTAGTTGCACAATTTTTTCCCCGTGTACGGTGTGTACTATTTAACTTTTTTACGAACTGCATGACAGTTAGAAGCGTACTGCATATAAGCATGTTCCATACTGCATGTACCTCCCTTGCATAAGAGATTCATGAACTGTATGTGCGTTTTATCTGTATTGCTTATTGGTGTGTTGTGCACTTCATCTAGCTCGCGTCTGTACTGTGTGCAGGTTTGTTTCTGCTGTGTGCACAATATGAGAATTGTACTGCTAGTATTGTCCTATAACAGTTTTATTATTTTTTGCAGAAAATCCCCCAACGAGCTGTTAGGTATCTCTGGCTCAAGAAGAAGGGTATTCTCCAAGTTGTTTTCGTGAATGGACACCCGAAACCAGCTAAGTACCGTGTAGGCATTGATGGGCGGTTGTATCTGCAGAAAGGCTAGAAGGAATTCGTCATTGAGAGTGGCTTGAAGTCTCAGCAAGTTGTTGTCCTCAACTTTTTTGAACTCGAGGATCGTATGTTTAAAATCACGTTTGATGTGTTTGGTTAAGGTTATGAGGTTGATTGTAATAAGTACTTCTGCGTATCGAATGCTTCATCTTTGACGTGATTGTAATAAGTACTTTTGTGATCTGAACTGCCTGATTTATAGGTTAGAACTTCGTGTTGTCTATGAGCTAACTGCATGTTTTTATGGGTTGTGGATCAGAGTGCGTCAATGTTTACTCCAGACTGCTATATATATGGTTTTCTCTATACATCATTTCTCTCGTATGGTTTAGTGGAAGAACTCCAGGTCAGCGGGAAATCTGTGTTTACACAAAATTCAAACTGCTACATAAGTCATACAGATATGCAAACTGCTATATATATGATTAATTTATTGAACTGTATCTATTTGGTCGTTAACCTGCTGCTTCTTCACGATGACTGGAGTGCGTCTAATGTTGCACTTTGTCTTGTTTTTCGTGGCGGTGTTGCCGCTTCTTGTCTTTGCACCATTGTGTTTGTAGCCGCTCGCGTGCTAGTTGATGGCGGGTTTTTTTTCAGCACTGTGAACTGCAATCTTCTTTGCTCCTCGCATGCTGCTTGATGGCGGTTTTTGTTTTCCAGCGCTGTGAACTGCAATCTTCTTTGCTCCTCGCGTGCTGGTTGATGGCGGTTTTTGTTTTCCAGCGTTGTGAACTGCAATATTCTTTTCTCCTCACGTGCTGGTTGATGGCAGTTTTTGTTTTCCAGCACTGTGAACTGCATCCTTTCGCGCTCCTACCTTGTTTTTGTATGTGGTGTCGTTCTTAGTTGTTTCTGTACAGCAGCATTCCCTTCTGTTTTCTGTCTTTTGTTTGGTGGTCTTGTGGGCATTGTTTCTTCATGTTCTTCGTCCTCTTCACTCTCTTCTTCTTCCTCCTCATCTTCTTCATCTGCTTCTTCATAAGCCACTTCTTCTTCAGTTGCATCACCATCTTCTTCGTCTTCCTCGTTTTGTGATCTTGTTATTTTGGGGTAAGTTCTTGAATTGTGTCTGTCCCTCCTGTTGTAGATGCTGCAAAGACCGGTTTCGTCCATTTCTTAGTGTTGTCAGCGGAATCTCTATTTGGTTGTGCATCGCCATGGCCATGGTTTTCTTGTTCATGTTTTTTTACATGTCCTGGAATTGTGGTCGTTCATGGCATTACATGTCTTGCACCTTCTTATTCCCAATGGCTGACCATCACTGTCCAGCTCAGGCTGTGGCTTACTATTTCTGTCATCATTTTTCTCCTTGCATGCAGCCTTTTTTTGAGTTGCATCACCCCCTTTATTCCTCCCTCTCGTGTTTGAAACAGGAGGTGGAAGAATTGTTTCTTTTTTTATTGCACCAGTAGCACTGTGTTCGGCATTTTCTACTTGCTCGGTATTCTTGTCAAGATGGGAATTCTCCGCTTGTTTTATTTTTGCTTCTTCTTCTTCTTCTTCGTTGAGCACATCAACTTCCTTGATCAGTGCCCTCATATCAGACAATGCCTTGTGGTACCCGGCATCGGACCTGGTCCCTCTCTTTGCAAGGTCCATTGCTGTTTCTGACAGCAATTTTCTACGGCAAAATAGTGAACTTCCATCTGGTGCTGTTTGTTCGTAGTCTCTTCTGTCAAACATTGGATTTGATCTTGCGTTCCGGGTGTATCTTTTCATGATGTACACCTCAAGAATCTTGTCTACTCTCAAGTGATGCAGCATGCATACCACATGGACGCAAAAGAGCCCTGCAGACAACACATGTTTCTTTGGTTTGTAAGTGAATTGCATGAAATTAATAAACACATATTTTTTTGTTATTTGTTCATTTTAAGGAAGTGAACTTCACTTGGTTTTCTCAGTTACTTGTGCAAGTGGACTTTTAAATTTCAGTAAGTGAGCTTCATGCATAACTTTCAGAAATTAGGATTTTTGTGCTAGCGAGCCGCACCTGTGTGTGTCCAGAGTTTGCACTCACATTCGTAGACACCGTTCTTTTCATCGGCGACCAATTGGAAATCATGTCTTGCCCAATCAAATGCATCCGATCTGTTGTAGTGGTGTACGAGGTACTTTGTTGGGTTCTCAGGGCACTATTCTTCTCTGAATGCACTGCTGCGGTAGAGTGTTTCTTTGAAATCTGCAAAAACTGCCCTTGTGTATACTTTCGACAGCTGAACTTTGAACCCAAACAGGGTCGTTGTCGTTACTTCTGACTGCATGATCAGAAATGCAGCGTTACGAATCAGAGAACTGAAAAATACTGTTTGTTTTTGTAGTTATTTAGCAGTTTTTTATGGACATTTTATTTACCTCATTTCCAACTGTCTCTGCGTGCTCGACGGCCTTCCTGGTCTGAATGCACTTGTCCACCTATTAAGCAAACAGATGGAGATCATGCTTCTCTTTGACGAAGTTTTTCTTCAATATACGGTTCATGCTCTCGCTTCTCTGCGTGGAAGTCATCCGAGCACAGAAAATTTCCTTGCAGTAAGCTGAGATCCACTTATGCCTGTCATCCCACAGCGAATTCATCACTTCGTTGTTTTGCAAGTTGTATTTCTGCATGAGGTCCTTCCATGCCCGTTCAAATTCTGACGGCATTAGTGAGTGGTTCAGCACCACAGTGAGTTCATCCTTGAGTTTCTTGTGCGCCTTATACAGCAAGGCAAGGTGGTCTTTGTACTTCTTCATGATGTGCCACTGACACAACTTATGCAATGTATCCGGGAGGCTAGTTTTTAATGCTGCCTTCATCGAAGAACATTGGTCTGAGAGGCACATGTAGTGTATTTTTATTAAGTTGTTTATGTGTAAGAAAGACGGAAGAAATAGAAGTGTACCAAACAAACGTAAGTATAAAGGTGTTGTATTGTACCTGTGAGCATGCAGATTGGCGGCTTGTAGTTCATACACCTCAAGAATGTTTTGAAAACCCACTCGAACGACGGTATCGTTTCATCTCGCACAAGGGCGACAGCAAATATGGTGCTTTGTAGATGACGGCTCACTCCCACGAAGACTCCCAGCGGCATGTGGAATTTGTTAGTTTTATATGTCGTGTCAAATGTAACGCAGTCTCCTAAATCTTCATACGATCCTTTGCAACTTGCGTTGGCCCAAAAGACGTTTCTTACACGATTATCTACATCGACGTCATAATCATAGAAGAACTCTGGGTTGATCTTCTTCATCTTCTCAATGAAATCCAGAAGTTTCTTGACGTCATCTTGAGACTCTTCTCTAGAAAACTTCTGTTTCTTGCATTTCAAACGCAATGCAAACTCATTTTATCAAATAGGAAATAATTACCCGTAGAATGCTCAAGCAATATATTCTATGACGTGCTTACTTGTTGACCCAGTTGTGGCTAGTATGTCCCATGAACTGCAGACCACCGGACACACGCGACAGCGTTGACATCATCTGTGCGTGTGTGTGGTTGTCCAGCTGCATGTCCTTCACCAACTGGTCAATCAAAGGATCGTCTCTTTTGTGTGAGTGCATGTGCAAAAGCATCCTCTAGCATCTTGTGATTGTGGTTGAGCTCAACCGTTTCTATCACAAAACTCCCATTCTTCCTCTTTTTGACTCTAATTCTTGCCTTGCAGCCAATCCTTTTTGATGTCTTCTCATGTTTCCGGTCATAATCTGCCATAGTCTGCTTGTGCGTCCCTTCTCTTGAGCAGACAATGTAGGCATTTGTCTTGTGTTTTGCCCTCTTGCGTATGCCAAACCCTGCATATCTTGCATAAGTGTTGTAAAAGTTCCATGCATTGTCGTATGTGGTGAAGTTCATTCCAGCGACAGGTATGAGGTTTGGCGGCATGTTTTTATCCTGCATCAAGTGCAATGCTCTATGAGACAAAGTGTATTGTTCTGTTTAAATACGAGGACTACATACGAGTTAAGAAAGCACTATAATGTTACTAAGTTTTTAGAAGAGTCTACTGTATTAGATGTTAGGCCAAACTACACAAGAAATATCAGTGTGCACTACAATGTTATCTGAATGGACTGCAAATATTATTATTTTTCAGGACATAAACTTACATGTGTGTAATGTCGTTCATCCGATGGTGTTTGCAGCTCGCCGGGTTGTATTGGACATGGTGGGGTTATAGCAGATCTGTGTAGTCGAGGATCTCGCGGTGGCAATAGTGAGGAGGACTTCTACCTGCCGTTGACTTCTGACCGAGGCACCCTTTGTGGTCGCTGTGTTGAAGTTGATGCAGCAGGTGCACTCGGAGCTATGTTTTTTGGTGCAGCATGTGCACGTTGAGCTCTGTTTTGTCGTGCAGCAGGAGCACCCTGAGCTCTGTTTTGTGGTGCAGCAGGTGGACGCGGTGGTAATCCAGTGTTGTGGTGATGTCTCACTTGATTGGTTTGAAATTGTTGGAGCGGCGGCACATCATCATATTCATCATCTTCTGCAACATCATGGTCAACAGCATCATCGTTGTCTGTTCGGACATGCTGTCCAAATGTAGTGAACTAGTGCTTGTACTCTAGGTTGAGAACTGTTATTGGCTCATCTTCATCGTCATCATCTTCATCATCATGTTGGTGAGTGCCCTCCCACATGAAGGTGACATCGTTTCCATCTTCGACTACCTTTTCTTCCTGGAAAAAATCTTCTTCCGGAGAGTGTTGCATCCTGTTTGTTGTCGTGAAGAATCCTCGAGGAATCTCAGGGGTAACCCAGCCAGTGTATATTCCGGAAGAAGCTTGACTGTTCCGAAAGTTGATGGTTCCTGGGTTGTCAATTATGTGCGGCATTTTGTATCTGCTGAACGTCATTTCCTGCACAAAACGGCCGAGCTGCATTGTCAGGTAAAATGAACTGAATCATACGAACTGCATTGTGTTTGAAAGGGTACTGCGAACTAATGCACGCAGACTGCATCATCCCACAGGGTGAACTGAAGTAACCGCACTGCATCATTGTCCATAGTGAACCTATACAACCGTACTGCATAACCGAGCAACTGCACTGCAATTTTAATCACAGCGAACTGAAGTAACTGCACTGCATCATTTTTGGAGGCCTACTGGACTGCGTGTACTGCTTTCTCTGGAATAAGTAAACTAAGAGAGATGAAGTGTACTGCTTACCTCGTGTTGCAGTGCTTTCTTGCGTTTGCAGGAGGAAGTTCCCTTCGCGTCTGTCTGCACCACTCTTGCGTTCACCCATGCAGTCCACTTGCCCTTTAGGAGTTCATGAGCATTCTGGACGTTGCTCAAGGTGAGTGGAGACGGAGGATTTGCACTGAAGGTTGTCGCAGCCTTCATCCAAGAAGTTGTTGTTGATGAAGGAACCTTGCGCACAATCCTCCTTCCTTGAATTGCGTTATGTCGAGGCAGCACCAATCCACATCTGATGAGGGACATGTAATTGAAGACCCACCGCTCAATGTCGTGGAAGAAGGCCCGAAGGAGATCGGCGGCAGCGCTACCGAGCTGTTGCCGCGGAAGAAGGCCGATATGCGAGCGGGGGAGGCGCTGCTCAGTTACTGCCGCGGAAGAAGGCCAAGAGGCGATGGGCAGCGCCGCTGCTTGGCCGCTGACGAGGAAGAAGGTCGCGAGAGGAGGGGCGGCGTCGCTGTCGGCCGCTGTCGCGGGAGAAGACAGGGAGGGGAGTGGCGGCGGCGCTCCCAGGCCGCCGCCGTGGGAGAAAGCGGGGAGGGGAGGGGCGGTATCGCTCCCGGGACGCTGCCGCGGAAGAAGGCCGGGAGGGGAGGGGAGGCGACGCTCCCAGGCCGCTCCCGCGGTAGAAGGCGGGGAGGGGCGGGGCGGCGCCGCTCTCAGGCCGCTCCCGCGGTAGATGACGGGGAGGGGAGGGGCGGCGGTGATCCGGTGGGGGATGTGCAGAATAAGCCTAGGTGTTAGCAGAATAAGGTCTTAAGGGGTGTTGTTAGAATAAACCCACCCACATATATATATATATATATATATATATATATATATATATATATATATATATATATATATATATATAGGACAAGACTATTTTGTTACTAGTAACAGAATAATATTATGTTACTCCTCGGCCCTATAAGGGCACGATCTGTTTTTTCAATAAAGCCCGACCCGATCCCTACCCACCGAAAAGAAAAAAGAAACTCATCCCGACCGACACCTTCTTCCCCACCCGCAGCGCGCCGCCGTGACCTCCTCTCTCCCTCTCAGGGCGCCGCCGTGCCTTCCTCTCTCCCCCAGCATGCCGCCACGCCTTCCCCTCTCACCCAGCGCGCCGCCGCGCCCTTCCCTCTCCCTCAGCGCGCCGCCTCGCCGTTCCCTCTCCCCCAGCTCGCCGCCCTGCCCCCACCTTCTCCCTCGGCTCTGGTCGCCGCCCCCCACCTTCTCCCTCGGTTCCGGCCCGAGCACAGCCTGGCTCCGACGGCCCCGGCCGTGATTCGCCCCCACCCGGCTGGATCTACCACCGCCGCGACCAGTCCATGTCTGGTTTGTGCTGCTCCTCTCCTCCTTTTCGTCACTGCCGTTCATCCAGGTTAGCTCTCCACCGATAGGCCCCGGTCGCTACTCACCTCGACAGCATCTGGTCATGGTGTTCTCCTACCTGTGGCTGCCCTCGATCACGAGCTCATCCACCACAATCGCTGGTAGCCGTCCAAGTTGAGCTCTGACCGCGGTCCAAGCAGAACTTCAACCACCATCTTCACCTAGCGCTGGACGTTGCTCGCTCATCGAACTCACCTAGCGCTGGACATTGCCGCCTCCAGCCCACCGTCGTTGCCCCGGCGCCTCCACGCCCAGACCCCCTTTCTTTGTTCTTCAAAAATCCATCAATTGGAAACCTCAAAAACCCGTCAGTTGGAAAGCCGTTCAATGGCTATGGCTGAGAACATCCACGAGCTCCTCTATTATCAGTTCCTTCGGTCGACAGTGGGTTGTGGCTCCTAGGTGAGCAAACCTTTTGTCCATGTTGTCCAGTCATTGCCTGGAGTAAGGATGTTGTGCATACACATGCGTCAGTGCACTATCGACTATAACAAAAGGTCAAGTGGACTCAACTTATCAATCCCAACATCTCTTGCTAATGTAAATGTTCGTTCCATTTCAACTTATTGCTTGCACAACCTCTGTCAGGCTACACAACTTTCCTCAGAAGTCCATCTCTTTTATGCAAGCCAACTGAGATTTTTTTAATCTGTGATATGTGCTCAGTTGATGTTTCGTGCAAATGCCAAACTTGTCGCAGTTGGGCTATGCAGCAGGTGCACGCAGCAATAAGGGAGAAGCGCACATGAAGCAGGTGAGGAGGTGTGTGTGCGAGAGATGATACTGAACTTGTACTGCTGCTGTACTCGCGTGTGAATGATTCTTTTTTTCCTGCTCATTCTTGTACTGCCTGCCATGAAAAAACCTGACGACAGAATACTGAATATTTGTGTATTCTATCATCAGTTCATAGAGAAGAAATTCTTTTTTCTTCAGTGTGTATTAGCATGAGTTCTGTGTGTATTTTTGTTCTCTTTTCTTCAGTCCACAAGAAGAAGAAATGTCAGTTCATGAATAGAAAATGTTTGTATTAAACTTAATATTAGTTCGATGTGTATTCTAATGTCAGTCCATGAAAAGACACAGAATAGTTGGTGTGTGTGCAGAAATATCGTTAGTTCAAGTTTTAAAATTCTGTAAGTTTAGATATATCACCAGAATAAGTAATGATTTGCACCGAGTTTCTTCAGTGTCAATTCTGATTCAAGTGCCCTGTTCTTCCAAGCCCACATGGTGCTTGTGTTAATTATTATGGACATGTGCAGTACCAACATTTGTAATGGTGCAGTACACGTATTTAAAACTTTTATATATTTACAAAATGGAAATTATCATTCCCAAAAACCTACAAAAAGCATCAATTTATATTGATACTTGTTCTAGTCCTTATGTTACAACAGTGCAATGGGAAAAAAATCATCAGTTCAACAGCATGGACATGCTAATGCTGTAGTGATCTCGTGTGTGGCCACAAGTTCGAAAATGAAGAAAAAAATTGGATGCGAAAAAATAAGAAAAATAAAAATCTAAAAAAAGTCACTTCTATAAGTTCAAGTGCTCATCAAACACAATTAAAAAATTGTGAGTTCGTATATGGAAAGGTCATGTTTTACTAGCATATAAGTTGAAAAAATAAAACATAGTTAGTTCGTTCTAGGGAAGTCAAAGAAAATTTGAAGAGAAAAAACATAAAATATTTATTAGGAACAAAATTCAGTCAATTCACCTACATAAACTGTGCAAGTTCGATGATGATGTCACCATCAGTTCGGACGAGAAAACAAAATTATCACTAAAACCCCAAAAGTTTCGCTTCTATAAGTTCAAGTGCTCATCCGACACGGTTCAAAAAACCTGGTTGGAGAAGTCCGCCGTTCATTTCGGGAGTCCCCAAAAATGATGCATTCTTACCGTATTCAAAACTACACCTTAATCATAATAAAATCGAGAAAAAGTTCAACATAACAATTCAGTCAGTTCAACGATATAAGCCATTCAGGCTCGGAGACGATGACACCGACAAATTGTATGACAAAAAATGTAAAGGTAAAAAACAAAAAAAGTTCAACATCACAAATTCAATTAGTTCAACTGATATAAGCCATTCAAGCTCGGAGACGATGACATCGACAAATTGTATGATAAAAAAATGTAAAGGTAAAAAAACAAAAAAAGTCAAAGACTACCGTGAGGTATTAAGGGGGTGGGCGGTCAATCAGTCCAAGGTCTGACTGTAGAAAAGTTTAAACTCTTTAGGTGAAATAGTTCGAAGGATAAAAAAACGGTGTTGAAAAAATCAATTCACGTTTTTTCGTTGTTTATTAAAAATGTTGCGCCGCCACCATCTCACACACTGCACCTACCCCATGGCCACAGGCACAGAAAGAGTTCAAAATTTAAGGAAAACAAAAATATTAAACATTTTTTACTGTTTGGAACAACGTGCTGCCAGATTTATTTGAAAAAAGTAACACACAAAATAGAAGGATAAATAACATGCAGAAAAATGAGTTGAGCTCGTTAGTTAAAAAAAGGCCCATACGCGAGAAGAACTATAATAAAGAAAACGACATGGCCCATCTTTTTGGCTCAGCCTTCCCTGTGCAAATTGGCAGTCTGGCCAAATTTGCAGAAAACTACAGACTATGCAGTGAACATCCGCTTCTAGTAAAAGACAAAGTTTGACTAGTTCTGTTTCTTCAATAATCACAAGCAACGACGCAAACGAGGATTGATTATGTTTGTTCCAGCCGTTAAAAATCTCAGATCATTGCACATGGATATTATATATGCTCTATATATGCGAATTTGCCCTGAACAACCATAACAGGCTAGTGAACCACGGCTTCATCATAATTCCGCTGTCGTGAATGCTCAGCTGGAAAAGTCTGCGCCATGTCCCACATCAAAATATTGTCTCACGATGGGACCACAGAGTCGTGTGGATCGTATTTGCACGGCCGCTGTTCACATGTCGTAAAAATCCGTCACGAGCTCCCATGGCGCATATGCCACCGCCATCGATTCACGTCGGCATCCAACCTCCGGCTACGTCGACACCAAAATAATAATGCCAAAAGCTTTCTCACACACTCAATCGAAGCTGTGCCCGACGAATTTGAAAATGATGCTTCATATGAAAAGATGGACAACACGGCCATGGGCAGGGAGCTGAGCTCCGACGAACTCCAGTTGACGAGAGCAATCGTTAAAGCCACTGTTACCCCGGTCAAATTAGGCAGCCTATGATTCCCAACGACGACCCTCAAGACCCTCCTGCTGTCGTCAACCAAGAGCAACTCCACGGGCGGACATGTGAGCACGGCGACGCACCCGACGACGACCGGAACAAAGGCAGGCCTCCTTCGCCAACCGACAGCTATATTGCCAGACCTGTGGAGTCTGGTGCAGATCACCATTGTGTCCTCTGGACATACGGGAGCACGCCGAAGAACCATGACGAGTGCACCCCGGTACCTGGTACGAATACTTCCGTAAAGAAGAATTCGTAAGGTCGAAGCGGGATAAAAATACGGTTCAACTACAGATAAACAGTCAGTACAATAAGAGTAATAGAATATTATTCTGTTACGCGAAACAGAATAGCCCAGATGTATATATATATATTCTATCTATTTTTGATCGACAACAATAGTTGTCGTTTGACCAAGCGATAGATTCACTGGTCCGTCTTATGGTAGGTCATGGCGACATGCATGTATGACCAAAGTATCAGTACATGCATCCGTCCCGCCGACACGGAGTGGGAGGTGGGTCAAGCACCCTAGCTAGGTAGCTACGACATTATGTCATTATAGATATATCCAAGGGGGCTTTCCAGTTTGCGAGGCAGGTGCCACCAAAGTTGTGCATTGTGTATTTAAACATAACACCCTATATTCCTACATATATTTGGCCACTTCCAGGTGGTTCTTGACTTCTGGCCCCTCTCATCGATCTTCAATGATGGGCCCAACCGTGGGCCCGGGCGGTCAAAGTTGTGCATTGGAATTTTGAAAATCACACACCACCCTTTTCATTCATATATAATTTGGCCACATGCTGGTGTGGTTGTCTTCTGACCCTCTCTCACTTTTTTTATGTGAAGACTTGGATGACGCTCAACGGACATGGGTGTACTGGCTTAACCGTGTGTGATGCAAGTGCGCTGTGAAATCACCACGACTGCACAAGCGCGAGCAAGGGTGTAGGTAGTGGATTAACCGTGTGCGATGCTAGTGCGCTGTGAAATCACCACGACTGCACAAGCGCGAGCAAGGGTGTAGGTAGTGGCTTAACCGTGTGCGATGCAAGTGCGCTGTGAATCACCACGACTACGCAAGCGCGAGCAAGGGTGGAGGTAGTGGCTTAAATGTGTGCGATGCAAGTGCGCTGTGAAATCACCATGACTGCGCAAGCGCGAGCAAGGGTGGAGGTGGTGGCCTAATCATGTGCGATGCAAGTGCGCTGTGAAATCACCACGACTGCGCAAGCGCGAGCAAGGGTGGTACTGGCTTAACCGTGTGCTATGCAAGTGCATTGTGAATCACCATGACCGCGCAAGCGCAAGCAAGGGTGGAGGTAGTGGCTTAACCGTGTGCAATGCAAGTGCGCTGTGAAATCACCACGACTGCGCAAGCGTGAGCAAGGGTGGTATTGGCTATACTGTGTGCGATGCTAGTGCACTGTAAAATCACCACCCGCGCAAGCTAAAGGCGGGTAGTTTATTTAAGATGAATTCCATGTCTGCATCTAAAAATTAGGATAAACCGTGTGCGATAGACCAGCTAGCTAGAAATCTAAAAACAAACTACCCGCCTTGAGCGATGCAAAAATCAGCAGTTCCGCCTCTTTTCCATATTATCATGCACACATATTCTTATTGAACCGTACGCAATCTTGGGTGCTCCCGCACCGCATCAATTCCTTTACCAAAATTTTAGTAGCCGCGGTATTTCAACCATTGCCCCCACTCCTCCACCACCGACCTTATAATAAAATTCCAGTAGCCAAGGCTTTTGAACCGTCGCCCTTTCTCGTCCACCACCATCTCCACCCACCATTACTAAAATTTTCAGTAGTCACGACGTATCCTCAAACACCACCCCGCCCCCCCTCCACAATCCTCCCACCCGCCCCCTCCCCCCCTCGAACCCTAGCTCGCTGCCGCTGCCGGCGCTGCCGCCGCCAACCCCTGTCGGTCTGCCCGTCCTAGCTTAGATAATAAAGCTCAGGTTACCCATCGATTCCCATACCGTCGCCCCCTGAGTTTTTAGATGAGGCCTGCGGTATCCCTCCCCACCAGATCCACATCCCCTACTGCAGAGAGTCGCAGCCTAAGCCCGACCACGTATCCCGGGTAGCCCGACGAGCGTTCGGCCAAAAAGAGGTTTATCATGGCCTCTCTAGCGGACATTGGCGAGGTGGCCGCCGTTCATCCTGACCTGTCGATCCCGGAGCAACACCTCGCCGCGGAAGCCGGCGAGGACGTTGACTACGTTGCCATGCCGAAGGCTTCACATCAGCGGGCTAGCGTATTACTGTATCTCGAGAAAGCTGGCTACGACATCAAGCTCGTCGACAACAATGGTTTCACGCGGGCCATGTCACAGGTTAAGTGGTCCATCCCAAACCCCTCTGGTTCAACCGTTGTCGATCGCTTCAACGGCCCTGCCGCTGATCTCCTCCGCCATGTGGTCAAGGATTTGCGATCCTTGTACGCCATCGAGCCCATTTTGTCATTTCTGAAGGACACGTTCTACGGCGGCGGCTTGGGATCCTCAATTGCCAAGTCAGATCTCATCGACCACGACCACGAGGAGAGCACTCACAAAGGTTCTTCCAAGGTGAAACAGCCCATCTGCGACATCAGAGAGTGCACCATGGGTCTGTGCTCTTCCAACTAGAAGGATCCCGTCCATGACATGTGAGGCAACATCCTATCAACAAATCTTACCTTTTCTAGCTAGCCAACCCGTACCCTTTGTTGTAGTAGCTTTTGCCATTCGGTGTTTTAACTATGCCGTGTTTAATTATTTCAGTTATGCAAAAATGTAATGTTCAATAGGGCTATGTGATGTTTAAGTATGAATTGTCCACTTCAGTTTCACGAATGGCTATATTTGGTTGTTTATAGTGAGTTGATGTCTTGTTTATCTGTATTTGGTTGTTAGGTTGGTTGAAGTGAGCATTTGTCCAGTTATCAAGCAGATGCCTTGTTTATCTGTATTTGGTTGTTAGGTTGGTTGTAGTGAGCATTTGTCCAGTTTTCAAGTAGATGCCTTGTTTATCTGTATTTGCTTGTTAGGTTGGTTGCAGTGACCATTTGTCCAGTTTTCAAGCATATGCCCTGTTTATCTATATTTACTTGTTAGGTTGGTTGCAGTGAGACTCTGTCTAGTTTTCAATGGCTATATTTGGTTGTTATACTGATCATTTATGCCTTGTTTATTTCAGCCATTCACAATGTGAGGTTCATTTTGTGCAAGTCGGAACTGTGCCACTCGATTTCATCAATACCAGTTTGAACGGCTATATTTGGTTCCAGTTATGCCTGGTGTAGTTAACACATGCCCTTTATTTCAGTTTTACACATTTATCCAGTGTGATGTTTAAGCATGAGCTATGTTCTATTTATTTTCAACAATACCAGTTTGAATTGCAATATTTGGTGGTTGTTAAGCCTGCCGTAGGTAACATTCCCTTCCATTTTATATCCACTTTAACAGCATGCTGAAACCAACACATTTGGAGATGATGTTGTTTACCTTGGCTATATTTGTTTGATGTTAAGATTGCTGTACTTATCATGCCTTTCCACTACTTATGCAGGACAACAACGGGAGTGGCCAGCATTTTCCGCCGAGGTTAGTTTCATCCCTCAGTTTATACTCCCCCGTTGTTCCATAATGTAGTGCATATAGATCCAGGCCTGGACACTTTTTAGCTTCTAATATTGACTTGTTGCTTGTAGGTACATATGCCCTTGGCAAAGATCCATGCATCGACCCTTTTTGCGTATGGGGCAATGAGATATTCATGAACAAGCATCAAGTGAGGAAACTAATAAGGATTATTAGCAACAAGATACGAACGGTGGCAAGCAAATTATTTGTTTACGCTCTCTCCAACACAACAGTGAGCTGTAGGATGGTAACTACAAACTCTGCAGCCTTCTCTTTTTACTGCCCATAATGAGTTGTTAGACAACAATGTCTGAATCTTTTTCATTTGCAGTGGTTCCCAAAGTAGTTTACTCAATATTACCTTGCAAAGTACATGATTGGTGGACACGCAATGAAGGTTAAAGTATTTCATCCAGACTACAATGAGCATCGAGAAGTCCTAATGAAGACAGTGAAGGATGGGCGGGCAGCCATCACAAGGGGTTGGCCTAGAGTCGTGCGTGCATTACGCATGGAGGAGGGCACAATATGGGCATTCCGCTTCACCTTCTCCAGCAACCAGAATGCCTTTCGCCTCTCTCTTTACAGTCTTTAGTACAACTGTGGTTCATCATTCTTTACTTGGTGCTTCTGTAGTTATTCAGTATATGTACCTATGCGTCGAATTATGCATTCATGCTTGAACCTATATTTGTAATAAACATGGTTCGATATGAAATAAGTGATTGCCTACTTTCAAATTCAAAATCTATGATTTTTAAATGCAGGTGTTAAATTGGGGATAAATTAGGGATTACACTACACACGATTTGCGAAAGCAAAATGTCTGCGATAAACATGGAGATCAGACATGTTTCTTGGATCCACTACGTGTGCGATCAATCTCTACCGCACACACGATCAGCCAAGAAAAAACGTGTGAGATTAACAACAGCATCGCACATAGTTCCTTCTTATTAAATGTTTTCGAAAGTCACCTTATCACACACGCTTGACAATTATGGATTGTTTATGATGTCGTGCGCTTCGCAAATGTTTGCTCATAGAAGAACGCGTGCGATAGGTCTTCATTCGACGCGGGTACGACAGATGAATCATGTGGGATATATTCAAGCTTCACATACAGTTTAATAGGGACAACTATATGCACTCTTACATCGAATCGCATACAGTCGAGGAAAAGTAAATATGTGTGATTGTCTGCTTATCATACACATTCTATGATCGTGAACTGTTTGTGATGGGTCACGCATCATAAACGTAGCACCACAGAATATCGACTGCGGTGGTAATGCGAGCACAAACGAGTAGCAAGGATGGAGCGTTTGGGATATTCGAGATATCAGAAACAGTTTTATAGGGACAACTGTATGCATCATGGCTCCCTATCCCCGACGGTTTTTGGGTCGTGTGGGATGGACCACCCTATCGCCCACACTCGCCTGGCGACGGTTTAAAATGCCTTCACGGAAAGGGGTTAAAAACTGTTTGTATAGCAGCTCGCAGTACTAGTGGCAGCCTGTTTATCAGCGACGGTTACTGCGGGGGCGGAACATTTGAGTTCTTTGATACAGCGAGACTAGGTTTTTTCTTTTACATTTGTGGAGGTGTAATGGATCTTGTTGAACTTTGTTTATTGGCCCTTCCTTCTTTATTAATGAGATGAGGCAAATCTTTTGCCTCTGTTTCAAAAAAAAATCACGTCAAGAGGAATTTTTTTATAGAGTTTAGAGCCGATAATGGAGCGAAGTCCATGCGTGCAATGCCACAAGCTACAGAGTAGTACATTATGTCCAGAGCCATATTGCATAGTTCCCAATGCGGAGCCAGGCTTTTCTGGCTCCTCGGGCTTAATTGGGAGGCGCTAGTTTAAAGATGGCAGCAGAGGAAGTAGCAAGCGAGGTGCGGCTAGGGCGAGCACGCATGCGAGAAACATTGTTGTGAATTGATATATAGGAGTACTACATAAGTAGTACATACTACTACTCTAGTACGCGAGCCACGAGATGATGGGACATGGGGGGAAAACTCGTGCACGTGGCTGGGCTATCCAGTGCACCCAGACTGTGGTGTGACACGTCCGTCGGACTTCAAAAGTCAAACTACTAGTGTACAATATTGGCTCGCAGCGAGGTTAATATTTAAAAAAAGGCTGCCATGCGTTCGGCCGGGATCAAACCCACAAAACGAGCTGTACACTCCCGCGACCACTAGTAGTACAACGCAACCTAGAATCGCCTTTTGTCGCTAGTACATTGTTCCTTATACATATTGGAGTATTTAACAAAAAAACTACCACTTTCCAACCAGCCCTACCAAGAAACCATTACTCTACAAAAATTAGCAATAACATACCAAAATTATCTTAATCCGTTGCAATAAACTACCAAGTGCCGTTATAGGCACGTTTAAACCCATGTTGCCCGTTAACTCAACGCCGTCTATTTGACCGGCAAGTTAGGCGTTATGACTTGTGGGACATGCGTGTTAGTCTGGACAAAAATCCCCGAGTCACCTCCTACCTCCGGCCCATCCACCTAGTCATCCTCGTCCATGGGAGGCAGCTACCACCGCTGGCAGAAGGCGAGGTCAAAAGCGCCGGCGGCGCGGAGCCCATTATGCAGCAGCCTAGATGCCAGCTCCGTGTGGCGCTCGCGGACGCTAGCTAGCCAAGCTAGCACACACCCTGCTGGATGCATCCAGCTGCTTGTCTACAAGGTTTGCTAGCTAGGTTGGCACGGCGGTGCAACAGCTTGCTCGCGCGTGCCGCGCTAAGGCCAGCCATCTGGCTCGAGCAAAGGCCAGCGCCGCGGTTTGCTCGCGCGTGAGCCGCGCTCAGGCCAGTCAGCCAACTTGTGCGGAGGCCAGCGTGGCGTCTAGCCCGTCCAACAAAGCGGTGGCCAGCTCGCTCATCACCGGCGCCAGCGACGAACACGCATACGAACTGTTTGAAGTAATGTTCAGGAAATATAATGATTGGAGGAGGAAGAAGAGGATAGATGCTCAGATGTGGGTCCCTCCTATCATAACGGTCAACACAACGGTCAAATAGACGGTGTTGATTTAAGGTGCCTTGTCAGCACAGACGTGTGGGCCAACCCTGTCATAAACGGGTTTAAATGAGCCTAATCGGCACTAGGTAGTAGTTTTTTGGCACGGCTTAAGAATTTTTGGGTATGTTTTTGCTATTTTTTGTACAGTAGTTTCTTCCTGGGGCTGGTTGAAAGTGGTAGTTTTTTGTTAAATACTCTACATACTGTAAGTAGGAGTGAAAGTTAAGATTTGGAAGCTAATAAGCACAGCTAGTTACATAGTACCTATGTGTACGTAATTCAAACTAAATATCGACCATGAGTGACTATTATCTTGATGGAAAACTCGAAACTATGGAAATACTAGCAATGTGCCTGTGAGTTGCAACGGATCCAAAGTAGAATAATACTTATTCACAAACTTGATAGAAAACACTCTAATTTTGATATACATATATCACTAAAAATACATTATGTTTCACTCAGAATATATTCCTCAGGCGGTTTTGATGAGGTGAGGGAGGGATGTGGTTGGTTTTAAGATACTAAGGGGTTTTCTGCAAATTGGAGTAGAGAAGTGGGATGTTGTTGCAAAAAGGCAATAACTTACCTCACAGTCATTAGATGTAGATCTAATGGTCAGAAATGACGGATGACAGACACACCATCATCACCAACTAGGTATTTTATAGGAGTATAAGTATGGAAATACAAACGTATTATTGATACTTGTTTCCATAAACTTGGATCTATGTTCTATTCAACGGTTGAGCATGTGGGGCCTTAGCATGATGGCTTCCCGACTGTGTAAAACAAGGTTTTTCCATCGCCAATAAGGAGGGGGTGACGGTGGCAGGCTTTCGGCTCGCTCTAGTCCTCGTAGTCATACTAGGTAGTCTAAGGACGTGTAGATGTATTCTTTTTCACGTCTAGTGTTCGTCGTACTGCCATGACTGTTGATGAATAGAGAGTAAGTTATTCACGAGAAAACCTTGGTTGAGCGTGTGTGCGAGAGAGAGATAGCGCGTGTGTGTGATATGGAGAGACTGAGGCAATGACAAGAGATTCTTTTTGTGTCTGTGTGTGGAGGATAGAGAGAGACATGTGCATGGGGCTTTGTGTTGTGTAACGTGGAGACACATAGACATAATCAGAGAGTGAGTGTGTGAGATACACATGCGGACATAGGGAGAGATGTGTAAGTTAGATAGATGAAGAATTTTGTGTGCATGTGAGTTAGAGAGAGAGAGGGATATATATATACCTAGAGCTAGAGAGAATATGCAAGGGTGTGTGTCTTAAAAGAAGGATCCAGATAGATGAGGTGTTGTGCGTGTCTGTGTGTGTTTGCGTGCGTGCGTGTGTGTGAGAGGGAGTGTGTGTATGTGGAGAAAAGAGACCACTGATGATGTAAACCTAGTGGGGAATGGGGAATGGTGTGACATGTGTGTCCAAGAGAGAGAAAGGCATGTCTAGTAGCGGGATAGCATGGGTGCGGGCGGGGAGCAGGCTATTTGGAAGAGACATCGAGTGTGTGTGAGAGAGGGGTGTGTGCGAGAGAGAGAGAGAGAGAGAGAGAGAGAGAGAGAGAGAGAGAGGGAGATAGAGAAGAAGAGAGGGCGGAGAGGGGGGCATTTGTGTGCGGAAGTGGCGTATAGATAGGGAGACAGGGTTGATGTTGTTCGAAAGTGGCCTATGTACGGAGATGCATGGAAAGCCAGTCATCGTGTGTGTGATAGAGACTTCATGAGAGATCTAGAATAGATGGTGGAGAGAACAACGTGTGAGATTGAGATCGATGATACGCTAGGGAGCTATGGAAAGAGTCATGACATATATGTATATTGCACTACAAAAAAAACTTCCGTGATGATACGTGTTTGTCACAGTAGGTCATGTTTGTTGTCATGCATGTACATCTATGACGATTTTATGGCAGAATCAAGATAGTCATACTTGTGTTGTCGTAGAAGTGTTCCATGACAATACTCAAATTATCATCATGGAAGTGTCCACTTCCATGACGATAAATGACGCGTCATGGAAGTGCTTTCGTCAAGGGTAACCGACACGTGGCCTCCACCATAACGTGTCACCGTTAAGCTATCGGGTCCGGTTTTGGATCTGATAACCCGCTAACAGCACCAACCAATGGGGATTTTCCACGTGTAAAATTCTCATTGGCCGACCGAACCACGTGTCAGCTCTGGGCCGCGACAAATGTTGGCCGTCCAATGGACAGCAGGCGCCTATGATACATCGACACGTGGCACGGCCCAACAGTGGCCCGTTTAGGTTAAAAGGCCGGGCCTGTCAAAATAAGCGGGCCAGCCCATTAGCAGCCTACTTGCGTTAGACCCATTCACAACCACGACCCATATGAGTTACTTCAAATCGGCCCGTCAAAGGCTCATTCTAGATTTGACAAATTCCAGCTCATCGTCAGTTCCAGCCCGTTAACAGCCCGCTACATCTTTGGGCTTAATTACGGCCCGACCTTCTTTCGGCCTGTTAGCAGCCCATTATAGATATGGGCCAATATCCCGCCGGTACGTCTTTCGGCCTTTTCTCGGCCCATTCTGTAGTTGGGCCAACTTCTATCCGTTGTGTCTTTCGGCCTTTTCTTGGCCCATTTTGTAGTTGGGCCAACTTCTAGCCCGTTGTGTCTTTCGGCCTGTTAACGGCCCACACAACAGCTGGGCCTTTGACGGTCCCACCTGACTTTGGGTCCATTAGCGGCCCATGTTCTCCAGGGCACAATTTCAACCTGACCCGACTTTCGGTCTGTTAAAAGCCTATTTTGTACATTGGGCCTCTTTTGGCCCAAAACACTTTTGGCCTCTTAATGGCCCGAAAAGAAAATGGTCCGAGACAAAATTGGCATTTATTTCGGCCTGTTAGAGGCCCGCGGGCCGTTTCTATTTATACGGCCCTATCAAGCTTTCGGCCTATTAACGGCCTGGTATGAGCCCTTGTTACGATGGGCCGACAAGGGTGGGCCTAAATCCACTAATTGTAACAGGCCTTGTTGATTGGGCCATCTGAGCCATTATGAGCCCACATCGATTAGGATCCACTAAATATTAGTTGACCAGCCCAATTAAGGCCCGCGTTGACTATGTTTGTTCGTTCAGATGGTGTGCATCTAATACCTACAGATGTAATGTTTGGGCATGTTGGCCCCCGTTTCAACGATATATCATATACAAAGAATTATCCTACTCTATACTATCACCTATAAAAAACATACACTATACAATAAATATATTAAGGCATAGAAATGAAGAATAATCCTACACTATACAATAAAGAAATTACAGCAGATTACATCCACTTGGCATTATAATTTGGCACCAGCGATAATAAAGCATACACAAATAGCAAATTACATACACTGGGCAAATAAATCTCATACATCATGGACGCGCATCAATAGAACTTACCATTTGAACTATAATCTCTTAAGAGAATATGATTGGCCAGATTCAGATAGCACAAATTTCAGTCTGCAAAATCTCCAATTCCTTTATGGTTACCTCAGTGTCTTGTTTCATTTTTTTTACTCTTGCATCTAATACCTGCACCTCTGATGACCCACAAGTATAGGGGATCAATCATGGTCATTTCGTTAAGTAAGAGTGTCGAACCCAACGAGGAGCAGAAGGAGATGACAAGCGGTTTTCAGCAAGGTATTCTCTGCAAGCACTGAAATTATCAGTAATAAATAGTTTGGTGGCAAGGTAATTCGTAACGAGTAACAAGTAACAAGTGTAACAAAGGTGCAACAAGGTGGCCCAATGCTTTTTATAGCAAAGGACAAGCCTGGACGAACTCTTATATAAAGAAAAGCGCTCCCGAGGACACATGGAAATTATCGTCAAGTTAGTTTTCATCATGCGCATATGATTCGCGTTCACTACTTGGATAATTTGATATGTGGGTGGACTAGTGCTTGGGTGTTGTCCTTACTTGGACAAGCCTCCCACTTATGATTAACCCCTCTCGCAAGCATCTGCAACTATGAAAGAAGAATTAAGATAAATCTAACCATAGCATTAAACATGTGGATCCAAATCAGCCCGTTACGAAGCAACGCATAAAGTAGGGTTTAAGCTTCTGTCACTCTAGCAACCCATCATCTACTTGCTACTTCCCAATACCTTCCCCTAGGCCCGAATCATGGTGAAGTGTCATGTAGTCGACGTTCACAAAACTTCACTAGAGGAAAGATAACATACATCTCATCAAAATATCAAACGAATACCAAATTCGCATTATTACTTATATCAAGACTTCTCCCATGTCCTCGGGAACAAAAGTAACTACTCACAAAGCATGTTCATGTTCAAGATCAGAGGGGTATTGAATATCATTAAGGATCTAAACATATGATCTTCAACCAAATAAACCAACTAGCATCAACTACAAAGAGTAATCAACACTACTAGCAACCCACAGGTACCAATCTGAGGTTTTGAGGCAAAGATTGAATACAAGAGATGAACTAGGGTTTGAGATGAGATGGTGCTGGTGAAGATGTTGATGAAGATTGGTCCTCGCACGATGAGAGGATCGTTGGTGATGATGATGTCTTTGATTTCCCCCTCCCAGAGGGAAGTTTCCCCGGCAGAATCGCTCCGCCGGAGCCCTAGATTGCTTCTGCCTAGGTTTCGCCTCGAGACGGCGACGCTTCGTCCTGAAAGCCTTCTTCTTATTTTTTCTAGGTCAAAACACCTCATATAGCAGAAGATGGGCATCGGAGGCTGGCCAGGGGGCCCACAAGCTTAGGGGGCGCCCTGGGGGGTAGGGCGCACCCCCAGGCTTGTGGCCACCTGGTGGGTCCCCTTCTGGTATTTCTTCGCCCAATATTTTTAATATATTCGAAAACAATTATCCATAAAGTTTCAGGACATTTGGAGTTGTGCAGAATAGGTATACCAGATTTGCTCCTTTCCGGTCCAGAAGTCTAGTTGTCGGCATTCTCCCTCTTCATGTGAATCTTGTAAAATAAGAGAGAAAAGGCATAAGAATTGTATCTTAAAGTGTAATAAGAGCCCATAATGCAGTATATATCAACATAAAAACATGATGCAAAATGGACGTATCAACTGCCCCAAGCTTAGACCTCACTTGTCCTCAAGCGAAAGCCGAAATCGATAATCATGACCACATGTTTAGAGATAGAGGTGTCGATAAAACAAAATACGGACATGAGGGCATCATGATCATTTTTATAGCAGCAACATATTTTCATATAACTTCTCATGCTAAAGTAATAGTTCATTCACAAGGGAAAGTATGAACCATAAACTTCACTGAAAACTAACAAACTATGATCTCAATCATTGATGCGATTGCAATTTGTCATAATGTCAGAAAGAGTCAATGTAACAGGTTTTATTTAGCAAGTTCACATACTCACCAATCATTTAGTCTTTCATAATTGCTAACACTCACGCGATACTTATGAGATCAAAGCTTCAATCAGATACATAGAAAGATAGGGGCTTATAATCTCGCCTCCAAACCATTTACCTCAAGGGTAATGTCAACAATAATAACTCATGATCACCTACATCCGAGTGGATATGTATGTCTAGATCTTTCCCCAACACATAGTGCTTGCCAAAAAGAGAAAAATAAAAGGAAGGGTGAAGATCACCATGACTCTTACATAAAGGTAGGTATTAAAAATAAAAGATAGGCCCTTCACAGAGGGAAGCAGAGGTTGTCACGCGCTTTTTATTTGGATGCATAAAATCTTAATGCAAAGGAACGCCACTTTATATTGCCGCTTGTGATAGAGAACTTTATTATGCAGTCCGTCGCTTTTATTTCTTCCCCATCACAAGTTCGTACAAAGCTTATTTTCCTCACAGTAAAAGATCATACATATTTAGAGAGCAATTTTTATTGCTTTGCACCGATGACAACTTACTTGAAGGATCTTACTCAATCCATAGGTAGATATAGTGGACTCTCATGACATGAAACTGGGTAAACGGTTTTTGGATGCACAAGTAGTATCTCTACTTGGTGCGGAATTTTGGCTAGCAAGGGATGGAAAGGAAGCTCAACATGTTCGAGGATCCATGACATTATAACTTCTATTCGGATATAAGAAAACATAACCCATTACATTGTCTTTCTTGTCTAACATCAACTTATTAGCATACAATATTTTAATGAGTGCTCACAATCATAAAGGATGTCCAGGATAGTGTATTTATATGTGAAACCTCTCTTTCCTTATTACTTCTCATTAATTGCAACAATGACCAATACTATGTTTGTCAACCTCCAACAAATTTCATGCATTATACTTCTTATATGTGAAGTCATCACTCTCCATAAAATTATTACATAATCTTTTATTTCTTTTATTCTTCTTCATCTCTAAGATCAAAGCAAGGAAGTAAAACACTCAACTCAAAACTAATCTTTATTATATAGCCCTCATACTCGATTACAAAGATAGATCACGAAGCAAAAACTTAAAGACTAGATCAAACTAAAACTTTTATTCTACTAGATCACAATTTAATCAAAAGGATCGAACTAAGATAAATGATAAAGATAAAGATGTGATGGTGATATGATACCAGGGCACCTCCCCCAAGCTTGGCACAAGCCAAGGGGAGTGCCTGATACGTCTCCAACGTATCTATAATTTTTTATTGTTCCATGCTGTTATATTATCAATCTTGGATGTTTTATATACATTTACTAGCAATTTTATATCATTTTTTGGGACTAACCTATTAACTTAGTGCCCAGTGCCAGTTGTTGTTTTTTGCTTGCTTTTTAGTTTGCAGAATATCAATACCAAATGAAGTCCAAATGCCACGAAAATTTTGGAGATTTTTTTTCTGGCAGGAAGAGACCCTGGAAGTTTCTGGAGGCCACAAGAAGAGGCCCGAGGGGCCCACTAGGCACCAAAGCACGCTAGAGGCCCCCGACGCGCCTTGGTGGGTAGTGGGCCCCTCGGGCACCGCCTTGATCAACCTCCGCCTCTATAAATACTCTAAAATCCCAAAAACCCTAGGGGAGTCGATGAAATAGTTTTTTCGCCGCCGCAAGTTCCAGAACCACGAGATCCAATCTAGAGGCCTTTTCCGTCACTCTGTCGGAGGGGGCAACGATCACGGAGGGGTTCTTCATCATCCATGATGTCCCTCCGATGATGCGTGAGTAGTTTACCATAGACCTACGGGTTCGTAGTTAGTAGCTAGATGATTTCTTCTCTCTTTTCGATCTTCAATACAATGTTCTCCTTGATGTTCTTGGAGATCTATTTGATGTAACTCTTTTTTGGCGGTGTGCTTGATGGGATCCGATGAATTGTGAGTTTATGATCAGATCTATCCATGAATATTATTTGAGTCTTCTCTGAACTCTTTTATGCATGATTGTTATAGCCTCGCATTTCTTCTCTGATTTATTGGTTTGGTTTGGCCAACTAGATTGATTTATCTTGCCATGGGAAGAGGTGCTTTGTGATGGGTTCGATCTTGCGATGCTCAATCTTGGTGACAGAAAGAGACATGACACGCATGTATCGTTGCTATTAAGGGTAACAAGATGGGGTTTATTCATACATGAGTTTATCTTGTCTACATCATGTCATCTTTCTTAATGCATTACTCCATTTTTCCATGAACTTAATACACTAGATGCATGCTGGATAGCGGTCGATGTGTGGAGTAATAGTAGTAGATGCAGAATCGTTTCGGTCTACTAATCTTGGACGTGATGCCTATATACATTATCATTGCCTTGGACATCGTCATAACTATTTGCTTTTCTATCAATTGCCCAACAGTAATTTGTTTACCCACCGTATGCTATTTTCTTGAGAGAAGCCTCTAGTGAAAACTATGGCCCCCGGGTCTATTTCCTATCATATATTAAAACCAAAAATACCTTGCTGCAATTTTATTTTATTTATTTTATTTTGTATTTTTGTTAGATCTATTTATCAAAACCTATACAATTTAATCTATCTCAATACTGTTCAGGGATTGACAACCCCTTCACGTGTTGGGTTGCAAGTATTTGTTGTTTGTGTGCAGGTGTTGTTTACATAGTGTTGCTTGGTTCTCCTACTGGATTGATAACCTTGGTTTCGTAATTGAGGGAAATACTTACCTCTGTTGTGCTGCATCATCCTCTCCTCTTCGGGGAAATACCAACGCAGATTACAAGTAGCAGGAAGAATTTCTGGTGATGTTGTCGGGGAGACATCATCAACATCTATCAAGTACCTACACATAAACTCTCATCTCCTTCCAATTACTTTATTTGCCATTTGCCTCTCATTTTCATCTCCCCCACTTCTAAAAAGTTTTCACAAAAATACAATTTTTTTCGTTCGCCTTTTTTCATTCGATTCTTTTGCTTGCCTTGTTGTTATGGCTAGTTCCTCCCTTGTCTCGCTCACCCCTAAAAATGAAGTTCTCACTTTTAAGCAAAGGGGAGGAGAGAATTTAAAAGATGCTTGGTATAGAATTTGCAATGCTCATAGTAGATCTATTCGCAAGCAATCCACTACTATCCTTCTTCACAATTTTTATGTGGGCATTACTACTTGGTTTAGATTCATTCTTGATACTATTACCGGGGGGAGTTTCTTGATCTGTCCCAGTTTTGATACATTGAATGCTATGGGAAGTTTAGTGGGATCACCACCTATCATTATCAATGAAACAATTTTAACTCTTGAGCATGTTATGCAATGACTAGATGCTATTGAAAAGAAAATGCTCACCGTAGAACATATTGAAAATTTGGATAAAAAGATCCATAATCATGCCATTCGAATTGGGTCAAGATAGGGGATACTCTTAAAACATTAAAAGAGAAAAGGCTCGTAGTTAACGAGAGGGTAGAAGAGAGCCCCTCTCGAATTGATAAGTTGGAAGAAATTTTTAGTAACTTGAGCTCAACTTTTTCTTCCATTAAAACTATTGAAAAGACTCCTCCTAGTAAGAATTGCAAGTCTACCCATGTTCCTAAGAACAAAGGTCCCACTTCTAGTAGCAACAATGAAGATCTTGAAATGATTAGTGTTCACCCCGACTTTGCTGAGTTGATAAAGAAACCTACTTGCAAGAGTGAATTATTTAACTTTATCCCTAGGATAGTGATCATTGAGAATATGCATGCTAGATCCTTAAGGAATTATGGATGTGTGATTGAGGAGTTGGAAACCAAAGAAGACAATACTTGAATCCTTGCATTATGCCAAGCTAGGGTCGTAAAACAATAGCACTTGTTGGGAGGCAACCCAATAGTTATCCTTTAAATTTTTGTTTCTTTTCTGTTTTTCAATAAATATGCATTTATGCTACTATTATGATTGTGTTTTTATGTTTTAATTAGTGTTTGTGCCAAGCAAAGCCTTTAGGATTATGTTGGATGAGAGTTGACTTGATCCTGTTGGAAAATAGAAGGTTTCGCGTCTAGTAGCAGAATTGTTAAAAATTGCTGCAACGTGGAATTTTTTTGAATTTTTTACAAAAGATTTATATACAAATTTACCACATCTTCCTAATTGTTCAGAATATTTGGAGTTATAGAAGTATGAGATTAATTCAGTTTTCTACAGACTGTTTTGTTTTGACAGATTCTGTATTCGTTGCATTGTGTGCTTATTTTGATGAATCTATGGATTGTATCGAGGGATATAAGCCATGGTAAAGTTAGAATACAGTAGGTATAATGCAATAACAAAATATGAATGGGTTGCAACAGTACTTAAAGTAGTGAATTGTTTTCTTATACTAACGATCTCACGAAGGTTTTGTTAAGTTTTGTGTGATTGAAGTTTTCAAGTTTTGGGTGAGATCGTGATGGATGAAGGAATAAGGAGTGGCAAGAGCCTAAGATTTGGGATTCCAAAGGCACCCCAAGGTACTATTCAAGGACTCCCAAGCAACTAAGCTTGGGGATGCCCCGGAAGGCATCCCCTCTTTCTTCTAACGACCATCGGTGATTTTACTTAGAGCTATATTTTTATTCATCACATATCATGAGCTTTGCTTGGAGCGTCTTGTATTATATGAGTCTTTTCTTGTTTTGCTTTTTAGTTTATCACAATCATCCTTGCTGGACACAACTATTTTAGAGAGCCATAATGATATTATGATTTGTTAGAATTGCTCTTTGTGCTTCACTTAAATTTTTTGAGCTAGGCGATTGGTTTAGTGCTTCACTTATATCATTTTGAGCACGGTGGTGGTTTAATTTTTGAATAAATACTCTCAAGCTTCACTTATATTATTTTGAGAGTTAGTAAATTTTGAAGAAATATGCTCTCATGGTTCACTTAGATTATTTTGAGAGTTAGAAAATTTTGAAGAAATATGCTCTCATGCTTCACTTATATCATTTTGAGAGCTGAAAATTTTGAAGAAATATTTATGCTCTCATGCTTCACTTAAATCTTTTTGAGAGTTAAGAATAGTAATGGTAAATTGCACAATGTATGAACTTGGTCCCAAAGTGATAGATATCTAAGAGGGATATAATAAAAACTTTCATGAAGATCATTGGATATTATAAACTTGATTCCTTGCAATAGTTTTGTGATATGGAGATAGTAATATGGGAGTCATGTTGGTGAGTAATTATGTTTTAGTAAGAATATTAGTGTTAAGGTTTGTGATTCCCTATGCAAGCACGAAAGTCTATAGTTATGCAACGAAGTTATATCCTACGTGTGGTGCATTATTCAGTGTTAGTTATGTTTAATGCTCGTTTATGATCGTTTTTGTTTCTTGGTTGGTCGCTTCTCAATCTATTTGCTAGCATCCATTTCTACTAAGCGGGAATATTTCTTGTGCATCCAACTCCTTAAACCCCAAGTTGTGCCAAATGAGTCCACCATACCTACCTATAGGCGGTATTTCCATGCTGTTCCAAGTAAATTTGTATGTGCCAACTCTAATTTTCGAAATGAATTTCCTTTTTGTTTGCCCGTACCTCTCATGAAGCGGCAGGGGGTGGCCAATATTTTCCATGCTAGGTATGTTATTCTCAAGATGAGTGTTTATTCACTTGTCATTGCACGAGAGTGTGGCAGGTAATAAGGATGCCCAATCCCGAAATGATTTTTTTACTTATATGTTGTCAATAATAAATTCCTTGAAAAGTGTTGGTATGGAAGGCACTCGTGGATACGGCTAGCCATGGATTGTGTGAGAATGGTGGAAAGGAAATAAACTTTATTTTATGTTTGGGAACCGCCTATTATTTATCTAGCATGGAAGATATTGGGAATTCTCCGTCATTTTTGTTGACAGGAAAAGCATGCCTCTCAAAACAATTTTATCTCTCAATTTAAGCTTTGAGCTCTGGCACCTCTACAAATATTTGCTTCCCTCTGTGAAGGGCCTATCTATTTACTTTTATGCAATTTTTATTTTTATTGAGTCTCCATCTTCTCTTATAAAGCACCAACTAGGGAACACTATTATCATACTTGTGCATTGGATGTAGCTAATATTTGAGTGTGTTTCATGAATGGATCAATGATTGAGCATAATGGGCTAGGGATAGCTTTCTTTAGCGTTGATATTTTGAAAGATATGGTTACTTGTTGATATGCTTGAGTATTGATGTCTTCATGTCAAATTATAGACTATTGCTTTGAATCATTTAAAGTCCAAATGTCCATGCTACAAAGAAAAGAATATGTGATGAACATGACAGGCAGCATTCCACATCAAAAATTCTGTTTTTATCATTTACCTACTCGAGGACGAGCATGAATTAAGCTTGGGGATGCTGATATGTCTCCAATGTATCTATAATTTTTAATTGTTCCATGTTGTTATATTATTAATCTTGGATGTTTTATATACATTTACTAGCAACTTTATATAATTTTTTGGGACTAACCTATTAACTTAGTGCCCAGTGCCAGTTACTGTTTTTTGCTTGTTTTTTACTTTACAGAATATCAATACCAAACGAAGTTCAAATGCGATGAAACTTTTTGGAGAGTTTTTCCTCTCATGAAGAGATCCTGGAAGCTTCTGGAGGCCGCAAGAAGAGGCCCGAGGGGCCCACTAGGCACCAGGGCGCGCCAGAGGCCCCTAGCGCACCCTGGTGGATAGTGGGGCCCTCAGGCACCGCCTTGACCTACCTCCGCCTCTATAAATACTCTAAAATCCCAAAAAACCTAGGGTAGTCAACGAAATACTTTTTTCGCCACCGCAAGTTCTAGAACCATGAGATCCAATCTAGAGGCCTTTTCCGGCACTCTGCCGGAGGGGGCAACGACCACGGAGGGGTTCTTCATCATCCTTGTTGCCCCTCCGATGATGCGTGAGTAGTTTACCACAGACCTACGGGTCCGTAGTTAGTAGCTAGATGACTTCTTCTCTCTTTTTGATCATCAATACAATGTTCTACTCGATGTTCTTGGAGATCTATTTGATATAACTCTTTTTTTGCGGTGTGTTTGTTGGGATCCGATGAATTGTGAGTTTATGATCAGATCTATCCATGAATATTATTTGAGTCTTCTCTGAACTCTTTTATGCATGATTGTTACAGCCTCTTATTTCTTCTCCGATTTATTGGTTTGGTTTGGCCAACTAGATTGATTTATCTTGCCATGGGAAAAGAGGTGCTTTGTGATGGGTTCGATCTTGCGGTGCTCAATCTCAGTGACAGAAAGAGACATGACACGCATGTATCGTTGCTATTAAGGGTAACAAGATGGGGTTTACTCATACGTGAGTTTATCTTTTCTACATCATGTCATCTTTCTTAATGCATTACTCCATTTTTCCATGAACTTAATACACTAGATGTATGCTGGATAGCGGTCGATGTGTGGAGTAATAGTTGTAAATGCAGAATCGTTTCGGTCTCATAATCTTGGACATGATGCCTATATACATGATCATTGCCTTCGATATTTTCATAATTATTTGCTTTTCTATCAATTGCCCAACAATAATTTGTTTACCCATCGTATGCTATTTTCTTGAGAGAAGCCTCTAGTGAAAACTATGGCCCCCGGGTCTATTTCCTATCATATATTAAAACCAAAAATACCTTGCTGCAATTTTCTTTTATTTATTTTATTTTGTATTTTTGTTAGATCAATTTATCAAAACCTAGACACTTTAACCTATCTCAATACCGTTGAGGGAATGACAACCCATTCACGCGTTGGGTTGCAAGTATTTGTTGTTTGTGTGCAGGTGCTGTTTACATAGTGTTTCTTGGTTCTCTTACTGGATTGATAACCTTGGTTTCATAATTGAGGGAAATACTTACCTCTACTGTGCTGCATCATCCTCTCCTCTTCGGGGAAATACCTACGCAAATTACAAGTAGCAGTGCCCATACCCGTGTACTCAAGTCTCCTTCGGAGGTTGTGGTGATGAAGTTGATGATGTAGTAGAAAGCTTCTCTGGCTTACGTTTGAGGATAAAATTTTCCTCCCTCAAATCATCGTTTTATTTCTCAAGCTTCAATGTCTTTTTACATAATGCCTCTTTGCTTTCCTGCAGAAAACGGGATGGGATAAATTCGATCTTAGATTTGTTCACTGTTGAAAGAACATGTGGTGCCCCGTGTGTGGTTTTGATAATTGATGACATTCTCTATGGACTAATGGTTGCATTGAGTTATATTTGAAGTATTTGTCCATAGGCATTTCTTGAAATCCATGTGTCGGTTTCAAGGAGTTTATGAGTTGACCAAGGTGCTATTAAGGAATTATCCAAAGATTGGTCATGTGAGTGTTGAGCTTATTGCAAGCATGTCTTGAAGAAGAAGATTGTGTGATCATTCATGTTTACCTTCAAGACATCATCCACATGAAGAGAGTTGTAAAGATTCAAGGTTGATCAAGACTAAGCCAAGAGTGAATCAAGTTGATCAACTCACAAAGCGTAGAAGATGTACCGAGAGGGATCAAGTGATCCCATGGTATGGTAAGCATTGTCCATTACGCTTTGTGTAAAAACCCATGGTCTACGTGAGAGTTCTATGTGGGGTTAGGTATGTTTCCATGGGCTTGCGTCAAGAGGAAGATATCATACAACCCATGGAGAGGATGACATGAAGTGGTGATCGTCATCAAGATTGTCGTGTGCAAGTTCAAGTGGAGCATCACGAAGAGATCAAGTGCTTGAAGCTTGCCGTCCATTGTGGTGACAATGGACTTGTGAAGATGTGCGGAAGAGTGGCTTACCCATAGAGGATTATGGGGGAGCAATCAACTAGTCTTCATCGACCCAACGCAATCAAGAAAGGTGGTCCATCTTGAGGAGGACAAGATCATCATCATCTAGCTCAAGTGGATTATGCGCAAGGCAAAGGTTTGCCCTTGATAGGTTTTCTATTTTACTGGTCTCATGGTGGTAGTTGGGAGACCGGGTTATAGGATCGATTGCCGTACTATCAAGGGGGGCTCTCAAGTTGGTAGCTTGATCGTATCATTCATAGAGAGCTCAAACCATTGCATCCTTGCATCATCTTTCTTGGTTCTTGTTTGGTTCTTCTCCTTGTGAGATTTGGAGCTTATGGTCATCTTCATGACAAGCTCGAGTTCTTCGAAAACAGAGTTCACATGCATCTTATATGATGTTTTTGATGTTGGGGTTTTTGCCGGTTCTCTTTGTGAGTCTTAGAGCTTATGGTCATCTTGATGACAAGCTCGAGTTCATCAAAAACGGAGTTCACATTCATCTTCTATGATGTTTTCGATGTTGGAGGTTATGTCGGTTCTTCTCTGTTGGAGGTTTCTCTCTTCTATATCTTGGCATACCTCCCCTGCCTCTTCTTACTATGCTACTCATCGTCATCTATCCAACAAGCTTGAGTTTGCTCAATTCGGAGCTCATTTGCAGAAGTTGTGGCAGTTCTGGTTTTCCTGGAGCATGTGTTTTGCTTGGAAGTGCCCTAAGGGAGGCGCGAGCAGTAGTACCGCGGCCCCGGAGCGGCAGTACCGCTGAAAGCCATAAGCGGTAGTACCGTTGTTTCATAGCGGTAGTACCGCCCATGGCCACAGGCGGTAGTACGGCTCCGGTAACGCGCTAGTACCGCCTCGACTTGAGACCTGCGTGTCTCGTGTCGGTTTCAGCGGCAGTAGCAGCGGCAGTAGGAGTGGTAGTACAGCTTGTAAGCAGTAGTACCGCCCTACTACCACTACTAGTGCCATTCAATGGCCCTCCTCTCTGTTCCTTCTCCCTTAGGCGTTGTGCGAGGTCCCAGCGGTAGTACTGCTGGGCCAAGCGGCAGTACCGATGCGGCCAGCGGTAGTACCGCGCCCTAGAGCGGTAGTACCGCCCGCTGCGGGCTGAGAATGGGGATAACGGTTGGATTTTTCCCCACCTATAAAAGGGGGTCTTCTTCCCCTTTGAGCCCTATCCTTTTAGCTCGAGTTCTTCCCCCATTGTTGACCTTCTTCGAGCTTGCTAACTCTCAATCCCTCCATGGATTCTTGCTAGTTTTTGGGGGAAAAGAGAGAGGAGATCAAGATCTACGTTTCCACCAATCACTTTCTCCTCTATGTGAGGGGAACCCTTTGGATCTAGATCTTGGAGTTCTTGGTGTTCTCCTTCTTGTTCTTCCTCTCATTTTCCTCCATAGCTTTCGTTGCTTTGGTGGGAATTGAGAGTGAGGGACTTGGGCACTCCGTGTGCACTTGCCATTGCATTTGGTGCATCGGTTTGAGTTCTCCACGGTGATACGTGGAAGTGAAGTTGAGTAGCTTATTACTCTTGGGTGCTTGGTACCCTTGAGCTTGTTCCTCTTGGGTGCTTGGGCGCCCTAGACGGTTGGTGGAGTTTGGAGCTCAATCATTGTGGTGTAAAGCTTCGGCCAAGCGTCGGGGTCTCCAATTAGGTTGTGGAGATTGCCCCGAGCAATTTGACGGGTACCGGTGACCACCCCCAAGGGTTGCCAAAGTGTTCGGGTTCGGTGACCGCCCCCAAGGGTTGCCATTTGTATGGGTTCGGTGACCGCCCTCAAGGGTCCCTTAGTGCAATCACGGCATCTTGCATTGTGCGAGGGCGTGAGGAGATTACGGTGGCCCTAGTGGCTCTTGGGGAGCATTGTGCCTCCACACCGCTCCAAACGGAGATTAGCATCCGCAAGGGTGTGAACTTTGGGATACATCGTCGTCTCCGCGTGCCTCGGTTATGTCTTACCCGAGCCCTTTACTTATGCACTTTACTTTGTGATAGCCATAGTGTTTCATGTTATATATCTTGCTATCACATAGTTGTTTATCTTGCTTAGCATAAGTTGTTGGTGCACATAGGCGAGCCTAGTTGTTGTAGGTTTTTTGCTTGACAAATTAACCGCTAGGTTTATTCCACATTTGTTCAAGCCTAAACCGTAATTATTTTAAAGCGCCTATTCACCCACCTCTAGGCGACATCCTCGATCTTTCAACTGTGTTTGGGAGGCTCGACTTCTTGAACTCCACATGCATATCCCCTGGTTGAGGTAGGGGGCATCGTCTTCATCTGAGCTCACATTTTTCTCCTCCTTCGAGTCGGAATCTTGCTGGTCATCCGTGGACCATAGATAGGGATAAATGTCCCCAAAGATCCTTGGATCTGCAACATAGTGGGAAACATAGCTCTCTCCATCTGAATCTTGTGATGACATACTTTCAGATCTGCCAGAAAAATAGCTCAAAACAAGAATAGAGGGTATTATCCGCAATACAGTGGTCAAAACCTCCGGGAGTTTATATAATTAATTTTTATCGTGCAAAACAAGTAATCTGGGAGAAAACGGAGTCCGGATGGCTCACAAGGGCTCCACAAGCTCAGGAGGCGCGCCCAGGGGGGTAGGGCGCGCCACCCAGGCTTGTCGCCTGCTCGTGCACTTTCCAGACTAGTTATTATTTCCCTAAATTTTAAAATATTCCAAAACGGAGTAAAATTGCTTTTATGGAACTTTTGGAGTCGGTTTACTTACCGTATCACATACCTATTCCTTTTTAGGGTTCTGGAGCATTCTGAAAAGTTTCCTTTATGTACTCCTCTGGTGTTATGGAATGAATAATGTTAGTCTCAATATTTATAGGCATACCTGAGATATAATGCTTGATTCTTTGCCCATTCACCACCTTCGCGTTAGTGCCTTCGGCGTTGTTGATCTTGATAGCACCAGAAAGATAAACTTCTTCGATAATGTAAAGCCCTTCCCATTTGGAGAGAACTTTCCTGCAAAAAATCTTAAACGGGAATTGTATAGCAAGACTTGGTCACCTACATTAAATTCCCACTTTTGTATTCTTTTGTCGTGCCATCTTTTGACCTTTTCTTTAAACAATTTAGCATTTTCATAGGCTTGGGTTGTCCATTCATCAAGTGAGATAATGTCAAATAACCTCTTTTCACCGGCAAGTTTAAAATCATAATTGAGTTCTTTAATTTCCCAATAAGCTTTATGTTCTAATTCAAGAGGTAGGTGACATGCTTTTCCATAAACCATTTTATATGGAGACATACCCATAGGATTTTTATAAGCAGTTCTATAAGCCCATAGTGCATCATCAAGTTTCTTAGACCAATTTTTCCTAGATATATTCACAGTCTTTTGCAAGATCAGCTTTATTTCCCTATTACTTAATTCTATTTGACCGCTAGACTGAGGATGATAAGGAGATGCAATTCTATGGTTAATACCATATTTAGCAAGAAGTTTACAAAAAGCACCATGAATGAAGTGTAAACCACCGTCTATCATTAAATATCTAGGGACTCCAAACCTCGGGAAAATAACTTATTTAAGCATTTTAATAGAAGTGTTGTGATCAGCACTACTAGTTGGAATAGCTTCTACCCACTTAGTAACGTAATCAATAGCAACTAAAATATGAGTAAATCCATTGGAGGAAGGAAAAGGTTCCATATAATCAAATCCCCAAACATCAAATGGTTCAATAACAAGTGAATAGTTCATAGGCATTTCCTAACGTCTACCAATATTACCAATTCTTTTGGCATTCACTACTGCAGGATGCTGCTAACGCGACACTACAATCAGAGACCCTTCGACGAAACTATGTGTGATGCACTAATCGCAAACGGTGATGTAAAAAACCCGTCAAAAAAGACGCAAAACGTTTGTGATGGTGGATACATCAAACACGGGTCATATTCGAGATACGTGTGTGACGTGTGGCATACGGTTAATCCACAAGAACTATTTGCGATGAGACAGAACAACAGAAACGGGCGGCTATATCAAGGTGTGTGCGATACACGGCATACAGTTCACTCGGATGAACTGTTTGCTATTAGGGAATGCAACAAAAATGGTCAGCCAGATCAGGGTGTGTGCGATATACGGCATACGGTTCACTCGGATGAACTATTTTCAATTAGGGAACACAACAGAAACGGTTCAGTTTAACAAGATGTGTGTGATATGTGACATACAGTTCATATATATGAACTATTTGTGATGAGCCAGAACAACACAAACGATTCATCTAAACAAGATGTGTGTGATACGCGGCAAACAGCCCACTCAGATGAACTGTTTGCGATGAAAAAATATAACACAGACGGTAAATAAAGTCAATTCGTGTGCGATTCTGTGTGTAGAAAAAACTAGCATAGCGCGCGCGGAGGGACGCGACCCGAGCGAGCCTTGGCGCCTAAACGGCAAGCAGAGCGTGCCACGGCTGCCTAAACGGCGAGCAAGAACATGCATAATTATTGCATATAGCAGATGAACATAGCCGGGAATAGCCGTCCAACAATATTATTTTCGATGACATGCATTAATATATTCTAAGTTAAATCTAAGGTCAAAGTTTGGTACTACAAAATATGAAGGGCGCCAATAAACCACGACTGAGGTAGTACCTATACGAACACAGACGCCTAGTGCAGAAATAAATGACGTTATACACGTGTCCTGCAATCCACGCCAATGCTTCCCACCTCTTCCCTCATCCGTTTCCTGCCACGAGCAAGTGGCTTGCTCCATATGACCCAGGCTGCAATGCACCGTAGCAACACTATGCGCAGATCTAGTCCACACCCATCTACCATTAGTTATTCCAAGCATGCCAGGCACTGACGAAAGCTTCGACGTCGACCCCTTCCTGCATTACATCTTCGGCGAGGAGAACGAGCTGGAGCAGGTCGGGGAACAAGAGCTTCAT
This sequence comes from Thinopyrum elongatum, assembly GCA_011799875.1. Lineage (NCBI taxonomy): Eukaryota > Viridiplantae > Streptophyta > Magnoliopsida > Poales > Poaceae > Thinopyrum > Thinopyrum elongatum. The sequence goes on along the minus strand of CM022300.1, from coordinate 439,909,576 downwards.
CGGCCGGTGCAGGCACCATGGCCCATCGATAGCGATATCGCCGTGCCAGTCCTTGAGGGCGAAATGGACAAATTGCAGAGGAAGTGTGATGAGCAGTTTTCCATCCACTGTGCAAAAGATCCAGAGCTGCTCGGCGGCATGATCGACGACCCACCTGAAGAGCCGCCGTCACCGGTGCTCATCGAGAGCCTGATGCCCCGCAAGGAATGGGCAGAGGACCTCTGTGATTCAGTTATGTGACAGCCAGCCTACGGCTTCATCATTGCCGGCGGCAGTCGTGTCAACCTCGATCTCGACGATGTGGTGGCTAGGCTCGAGCGCATCCTTGGCGGAGTTGACGTCCCTGACGAAGTAGAACATGACCAACGTGGTATCTTGAGGATGCAGGTGATGGACGGAATTTGCTACCAGGGCAGAGACATGGAAATGGAGCGGTTCCGCGGAGATTTCATGCACGCGATTGCACGCTATCAAGCTCTTCTGGAAGAGGCCCAGCAGCCCCAAGAGCCTCCCAGCGCCAGCAGCTCCGTAGGCGGAGATAGGTAACATTGCCGCGGGTCGGGACACTCGGAATGAACGGCCGCAGGGGTGCTATGCTGATCATGGTGGAGTCCGAGAAGACTGTCGTCGAAAGGCTGCCAGCTCAGACCTTCAGCCTATATTTTATTATAATTGTATGGAAATTTTGCATATCGACATTTTATGTCACTAAGCACATGTAGATCATGTGTGTTTTGGGCGTTGCCGCATGTGGCATTTTAAATTATCCTGAATATGTATGACAATTATTAACCGTTGCAATTGTAAATTTGCCTCAACGGCGAGCAGAGCGCGCGTAGGGACGCCAGAGCAGAGCGCGTCGCAGCTGCCTCAATGGCGAGCAAAACACGCGGACGGACACGAGCAGAGCGCGCCACGGCCGCCTCAACGACGAGCAGAGCACGCCGTGGCCGCCTGAACGGCGAGCAACCACACATGCATATTGCAATTCTGGTCAACCTTCTGGCACCGCATGGGAGGCGTGACAGCCCATCCATCGGACACGATGGTGATATCTGGACCATGTGTCATAGTGGGCAGATACATACACGTCCGAGAACACGGGCCCACATACGCCATCCGGGAACCATTTCGGGCTTTGAGCCCAGAACCATCAATAATTTTGAGCTTGTTTCTCGTCACATTCCAGATTACCAGGCAATAAGTAATTGCAAATCCGTTCAAACCGATCAAACCTAAACGTGTTCCCACTTAGCACTGGGCTATAAAAACTACCCACTCGAAAATTACTTCACAATTCCTCTCCTAATCACCCAAAAAACATGTCTTTGCCATGGCCGGTAGGAGGAGTTTCGGGTCGACATATAACCAGCGAGCAAAGACCAAGGCCGCAGAAGCACTAGAGAGGTCCCGCCACTACGCGGCAGCCGCAGCAGCGATGTCCTGGCGCGCCATGGAGCCCTCGAATGAGCTCTCACAAGCGCACTCACCGCGTCGGCGATCGCGATGAGCTGGCGGTGCTTAAGTCCTTGGCCAGCGATGACGAGATTCTCACTGGCCTAATTAAGCAGCAGGAGCTGGTCGACGGCTTGATGAAGTTGCTTGAGATTAGCGATGCCTCGGTTGAGAAGGCGACCAGCCTCATCGAGCAACTCATGGGTGACAATGCAAAGCTCCTCAAGGCGCTCGCCGAGACGGAGGAGGAGGCCGCCGGCTGGAAGAAGCTGCATGAGCAGAGCAGTGCCTCGGGGATGACGCTGAAAGTGGTCGTCGAGGAACTGATGGGTGACTTGAGGAAGCTCCGGATCGAGCGCGAGCAGGAGGTGGAGGAATCCGTGGCTAATGTCAAGCAAAGTCATGAGGAATTGAAGAAGGAGCTGGAGGATCACATCCCCCGGCGATCCATCAAGGAGTAGAGACAGTAGCGACCCAGATCATTGTCTATGATTTCCTTCTTCTCTTGCCCTCGTGTCTTCCGGGCGTTGCCGCATGTGGCATTTTAAATTATCCGGAATATGTAAGACAATTATTATCCGCGCCATTGTAAATTTGTCGTCATATTATCCATTGCCATTTTGTTTGTTGTCGTATTATCTGTTGCCGCATGCATGTGGCATTTTAAATTATCTAGAATACGAGTTGAAAACACGAACAAAGCAAATGCTAACATTGAGCGAGGCCATGGGATCACAAGCAAACACCCTCCGTCCAGGTGCTTTAATTAACCGCGTGGTAAACAGCGCTTCAGCCGCCATTAATGGAGAAGTTATGAGCGAGGCGGGCGTCTGGTGGATGGAGTTCAAAGAGCTCGCTTCCCGGTGAGCATGCGCGTCCTTGGCTGCTCGCATGTGTCCGGTCGAGCCAGCGCGGTGGATAGGTCGCACGTGTCCCGTCGAGCCTGCGCGGCGGACTGCTCGCACATGTCCCATCGAGCCTGCACGGCAGACTTCTCGCGCTCATCCCGTCTAATCAAACAGTTGCACGCACGCCACCGAGTATGGTTAAATTTTGGCACAAAATACAAAGATGACCAATGAACGAGGCCAAGGTAGTACTCTCCCATAAAAAAAAGAGGGACGCGTGGCCGCACTTAAATGGTTACGGGAACACACACACGATTAATATAATACAACCGTTTGCGATATTAACGTGTCAGCTATTTGTTTCAAAAGGAATTCGTTGGCTATTAATGTGTGCACCTTGTCTTAAACTGGACGATTTTTTTTACCACAACATATATGTGCCATGTCATGAAACCATGCCAAGTTTCATGATTTTTGGGTGAGTTTTGGATTTACTGGGATTTAAAAACCGAGATTCTCAATGTTTCAGGACGACAAGATGTTTGTAATTCATTCCCATTCCTTCATTGAGACCTAAACATGCACCCAATGACACATGTATGATTTTCCACCCATTTTGCTTTGCTAGAGCATGTGCTTGTAGTTCAAATTTGAATTATGGACATTAAATGCCTAGAAAACTCAATTAATATATAAAATGGCCAAATGAACTCTGAATAGTTTCAAATTTCAGCATGGCACTCCTGTTATTCTATGTTGTCTGTAGAAAACAAAATACAAGGCAAGAAGAGGCATCGATTATCGTTTCACCCACAAGAGGGGCATGTTTCCCAACCGAAACCACGATGGTTGTGAGAAGCTCTGGTTTGTAAGAGGCTTCTAATATAGCTTGGCCCAAATTGGACAATTTTTTTACCACGACATATATGTGCCATGTCGCGACACCATGCCAAGTTTCATGATTTTCTGGTGAGTTTTGGATTTACGGAGATTTAAAAACCGAGATTCGCAATGTTTGAGGCTGAGCCAGGACACCGAGATGGTTGAGTTCATTCTCATTCCTTCCGTGGGACCTAAACACGCACCCAAGGACACATGTATGGTTTTTCTAGCCATTTTGGTGCACTGGAGCATGTATTTGTAGTTCAGATTTGAATTATGGACATTAAATGCCTAGAAAACCTAATTAATGTATAAAAAAGGTCAAACGAACCCTGAATAATTTCAAAGTTCAGCATGAATCTCCCGTTGTTCCATGTTGCCTGTAGAAGAAAATACAAGGCGAGAAGAGGGAGCGATTATCATTTCGCACACAAGGGGGACACGTTTTCCTATCGAAACCACGAGTGTTCTTGCGAGAGGCTCCGGTTTGTAATAAAGCTTGGCCCAAATTGGACAATTTTTTTACCATGACATATATGTGCCATGACGTGACACCATGCCAACTTTCATGATTTTCTGGTGAGTTTTGGATTTACGAGGATTTAAAAACCGAGATTCCCGATGTTTGAGGATGAGACAGGATATCGATATGGTTGTAATTCATTCCCATTCCTTGCATGGGCCCAAACATGCACCCAAGGACACATGTATGATTTTTCTAGCCATTTTAGTGCACTTGAGCATGTATTTGTAGTTCAGATTTGAATTATGGACATTAAATGACTAGGAAACTCAATTAATGTATAAAAAGGCCAAATGAACCCTGAATAATTTTAAATTTCAGCACGGATATCCTACCGTTCCATGTTTGGGGCGTGCACGAAGGATTCCGCTCAGGCTACAGCTTGTTGCTCGCTGCCCACGGCCTTCCGCCATTGTGCTCGAGCGAGAGGAAAAAGAGATGGACACGATGATTTACCCATGTTTGGGCCACCTTGTGGTGTAAGACCCTACACCTGCTTTGTGGTGGATTGCCTCGCAAGAAGGATGAGTATGAACTAGTACAAGGGTAAGCTGCCTCGCGAGGGCTCAAGGGGTGAATGGATCCGATCGACCCTTTCTTACGGTGGAAACTAACCTATATTTATACTGGCATGGTCCTCTTCCCCCCAAGCTCTAGGCGGGAAGGGATGCCATAACGGCCAAATTCGAAGGGGGACAGGAGTACACTCTATCCTGACTAAAGGTGGTCTTCGCCTGCAAAGCTTCTTGTCGTGACGCGCTGGTGGGCTCAGTGATGACGTCCGTCCTGCCGAGCCTGTGGTCTTGGTCTTGTTGCACCTAAGGGGTAAGCTTTGGGGATTCCTTGGGAACCCGCGTGCTGGCTTTGTCCCTCTAGCACCAAAGAGGAAAACCGTCCTTGTATGCGCCCTCCTGGCTCCGGTCATCATGGCTCACGTCACCACGCGCCTCGTGGGGCGGGTGCGAACTTAGAGATGTCCGCTCCTCGGGAGGCAGCCTCGGGAGACCGCTCCTCGGGAGGCCTTGATGTAGCTCGCCTCGCGAGGCGGGAGCCCTCATGAGGGTCTTGTTCGCAAAGTCTTGGAGCTGGGCCGCGCCGGGCCTTTGACGATGCCATGCGCTGGGCCGCAGGCAAACGGGCCTGGGTACCCCTGGTCCTAGAACCCCGACAATGTTGCCTGTAGAAAAAATACAAGGCAAAAAGAGGCAACGATTATTGTTTCTCCCACAAGGGGGACACATTTCCCTATCGGAACCACGAGGCTTCTTGGGAGAAGCTCCGGCTTGTAAGAGGTTTGTAATAAAACTTACCCCAAAATGGACAATTTTTTCCACGACATATATGTGCCATGTCGTGACACCATGCCAAGTTTCACGATTTTCGGGTGAGTTTTGGATTTACGGGGATTTTAAAACCGAGATTCTCAACATGTCCGAGGCCGAGCCAGACACCGAGATGGTTGAATTCATTCCCATTCTTTGCATGGGACCTAAACATGCACCCAAAGACACATGTATGATTTTTCTAGCCATTTTGGTGCACTAATTTGAATTATGCACATTAAATTAATGCTTATTAAACTTAATTATAATGTATAAAAAAGGCCAAACGAACCCTGAATATTTAAAGCAGTTCTGGTCAACCGTTTGTCACCCGTGGGTAAGCACTGTGTGCATGCATCGTGCTAGCTCACACTTCCTTCTTTACTAAGTTTTCCATATTATTGGTGTTAGATATCCAAACACGCTACCGTTTCCCGCCACTCCTCCCATCGGTTTCCCGCTGCCAGTGTCAGTGCTCACAGAAGGCTAGGTGGCGACACACCGGCCATGTAGATATTGCACACAGTTTCTAAAAGCACAAACGTGTGTGATAGTAGGGAGTAGGTCCCAGACGGTGACCAGAGAAACGCCTTGAAGGCAAGGAGGCAAATCATATCAGCAAGGGGCGGCTTCCCATCCACTAACTGAGTCGAATAGAATGTAGAAGTTAAGCATGCTCGGGCTTGAGGAGTCTAAAGATGGTTGACCCGGTGGGAAGTTGCATATATCAAGCTTCATTAAAGCGCGATGATACGGTCATTATAGACATTTATCATCTAAATGTGTCTGTAGTGACCTGTCATGACGATTATATAAACCTTGGGATCCTTGTTTTGGTAATTTGCAGAGTATATTTTTTATTCGTTATTTCTTATTCTAAAAAATCAGAGAATAATCGAGATCTGTATGGCCACATAATCTAGGGTTTGACCATGACGGTTTCCTCTTGCTCTGTGTGCTATGTTAGAGCAAATCACGTTTAGAACATGCATTGGACCACACCCCCTACCCCCCCCCCCCACCCGCCTCGAAGTTGCAGAACCGACATCGTATGTCTTAAACCTGGCTGGGGGGTATGATGTTCAGTTTGTAATGTTAATAATGTAGTTGGTGCCCCATCAAAGTTGTGCATTCGGGATTTGAACAAATCACACACCATCCATACATTTTTTCGGTCCGCATGCAGGGTATAGGGGGTGTTCTAATCGAGCACGTCTCCCTTGTGCGGTTTAGACAACACACATATCTGTAGGCTCCCCAAGGTCTATATATATATATATCATCCTTGACCGATAACGAGGGGGCCCCACACAATCTATCCCTTTGACCCAACATACGAGAAGGGTTTGACCATGACGGTTTCCTATTGCTCTGTGTGTGCCATGTTAGACCCAAAACAAGTTTGAGCACATGCGTTGGATGACATCCCCCCTCCCCCTGCCTTGAAGTTGGGGAACCGACATCGTATGTATTGAACCTGGCTTGGGGTCGGGTACGGTGTTCGGTTTGTAATGTAGTTGGTGCCCCATCCAAGTTGTGCATTGGGGATTTGAACACATCACACACCACCCATACATATTTTCGGGCCGCATCCAGGGTATAGGGGGTCTTCTGATCGACCACGTCTCCCTGTGCGGTTTTTTGTGACGACTTGAACACATCACACACCACCCATACATATTTTTGGGCCGCATGCAGGGTATAGGGGGTCTTCTGATCAACCATGTCTCCTTGTGCGGTTTTTTGTGACGACACATGCATATCTGTGGGCTCCCTGGATCTATATATATCATCCCTTTGACCAATAACAAGGGGTATGTGTTGGCCATGAATGGATTCCTCCTAGTTCGTGTCAGGGCCGGTCATCGTCACATGTCGTTCGAGCAAAGTTCGAGCTGATGCGTCCTTAGGATTCCCTCCCACACGCTCGGATTGGTGGGTTGGACCGACACCGTACCCTGCATATCTTGTCCTTAATTAACTGGCTTTCATGGTGGTTGTCTGTATCGAGAGGCAGGCGCCACATCTAAATTGTACATTATTTGATATTCAAAACACATCACCCCTTCCAACGTACATCATTTTGGGTCGCATGCAGGCGGTGCTGGTTTTGTGGCCCCTCTTGTGCGATTTTTTATGATGGTCCAATCTATTGGCCCAAACGGTTTATGTATATATATATATATATATATATATATTATATTCTATCCATTTTTTATCGACAACAATAGTTGTCGTTTGACCAAGCGATAGATTCACTGGTCCGCCTTATGGTAGGTCATGGCGACATGCATGTATGACCAAAGTATCAGTACGTGCATCCGCCCCGCCAACACGGAGTGGGAGGTGGGTCAAGCACCCTAGCTAGGTAGCTACGACATTATGTCATTATAGATACATCCAAGGGGGCTTTCCAGTTTGCGAGGCAGGTGCCACCAAAGTTGTGCATTGTGTATTTAAACATCACACCCTATATTCCTACATATATTTGGTCACTTCCATGTGGTTCTTGACTTCTGGCCCCTCTCATCGATCTTCGACGACGCGCCCAACCGTGGGCCCGGGCAGTCAAAGTTGTGCATTGGAATTTTGAACATCACACGCCACCCTTTTCATTCATATATATTTGGGCCACATGCTGGTGTGGCTATCTTCTGACCCTCCCTCACATTTTTTTGCTGCGAAGACTCGGATGATGCTCAACTGACACGGGTGTACTAGCATAACCGTGTGCGATGCAAGTGCATTGTGAAATCACCACGACTGCGCATGCGCGAGCAAGGGTGTAGGTATTGGATTAACCATGTGCGATGCTAGTGCGCTGTGAAATCACCACGATTGCGCAAGCACGAACAAGGGTGTAGGTAGTGGCTTAACCATGTGCGATGCAAGTGCACTGTGAATCACCACGATTGCACAAGCGCGAGCAAGGGTGGAGGTAGTGCCTTAACCGTGTGCGATGCAAGTGCACTGTGAAATCACCATGACTGCGCAAGCATGAGCAACGATCGTACTAGCTTAACTGTGTGCGATGCAAGTGCGCTGTAAAATCACCACCTGCGCAAGCTAAAGGCGGGTAGTTTATTTAGGATGAATTCCATGTTCGTGTCTGAAAATTAGGACGAACCGTGTGTGATAGACCAGCTTGCTAGAAATCTAAAAACAAACTACCTACCTTGAGCAATGCAAAAATCGGTGGTTCCCCCGCTTTTCCATATTATCATACACGCATATTCTTATTGGACCGTGTGCGATCTTGGGTGCTCCCGCCCCGCATCAATTCCTTTACCCAAATTTTAGTAGCCGCGGTATTTCAACCATCGCCCCACTCCTCCACCACCAACCTTATAGTAAAATTCCAATAGCCGAGGCATTTGAACCGTTGCCCTCCCTCGTCCACCACCATCTCCACCCACCATTACTACAATTTTTAGTAGCCATGGCCTATCCTCAAAAACAACCCCCCCC